>CM060916.1:602958825-604158825 GCA_030737875.1 Allium sativum | reverse complement strand
TGACAGCACATATTAAGCTTCCATTTAACGAGTTGGTCGAGATGGGTTGTTGATATGAAGAAAATGACAGGAATTCGCAGCAAGATCGGGAGAAGAATCAAAATAAAAACAAGAGGAAGCAGGCTGACAAGAAACCAGAGGCGAGCAACTCTTTAGCTGCCAAGCCTTAAGGAAGTAAAAAGGCCAAAGTGAGATGCTTTAACTGCCAGAAGGTGAGGCACTTTGATTATGAATGTAGAGCTCCAAAAAGGCCAAAGAGGAAAGAGTCAGGACCCAGTCAGAATCGAGGTTAGAATCCTCGGAATGCTCAGGAGTGCTTTAACTGCCATAAGACGGGGCACTTTATCAAAAATTGTCCTCTGTTAAAGAAATCTGAGGTGGCTCATGTATACGATGGAGCGGCTCACCAGCTTCTTCTGAGGGAGCAGGTAAACCCGATGTTTTAGGAGGTACCCTTATTATTAAGAACATTCCTATTACGGTATCGTTTGACACTGGTGCATCACGAAGTTTCATTTCTAGTGACACAATTAAAAAGTTAAAACTGAAACCAAGAAACCTTAAAGAATCGATTAGAGCTCATAGTCCGATAGGAGGTTCTCTTATTCTCGATCAATATTGTAGAGTGCCTGTTTCTTATTCCTATTTTCAGTTCCCTTTTAATTTGATTGTCATGAATTTCTCCGGATATGATATCATACTTGGACTGGATTGGCTAACAAAGTATGAGGCTGAGGTATTATGCGCTGAAAGAATAGTCAGAATTAAAACCAAATTTGGAGATATTATTGCTGTACCATGCCACGGCTCAGCCACAGATAGGAAAGAATTCTGGTCTTCTTTAGAAGTTACTCCTGCTTCTATTGAGGATATTCCTATCGTCAAAGATTATGCAGATGTGTTTGAAGAAGTTGATAGCTTACCTCCACGCAGAGAAATCGACTTCAGGATTGACTTAGTTCCGAATGCAAGGCCAGTTGTGCATCCTATTCGGAGAATGACGCTGAAAGAAAAAGAGGAGCTGAGCAATCAAACTAAACAGCTTTTACGGAAGGTTCTGATCAGGCCTATCTTCTCAAATTGAGGTGCAGCAGTGGTGTTTGTCCCAAAGTTAGACGGTACTCTCAGATGATGTGTGGACTACCGTGACCTCAATAAGCAAACACTGAAAAACAAATACCCATTGCCGCCTATTGATGATCTATTAGACCGCTTGAATGGAGCGCAAGTATTCTCTAGAATGGACCTAGCTACAGTTTTCCATCAATTGCGCATTGCTAAAGAATGTGTTCCTTTGACAGCTTTTCAAAGGATCAGATTTATTCTATGAGTGGCTAATAATGACGTTCGGCTTACACAACTCTCCTGCTTACTTTGTCGATCTGATGAACAGAGTATTCCGGGATGTCTTGAATAAATTCGTGCTTGTTTTCATCGATGACATCTTAATCTTCTCTAAATCCACTGCTGAGCATGAAAAGCATCTGAAAGAAGTTTTGGAAATTCTAAGAAAGAATGTGTTGAAAGCCAAATTCCCTAAATGCATATTCTGGCAAAAAGAAGTAAAGTTCCTCGGCCATGTTGTATCGAAGAAGATAAGGCATTTCAGTAGACCAAGGCAAGATATCAGCCATCCAAGATTGGAAGCAGCCTAGCACTCCTACATAAGTCAGAAGTTTCCTAGGAATGGCTGGCTATTATCGGAAATTTGTTAAAGATTTTTCGAAGCTATCTTGTCCATTGACGAAGCTGACCAAGAAGCATACAAAGTTTATTTGGACACCCGAATGTGAGGCAGCTTTCCAAGAGCTGAAATTGAAGTTGACCACTGCTCCCGTGTTGACTGTTATTGATGGCAACCAAGATTTGACAGTCTATACTGATGCTTCTATTGAGGGTATTGGTGCGGTGTTAATGCAAGGGGTCAAAATAGTTGCATATGCTAGCCGTCAGTTGAAACCGCATGAGAAGAGATACCCCACTCATGATCTTGAGTTGATGGCCATCGTGTTTGCTTTAAAGATATGGAGGCACTATCTTTTGGGTGAGAAGTTCGAATTATATACAGATCATAAATCCTTGAAGTATCTGTTCACCCAAAGGGACTTGAATTTGAGGCAGCAACATTGGTTAGAATTTCTTGCGGCCAATGATCCAGACATCTTATATACTCCAGGGAAAGCCAATGTTATAGCCGATGCGCTTAGCAGGAAGAATGCGGACAATGCCAATCTTATCATCGCCAATCTTATCATTACGCCTACATTAATGGATAAGATCTCTGCTCTTCAGAAAGACGATAAGTTTATTCAGATGATTAGTGAGCGAGTTCGAAAGGGCGAAGCTTCAAGCTTCCAAATTGACAACAAGGGAACTCTTAGATTGCAAGAGTGAATCTGGGTGCCAGATATTCCTGAGCTAAAAAGAGAAGTTATATATGAATGTCGCAAATCTAAACTTAGCATCCATCCAGGAGTAGGCAAGATGTATCACGGTCTTAAGTGCGCATCCTGGTGGAAGGCGATGAAGAGAGACATTTCTATATATGTTGCTAGATGTTCCACCTGTCAACAAGTCAAAAGCGATCAACAGAAGCTTGCAGGATAGTTACAACCGCTAGAGGTTCCAAGTTGGAAGTAGGACCAAATTTCTATGGATTTCATTGATGGCTTTCTCCGGACTAGAAAAGGCAATGATAGTATATGGGTGATTGTAGTTCGTTTCACGAAGAATCCCTGTCAGATCTAATAGAACAGCTCGAAGTCCGGCGCAGCTTTATTTCAGAGAGATTGTCAGACCACATGGAGTTCCCAGTAGCATTGTTAGTGACCGTGATCCGATATTTGCTAGTAAATTCTAGAAAGCATTCCAATAAGAGCTAGGGACAAAGTTGAATTTGAGCACCGCTTATCACCCTCAGACAGATGGCCAAACTTAGAGGGTAAACCACATATTAGAAGACTTGTTGCGGGCATGTATTCTTGGTTTTGGCGGTTTATGGGAAGATCACTTGCACTTGGTTGAGTTCTCTTACCAAGCAAGCTTGCAGATGTCGCCATTTGAAGCATTACAAAGAAGGCCATGCAGATCTCCTGCATGTTGGGTGGAACCAGGCAATCGGTTAGTATTGGGTCGTGACATGATTCGTGAAGCATTGGATAAAGTTGATTTCATTAAGAAGCGACTACTGGCTGCTCAGAGCTGACAGAAGAGCTATGCAGACTCACAAAGAAGGGATTTAGAATTCTCTGTTGGTGATTATGTGTACTTGAGTGTTTCCCCATTGAGAGGTGTAATTCGTTTTGGGAAGACTGGGAAGTTGGCGCCGAGATTCATTGGTTCATTTCCTATTCTCGAAAGGATTGGAACTCTCGCTAATAGGGTGCAGTTGCCTGACTGGTTGCCAGAGGTGCATGATGTATTCCATGTGTCTCAACTCTGAAGCATGTACATGATCCAGACTTGATTATGGAGGAAGCAACACAACAAGATTTGGAGATTACCCCGAGCTTAGCAGTAAGAAGGGAGCCAGTGAAAATTGTTGGCAAAGAGACCCAAGTTCTGAGGAACAAGAGGATCCACTTAGTCGAAGTGCAGTGGAGCGGGGATCCTAGAGACTGTACGTGGGAGACTGAGGATAGCATCAAACAGGCTTATCCCAAGTGTAGAGTGGAAATCTCCGAGTAACTCTTGTATAGAGGTACATTTACAATATTTTACATTTTCCGTCTTATTTCCTACTTTACTATTGTTTCCTTTTCGGGGACGAAAAGCTTTTAAGTAAGGGAGATTGTAACAACCCGGAAAATTAGAACCAATTTAAAATTTTTATTTTAAGAAATTTGGTTAGAAAATGTGCCAGAATTTAAAAATTCCATTTTTAAATAATATTAAAGCTATTAAAAATAATCATTTTACAAACGACCTCCGTTTTCAACGAAACCATTTTTGTCGTATCTGGAATGTCAAATTATTGCTAAATATAATTTTCCATAATTTTTGGAATTAATATGTGAGCGAGGTAAATTAAAGTGTGTTCGGTAATTTCTATTGAACTTAATCGACTATTAAAAGGGTCATTTTTTAAATGGTCTCCAAATTCGACGAAATTAATTTTGTTAGGACCGTATCGGCAAAACATAGCTAGATTTATTTTTCGGGAATTTTTGGAGTCCGTATGTGGCCCCGGTAAATTTAAATGTACGATCGAATTAAATAAATAAATGATTTAAATTTTAATAAAGAAAACAGGCTGAAAACGATCGATTGGGCTAACGGAACCTAGCCGATTATGTCCGGAACGGGGGCATTTGGGTAGGAACAACTCTCATTGGGCTGAAATTGGAGCTGTAAAAGATTAACGGGCTTAAAACTATTAGTTAAGAGATTAAATAATATTTTATTATAAATATCTCTTAACAAAACCCTAGTCCTAATACTACAGCCGCCGCCCTCTCATTTCAATGGCCAGAACAGCTCCCCTCTTCCTCCACTAATTTCCTCCAATCCATACTATAAAACTCCATCCTTCATTTGACTTTATTGAAGAGAATTGCATAAGCTTCAATCTCATACGGAGTTGATCGAATATAGTGGTGTCTCCGTCGCGTTTCTGCTCCCCGAATTCGTCGGGTTTGTACCGCTGCCCACCCATATACCACGATCGAACTCCATGCCGTGGGCCCCCCTGCATGTGCCATCCCTCCCCCTTCGACGTGGCACAGCCCGATCTCCACCCCGTGATTCTAGTCGCGAGAAATCCTAAACCCTAGAATTGAACAAAACTGAAAAGGGTGCGGCCTTGGTACTAATTGGGGAAGAAAGGGTATTTTCCCTTTTTATTATTTAATTAATTATTTTAAAAATGTTATCTACCTAAATAAATTCATAATTGATGCATACAAACTCGGAATTGAACAATTTCAGAACCGCTGCAATCATGAGTCAGAGATCTATATTTCTGTACTGATTAGAATGAATTCGGAACAGATCAAATTTTGGACAAAAATTCAAAATCTGAATTATACAGAATTAAAAGCACAGTGAGAATTCTATTCTATTTTTTTCTTAAATAGTTAAAATTAATTATGATTTTGTAATCACAAATCCGCTGTTAAATTCTATTTGTTATGGTACGTGATTTGATCTATGATTGATGTGTTATGTAAATATGTTGACTTGATCATTTTTTTTAATTAGAATCGAGTGAATAAAAAATTATCATTTTTGTTAATTAGAATAGTTGAAATAATATTTAGCATTTTTGTTAAATAGAATTGAGTTAAACAAAAATTATCATTTTTGTCAAATTAGAATAATTGGACAAAAATTATCATTTTTGTCAAATTAGAATAGTTGAATTAAAATTGTCATTTTTGACAAAATAGAATAGTTGAATTAAAATTATCATTTTTGTCAAAATATAATTATTGGATCAAAATTGACATTTTTGTCAAAATATAATTGTTGAATTAAATTTGTCATTTTTGTTGTATTAAAATAGTTGAAATAAAAAGGACATTATTGTTGTAACAAAATAGTTGAAAATAAAAAGGACATTTTTGTTGTAACAAAATATTTGAAATAAAAAGGGCATTTTGTTGTACGAAAATAGTGAAACAAAAATTATCATTTTTTATAGTTGAATCAAAATTGTCATTTTTGTCAAAATAGATTATTTGAATCAAAATTGTCATTCTTGTCAAAATTTAATTGTTGAACCAAAATTGTCATTCTTGTCATAATATAATTATTGAACCAAAATTGTCACTCTTGTCAAAATATAATTGTTGAAGCAAAATTATCATTTTTTTAGTTGAAACAAAAATGAACATTTTTGTCAAAATATAATTGTTGAAACAAAAATGAACATTTTTGCCAAAATAGAATAAATGAATCAAAATATACATTTTTGTCAAGATATGATGGTTGAAAACAAAAATTACATTTTTGTTAAATAGATTTGAGTTAAACAAAAATTACATTTTTGTTAAATAGGTTTGAGGTAAAACAAAAATAACATTTTTGGTTAAATAGATGTGTGGTTGAACAAAAATATTGATTTTGTTGATACAGAATTGTCATAAAAATGAAAAGACCATTTTTATTCGTTTTGTTAAACTAGAATTGTTAACAAAATGAAATTATCAATTTTAATCATTTTGTTAAACTAGAATTGTCAACATAAATGCAATCATCACTTATATTCATTTTGTTAAACTAGAGTTGTTAATGAAATGAAATTATCACTTTTAATCATTTTATTGAAATAGAATTGTTAACAAAAATGAAATTATCATTTTTAATCATTTTGTTGAAATAGAATTGTCAACAAAAAAGAAAATATCATTTTAATCATTCTGTTGAAATAGAATTGTCAACAAAATGAATGAATCACTTTTTAATCATTTTGTTGAAATAGAATTGTCAACAAAATGAAAATATCATTTTAATCATTTTGTTGAAATAGAATTGTCAACAAAATGAAAAGTCCATTTTTATTCATTTTGTTAAACTAGAATTGTTAACAAAATGAAATTATCACTTTTAATCATTTTGTTAAACTAGAATTGTCAACATAAATGCAATCATCACTTATATTTGTTTTGTTAAACTAGAATTGTTAATGAAATGAAATTATCACTTTTAATCATTTTGTTGAAATAAAATTGTCAACAAAAATGAAATTACCACTTTTAATCATTTTGTTGAAATAGAATTGTCAACAAAAATGAAAATATCATTTTAATCATTTTGTTGAAATAGAATTGTCAACAAAATGAATGAATCACTTTTTAATCATTTTGTTGAAATAAAAATGTCAACAAAAATGAAAATATCATTTTAATCATTTTGTTGAAATAAAATTGTCAACTAAATGAATGAATCACTTTTTAATCATTTTGTTGAAATAGAATTGTCAACAAAAATGAACGTATCACTTTTTATACATTTTGTTGAAATAGAATTTGTATGCAAGTTAAAGAATCATATTTTATTGGCAAAACATGCATAAGAATTTGTATGCAAGTTAAAGAATCATTTTTATTAACAAAACATATACTAGAATTTGTATGCAAGTTAAAGAATCATTTTTATTGTAAAACATACATTAGGATTTGTGTACAAATTAAAGTGGCATTTTTATCATCAAATTACACATTAGAATTTGTATACAAAGTAAAGAAATATTTTTATCGTTAAGTCATACATTGGAATTTGTATGCAAATTAAAATAAATATTTTTATATGTTATGTTATACATTGAAATTATATATATACAAATAAAATATTTCTTTTTATTTGTTAAAGTTAAAAATAGAAATTGCGTACAAAATAATGAAAATAAAAAATATTTTTTTATTTGTCATTAGCAAAAATGTCATGTAAATAAAATACATTTTTTTTTGAGTAGGACGGATGTGTAGCGCGAAACTACACAGCCGAAAAATACATTTTATTTGACATTATAAACATGTAGATTGGTTATGCAATCAAAACATGCTTTTAATTGGCATGTTAAACCACATTAGTGGACTCGTCGAGTAATTTATATATATATATATATAATTATATATATATATATAAATTAAAATTAAACGAATCGCGCACGGTAGTTCGCGTTTCAGAATCGTAACTTTAAACAATTATACCGAAAGATCCGATCGTCGGATTTTCCCAAAACTGGAACCGTTAGCACTGCTTTGGGAAGATCTTTCCAATGGTATAAAATTTATTAAAATCCAACGGTTAGATTTCGAGAAAAGTGTAAATCAAATTTTGGTAAAAACAGCGCCAAGGCCGCCTATTGACTCGAAGCATCGTTATATTAAATTGGGTTATTTTTATATAAATAAAAATAGCGATAAATCGTTATAAAATAACATTAACGATATGAAATGATCTAAATTATATATATGCGAGAATTATTTGAAAAGACCGAGTTCAATCTCATTTCAAATAATTATACGATGATTTAAATCGAAGATATTGAAGATGGCGATTGAAGACCGGCGATCTTCACATCGAATGGACAACAACTGATGCCCGACATTGGGTAGCTCCCAGTAAAGGGTTAAAGTGGTAGTTGTCCGGACGTACTTGTTGATTGTCTGGATAAGCGAGCAACTCTCTTCCGTATTGGACATACGGAACGAGGAATAAGGTGTCTCCAGTTTCGTTCAAACCCAGAACTGACTTGTAAATGGATGTGTGTCTGACATTGGATTTCATTCTAAGTGAATTGATTTCTATTTAATATATATCTGTTTGGTGGCGGAGAATTCATTCTCTTGCTTAACACCCTTCTCTGAGACATACGAGCTCAGAGGTTATATATTGATAGTTATTGATCGCATGGCGTGGATTGTCAATGTGACACACCAAGATGCAAATTATCGAGATTTTTGTTGAAAATCAGAGCCTTGTGGTTGGTGATCAGAGCATGACATGTTTAGGCGTAGCTTTGTGTATAGCATTACTTCACGAGCCTCACACTCCGGTAAGAGTCAGAAACGGGACAAGGGAACGTAGGGAGTGCACATGTTTCTTTCTAGCTAAAAGTGGTGTTATGGTACAGAGCCCAGACAGTTTTACTTATGTGGATGTTGGATTACGAGGCCTCGGTTATATTGGTCGATAGTGACCAATTTATAGGTTCAATAGGACCGGGAAGCGTGTGTTCAGGAATAACTAATCCACTAAAGTATTTGTGGACCGGCCCTGCAGGATCCAAGGGTTTCCCATAGGTGTGATCCTGAGACATTTGCTAAGGTGTCTCGAATCGGTAAGGAGATCGTCCCTAGCCTTGACTCATGATGGAAACCCAATTTGCAATACAACATTATAGTTTTGACTGTAAACTTACATATGGCGACATAGTAGGATGGGGTACTATGCCGTCTAGGATTGATACATTTACTTTGAAGTATTTTTGTAACGACCCGGATTTTTATCCATTTAATTCTGAATATTTAAGTTTATTTTAAATATTATATTTGGATTATAAAACGATTTTTATAAAAGGAATTTTATTTAATTAAAATGAAGTTTGAACGTATAATTTATAATTAAATTTAAATCCAGCTCGTAACGCTGCGGCAGTTCGTAATTTAATGTTTTACACTTCAACTGAATATACATGATCCAAAATAAGTCGGATTTCTTTGAAACAAGAAACATTTGGATTTATTTGATTATATTTTTGGAATCATGGCACATCGCATGGCACGATCCTATTTTTATTTTTGTCCGTAATTTGTTGATTTCATTTGCAGTGTAAGCATCCAAGATTTGATCAATGTATTCATTAGAACAGTTTCAAGAATAACACTGGGGTAGATAATAGCATACCATATTTTATTCCCATGAAGTATCTGTTTAGAATATTAGATAACACTTTAATGGTCCTTATTTGTTGTCGTTACGTGGTAAATTAAGGGTCACCAACATTAGTAAATTTTTCCATTAACATTCCCGTTAACATGTACACCATATTGTTGTATTGCTCCAGCGGAATCCCAAGCATGCCTAGTATGAAACTTCATTATCACCTTTAAAACTTTAAACTGTTTTATTTTTATTTTTATTCACTACTTTGAGTTAAATGGAACACTAGTTAACCAATTTTGCACAACAATAATCATAAACATTATAAGTAACTGGATTTGAATACAAGTTACAATTATTATGTAGTCCATAGGCAGTATGTTAAAAATTAAAATAATATTGCTAAATATAATAAGTTGCTGTAATACTGCAGCGTGATGGAGAAGCTATCAGACTGAATTTTGGATGATCAAGTGTATATAAAAAGAAAATTAAAATTCATCTCCTTATGCGGAAAGCTTCACACAGCGTGCTTGCCAAGCATTTCAAAACTGTGGGCATCAATGTAATGTCCCGCATTTTTATCGGTTTATATTTGAATATTTAAATCAGTTTAAATGTTGAATTCTTAATATAAGTAGAATTTAAATATTAATTAAAACGAAGTTGAACGTATAAAAATATATATTAATTATAATCGAGCTCATAACGACGCTGCAGTTCGTGATTTAACGTTCTGATCTTCAACTGAGTATACAAGACTCGTTATAAACCGGATTTCTTCGAAACAAGAAACGTTGGAATCTGTTGAATTGTATCTTTCTATCAGAAGTGAAATATTGAGATTTCGTCCTATAGATTGCAAGATATGTCAAAATCAAATATTCAGAAAGTCGCTGTAGAATCGGTTATCGACCATAACGGTTTATTTGAAATAACTTCTCATCGGTTTCGAATTTAGACAAGGTTCTTTTGAGACATAGTGATAATTTAATTTTTAGAATTTTACTGTAATTTTTAGTTAATTAAATAAGCAACTTTTTATTTGGAGTATTTCGCACCCTATATCGATATTTTGGGATTTCAAAATATGAGTTAATCTACCAGTATTATTATATTTCTGGGTTCATGACACCTCACTGGACACGACCATAACCTTATTTCTGTCCGTAGCGGCTCGGATACGAATGTTATCTTACATAACGCGGTACACTCAAACTTTTATAAATACTTGTACGTTTATTTTCCTTACCAACAAAGTAAAAGAAAACCCACCTTGGAAATATCACCGACCTACCCTATCTATCTTTTTCGTAGGTGGTAAGACATTTAAATCTCACCCATACTGTGAATAAAAAACCCTACAGGACTAAGTGGAGAAAAATGGAACTACCCTATAAGAACCATCACCGACCAAAGACTTTGAGCCAGAATGGTCAGTCGTCTGCTCCTTTAGTACTTGTTTGTGTTTTGTCACTCCACGTAATGAATATGGGAGTATTCAGGATGGGATCTTTTAAGATATATTTTTGTCCATGTTAAAGTTGCTTAGCAATGAAGTGAAAACTAGAACCTACCTATGTTTTCACAGTAGCCAACCTACCTTTGCATAGCCACCCTATTCTTTCCATAGCATGCATTAATTCTAAACACACCCGTACTATCCCTCAGTTACAAACGTATGTCCTGGCGAATCAGAATATATATGTTTTTACAAAAAAGAAAAAAAAAGAAAAAAATTTATACATGTGCAAATCGTTATTGGGTTGCGAACGATTTGCAGTACCCTTCTCTTTGATCAAAACAGCAGCCAACCTAGCTTCTATTTTATATATGCTGTATAGTGTACCACAAAGTTGAGTTTTCATATCAAGCAGACCTAACCTATCTCCTCTAATGTCATATCCTATATCCTCTATTCCTTGGCCTCCAAGTCTTGGTTATCTATATATATACCCCGAAAACCTCACCTCATCTTCACAGAAAGCGAAACAAAAATCATACCACTCTAAATTCACATAATTCAAATAAAAATAAGGAGAGTCTCAAACAAGTATAGTGGCAATCATTTTCGGCGTTGAGATCTGCTGTGAAGACGGTGGACTTTAACATAAAGTGGTAAGGTATTTAACTGGAGCATGTGTTTACACATATTAGAGGAGATTGTGTTTTGTTCGGGGGCTTTGGATCCTTGTTTTCGGCTGAGAGGTTTGCGTTGGGATACAATGAAAGGAAGAATGGTGTTGGCTGCAAGGAAGGAAGTGAAGGCACATGAATGGATGAAGGGGATGGAGACTGTTGCGCTCAAAACCATGGTGAAAAGGGAGTGGAGATGTGGTATTTTCAGTGGAGTGGAGTTGGACGTGAAGCAGTAGGCGAGGTGTGTATACGAAGGGCCATGACAGTTTTAAAGAAACAAACTAAGGAAAATATAGTGTGGGCCATTGGAATACATCCTGGAGCGGACGTATTACACGATCGAAGAAGCATTTTTCTTATTGAAGGAGAGTTGTTGTTGCAAATACATGTGGGATAGTTGGTTTCCTAAGTGGAGCTTCAGTAGAAATGTTTGAGCGAAGGGATAGTGAGGATATGCTGCAAGTTTCAAAATGGACAAAAGAAAAAGAAGGAAAAAGAAAAGGGGTTATATGCGGAAGAAAATATGACAGGGCGGAGACGTGAATGGATGCACAAATTCTAGATGCTTTTAGTTTCAATAATTTTGTGTATGAATGCCGCGAGCAACAGTACAATAATTCGGTTGGAGTATGGTGCTTTGAACAGTGGATTCAAGCAGAAGACAGATTTTAGTTTGATCAGGAAGTCAGGAAGTTTGAACTGTGTAGCATATTATCAAAGAATCAAACGAAATCGACCACGGAGAAATCGTGAAGACAGTTACTGCTGATGGCGGGTACGGGTTGGTCTGCGTCTGGACCAATTTAAAATGACTACCACTGGAACAGGTTGGAAGGGATCTGGACAACGCTACAAATTATGATGATATTAAAAATGCCTGACTAGATCTACCGACGTAAATCGTTATTTAACGGTTAACGCGCCAAGGTGAGTAAATTCACTAACCTTGTTTTATTTAAAATATTTTATTTATATTTTAAATAATGGTTGAATGCTGTGTGATGTTTGATTAGGTAAATTACAGTTAAATTGGTTGAAATAAACATATATCGTTGCATATGTACACATCATTGGTTGATACTGATTTGACTAATATCTGTGGATGCGGAAATCGGTTGGAGGAACTCAACCGGATTCCTAAATATTTAATTGTATTGTTTGTGCATTGTTTGAACCGTGTTGAATGGACATTCAACGTTATGTTGATTTGGTAAATAAAAGATATCAGCGACAGTCAACCATAAACCCATTTTGTTAAGAAGTTGGTTGACCGTCAGACAAATCAACGATGTTAATTTTAAAAAAATTATATCTTTATAATTAAAGCAAAGTTTAAATTATAATAGAAATTCTATTATAAACTGGTATTAAGTTTATATTGAGATGTTTTATTGAATTGGGTATAATAATACGAATGAGAAGTAAATTGCTAAAAAGACAAAGAACGTGATCGATTTTGATAAGAGAAGTTTAAAGAGAAATGTTTAAGGAAGATGGGGTGAAGAGTTAATGGCCAATGTAAATAAATTTAAACAACCGAGCTTTCAAATAAGGATATGGCGTCATAAAAATCATATTTAAAAGATGTCAATATTTTTGTAATGGAAAGTGATGCCAATATTTTTGTAACGGAAATAGATACAAGATTTCTGTAACAGAAAGAGATGTCAAGATTTTTGTAACAGAAAGAGATGTCAAGAATTTGTAACGGAAAGAGGTGTTGAGATTAATTATAAAGTGGAATATAGTAGCATATTGCAAGTCTCAGAACTATAGCAGTAAAGTAACGCTGTTGACTTGGCTTAAGCGTGACTGTTATGTCAAGATTAGTTATAAAGGGATATAGCAGCATATAGAAAATTTGAACTGTAACGATAAATTAAACGCTGTTAACCAAACTTAAGCATGATGTTGATATACAGTAGCACTTCCTAGGGAAGGAAAACAGCTTGTTTTGAAATTCACCTATTCAAAAGTAATAAGTAATGACGTTTGTCCAAAGAAATGTAAGAACGAATGTTAAATAAAAAGTGCCTGTGATTTGTGTGATATTGGTTGTACATTGAATGGATGTTGTTTTTACTTCGATAGTTAAACAACCGACTATCGAAGTGTTTTGACCATCGTTGTCAATTCGGAGAGACCGGTTGGATATTTTATCCGAAACCACTCCGTATAGGCATAAGCGCTGCAAATATATGCTGAAGAAAATTGAAGACGGAGTGAAATGCAAGGGTCGTCCTATTCAGAATGGTGCTTTCTGTTTGTCCAGACCCAGGACAACTTGTATGGATGAATGCCTGACAGCGTATTCTTAGAAGATCACCTAAGACGTTCTTTTCAAGATATTACGTCTGGTGGCGGAGAAATTCGTTTCTCTTGGCTTTTATACCCGTAATATTTTGGGAAGATCAACTAGTGATTTGACGGGTTTGACGATGTGGCATTCAAAGTGTATGGTGGCCAGATGTCCTAAAAGGTAAACGTAGCCTCAAGCTTCACAACCGAGAAATGACAAAAATCGGGCAGGCAGCATGGCTATGTGGGTCGCTCCCATTAGGGTGTATAATCACCTATCTAGAGGAAATTCCTTTTGTTTCTAAATCTATCGATTCTGCCCATTCGGGAACGGTGGTTTGAGTCCAACCGTTGGTGATATACATTCGATACACTCAAGCGAAATGAGTGGTCGGTCATGTGTGGGCCGGGTTACAAGACGTTCTTGTTGAACCCAGTGTATTCGCCTCTAGAGATACATTATCGGAAGGTGGTCCCATACCTTGTCATAGTTGGAATCCAATCTCCAATAAGCACCCTGCGGTTTTTTTTGATTTTATACTATGTATGTAGAGCGTGAGATGCAAGCGTTCTACTATTTGGTTATTTATTTGATTAGACATTATTATAATATCACTGGATTTTGATATCAAAAATATTTTGGGTTATAGTAAGGTAAAAGCCGTCCATGTTTATGTGTGGATTGGTCTTACTATTATCCTTTTTGTTCCAAAAAGGATTTTCAAAGTTAAACCGTATGGTTGGAATTTACTCACACCAGTCCCATGACTGACCCAGAGTTTATTTTGTTTCCCCTAAACTCTTGGGTGCCCAAATTTGTACGGGCAGTCAAGTGTTTCAGGCTTTTACAGATACGCTTGAAGGAGCTAAAAGCAGAAGGCTTCACCGTTAGTATTTAGAGACTATTTCCGCTGTGATATGATGTATTGTACTCTGATAATGGTATGTATATACAATACAGTTTTGTATTTCAAAGTTATGTTATATAATATATTTTATTCGTTCCGCTGTGAGATTCGTGTTTACTCTGATTATATTCAGCTGTGTTCTTCTTCTTCTCCTATTCTATTAGTTCTATCTTTTCTATCTCATCCTCTAACTTCTTTCTATTAATGGTCCGGATATTTCGATGTCTGAACAGTCGACGCTGGGTTTTGTGTCGATTTTTGGAGTCGAAAATCCTGGGTCGTTACAGTTGGTATCAGAGCTGAAGGTTTAAGTGATTACCTTGGCTCTGTGGCGTGACTCAATAGAGATAAGGTTAGCAGTAACTTAGATTGAGTTTGAGTGTATATATATGAGCGCGTATTTGTAAATTAATATAAAAACTGTTTTATATCGTGTTGACTGGTCAATCGAGAGGTTTATGAATTCTGGTCGAAACAGTAATGCAAACTGTATCGATAGGTGTTTCTAAACTCTTGAACAGAGTAATTCGACACAGTATGTTTTGAAAAGAGGGTAAATGAAATAATTTTACCCAAATATATTTTGATATAAAAAGAACTATATATCTTGAGTTCATTATAGTATATTGGGTGTGTTGATCGTTACTATAATCGAATAAGATTATAAGTGCGTTGGTTATGTAAATAACCAATCGAATTTCATATGAGTATAAGATATAAAATCAGATGAACTAAATCTGAATTTAAATCAAATTTGGAATTTAAAACTATGGAAAAGGTTTGTAAATGAAATTGGAATTAATATATGGAATATTAAATCCTGGGGAAATTTGAAAATATTTTCAAGCATTTTGAAAAGTTATTTTGGAATTGATTTTCAAATGAAAAGGTTTGAAAGTAAGTGTTTGAAAAGTAATATAGTATTGAACTCGCTTTGATCACTGGAAAATAAATTCTGATGATGACGGCCGCATTATCAGTGTTCGTTTTCGAGTCTCTAAGTGATGGATTACTACCAAAGATTTTGTTTTGAAATAAGTTGTTCAGAAATTCAAATGTTTTGAATTGCCAGAAATTCAAATGTTTTGAATCGCTATGTTATGAATATATATGATTTCAAACTGATTTGAAATGAAAGCCCTAGGAATTTGAATTCTGAAATTTAAAAATTTCATATGAAGTAAATAAACAGAGAATTTAAATAAGTCAAATAAAAGTGGAGTTGAACCAAAGCCAAGTAAGGGGAAAACGTACTGGAATAAGAATTTGACTAGGCAAAGTAGTTGAGTTGTGAATTAAGATTTGGAATATAGCCGAACTTGGAGATAGAATTTGATTATTGAGTAAGAATTGGAAATTTGAAATTGAAACTGGAATTTGAAAAAGAAATTTGAGCTGGGATGTAAGAAAATTGTTGATTGAGAATAAATTGAATGGAGATCAGTTGAAGATGCATTTCGTATGCTGGATGGAAGCAAGAAAGTTGGATGCCCAATGAAGGGAGAAGGTCCAGAGTGGCGTGTTGTAGTAGTACCGAATGAACCGTGCAGCAGAGAGGCTGACGAAATTCTCCGAAAAAGAAAATTTTCAGAATTTTGAAAATTTTTGTTACAAAGAAGGGAATTAATATTTTGATCAGTTCAGTTGGAACTGAAATTATGGAGTAAACCAAAAGGATTTTTTTTAACCTGTTTATAACAGAGATGGTAGCATCTTTCCTATCTTAGCAATTTCGAGGACGAAATTATTTTAAGGGGGAAGGAATGTAATGTCCCGCATTTTTATCGGTTTATATTTGAATATTTAAATCAGTTTAAATGTTGAATTCTTAATATAAGTAGAATTTAAATTTTAATTAAAACGAAGTTGAACGTATAAAAATATATATTAATTATAATCGAGCTCATAACGACGCTGCAGTTCGTGATTTAACGTTCTGATCTTCAACTGAGTATACAAGACTCGTTATAAACCGGATTTCTTCGAAACAAGAAACGTTGGAATCTGTTGAATTGTATCTTTCTATCAGAAGTGAAATATTGAGATTTCGTCCTATAGATTGCAAGATATGTCAAAATCAAATATTCAGAAAGTCGTTGTAGAATCGTTTATCGACCATAACGGTTTATTTGAAATAACTTCTCATCGGTTTCGAATTTAGACAAGGTTCTTTTGAGACATAGTGATAATTTAATTTTTAGAATTTTACTGTAATTTTTAGTTAATTAAATAAGTAACTTTTTATTTGGAGTATTTCGCACCCTATATCGATATTTTGGGATTTCAAAATATGAGTTAATCTACCAGTATTATTATATTTCTGGGTTCATGACACCTCACTGGACACGACCATAACCTTATTTCTGTCCGTAGCGGCTCGGATACGAACGTTATCTTACATAATGCGGTACACTCAAACTTTTATAAATACTTGTACGTTTATTTTCCTTACCAACAAAGTAAAAGAAAACCCACCTTGGAAATATCACCGACCTACCCTATCTATCTTTTTCGTAGGTGGTAAGACATTTAAATCTCACCCATACTGTGAATAAAAAACCCTACAGGACTAAGTGGAGAAAAATGGAACTACCCTATAAGAACCATCACCGACCAAAGACTTTGAGCCAGAATGGTCAGTCGTCTGCTCCTTTAGTACTTGTTTGTGTTTTGTCACTCCACGTAATGAATATGGGAGTATTCAGGATGGGATCTTTTAAGATATATTTTTGTCCATGTTAAAGTTGCTTAGCAATGAAGTGAAAACTAGAACCTACCTATGTTTTCACAGTAGCCAACCTACCTTTGCATAGCCACCCTATTCTTTCCATAGCATGCATTAATTCTAAACACACCCGTACTATCCCTCAGTTACAAACGTATGTCCTGGCGAATCAGAATATATATGTTTTTACAAAAAAGAAAAAAAAAAGAAAAAAATTTATACATGTGCAAATCGTTATTGGGTTGCGAACGATTTGCAGTACCCTTCTCTTTGATCAAAACAGCAGCCAACCTAGCTTCTATTTTATATATGCTGTATAGTGTACCACAAAGTTGAGTTTTCATATCAAGCAGACCTAACCTATCTCCTCTAATGTCATATCCTATATCCTCTATTCCTTGGCCTCCAAGTCTTGGTTATCTATATATATACCCCGAAAACCTCACCTCATCTTCACAGAAAGCGAAACAAAAATCATACCACTCTAAATTCACATAATTCAAATAAAAATAAGGAGAGTCTCAAACAAGTATAGTGGCAATCATTTTCGGCGTTGAGATCTGCTGTGAAGACGGTGGACTTTAACATAAAGTGGTAAGGTATTTAACTGGAGCATGTGTTTACACATATTAGAGGAGATTGTGTTTTGTTCGGGGGCTTTGGATCCTTGTTTTCGGCTGAGAGGTTTGCGTTGGGATACAATGAAAGGAAGAATGGTGTTGGCTGCAAGGAAGGAAGTGAAGGCACATGAATGGATGAAGGGGATGGAGACTGTTGCGCTCAAAACCATGGTGAAAAGGGAGTGGAGATGTGGTATTTTCAGTGGAGTGGAGTTGGACGTGAAGCAGTAGGCGAGGTGTGTATACGAAGGGCCATGACAGTTTTAAAGAAACAAACTAAGGAAAATATAGTGTGGGCCATTGGAATACATCCTGGAGCGGACGTATTACACGATCGAAGAAGCATTTTTCTTATTGAAGGAGAGTTGTTGTTGCAAATACATGTGGGATAGTTGGTTTCCTAAGTGGAGCTTCAGTAGAAATGTTTGAGCGAAGGGATAGTGAGGATATGCTGCAAGTTTCAAAATGGACAAAAGAAAAAGAAGGAAAAAGAAAAGGGGTTATATGCGGAAGAAAATATGACAGGGCGGAGACGTGAATGGATGCACAAATTCTAGATGCTTTTAGTTTCAATAATTTTGTGTATGAATGCCGCGAGCAACAGTACAATAATTCGGTTGGAGTATGGTGCTTTGAACAGTGGATTCAAGCAGAAGACAGATTTTAGTTTGATCAGGAGGTCAGGAAGTTTGAACTGTGTAGCATATTATCAAAGAATCAAACGAAATCGACCACGGAGAAATCGTGAAGACAGTTACTGCTGATGGCGGGTACGGGTTGGTCTGCGTCTGGACCAATTTAAAATGACTACCACTGGAACAGGTTGGAAGGGATCTGGACAACGCTACAAATTATGATGATATTAAAAATGCCTGACTAGATCTACCGACGTAAATCGTTATTTAACGGTTAACGCGCCAAGGTGAGTAAATTCACTAACTTTGTTTTATTTAAAATATTTTATTTATATTTTAAATAATGGTTGAATGCTGTGTGATGTTTGATTAGGTAAATTACAGTTAAATTGGTTGAAATAAACATATATCGTTGCATATGTACACATCATTGGTTGATACTGATTTGACTAATATCTGTGGATGCGGAAATCGGTTGGAGGAACTCAACCGGATTCCTAAATATTTAATTGTATTGTTTGTGCATTGTTTGAACCGTGTTGAATGGACATTCAACGTTATGTTGATTTGGTAAATAAAAGATATCAGCGACAGTCAACCATAAACCCATTTTGTTAAGAAGTTGGTTGACCGTCAGACAAATCAACGATGTTAATTTTAAAAAAATTATATCTTTATAATTAAAGCAAAGTTTAAATTATAATAGAAATTCTATTATAAACTGGTATTAAGTTTATATTGAGATGTTTTATTGAATTGGGTATAATAATACGAATGAGAAGTAAATTGCTAAAAAGACAAAGAACGTGATCGATTTTGATAAGAGAAGTTTAAAGAGAAATGTTTAAGGAAGATGGGGTGAA
Organism: Allium sativum; assembly: GCA_030737875.1. NCBI lineage: Eukaryota > Viridiplantae > Streptophyta > Magnoliopsida > Asparagales > Amaryllidaceae > Allium > Allium sativum. The sequence continues at coordinate 604,139,310 of CM060916.1, read as the reverse complement.
GAGTTAATGGCCAATGTAAATAAATTTAAACAACCGAGCTTTCAAATAAGGATATGGCGTCATAAAAATCATATTTAAAAGATGTCAATATTTTTGTAATGGAAAGTGATGCCAATATTTTTGTAACGGAAATAGATACAAGATTTCTGTAACAGAAAGAGATGTCAAGATTTTTGTAACAGAAAGAGATGTCAAGAATTTGTAACGGAAAGAGGTGTTGAGATTAATTATAAAGTGGAATATAGTAGCATATTGCAAGTCTCAGAACTATAGCAGTAAAGTAACGCTGTTGACTTGGCTTAAGCGTGACTGTTATGTCAAGATTAGTTATAAAGGGATATAGCAGCATATAGAAAATTTGAACTGTAACGATAAATTAAACGCTGTTAACCAAACTTAAGCATGATGTTGATATACAGTAGCACTTCCTAGGGAAGGAAAACGGCTTGTTTTGAAATTCACCTATTCAAAAGTAATAAGTAATGACGTTTGTCCAAAGAAATGTAAGAACGAATGTTAAATAAAAAGTGCCTGTGATTTGTGTGATATTGGTTGTACATTGAATGGATGTTGTTTTTACTTCGATAGTTAAACAACCGACTATCGAAGTGTTTTGACCATCGTTGTCAATTCGGAGAGACCGGTTGGATATTTTATCCGAAACCACTCCGTATAGGCATAAGCGCTGCAAATATATGCTGAAGAAAATTGAAGACGGAGTGAAATGCAAGGGTCGTCCTATTCAGAATGGTGCTTTCTGTTTGTCCAGACCCAGGACAACTTGTATGGATGAATGCCTGACAGCGTATTCTTAGAAGATCACCTAAGACGTTCTTTTCAAGATATTACGTCTGGTGGCGGAGAAATTCGTTTCTCTTGGCTTTTATACCCGTAATATTTTGGGAAGATCAACTAGTGATTTGACGGGTTTGACGATGTGGCATTCAAAGTGTATGGTGGCCAGATGTCCTAAAAGGTAAACGTAGCCTCAAGCTTCACAACCGAGAAATGACAAAAATCGGGCAGGCAGCATGGCTATGTGGGTCGCTCCCATTAGGGTGTATAATCACCTATCTAGAGGAAATTCCTTTTGTTTCTAAATCTATCGATTCTGCCCATTCGGGAACGGTGGTTTGAGTCCAACCGTTGGTGATATACATTCGATACACTCAAGCGAAATGAGTGGTCGGTCATGTGTGGGCCGGGTTACAAGACGTTCTTGTTGAACCCAGTGTATTCGCCTCTAGAGATACATTATCGGAAGGTGGTCCCATACCTTGTCATAGTTGGAATCCAATCTCCAATAAGCACCCTGCGGTTTTTTTTGATTTTATACTATGTATGTAGAGCGTGAGATGCAAGCGTTCTACTATTTGGTTATTTATTTGATTAGACATTATTATAATATCACTGGATTTTGATATCAAAAATATTTTGGGTTATAGTAAGGTAAAAGCCGTCCATGTTTATGTGTGGATTGGTCTTACTATTATCCTTTTTGTTCCAAAAAGGATTTTCAAAGTTAAACCGTATGGTTGGAATTTACTCACACCAGTCCCATGACTGACCCAGAGTTTATTTTGTTTCCCCTAAACTCTTGGGTGCCCAAATTTGTACGGGCAGTCAAGTGTTTCAGGCTTTTACAGATACGCTTGAAGGAGCTAAAAGCAGAAGGCTTCACCGTTAGTATTTAGAGACTATTTCCGCTGTGATATGATGTATTGTACTCTGATAATGGTATGTATATACAATACAGTTTTGTATTTCAAAGTTATGTTATATAATATATTTTATTCGTTCCGCTGTGAGATTCGTGTTTACTCTGATTATATTCAGCTGTGTTCTTCTTCTTCTCCTATTCTATTAGTTCTATCTTTTCTATCTCATCCTCTAACTTCTTTCTATTAATGGTCCGGATATTTCGATGTCTGAACAGTCGACGCTGGGTTTTGTGTCGATTTTTGGAGTCGAAAATCCTGGGTCGTTACAGTTGGTATCAGAGCTGAAGGTTTAAGTGATTACCTTGGCTCTGTGGCGTGACTCAATAGAGATAAGGTTAGCAGTAACTTAGATTGAGTTTGAGTGTATATATATGAGCGCGTATTTGTAAATTAATATAAAAACTGTTTTATATCGTGTTGACTGGTCAATCGAGAGGTTTATGAATTCTGGTCGAAACAGTAATGCAAACTGTATCGATAGGTGTTTCTAAACTCTTGAACAGAGTAATTCGACACAGTATGTTTTGAAAAGAGGGTAAATGAAATAATTTTACCCAAATATATTTTGATATAAAAAGAACTATATATCTTGAGTTCATTATAGTATATTGGGTGTGTTGATCGTTACTATAATCGAATAAGATTATAAGTGCGTTGGTTATGTAAATAACCAATCGAATTTCATATGAGTATAAGATATAAAATCAGATGAACTAAATCTGAATTTAAATCAAATTTGGAATTTAAAACTATGGAAAAGGTTTGTAAATGAAATTGGAATTAATATATGGAATATTAAATCCTGGGGAAATTTGAAAATATTTTCAAGCATTTTGAAAAGTTATTTTGGAATTGATTTTCAAATGAAAAGGTTTGAAAGTAAGTGTTTGAAAAGTAATATAGTATTGAACTCGCTTTGATCACTGGAAAATAAATTCTGATGATGACGGCCGCATTATCAGTGTTCGTTTTCGAGTCTCTAAGTGATGGATTACTACCAAAGATTTTGTTTTGAAATAAGTTGTTCAGAAATTCAAATGTTTTGAATTGCCAGAAATTCAAATGTTTTGAATCGCTATGTTATGAATATATATGATTTCAAACTGATTTGAAATGAAAGCCCTAGGAATTTGAATTCTGAAATTTAAAAATTTCATATGAAGTAAATAAACAGAGAATTTAAATAAGTCAAATAAAAGTGGAGTTGAACCAAAGCCAAGTAAGGGGAAAACGTACTGGAATAAGAATTTGACTAGGCAAAGTAGTTGAGTTGTGAATTAAGATTTGGAATATAGCCGAACTTGGAGATAGAATTTGATTATTGAGTAAGAATTGGAAATTTGAAATTGAAACTGGAATTTGAAAAAGAAATTTGAGCTGGGATGTAAGAAAATTGTTGATTGAGAATAAATTGAATGGAGATCAGTTGAAGATGCATTTCGTATGCTGGATGGATTGCAAATGGAAGCAAGAAAGTTGGATGCCCAATGAAGGGAGAAGGTCCAGAGTGGCGTGTTGTAGTAGTACCGAATGAACCGTGCAGCAGAGAGGCTGACGAAATTCTCCGAAAAAGAAAATTTTCAGAATTTTGAAAATTTTTGTTACAAAGAAGGGAATTAATATTTTGATCAGTTCAGTTGGAACTGAAATTATGGAGTAAACCAAAAGGATTTTTTTTTTTTAACCTGTTTATAACAGAGATGGTAGCATCTTTCCTATCTTAGCAATTTCGAGGACGAAATTATTTTAAGGGGGAAGGAATGTAATGTCCCGCATTTTTATCGGTTTATATTTGAATATTTAAATCAGTTTAAATGTTGAATTCTTAATATAAGTAGAATTTAAATTTTAATTAAAACGAAGTTGAACGTATAAAAATATATATTAATTATAATCGAGCTCATAACGACGCTGCAGTTCGTGATTTAACGTTCTGATCTTCAACTGAGTATACAAGACTCGTTATAAACCGGATTTCTTCGAAACAAGAAACGTTGGAATCTGTTGAATTGTATCTTTCTATCAGAAGTGAAATATTGAGATTTCGTCCTATAGATTGCAAGATATGTCAAAATCAAATATTCAGAAAGTCGTTGTAGAATCGGTTATCGACCATAACGGTTTATTTGAAATAACTTCTCATCGGTTTCGAATTTAGACAAGGTTCTTTTGAGACATAGTGATAATTTAATTTTTAGAATTTTACTGTAATTTTTAGTTAATTAAATAAGTAACTTTTTATTTGGAGTATTTCGCACCCTATATCGATATTTTGGGATTTCAAAATATGAGTTAATCTACCAGTATTATTATATTTCTGGGTTCATGACACCTCACTGGACACGACCATAACCTTATTTCTGTCCGTAGCGGCTCGGATACGAACGTTATCTTACATAATGCGGTACACTCAAACTTTTATAAATACTTGTACGTTTATTTTCCTTACCAACAAAGTAAAAGAAAACCCACCTTGGAAATATCACCGACCTACCCTATCTATCTTTTTCGTAGGTGGTAAGACATTTAAATCTCACCCATACTGTGAATAAAAAACCCTACAGGACTAAGTGGAGAAAAATGGAACTACCCTATAAGAACCATCACCGACCAAAGACTTTGAGCCAGAATGGTCAGTCGTCTGCTCCTTTAGTACTTGTTTGTGTTTTGTCACTCCACGTAATGAATATGGGAGTATTCAGGATGGGATCTTTTAAGATATATTTTTGTCCATGTTAAAGTTGCTTAGCAATGAAGTGAAAACCAGAACCTACCTATGTTTTCACAGTAGCCAACCTACCTTTGCATAGCCACCCTATTCTTTCCATAGCATGCATTAATTCTAAACACACCCGTACTATCCCTCAGTTACAAACGTATGTCCTGGCGAATCAGAATATATATGTTTTTACAAAAAAGAAAAAAAAAGAAAAAAATTTATACATGTGCAAATCGTTATTGGGTTGCGAACGATTTGCAGTACCCTTCTCTTTGATCAAAACAGCAGCCAACCTAGCTTCTATTTTATATATGCTGTATAGTGTACCACAAAGTTGAGTTTTCATATCAAGCAGACCTAACCTATCTCCTCTAATGTCATATCCTATATCCTCTATTCCTTGGCCTCCAAGTCTTGGTTATCTATATATATACCCCGAAAACCTCACCTCATCTTCACAGAAAGCGAAACAAAAATCATACCACTCTAAATTCACATAATTCAAATAAAAATAAGGAGAGTCTCAAACAAGTATAGTGGCAATCATTTTCGGCGTTGAGATCTGCTGTGAAGACGGTGGACTTTAACATAAAGTGGTAAGGTATTTAACTGGAGCATGTGTTTACACATATTAGAGGAGATTGTGTTTTGTTCGGGGGCTTTGGATCCTTGTTTTCGGCTGAGAGGTTTGCGTTGGGATACAATGAAAGGAAGAATGGTGTTGGCTGCAAGGAAGGAAGTGAAGGCACATGAATGGATGAAGGGGATGGAGACTGTTGCGCTCAAAACCATGGTGAAAAGGGAGTGGAGATGTGGTATTTTCAGTGGAGTGGAGTTGGACGTGAAGCAGTAGGCGAGGTGTGTATACGAAGGGCCATGACAGTTTTAAAGAAACAAACTAAGGAAAATATAGTGTGGGCCATTGGAATACATCCTGGAGCGGACGTATTACACGATCGAAGAAGCATTTTTCTTATTGAAGGAGAGTTGTTGTTGCAAATACATGTGGGATAGTTGGTTTCCTAAGTGGAGCTTCAGTAGAAATGTTTGAGCGAAGGGATAGTGAGGATATGCTGCAAGTTTCAAAATGGACAAAAGAAAAAGAAGGAAAAAGAAAAGGGGTTATATGCGGAAGAAAATATGACAGGGCGGAGACGTGAATGGATGCACAAATTCTAGATGCTTTTAGTTTCAATAATTTCGTGTATGAATGCCGCGAGCAATAGTACAATAATTCGGTTGGAGTATGGTGCTTTGAACAGTGGATTCAAGCAGAAGACAGATTTTAGTTTGATCAGGAGGTCAGGAAGTTTGAACTGTGTAGCATATTATCAAAGAATCAAACGAAATCGACCACGGAGAAATCGTGAAGACAGTTACTGCTGATGGCGGGTACGGGTTGGTCTGCGTCTGGACCAATTTAAAATGACTACCACTGGAACAGGTTGGAAGGGATCTGGACAACGCTACAAATTATGATGATATTAAAAATGCCTGACTAGATCTACCGACGTAAATCGTTTTTTAATGGTTAACGCGCCAAGGTGAGTAAATTCACTAACCTTTTAAAATATTTTATTTATATTTTAAATAATGGTTGAATGCTGTGTGATGTTTGATTAGGTAAATTACAGTTAAATTGGTTGAAATAAACATATATCGTTGCATATGTACACATCATTGGTTGATACTGATTTGACTAATATCTGTGGATGCGGAAATCGGTTGGAGGAACTCAACCGGATTCCTAAATATTTAATTGTATTGTTTGTGCATTGTTTGAACCGTGTTGAATGGACATTCAACGTTATGTTGATTTGGTAAATAAAAGATATCAGCGACAGTCAACCATAAACCCATTTTGTTAAGAAGTTGGTTGACCGTCAGACAAATCAACGATGTTAATTTTAAAAAAAAATATCTTTATAATTAAAGCAAAGTTTAAATTATAATAGAAATTCTATTATAAACTGGTATTAAGTTTATATTGAGATGTTTTATTGAATTAGGTATAATAATACGAATGAGAAGTAAATTGCTAAAAAGACAAAGAACGTGATCGATTTTGATAAGAGAAGTTTAAAGAGAAATGTTTAAGGAAGATGGGGTGAAGAGTTAATGGCCAATGTAAATAAATTTAAACAACCGAGCTTTCAAATAAGGATATGGCGTCATAAAAATCATATTTAAAAGATGTCAATATTTTTGTAATGGAAAGTGATGCCAATATTTTTGTAACGGAAATAGATACAAGATTTCTGTAACAGAAAGAGATGTCAAGATTTCTGTAACAGAAAGAGATGTCAAGAATTTGTAACGGAAAGAGGTGTTGAGATTAATTATAAAGTGGAATATAGTAGCATATTGCAAGTCTCAGAACTATAGCAGTAAAGTAACGCTGTTGACTAGGCTTAAGCGTGACTGTTATGTCAAGATTAGTTATAAAGGGATATAGCAGCATATAGAAAATTTGAACTGTAACGATAAATTAAACGCTGTTAACCAAACTTAAGCATGATGTTGATATACAGTAGCACTTCCTAGGGAAGGAAAACAGCTTGTTTTGAAATTCACCTATTCAAAAGTAATAAGTAATGACGTTTGTCCAAAGAAATGTAAGAACGAATGTTAAATAAAAAGTGCCTGTGATTTGTGCGATATTGGTTGTACATTGAATGGATGTTGTTTTTACTTCGATAGTTAAACAACCGACTATCGAAGTGTTTTGACCATCGTTGTCAATTCGGAGAGACCGGTTGGATATTTTATCCGAAACCACTCCGTATAGGCATAAGCGCTGCAAATATATGCTGAAGAAAATTGAAGACGGAGTGAAATGCAAGGGTCGTCCTATTCAGAATGGTGCTTTCTGTTTGTCCAGACCCAGGACAACTTGTATGTATGAATGCCTGACAGCGTATTCTTAGAAGATCACCTAAGACGTTCTTTTCAAGATATTACGTCTGGTGGCGGAGAAATTCGTTTCTCTTGGCTTTTATACCCGTAATATTTTGGGAAGATCAACTAGTGATTTGACGGGTTTGACGATGTGGCATTCAAAGTGTATGGTGGCCAGATGTCCTAAAAGGTAAACGTAGCCTCAAGCTTCACAACCGAGAAATGACAAAAATCGGGCAGGCAGCATGGCTATGTGGGTCGCTCCCATTAGGGTGTATAATCACCTATCTAGAGAAATTCCTTTTGTTTCTAAATCTATCGATTCTGCCCATTCGGGAACGGTGGTTTGAGTCCAACCGTTGGTGATATACATTCGATACACTCAAGCGAAATGAGTGGTCGGTCATGTGTGGGCCGGGTTACAAGACGTTCTTGTTGAACCCAGTGTATTCGCCTCTAGAGATACATTATCGGAAGGTGGTCCCATACCTTGTCATAGTTGGAATCCAATCTCCAATAAGCACCCTGCGGTTTTTTTTGATTTTATACTATGTATGTAGAGCGTGAGATGCAAGCGTTCTACTATTTGGTTATTTATTTGATTAGACATTATTATAATATCACTGGATTTTGATATCAAAAATATTTTGGGTTATAGTAAGGTAAAAGCCGTCCATGTTTATGTGTGGATTGGTCTTACTATTATCCTTTTTGTTCCAAAAAGGATTTTCAAAGTTAAACCGTATGGTTGGAATTTACTCACACCAGTCCCATGACTGACCCAGAGTTTATTTTGTTTCCCCTAAACTCTTGGGTGCCCAAATTTGTACGGGCAGTCAAGTGTTTCAGGCTTTTACAGATACGCTTGAAGGAGCTAAAAGCAGAAGGCTTCACCGTTAGTATTTAGAGACTATTTCCGCTGTGATATGATGTATTGTACTCTGATAATGGTATGTATATACAATACAGTTTTGTATTTCAAAGTTATGTTATATAATATATTTTATTCGTTCCGCTGTGAGATTCGTGTTTACTCTGATTATATTCAGCTGTGTTCTTCTTCTTCTCCTATTCTATTAGTTCTATCTTTTCTATCTCATCCTCTAACTTCTTTCTATTAATGGTCCGGATATTTCGATGTCTGAACAGTCGACGCTGGGTTTTGTGTCGATTTTTGGAGTCGAAAATCCTGGGTCGTTACAATCAAGCTTTTCAAAACCGTTCAAAGCAAGCTACTGAATACCAGTATAAAAAGATGAGCTGACCTTTTTCTTTGTATTATTAAATTTTCCAAGCTTATATAGGAAGCCATCCATCTCTATAAAACTAAACAAGCCGACCCATTTTCCTCTCTTCAGTCAACTCAAAATCTATTCCCTCAAGACCGAAATCGTGCCTTTATAATCCCTAGAAAATCATATAAAACTTCCAAAATTGTAAGATTTGAAGTTTTAAGCCTAAGTGATCACGCTCTTCATCCTCATACTTTTTCCACGGTTCGATGTTTGTTTCCCTTCCCTGAGTTTGAAAGTTTAACCGAAGGCCAAGATTGAATTTTTGAGGGAATAAAGTTTCGATTCAGGTTATTAGGCACAGATTCTGGTTATTTGGAGTGGTTAGCACTTGTTTTGAGATTATAGTTGGATTTGGTGAATGAATATATGTCGCAAGTTTTTTGAAGAGGGGTACAGTAGGTTTTCACGAGTCGCTACAGGAGTGCGAGCTTGAGTTTGAAGGTTGGGTGGTGTAGTTCTGGCGAGGGAGAAGGCGTGGGTGAATTCAGATGCTCGTTCCATGGTTGTGAGAAGTTTAAGGTTGCTGTGGATGTAGGTGGAGGAGCCGCTTATAATGGGTGATGTTCAGTGATGATGTTTGTAGTGATGTATGTGGCGAGGAAGCTCTATGTACCACTGTGCAGTAGGGATTGGGGTGTAATTGGTAGCAAACCGCTGAGCAAGAAGGTGAGCTGTTCAGGGAACAGAGTCAGGTTTGGCGATATGGTGAAGGCTGTGATTGTAGCAGGAAGGGAAGAGTGAAGGGGATTAGCGGTGATAACTTATAAACCGTAAGTAAGGAAAAATAAAATTTAATTTGTTAGTTAATGCTATTATAAAGCAGAAGATGTCGGGTTGGATAATTTTAAGAACGTAAGTGTTGTACCATGGGGTAGGGAGGTAGAATGAGTGAAAGGGAGAACTCTGGTTTTGTTTGGAATGTCTTCAAAGGATGGTGAGTGAGCAATGGTGGAGTAAACACATGACAATGGTGTTGAGTTGTTTTCAGAAGGGAACAATTTGGCTTTTAAACAAAAGGAGGAGGAGCAGTCTACGAAAAAGAAAGAGACAAGGTTTTATTTATCTCTACCATATTAATAACCTCAACAAGGAATTAAAGGTTAGTGATTTATTTACAAAATTAATTATTCAGTTAATTGTTTGACTAAAATGATTTATAACACGAGTACATGTTAACAAAACCGAACATAACCGGACCCATTGGAATCATAACGGCGGAATCTTCATCATGAAACTATTGGGTCTAAGACTAGAGCTGCTGGAATTTCATGATAAAATCAAACGCTATTGGATTTTAATGAAAATAATAGCAGAATCGACAACTGCAAACCAAAATGAGTAAACTCACTAACTCTGGCTTATTTATATTTTCATATAAACAAGTTTTAAATTATTTATAATAATTTTATACGGAGTGATGCTTGTTTGGATGAATGGTAGATAAAATTGTTTGAATTGGTTGATACAGTTATATCATTAATCGATTAATAATTCTGTTCACCATGATATTTCATATTGATGTGAAATTAATTTTATTGATGTTGATTAACATCTGTGGATGTAGGGAAACAGGTTGGAGGAATCCAACTGGATTCCTCAACATTTATATTATTGTTTTTGCATTGATTGTGACATATGCTGTGATATATTAACAATGATTGATCTTGTTGTGTTTAAATACCACTGGCCCTAAAATTTTGGTATTTAAATACCGTAAAATAGTTTCATATATAGAGAAGGAATTTAGGTTTTAAAAAGAAAATTTATTTCCAAAAATAGAAATTTAATTTTTGAATAGAGTTGAGAATAGAAACCAGTTCAGACGAATGAATCACGAATTTGTATATAAATGAGAATAAATTAATTGATTTATTTACCATTGGATATGTTGAAATATAAATTCAAATTTGAATTTATATAGAGAAGTGGAAATCGATATTGAAGCCAATATTTGAAATGAGATTTAAACTTAGCTATTATTAAGGAAATTTAAATAAGATTTTAAATGATTGACATAAAAAGAGATGAGGCTTGTATGAATAGTTCTGAATAGAAGTTATAAATAAAAATTTGGGTTTAAGATATATCTATAAGTAAAAAATCAAATTGTATATAAAGAAATATATTCACGATTAAAGTGAACAATGGTTTAAAGGAAATATTTTGCAAATGAAATATCTCTAAAGGAAATTTAGATTTGGAATATGAATCCAAATTGGAAATTGAGTGAAAGGGAAATGGGTAATCGTTTTAAAAGAAAACGATGAGTTTTAGTTCAAAATTTGGAATATAAAATAAAGTGTGATAACGTTTCGTAGACTGGAATGGTTATAAAGGAATATGGTAATGATTTGGAAAGAATAAATTAAAAAGTGAATTTGGAACTTGAATTAACTTGAAATTTTAGATGAATTTCGAATTTTGGAATATAAATCGAATATAGATTAGAGAGTTATTTATTGGAATTCGATTATATCGAATTTAGTGAAGTAGTTATTTTTACTTTCCATTTTGAATCAAATTTATTTATTTATTTATTTACTTATTAATTGAAATTAATACGTATAAGTTATATTTTTAAATATCGAATATTTGGAAACAACGATTTTAACGCCACCGTATAATAAATGTTTTATAAATCTAAACAATGATTATAACGCTACCGTTATAATTGTAAATCTATATAGCGATTTTAATGCTATTGTTATAATAAATGTTTTATAAATCTAAACAGCGATTATAACGTTATCATTAAAATAAATGTTTTATAAATCAAGTATTTGGAAACGGCGATTTTAACGCTACTGTTATAATCAATGTTTTCCACAAAAGAAGCGTATTCTTAGATTGAATCCGAGAGTCGCGTAAGCGATGTTTTGTTTGAAGTTGTGAGCTTTGACTATTTCAAAGTTGAGGATGTTGTTTAATTAAGGTCTGAATGGAAATTATACCCCAACTTGATTGACTTCATGATTGATGGAGGAATGGTTCAGGTTCGATAGTGAAGATTGGTTAGCAATATGGTTAGTTAATAAATGTTAAACGATTTGAGTTATAATAACTATGTTTTTATAACATCGGGTTAATTTAAAAGATTTTAAAACGTTTCCCCAAATAAAATGGGAGATATTTTCTATTTCTAGAAAATGAAATGAATTGGTCAACGAGGAATTAATAAACGAAATATAGGAATATTTTCCAATATTAATAATGTACATTTTTTGAATATAGAAAATAAGGATTCGTAAATATTTAGAAATGTTTTCTAACTGGAATAAGAGATATTTTCTCGAACAAAGGAATTAGGATATTGTAATCTTTTCCAAGAACCGAGAGAGAAAATAGAGTTTTGAAAGGATACGAAAGATGGGAAATGGAAATTGGAAATGATAATATAATAAGGAATTGATTTAAAAAGGGGGTCAGCGTTGTTTAATGGTTGATCGATAAAATTTCCATTTGGAAATATGACCATTGATTATATGGATGTTCCATTGATAGTTGAATCACCGACTATCTAGGTTTTAGTTATTTTATACCTTCGTTGTCGATACAGAGAGACTGGGATCAGATTTATTATCTGAAAACCACTCCATATGGGCATAAGCGTTACGAATCAACTTATGCTGAAGATAATTGAAGACAGAGTAAAGTGCAAGGGCTGTTCTGTTAATCCTAGGTAGAAACTGCCCAAGATGGATTAATAGAATGGTGCCTTTGGTTTGTCCAGTCCCAGGACAATAATGTATGGATGGATCTGACAAGGTGATCCAAAGTGAATGGTGGAAAGATGTTCATAAAGGATAATCATGACCTCAAGCTCATCAACCGGGAAATGACAAAAATCGGGCAGGCAGCACGGCCATGTGGGTCTTTCCCATTAGGGGTATTATCACCTGATCTAAAGAAAATTCATTTGTTTCTTATTCTATTCGTTGCTGTATGCTTTCGGTAACGGTTGGTGATAATATGCTCAATGCACTCAAGTTAAGTGAGTGGTCAGCCATGTGTGGGTCGGGTTGCAAGACAATATTGTTGAACCCAGTGTATTCCCCTCTAGAGATACACTATCGGAAGGTGGTTCCATACCTTGTCATGTTGGAAATCCAATCTCCAATAAGCGCCCTGCGATTTTTGATTTAATATTATATATGGAGCGTGAGATGCAAGCGTTCCGCTAGATTTCTATTTATTTGATTTAGACACTATTATAATATCACTGGATTTGATATCAAAAATATATTTTTGGTTATCGTAAGGTAAAAACATCCATGTTTATGTGTGGATCGGTCTTACGATTATCATTTTTTTCCGAAAGGATTTTGAAAGTTAAACAAATGTTGGAGTTCACTCACACCAATCCCATGACTGACCCAAAGTTTATTTTGTTTGTTCTCCCTAAACTCTAGGGTGCCCAAATTTGTATGGGCGGTGAAGTAGTCAAGATTTACAGATTCACTTGGAGGAGATTGAAGCAGAAGGCTTCACTAGTTAGCTATAGACTATCATATTTTTCCACTGTTATTATGTTTTATCTGAAAACAGGTGTTTATAACTATTCCAGAGATAGCTGTTGTGCTCTGATGATGGTATGTATATAAAGTTACTGAATTGTATTTTAAAGTTTATGTTACCTAATATATTTTATTCGTTCCGCTGTTAGTTTGTGATCTTCGTTTTCTTCTATTCTAATATTTCTTTCTATTTCTCATCCTCTAACTTCTTCATAATAATGATTCGTATTTCTGTGCAATTTGGGTTGGACGTGTGGTGTTATTAGTCGACTCAAAGAGTACAGAAACTCGGGCCAATACATTTGGTATTCGAGCTAAAGGTTGAGTAGTAACCTTGGCTCTGTGGCGTGACTCAATAGAGATGGGGTTAGTAATACCCTAGATTGAGTTTGAGTGTATATATATGAGCATGTATTTGTAGATTGTATAAAAAAAAAATATTGTGTTGATTGGTTTGTTGAGTGGTTTATGAATTCTGGTCGATACAAAATGTACAACTGTATCGATAGGTGTTTCTAAACTCTCGAACAAAGCAATTCGGTACAGTATTGTTTTTAAAATGGGTAAATAAAATAATTTTCCCAAAGATTATTTTGGTATTAAAGCATAAGTTTCCAAAATATCACAGTATATGGATGTATTGATTGTTATTAAAATCAGATGGAATTACAAATGGTTATATATGACCAAATTTGATTTGAATAAGAATGAAGTATACAAATAAGCTGAATTAGAATTAAATTCAAACCAGAATTTGGAATTTAGATCTCGGATGTTTAGAAATATTTTCTGAAGTATTTTTTTAATGTAATTTAAATTACCTTAAAGTTTTTTTAAATAAAAATGATTTTAAATTGATTTTGAAAGTGATTAAGCACTGAAATCACTTCAGTGGCAAGAAAATAATTCTGATAATGGATCGCGATATTATCGGTATTCATTTTCAAGTTTCTAAGTGACGGATTGCCACCTTTATAATTTGTTAATGGAAATCTATTTGAAAAGGAACAAGTGTTAAGAAAATTCAAATGTTTTGAATTTTCAGGTGATTATAAGTTTATGTGTATAATTATATGATTCCAAAATAAATTTGGAAGTAAAAGCCGAGAGTTTGAATTCTAAATTTTTATTTAACTTGTAAAGTAAATAGATTGAAATGGTACAAGTGAATCAAATGAAATAAAATTTAACTTAATTTAAATGAAATTGGACAGGATTAGAGATAATCCAGAATGAAATTAAATAAAGAGAAATGCTTGAAATTGGAATTAATAAAATGTAATGTCCCGCAAATCCGTAATATCAGAGTTGACTACATACATAATACATCCAATCCTAATATCACGAAAATACGAATCAAAATTTGTAGAAGAAAAAGGTAGAAGAAGAATAGAAATAACAACCCAGAATCTCACATCGCAGCGGAACAAAATATAATATATCATAACTTTTGAAATACAAAATTTTAACTGTATAACATACACTTATCAGAGTACAACACTTACAACACAGTGGAAAACAATAACTACATAATGTTGAAGCCTCCTGCTCCAAGCTCCTTTAGATAAATCTGTAAAATCCTGAACTACTTGACCGCCCGTACAAATTTAGGCACCCAAGATTTTAGGTAAAACAAAACAAAATAAACTCCGGGTTAGTCATGGGACTGGTATGAGTAAACGATTTAAAACAGTTTGAGAAACTAAATGATATCTCATAAGACCACGCCGTATAACACGGAACGGGTTTTTCCCTTATGAGAATCCAAACACTTGATTTAACTTTCAAAATCCTTTTGAAAGGAACAATAATCTTTATATCAAAACTCTTTTGATATTATAATAATGTCTAAATCAAATAAATAGAAATCTAGCGGAACACTTGCATCTCACGTTCTACATATATAATATACAATCAAAACCACAAGCACTTATTGGGTAATGAATTTCCAACTATGACAAGGTATGGAACCACCTTCCGATAGTGTATCTCTAGAGGAGAATACACTGGGTTCAATAAGAACATTTTGCAACCCGGCCACACATGACCGACCACTCATTTCGCTTGAGTGTATTGAATGTACATCACCAACGGTTGGGATCAGCAACCGTTTCCCGAATGGTACAACATCGAATAGAATAAGGAATTAAATGAATCTCTAGATATGTGATAATACACCCTAATGGGAGCTAACCACATAGCCATGCTGCCTGCCCGATTTTTGTCAATTCCCGGTTGTTGAGGCCTGAGGCTACGCTTACTTGCCATTCATTGATAACACAATCACTCTGAATGCCACATTGTCAGATCCGTTAATCATTAATTGATTTGCATAAATATATTTTGGATATTATGCTAAGGGAATAAATCCGTTGCCACCATATATATTTGTACAGTCCAAAATGCGATCATTTGAAATATTCTGCCAGACATTCGTCCATACACGTTCGTTCTGGGACGGAACGAAACCGAAGGCACTATTCCATACATCCATCCTAGGCAATCTCTAACTAGGACTTATACAATAGCCCTTGCACTTTACTCCGTCTTCAATATATTCAACATACTTGGTTTGCAACACTTATGCCAATACGGAGTGGTTCTTCGGATAATAATCCAACTGGTCTCTCCATATTAACAACTTTAAAATGGTCAAAAACTTTGATAGTCGGTGATTTAACTATCAAATGAAAAATGCCCATGTACACACAACGATCTTATTTCCAAATGGAATTATCGATCAAATCATCAAACATATATATATATGTATGTATGTATATATTCATATTTCCTTATCTTCTATGTTTAGAAAATATATGTTATTAACACTGGAAAACATTTCCATATATCGCCTTCTTTTATTTTCTGTACTTAGAAAATATCTTCTATTTATAATTGGAAAATATTCCAATTACTTATCTCTTTTCCGACTCGTTTATTTTTATACTTAGGAAATGTTTATTATTCTATTTCCAACTTACTCTTATTTGGGTTAAAACGGATGTTGTGTAAAACATCGTTACGACAACCCAAATATTGTATTTAACTAAATCTTATTCAACAATTTCTCTTCGAGACTGGATCTTGCTATTTATCGGTTAAAAACGAAATCAATCAAGTTGGGGGTATAACTACCTCTCAAACCTTGATTGGAAACATTCTTAACTTCAAAACGGACAAAACCACTTACCTCGAATAATCAACATCATATTACCAATTATCCATATCTTTTAAACGTGTATATGTTTCTCTTTCTATTTTTATCAGATTAAATTTATTGATTTCCTTTTTGTTTATAACATTCTATTTTTAAATTCGTTTCCTTATCGAATTCTATATATATCGATACGTTGATTTCTAATTATCAAAATTTCTTAAAAATATTCTAATACCTTAAATTTCCGGAAAAAATCGCCATAACCTCCTTTGTACCGGCAAATAGTTCAAACCTCAACTCGCCTCTCTAGGCCCTTTCCATTCAAAAAGAAAATCAAAAAACCAAGTGGCTTGCCGATTCGGCGCATAAAATCTCATATGGAATTAAACATGTACCTTTTTGTCGGGCACTAAATCTATAAACTTCATACACTTCATATACTTCATTCTATACCTGTCAAACACATATGTGTCCATTTCTAATTTAATTCAACTCAGTTCGGTCATTTTTGACTCAACTTGCTAATTAATCTTTTTATTTGCTCCCTTGCCCATTCCACTTTATATTTGAACATATCATCTTCAATTATCATTTTTATCTGTCTTATGAATTAATTTAATCCCATTTCGACTCAAGTTCCATATTTGACTCCGAATAAAAATTCTCAAATCTCCTTTACTTATTCAAAGTCCATTTTCATATCGAATTTCGATTAACTAATTATTATTCAAATTAGTTAGTTTTATTCAATGACAAAAATCTGATTTTTGTCTCAAAAATCATTTCACTTACTTCACTGGAGTTCATGTTTATTCTATATCTCCAGTCTGAATTTTTCTAATGGCAATTCGGATTTTATTTCTTTAAAATCCTTTTATTTATTTAAATAAACAGTTATGGCTTTATAATGGTTATAGCGTTGTTTCTCTGAAAATTTGATTTTTGCATAACTCAAAATTTATAAGACGAAATCCAGAATTTTCTCGTCCATTAGAAAACTATTATCAAATCGGTCCTGACGATTCTTGTTTCAAAGAATTCTGACTTCAATTGTGTTCTGTATACTTAATTGAAGTTCGAAACGCCAATTTATGAACTGGCGTGCTACGACGAGTTCGTTTCAATTATATATATATATATATATATATAAACGTTTAAACTTCGTTACTAACAAATTCAACTCCATCCTAGTATCTTTTTAATATATATCAAATCAAATTTTCCAATTTAACATAATATTTCCGATTTTCTATAATTGTTGATTTCTCCTAACTCGGAAATAAATTTATTTATACTTCAATCTTCTATATTAAATTCCAATTCCTTTTACAAATTATAAATCCTTTGGATTTATTTCTATTCTGTTTAAAAATCTGCATTCTGAAATTGTGATGACCCAAACTTCCCAGTAAAGGAAAGCCTAGATTGCTTTGAGAGCAACACACAACAGAACACAAACTGAAGAACATTTTACTGCTGATTACAACAATTACATCAGAGTACCAGATTATAACAGAGTATGAAAACTCATTACACAATAGAAATACAATAATATCAGAGACTTAAATTACATTTAAATAGCAGCGGAAAAATAATACAAATATACAACTGAAAGGAATACACGGATACAGAGCTTTCCGAATACCGCTTCAGCTGTAAGCCAGGATCCTGTAAATATATCTGCAAAAAGCTACTCGACTGTCGTGTGGAAAATATGGGCACCTGAGTTTGCCTGTGAAACAAACTACAGGTCAGTCATGGTACTGGTGTGAGAAATCTTAACTTAACTTATCTAATAATAAGGCTAATCACAGGACCACGCCGCTAACGCGGAACAGGTTTACTCCATTGGATTGCCAGTGCATAAAATAAAGTAAATCGTTAAACAACGCAATGCTTTTTAGAAAAATGAGACCACTATAAGACCCAAGTCCCATCACACAATGCAATGCAAACCGGAGGATAGAGTTTTACCTTATAATGGTCAAGAGATGCTTGATACGATAAAACGGATTTAATATTAGTGTGTATATGTTCTAATAAAAACATTTCAATCATAATGTATCAATCATAGACGGCATGGGTACCATATATCATGTCGTCATACTAGTTCTACATTCAAAACCGCAAGGTCGTATTGGAAATTGGATTACTATCATGAGTCGAGGCTAGGGACCGTCCTCTCCGATTCGAGACACTCTAGCAAATGCCTCATGATCCCCCGCAGTGAACCCTTGGATCTTCAGGGCCGGTCCCCGCCTAATGGCAGTTGATTGGTTATGCCTGAACACACGCTTCCCGGTCCCTTTGGACTTATAGTATGACCACTAACGGCCTATAAAAATCCGAGGCGCCTCAAAATCCATCATCCACATAAGTAAAATGTCAGCCAGTTTAAGCACTGACACTACTCCTAGCTAGAAAGAAACGTGTGCACTCCCTGCAGTCCTAATCCCGTTTTTGACTCATACCGGGGTGTGAGGCTCGCGAAGTCACGATATACACAAAGCTATGCCGTAATAGGCTATACTCTGATCATCCCACAAGGCCCTGCATTTCAATAAAAGCCTTGATCAATTGCATCTTGGCGTGCCACATTGACAATTCACGCCATGCGATCAATCACTATTAATATATACCAGGGTGTTAAGCAGAGAATAAATTCTCCACCACCAATCAGATATACATTAATAAAAATCAATTTAATTCACATGGAACGAAATCCATTGTCAGACACGCATCCATTTACAAGTTCGATCTGGGTCTGAACGAAACTGGAGATACCTGAGAGGTCCTCGCATATCCGAAACAATCAACAATAGTCTGGACGGCTACCACTGAAGCCCCTTCAAGGTAGCTACTCCCATCATGGTCCTCAGTAGCAACACATCCATTCGATATGAAGATCGTTGGTCTTCAATCACCGTCTTCAACTTCGACTCTTCATCGTCTTAATAATTATTCGGAATAGGTTAAACCCGGTCTTTCCGAATAATTCGCGTATTTTTATAATTAATAATCAAGCGCTATAAAAACACATCCAATGCCTCATTCCAATTCAGAGTATTCCTTTAAATAAAATATTCACATTATTCTATCAAAGATAAATTCTTTAACTTATCCTTAAATCTTTTCTTTAAATATTTATCAAAACTCCAATTTGGGTTTAAATAATTCAATGATTATTTAAATTTAAGAAATTAATCTTATCTTTAACTGGGCTAAAGAACTAATGTCATTTAAAACATAGCTCACGGTAAACCCAAAATCATCTCCCATAAAATATGGAATCCTCACAGAAATCATATCAATATATAATCGTTATAAAAATCTGTATCCGACCAATTATAAATGGAATAACGGCAAAGCCTTTTAAATTCCATATGTAGTATCGGTCCTCTTTAACAGAAGCTTATCTCGGTTATAATTAATTCAAATTCTATTCAATTCCAATTTAATATACTAAATCGGAAAACATTACTTTGGAAAAAAAATCTTCATTAATTCTTAATAAAAGATTTATAAATTCCAAATCATATTTTCACTGTCAGTTGGGTTAAAGAACAAATGTCGCTTAAAAACACTGTTCACAATAAACTCAACTCAAATTTCATCTTATTCCAATTACTAAATATAACTGAAAACTTTAATAATCTAAATTAAAAGATTATTCTTTTCATACGGGTTTAAGAACAGTGTTATTTAAGACACTATTCACGACAAACCCAAATCCAATTTATTTAATTTAATTTCAATTAAATATTAACAAATTGGAAAACTTCATTAAATCTAAATTTAATGATTTATCATAGTTGATAACTAGTGCATTTCAATAAAAATATATTTTTCTAAAATATATTATTTTCCTAAAATATATTCTTTTACTAAGATATTTTCTTTTTCTAAAATATATTCTAAAATATCCTTTTTTAGAATATTCTTTATTGGAATGTGACCATATCAACAATCATATATTGCATGAAATCAACAATCATGATAAATAATTATCAAACATCCAAATAACAACCAAAGTGGATTCTACACCAAATATTGGGACCAGTGTAGATCAAATATCATCCGAACACCCGTGTGGGGTTTCATCCAACAAACAAATAATAAATTATTTGTGCACTTGGGCGATGTGCAAAATTATCAACCCAATCACATAAACAAGTCGGATGACTTGTAAATGGAAGTGTAATATTCAATTTGGATATCATTAATATATTGGATACATCAAACCTTTCAACATTACAGGCATACATTACAAGGTATTACTAATGTCATATTTAAACATATGATCTTTTTATTGTGACTAATCGACAACAAAAATATTAACTTTTATATTTTTTTTGTGTGTAATCCTTTCCAATGACCAAAATGTATATTTTGGTGAAATCTTTTTAAGTGACCAAAAATGAATATTTGGTGAAATCTCTTTTAAAGGACAAAATGAATATTTCTAATATTACATAGAAATGAAGTCTTTTAATCCTATTCTTCTTAATGAGGATAATATCTCATAAAAATGTATGTTCTTCATTCACCCTTTTTAAATGACCAAAGATGCCTATTTTTAATTCATTTCTTTTCAAATGACAAGAATGTCCCTTTTATTTTAATTTACATTTTCTAACAGAAATGTACTTTTTATTCTAATATTCATTTTCTAACAAAAATGTATATTTTACTTTCTAACTTTCATTTCAAATCTTTTTATTGTCCCTAAAATCACAATAAAAATGCAACCAATAAATCCAGTCTTTTTATTGAATATAGAATGTCAATAAAAATCTATCTTTCATTCCAACTCTTGTTATTGTAAACGAATGACAAATGAAATATATTCTTTCAATTGAAAATAATATTACATGAGAATGTAATCTTCTAACTCTATTCTCATTAATGATATCAATATCACATGTAAATGTAATCTTATTTTTATATTCTCTTCTAATGATATCCTTAATCCTAAGAAACATTGCCTAACAAAAATGTTCCTTTAACCATATTAAACATTTCTAAACCAAAATGTACTTTTTTATCACATTCTTTTCAAAGTACAAAACTATTCATTTGTATAATATCTTTTTAAGGTACAAAAATGATAATCTGATCTAATTCTTTTAATGTAAACAAAAATGACTATCTTGTTTTAACTCTTTTTAATGTAAACAAAAATGATTATCTTGCTTAACTCTTTGTAATGTAAACAAAAATGATTATCTTGCTTAACTCTTTTTAATGTAAGAAAAATGATTATCTTGCTTAACTCTTTTTAATGTAAACAAAAATGATTATTTTCAATGTTTAAATATTCTAATCATTCATATTAACATAAAAGGAATATTTTTATGTCACATCATTTCTAACATTACACACTTATATAAAAAGAATAGTTTATGCTAAATCAATTTTAACATTTTTACAAAAACAAATAAAAAGATAACTTTGTTTTTTTCGACAATTCTATTTCAACAAAAACAAATAAAAAGTGATATTTTTATCAACTCCACATTTTATAACTTAAAATGTTATTTTTATAAATCATAACATTTTATAACTAAAATGTTATTTTTATCCAATCTTAACATTTATAACTTAAATGTTATTCTTATCAGTTCTTAACAAAATTGAGGTTTTAATGAACATGACATTCCTCAATAAAAGTAAATAACATCATGCTTATTTTTCCAATTCTAATATGACAAAAATATCCCATCAAATAAACAGATCAACAAACATCATCAAACAAATTTAAATCCAATCACGAACATTCAACAAAATATTACAGCTCATATGTAACACCACAATTATGATTAACAATTTTAATTATATAAATAAAGGACTAGAATTTCTCACATTGCTTTTAATGCAGATCTGAAATTTCCTGAATTTTCAACATGCTTGGTTTCAACTCTAGTCAGCTCCGTGTTGTAGATCTCATCTCTGTGATTCCAACACAATTTGTTTCGTTGAATTCTGATTAGATTTGATCGAGATATGAATTTGTGAAGTTCGTTAACAATTTAAATAAAATAATTAAATTAATTAGATGAATTAAACACCTTCTTCTTCAACAGACTTGAAGGCCGTTGGTTTCAAATAGATGTTCCAAACTAGGTTTTACTTTTGCGATCGAATCTGCAAGTTTGACGATGATCAGTTCATGCCACGGTAAGGAGCATCGTGCGGCGCGCCTGGGGGTGGTCCTCCGCTCAAACTCGGTGGTGCCCAGTGAAACACCCCACCTCCATTAAGGTCACTCACAAAGGGAATGCCTTAATTTTGGTGGAGGTTTATAAGTAAAAGCCACAGATAAACTCAAGACAGATATAAATACACATATTTTAAACAACGGAAACCAACAGACTTTTATTCATCAATACGTGTTCCAAAACAAAACATTCCACAATTGTCTCAAAATACTTCCATCATTACTACATCATAACTGTCTTGATTATTAAAGAAGCATAAAACATAAATAAAGTGACAAAAATCCCCATAGTGATATCCAAAGCCATAGTCCGAGCAAAAGAGACCCAAATCATACATCTACGTTCTTGGAGCTTGAACAGAACCTGACTGAGCTGAGCTGTTTCCTCCCTGTGGACCTGGGGGGGGGGGACGAAAGAAAAGAAGACGAAAAGAAAATAGGGTCAGACATAAAGCCTGAGTAAATCTAGTAACTCTTCAGTATGTGAATAAGAAAAGGGCATGATAGATATATACTGAAAATTGGATGGTGTCACAAGCTAAGGGAGTGTCGAATGTACTATCGCACCCATATTATATCTTTGCATATACTTGAGTTTACTCTAACTGGCACCCCATGGTAAGGGTGAAGTGATCCCCAACTTTATTTAAAGATCGGCTCCTACTCGCATTAACATGTGTCATACGGCCCCCAAGAATTGTAGATACCTATGCTGGTCCCACCATGGGGTGTGTCAAGACCCATGGTGGCGACCCCGACACAAATTCTAGAAGGCATAGGTTATACTACTGGTGTCCCCAGTGCCCTGGTTGTCTGCTCCGAAGTGTGTGCACGCCCGCACCCCGTTAGACCTGCACTGTGTACCCACCGCCGTCGTTTGACCGCATACAATCAGCCCAGTAATCGTGCCCCACCCTGCCTAGTTTCAGGGTACCGTTGATACCTAAATTGGGTTACTGCTGAAACGGGTCCCACGTTACCAGGATTTTCTAGTCAAACATGTTAAGTGGTTAAGTGTCTGTATTTACCTAACCCCCACCCATCAATTCTTGTTAACATGTTGAATTTGGTTAAGTGTTATAGTTGACTTAACCCTACCACCTGTCCTTAGCCTCTTAGGAGCACCAGACTGCTCACATTAGACATGTATTGCTACGGTTACTGGATATGCCGGTCGGTTCCGGGAAGGTTTACACCGTAGCTCAGTCTAACCTCGGGTCTTTATTGGGCTCAATGCTTAACCACCCACATTGGATTGGTATTGTTGTGACTACTGGACAGCCGAGCGGTTCCGGGCAGGTTTACATCACAACTCAATCCAACCTCGGGTTAAGCACGTCGTGTTTTCTAAATTTACATATTTTATTATTTCTCAAATTTATATATGTAAATGTCATATCTATTATTTTTGGGTATAAAATTCATACCGCTTTAAATGTCATTGTCATTGGCATGTGCCAAACATGCCAACATATATTTTCATGTTTTACACCCAACGTTTTTACCCCCGTTTATACGTTCGCAACGTTATAACAAATGTTGGGCTCGACACAATTTAGCCCAACTTTATAAGAGTAAGAAAAGGGGAAATTAAGAACATGTAATATTTGACAACATATAAGGGTGTGTGGCGCATGAACTTGCAATTTAGCGATACTAACATAAATGATGGATCATGTGAACTTGCATTCAAATCAAAGTATAACTAAGTAGGTGGCATATGAGATGGCATAGTTTAGGCTAATACAAACTTGTGTTTAAACATGTTTAACTTGGCATAATGTCAAACACAAAACTAGCATGATGTATATTCACCAAAAGGTCCAATTATAACATTTAATTCACATAGCCTATTTCAACATGAATTGCATAGTTTATGAAACACAAACGATACTTAACATAGATCCAATTTCACTTGCAAATAAACATGAACTCGCATGATTTATGAAACCCAAACGATGCTTAACATAGATCCAATTATACTTGCAAACAAACATGAAAGTGATAACTTAGGCTTTGGGTCATGTAGACATAAAAGGTTTCAAGTCTAAATCATGTTTACATAAATTCTAATTTAGGCTAAGGGAATATACATAGTCCATGCCATCGACATATACATAAAGGGATCAGTTCTATTCTTTTGCCACAAACTTGCAAGTGTCATTGTTTTCATATACAATTGTTCAATAGGCTTGCATCAATCAATTTATGCCACAAACGTCAATACACAAGTCATGATAGAATCATTAAAATACATAGAATTTTATACAATACAATAACACAATTCTATTTTCATTCACATCGAATCACATCGCAATTCTTATTCATATTCTGAAAGGTCACTATACTTACAACGAATGCAGAATCTTGAATTCTGGATTCTGAATTCTGAAATTGGAATGTGCTCCTTTGGGTAGACTAATGTTGCATTGAAAACTTTTGATTTAAACTTTAAATCTTCTTCTTAGTTTGATTCGCCTCTAGGCTTTTCTCTTGACGGCTATGTTCAATTCCTCCCTAGCAGCATGACGACTCATTTCTCATATTTTTGTGTGAATTTTCAGTTGAGAGTTAGGGTGTATTTATAGATTTTTTAGTTGTTTTGAGCCGTCAAATGAAGATAGAAGGAATCTAGGCCATTCAAAATTCAGAGAGCCAATCAAGAGTTGACACGTCAGCTCTAGTGACACACAGGGCCTCAGAAATTCGAGCCAGAGCTAGACCTGGCCAGCCAGGTCTACCAGCCAGGTCGACACTTTGGTTGACCTGGGGTGACCAGATTGAGACCATGGTCGACCCTATGGTCGACCTGGTCTCTAGGCGTGAATTTTCCCGCCCAGCCCAGTTTGAACCTGAAATTCGAAAATTTTAATTTAAATTTGATTCTGAAACTTCCGAAGTCCATAACTCCTTCATACGAAGTCCGATTCGCGCAAACTCGGATTATATCTAAAGCAGAATCCCGAGACGAACGCAACGGCGTAACCCATTTCCCTTAATTCTTTCATTTAGAATTAATTATACTTTAATTTGTGAAGCTTAGCGTTATAGAACTCACGGGTGTTACATTCTCTCCCCTTAAAAGGATTTCGTCCCCGAAATCTTTTATTTAGGAAGAATGTATATCCTACCATCCAACAGTCCATCTACTCAACCAACAAACACAGGCATCCATTGTCCTTAAAAGACTTCTAATGCTTCGTGATCATATGCGTAGTGAGTGTGTATGTCCTTATCTAATGCAGAAATCAGGCGGTCTACTGATTCATTTGACCTCCTTAATGCGAATTATGTAAGTGTCATGAATCCATTATGTATGCAAATTTTTCCTACTCATAATTCTACATGAGTGCACAACTATTCATACAAATGTGACAACCATATGACAGCATATCAAGCTTCAACCATATACAAATGAGAATACACATATGCATATGCAATATGAAGTGACCGAGCCGATCTATAACCTAGGGTGTGTGTGTATATGCATCCACGAGCAACCACTAGCAACCACTAGCAACCCTTTGCAGCCATCATCCATAACATGTTTTCAAATACATGTTTGCATCCATTTGTTTTCTACCTAAGGAGTTAGGAAAAGGACCGAGGAGATATACCTAAAAGATAGATAAAGCATAACTTAAGGAAAAAGAGAGAGATCAAAGATGTACTCTCAAAAAGAAGAGGGTAGGCAACGCGTATTCTGTCCTCAGTTTCCCAAGTCGCGTCTTCCTCGGCGTCGCTCCACTGAACTTTAACGAGTTTGACTTCACGGTTGCGTAGCTTTTTCACTTCCGTTCCTAAGATGCGGGTTGGAACTCTCCTCACAGTTGCTTCACGTTCCACTTCGGTTTCTTCTAGAATGCTAGGTTCCACCACTTCCGCTGACTCATGCAAACACTTCCGGAGGTGAGAAACATGAAAGATGTTGTGAACTCCGGCCAGTCTCTCGGGTAGCTCTAATCTATAGGCCATCTTTCCAACCTTCTCGATGATAGGAAACGGTCCTACAAATCTTGGTGCTAGCTTTCCGGCAGATCCAAAACGAACGACGTTCCTTAAAGGTGATACCTTAAGGAAAACCCTGTCCCCAACCTCAAACTCAAGGTCGGTCCTTCTTTTGTCGGCGTAGGATTTCTGTCGGTCTTGGGCAGTCTTCATTCTCCTACGTATCAAGTCTACTTTCTTAGAAGTCTCTCGAATCATATCTGGTCCAAGTATAAGCTTATCTGCAGACTCGTACCAACAAGTTGGTGATTTGCACGGTCTTCCATACAAGGCTTCGAAGGGCGCCATACCAATGGTAGCTTGGTAGTTGTTGTTATAGGCAAATTCCACTAAAGGAAGGTGATCCTCCCACGTCCCTCCAAAGTCGAGAACGCAAAGTCTCAAAAGATCCTCTAAAACTCTATTCACCCTTTCCGTCTGGCCATCGGTTTGGGGGTGATAGGCCGTGCTCAAACATAACTGTGTGCCTACAGCTTCTTGCAGACTCCGCCAAAACTCACTTGTGAAGATAGGGTCTCGGTCACTAACAATGCTGGAGGGTATCCCATGGAGTCGAACTATTTCCTTGAGATAAAGAGATGCTAGAGATGAGGCAGTCCTTCTACTCTTGATAGGTATAAAGTGGGCGCTCTTAGTAAGCCTATCCACTATTACCCAAATGCTAGTATTGCCTCTTCTCGACCTAGGTAGTCCATCAATGAA
Source organism: Allium sativum (assembly GCA_030737875.1). Lineage (NCBI taxonomy): Eukaryota > Viridiplantae > Streptophyta > Magnoliopsida > Asparagales > Amaryllidaceae > Allium > Allium sativum. The sequence continues at coordinate 604,112,079 of CM060916.1, read as the reverse complement.
GTCCATTGAAATGCTATCCCACTTCCACTGTGGGACCTCTAAAGGATGAAGTAGTCCTCCAGGCTTCTTTTGTTCCGCCTTGACCCGTTGGCAGGTCATGCACTTAGAAACGAAATCTGCCACGTCTTGTTTCATGCCGTTCCAAAAGAAAGTCCTTTTTATATCCTTGTACATCTTATCACCGCCAGGGTGTATAGTCATCTTGGAATGATGCGCTTCCTCGAGAACCTTCTTTGTCAACTCCTTTGCTTGTGGGACGCATAATCTTCCATCTCGCCTTAGCCAACCCTTATCATCGATGGCGTACCTACTGAGGTGACTAGAAGTCTCACCCCTATTAAGTTTATCAATCACATCAACAAGCTGAGGGTCTTCACGTTGTGCGGCCCCTATTGAGTCCAAGAGATTAGGGCGTACTTCGAGAGATGCTAGCAAACCCGGTACAAAATCTGAGGAGGGCCTAAAGTTAAAACTGGCTATATACTCCAAGCTTTGCCTTTCCACAAAGAGGGGGCTTAAGGTCAGTTTCTTACGGCTCAACGCGTCTGCTACTACGTTGCCTTTGCCGGGAGTATAGGAAATTTCAATGTCATATGAGGCAAGAAACTCCATCCATCTTTGCTGCCTCAAGTTAAGATCCTTCTGCAGAAGAGATATTTCAACGATTTATGGTCAGTGTATAATTCGAACTTCTCACCTAGGAGATAATGGCGCCAAGACTTGTGCGCAACGACGATGGCGGCTAACTCAAGATCGTGGGTTGGGTAGTTCTTTTCATGAACTTTTAATTGTCTTCCACCATAAGCCACTACCCTTCCTTCTTGCATTAGAACAGCGCCTAGTCCCGTTCCATATGCATCCGTGTATACCGTGAACATTTTGCTTCCATCTAGCAAAGTTAGAACTGGGGCTGTTGTGAGAGCCCTTTTTAATCGTTGGAAAGCAAACTCGCAATCCAAATCCCAAGTGAACGCCAGATTCTTCTTTGTTAGCCTTGTGAGTGGGGCTGATATTTTCGCGAAATCCCTAATAAACTTTCGGTAAAAACCGGCTAGCCCAAGAAAGCTTCGAACTTCGGTTGCATTTCTTGGTGTCTTCCAATCTTGCACTGCCACCACTTTTGCGGGGTCCACAGCCAACCCCTCTTTGGGCACTATATGCCCCAGAAATCTTACTTCTTTTCTCTAGAAGTGACACTTGGAGAATTTGGCTTTTAGTTGATGAGCTCGAAGAGTTTCCATGATTTCTTTCAGATGCCGGGCATGCTCTTCCTCATTCTTTGAGAAGATTAAGATATCATCTACGAAGACAACCACAAATTTGTTGAGGAATTCTCTGAACACCCTGCTCATTAGGTCTATGAAATAAGCGGGTGCATTTGTCAAGCCGAAAGGCATGACAAGCCACTCGAAGAAACCGTTTGGGGTTCTGAACGCCGTTTTATCAATACTATCTTCAGCTACTCTTAGCTGATGGAACCCAGTTGCCAGATCAAGTTGGGAGAAGACCGTTGCACCTACAAGCTGATCAAACGAATCGTCGATTCGGGGAAGAGGGTGGCTATTTTTCTTGGTCAATTTGTTTAACTCCCTATAGTAAACGCAAAGGCGAAGCGAACCGTCTGCTTTAGTTGCAAACACCACTAGAGCACCCCATTCCGAAATGCTCCGTCTAATGAACCCCTTTTCGAGAAGTTCTTTAACCTTCTTACTGAGCTCCTTTCTCTCCTTTGGAGCCATGTGTCTGACAAGTAAAGCTACAGGCTTTGTGTTATCCACAAGATATATGCGGAAGTCTATTTCCCGCCTCGGAGGTAAGCCTTTCACCTCCTCAAAGACATCCGGATATTCGCGGACTACTCTTACTGATTGCAAATTCTCATCAGGAGCATCAAGCGACTCTAGATAACTAAGCATAACAACATTCAAGGGATTACAAGAAATTTCCTGAGTGTTACCAAGCCGAGTCAAGAGCCTAACTACTCTTTTCTCACAATCATGAATGGCACTATTACTGGATAACCAGTCCATGCCTAAGATCAAACCATATCCCGAGAAGCCTAAGACAAAGGAATCACAACTAAACTCAACGCTGAGAATAGAGATTTTAGAACCCAAACAAACCATTGACAAGTAAGCGGAGCCCCCAGTTGGATTTGAAACTACTAAGGGATCTTCTACTATACTAGTGTCTAGATGCAGAGATTCTACTAAGGCAGAGGAAATAAAAGAGTGTGATGCGCCAGAGTCAAAAAGTGTACGAACTGGATGATCATAAAGATAGACTACACTTTCTACAGAAATATTACTACCTCTTTCTTGCTGAGGTGCCACTAGCGCATGAACCTGACCCCCTGAAGTGGATCCATCTTTCTGTCCCTGCCCTTTCTTCTTTGGGCGGTCCTTAGCTTGGTGCCCAGTCTCTCCACAATGAAAGAAACCACCAATCTTCGCCTTTCTTTTCCGGCAGTCTTTTGATATATGGCCCACAATGCCACAGAAATTGCACTTCTCTTCTCACGGGGCTTATTGTTCTTTCCACCTTTCTTGAAGTCTGTTTTCTTTGCTTGTAGACCCTCTTTCTTCTCTTCCACCTTAACTTCTTTCTTACCGTGATCTTCCTCGTGTAGCAACGCCATGTCCACCAAGCTTTCATAAGTCGCTCCTGTGGATACATGGGTCATGGCAAGGCTGTGTAGAGGCTCATTCAAACCCTTGACGAAGTGAAGTGCCTTCTTGTGTTGGGTGTTTACTAAGTCTAACCCAAATCTGGCCAGCTGGTTAAACTGATTAACATATTCCTTGATCGTCATGCTTCCCTGTTTCAGAGTTAGAAACTTCTCCATTTGCAGCCTTCTTTCTGCTTGGGAGAGGAATTTCATCTCAAACCTCGTCCTGAAATCCTCTCATGTTTCCACCGCCCGCTGAGCATTGGTAACTTCCCACCAATAGGAAGCCTCATCCTTAAGCAACCATACCGCTAGTTGTATCTTTTGCCCGTCATCCACTCCAAAGATGACAAACAGATCCTCAGTCTCCTTTAGCCAGTTTGTTTCCCCTACAAAGGATTCTGTCCCATAAAAATCTTTTCCACCAATTGCCTTGAAGTCTCTACATGTTTTTGCGAAGGCATTTCCACAAGGAGGTGGAGGAGGTGGAGGAGGAGGAACCGCGACCACTGGAGGAGGGATGTCTGCTGGGCCCGCGCCATTGGCCCTTGCTTCTAAGTACCTCCTAAACCAGCCGGGAATCGGCACTCCTTCCGGGAGGTTAAGGTCTCCAGACATGCTGAAACAGAAAGGGAAAAATTCAAAACGAAGGATAGAGAGAGATAGATAGGGCACATGGCTTTGGGGGATTTTGTCTTTTACAAATATAACACTTTTTCTTGAAAAATGCTTCTTTAAACTTCCTTTTGAAAACAATTTCAAAAACTTTTATCTTGTCTGGTAAACCTATGCTCTGATACCAAGTGAAACATCCCACCTCCGTTAAGGTCACTCACAAAGGGAATGCCTTAATTTTGGTGGAGGTTTATAAGTAAAAGCCACAGATAAACTCAAGACAGATATAAATACACATATTTTAAACAGCGGAAACCAACAGACTTTTATTCATCAATACGTGTTCCAAAACAAAACATTCCATAATTGTCTCAAAATACTTCCATCATTACTACATTATAACTGTCTTAATTATTAAAGAAGCATAAAACATAAATAAAGTGACAAAAATCCCCATAGTGATATCCAAAGCCATAGTCCGAGCAAAAGAGACCCAAATCATGCATCTACGTTCTTGGAGCTTGAACAGAACCTGACTAAGCTGAGTTGTTTCCTCCCTGTGGACCGGGGGGGGGGGGGGGGGGAACGAAAGAAAAGAAGACGAAAAGAAAATAGGGTCAGACATAAAGCCTGAGTAAATCTAGTAACTCTTCAGTATGTGAATAAGAAAAGGGCATGATAGATATATACTGAAAATAGGATGGTGTCACAAGCTAAGGGAGTGTCGAATGTACTATCGCACCCATATTATATCTCTGCATCTACTTGAGTTTACTCTAACTGGCACCCCATGGTAAGGGTGAAGTGATCCCCAACTTTATTTAAAGATCGGCTCCTACTCGCGTTAACATGTGTCATACGGCCCCCAAGAATTGTAGATACCTATGCTGGTCCCACCATGAGGTGTGTCAAGACCCATGGTGGCGGCCCCGACACAAATTCTAGAAGGCATAGGTTATACTACTGGTGTCCCCTGTGCCCTGGTTGTCTGCTCCGAAGTGTGTGCACGCCCGCACCCCGTTAGACCTGCACTGTGCACCCACCGCCGTCGTTTGACCGCTTACAATCAGCCCAGTAATCGTGCCCCACCCTGCCTAGTTTCAGGGTACCGTTGATACCTAAATTGGGTTACTGCTGAAACGGGTCCCTCGTTACCAGGATTTTCTAGTCAAACATGTTAAGTGGTTAAGTGTCTGTATTTACCTAACCCCCACCCATCAATTCTTGTTAACATGTTGAATTTGGTTAAGTGTTATAGTTGACTTAACCCTACCACCTGTCCTTAGCCTCTTAGGAGCACCAGACCACTCACATTAGACATGTATTGCTACGGTTACTGGATATGCCGGTCGGTTCCGGGAAGGTTTACACCGTAGCTCAGTCTAACCTCGGGTCTTTTTTGGGCTCAATGCTTAACCACCCACATTGGATAGGTATTGTTGTGACTACTGGACAGCCGAGCGATGTAACACCCCGTATGTTAAATAACTTGTTATAACATAAATCAGAGCAGAATTAAATTTAATATTCTGAATCAGGGGAAACGGGCTGTGCCATTGCGTTCGTCTCGGAAAAATACGCGAAATAGAGTCCGAGTTTTCGTAAATCGGAGTCCGTATGACCAAGTTATGGCCCGTCAAAGTTTCACGAAAAATCAAAAACAAAAACTGCTCATGTTTTGAGGCCCGGGATGAGTTTTGGGCTGTTTTTTTGGGCCCTAAATGGTTCCTACACTTGACTTCTTCCCCAAGACATGCTTTAAAGGCTAGGATTGGTTCTAGGGTATATCCTATGGTCCTAAAACATCTGACTAATCTATATATACACCCTAATACCCCCTTATCCTTACCAAAAAATAGATCTAAGGCCATTATGCCACCACTTAGAAAATTGGAGAGCCTCCACTAAAAATCCTAAGAGGATTTGCAAGCTAATCTACATCTTCTTCTACTTAATCATTGGGATTTGCTTCATTTAACTTGCTAATCTTGTTTTGGTGAGTTTCTATGGCTTTAATAATCAATTGTTAAATTGATTATGGTAGGATGTGATAAGACATGGCTATGTTTGTGGATGAATGTATTTATGCAAGTTTGTATGATATGTGATTTGCAAGTTTTATGTTAAATGCAAGTTAAGGCCATGTTTTATGATGCAAAACACCATGTTAAACATTTATGCATATGTGACATGTTATGCAAACTATATGTGAGAATATATGCAAGTTATATGTAACATGATATGCAAGTTATGCATGTGATTTTGTGCATGCTAAGTAGTTGGTGTTATGCATGTTAAGTATTTGATGTTATTCATGCTAAAGTATTTGACGTTATGCATGATAAGTATTTGATTGTATGCATACTAAGTATGGGGTTTTATGCATGTTAAGTGTTTGGGTTTATGCAAGTTAAGTGGTAGGTTTATGCATAATAAGTATTTGATTTTATGCATAATAAGTATTTGATTTTATGCATAATAAGTATTTGATTTTATGCATAATAAGTATTTGGTTTTATGCATAATAAGTATTTGATTTTATGCATAATAAGTATTTGATTCTATGCATGATAAGTAAGTGGTTTTATGCATGCTAAGTGTTTGGTATTATGCATAAATCATGATATGCAAGTTTACCCTTTTAAATATGGTATATACATATGCAAGATGACACTCTTATATGCTATGCATGTTTACCCTCCTTTAAGATGCAAGTCATATATGTAAGTTCGACATATTATGCAAGTTATGCTTACATGCAAGCTCAACATGTTATGTAAGTTATGTGCATATGCAAGTTATGTGTATGAGGGTATGCAAGTTGTGTGCATAGTGTTATGCAAGTTAAGTTTATGAGATTATGCAAGTTATGAGCATGATGTTATACAAGTTATGTATATGCTTAAATGCGAGCTTAATGTGATATGCAAGTATGTGAATGCTTATGCAAGTATATGAATGCCCATGCAAGTATGTGAATGCTTATGCAAGTTATGTGTATGCTTAAATGCATGTTTAACATGTTATGCAAGTTATGAGGATGCTTATATGCAAGTTTAACATGTTATGCAAGATATGTGTATGATAATATGCAAACTCATATGTCATATGTTATGCAAATCATGGGTATGATAATATGCAAGTTTGGGTTATATGTAGTTGGGTTAATATATGTTCATATATGCAAGTTGACATCCTCTTAACCCATGACAAAGTTATATGCTAAACCCATGATATTTGTGATGGATCTTTCCCTTTATTATGTCGTGAAATGAGAACGATTTACGTGGGGAACGATGGGGTAATAAATATGTTAATAAAAGTATGATTGGGTATGATTAAGCATACCATAAAAATAAATTACCATAAGTGGGAATTTACCTATTGAGTTAGGTCTACCCCATGGGAATTTACCTATTGAGTTAGGTCTACCCATGTTATGGAAAATTTGATATTAATTAGGGATAATTAATATGGGGGTGATTAATTAGGTTTAATTAATCAACTAAGACACGAGGTTGGACCCTTTTGTAGCGGAAGTCTGCCCGGAACCGACCGGCCATCCAGCAGCTACAAATGATTGGCCCAATGTGAGAGGTCTTAGTCATAAATTAAATACATGATTAAAGTAAAGACACGAGGTTAGGCCCTTTTTATGACAGAAGTCTGCCCGGAACCAACCGGCATATCCAGCAGTCATAAAAGACGGTCTAATGTGGGAGGTCTTTATGAGGTCATGATCTTAATTAATGAATTAAGAAACACTTAACCATATTAGCATGTAGTGGGACATGAGGGGTTAAGTGGGTGCCTTGGGGTGGCATGATGAGACTAGTGGGTTGCCTTGGGTGGCAATAGAAAAATACGATTAGAATACTTAACCAAGGTGGAACATGTAATTAAACATGATAAAAGGGTTAAGTAAGTGCCATGGGTGGCATGTGAGAATACGATTAGAATACTTAACCAAGGTGGAACATGTAATTAAACATGATTAAGGGGTTAAGTAAGTGCCATGGGTGGCATGTGGGAATCTAGTGGGTGCCCTAAGTGGCAATTGAAATATGATTAAAGGACTTAACCAAGATTTATAACATGTAAGGGGACATGGTTAAAGGGTTAAGTGGGATGCACTAGATTAAACGACAAGCTTAAGTAGTAGCTTGTGGGGGCCCATTTCAACCAATATCCCAAACGTATCTTTGTAGGCTCGACTCTAGTCGGGTGACGGGACACGCATATTGGGCTTGACTGTAAGAGGCCAAAACGGGTTAGCGGTGGCAACGCGGGATCAACGGGTTTCATATGCGTGTGTGGACCCGGGCTGGTTGGTAAGTCGTTGTTGCATCGTGTAGATATAAAGCCGTGCATAGTGATATTATATGGTAGCCACTTTGGGGAATGATACACCCCCTTTTGTGGGACCAGCACGGGTATCTACGGTAGGGAGCCGATCGCTTGGGGGTAGTGGGTACACCTAGTAAAAATAGGGGCAGACGGCACCTGCGTAGGGGTACAAGAAACTACCGGGTAAAAATTACTAAGTACACTTAGTGGGATCAACCTTTAAGTAGGAATTACTCTTGGTGGGTAGAACTGGTGTGGTGCAGTGTAGGAATTACCCTTGGGTGAATAAGTCTGGGGTGGTGTAATCTAATAATTATCCTTGGGAGGATAAAAGCGTCTTCTCGGTTATCTTAGTACACCCTATGTTTTGTTGGCTACTTAGTGTGGTCATTATCCCCAGAGGTACCGTACCTTATTTATGTCATACCCTAATTACTTTAATGGTTGTATTGTTAGGGTTATAGGACTCACTCAGACTTATGTCTGACCCCGTTGTTTTTATCTTTTTTTCCCAACCCTCAGGTCCTACGGTGGATCCTAGCGGTAGTAGAGCTTGATCGGATTTCTGTTTCCAGTCTTGAGGAGCTTGGGTAGATGTAAAGCTCCAGTTATCCAGTTATCTTTTCTTTTCTTATGGCTATTGTATGAGAGAGTGGGATTATGTACTTCTTTATTTTGATGAATATTGTACTTGACTTTTATCGTGGTTTTTATGATGTAACCAGACATGTTTATTTCCGCTGTTATGAGATGATGTTTTAAAATTTCAAGTACTATTTATACCTGTCTTGTTGTAATTTTTCTGTTCTATATTCACTAAAATACTCCACCGATGCTATGGCATTCCCTTAGTGAGTGACTATAGCGGGTGTGGGGTGTTACACGTGGTATCAGAGCAAAGGTTACCGGAACAGATAAAATTTTTAGAAAACTATTTTTCTAAAACATTTTTGGAAAGGAGTATTTTCAAAAACATGTCTTTTAAGAGAAAAGTTTTTGAAAGGAAAGCATAATCCCCAATAGCCATATCTATATCTTTCGAATTCTCCATTTTGAATCTCTTCCTTTCTCTCGTTTTGAGTTTCCCCTCCGCGTATAGATGATCTTTCTAAGATAGATAAGGATGGAAAACCACTTCAAGGGACTTGGACGTTAGTCGGATTAGAATTTGGTTCAAGAAGGAGGAGGACTGGTAGGTATCTATTGGATAAACGATGGGAGGAAGGCTCAAATAGTTGTTTGGTTAATGAAAGATGAAACCTCATTGGTGGGAGGTTACGAGTGGAGAATAGGGAAGAAGAAGGCAAGTGGTTATCCTTTTAAGAGGAATAGGACACCTTATTAGGATTGTTCAAAGAAGCAAGGGCAAGGTATGGAATCTTCTGGAGGGTAGTTGTGTTCCCTCACGACTAGGGTACCAGGTGGGGATAAGACCGTCTAGGTTGGAATTTGGATTTCTTTATTATCCAATTCAAACTTTATTTGATCCTGATATATCGAGTTCGTTTATCTCACCATTGATAGTTGAGTCACTGCACTTAGACACCAGTTTGGTAGATGATCCCTTAGTTGTTTCAAACCCAGTTGGGGCTCCATGATATGTTTGGGTTTGAAAGTTTCTATACTTAGCGTTGAGTTTAGATGTGATGCTTGTTGGGCTTCACGGGCTATGGGTTAATTTTGGGCATGAACTGGTTATCCAGTAGGAGTGCTGTTCTTCATTTTGAAGGGAGAGTTGTTAGGCTTATGGGCCGCCTAAGTAACACTCTCGAGATCTCTTGTAATCCCATAGAATCTGTTATGCTAAGGTATCTAGAATCGCCTGACACGTTGGTCTAGAGTCTGCGATCTGTTAGAGCGGTCCGGGAATACCCGGATGTGTTTGAGGAGGTGAAGGGCTTACCTCCGAAGCGGGAGATTGACTTCCGAATATATCTGGTGGATAAGGCCAAACCAGTATCTTGGCCAGTGTGCCACATGGCTCCTAGTGAGAGGAGGGAACTCCATAAGTAAGTAGGCGATTTGCTTGAGAAAGGGTTCATAAGACGAAGTATATCGGAGTGGGGCGCTCCAGTAGTTTTTGTTATGAAGGCGGATGGGTCCCTCAGACTTTGTGTAGGCTAAAGAGAACTAAAGAAACTCACAAAGAAGAATAGACACCCATTGCCAAGGATTGATGATCTCTTTGATCAGTTGGTTGGCGCCTCAGTGTTTTAGTAATGGACTCAGCCACGGAAGTTCATCAGTTGAGAGTGGCTGAGGATAGCATAGAAAAGACTACCTTTAGGACTCCGGATGTTTTCTTTTTGAGTGGTTGGTGATGCCATTGGGTTTGACGAACGCCCCCGCATACTTTGTTGAGAAGGGTGTTCAGGGAGTACCTAAATAAGTTCGTGATGGTCTTTGTAGATGACATCTGGGTCTTTTCTAGGAGCGAAATAAGTTTTCGTATGTGCTCAATAGGCTGAGCAGGGCCAGTATAGGATAAACGACGGTTTTGGAGCGAGACTGGCGAGAACATCCAGAATTGGTCAAGGGCTTAATTATTTAGCCATTTTTACTAGTATCGTCTCACGTAGGTCGTCTGAATTCGAAGGAGGTATCCCTTGGGTGTTTGTCTGATATTGGTTTAGGCCTTTGGGGCTTGCATTTGGGGGATGCCGAATTCGACTAGGGTGGTCTGCGTGGGAGACGGTTATGATGATCTTGGATGATATTCTGGTGGAGAAGAGCATGCCCTACATCTTAGGGAAGTGTTGGAGACTCTTCGAGCGCATAGTCTTAGGACAGCAAAAGTGGATGGGATCTTTAGCATCCTATGAGTAAGGGTAACATGGTAGCAGACACCTTAAGTAGAAAAAGGTTGTCCTTGAGTTCATTGTTCGTTGAACGACGGAGCTTAGAGTTTATTTCTAAGTTTGACTTTAGACCTTCCGTTGACTTTGTACCCGGTTTGCTAGCTTCTTTGGAAGTTAGACCTACTCTTTTGGGGCGGATTGGAGAAGCACAGAGGGGCGACCCACAGTTGGTTGAGTTAGTAGAGAAGCTCATAAGGGGGGAGTCGTCCAGCCATTTGAGTAGGTACACCTTAGAGATAGAGGGTGTTTGCGTAGAGACGGTAGACTTTGTGTACCGCAGGACGAGGGTTTGAGGAAGGCTATTCTTGATGACGCACACCGTTTTAGGATGACCATTCATCCCGGTGGGGGTAAGATGTACCAAGACATGAAGAGGGCTTTCTTCTGGGCCGGTATGAAGAAAGATGTGGCCGAGCATGTCGCTCGATGCTTGGTGTGCCAACGAGTGAAGACGGAGCGAAAGAAACCGGGTGGGTTGCTTCACCCATTGGAGGTTCCGCAATGAAAGTAGGACAGCGCCTCGTTGGATTTTATTGACAGGTTACCCAGATCGAGAAAGAGTAATACAGGAATTTGGGTGGTAGACAGACTTACTAAGAACACCCATTTCATACCTGTGAAGAGTAAGTGGACTGCTCCATGGCTAGCTTTTGTATATCTTAGAGAGATAGTTCGATTGCATCGGGTACCCTCCAGTATAGTGAGTGATCGAGATCCTATCTTCACTAGAGAGTTTTGGAAGAGTTTGCAAAAGGCGGTAGGGACTCAGTTGCGTTTGAGTACCGCATATCATCCTCAGACGGACGGCCAGACCGAGAGGGTGAATCATATTTTAGAAGACCTTTTGAGGCTATGTATCTTGGATTTTGGAGGTACATGGGAGGAGCATCTTCCATTGGCGGAGTTGCCCGACAGACTTAGTGATGTATTCTATGGGAGGAAGTGCCTACATGAGACCGCAGAGGTGGTAGAGCCGAGTTTGCTTAGAGAAGTGGAAGCAGAGCGTGATGCGACGATTCGACGAGCTCCTACTTGCATCCTTGGGTCAGAGATTTGGAAGCTGAGAAACAGAGAGGTTCAACTAGTCAAAGTACAAAGGGGAGATGAAGAGAGTGACGCTACCTGGGAGACGGAAGCGAAGATGCGTTCGAGGTACCCTTTTTCTTTCGGAGGGTATATCCTTTTGCTTCTCCTTCATCACATATCTTGTGCTTATCTTATCCTTAGTATGTCCTCTCGTTAGTACTTTTGACCTTTAGATAGGGTAAACCTATGGTTGAAACATGTGTTTGAGACATGTTATGTATGATGGATGCAAGTGGATGCAAGTGTTTGCTAGTGGTTGCTCGTGGATGCATATACACACACTCTAGGCACTAGATCGGCTCAATCACTTCATATTGCATATTGCATAAAATTGTGTGTAGGAAGCTATATTTATGGATGTATAATGATTGTGTTATCATATGGATGATGCATTTTGGTGAATGATTGTGCACTCATGTAGATATTGTATGTGTCGATAGGGTTCCCTCGCATACATAATGGATGCATGGCACTATCATGGTTTGCATATGTTCATACATTAGATAGGGAACATATACACACACTTTTTGCATATGCTCATACATCATTAGAAATTGTTTTAAGGACAATGGATGCCAGTGTTTGATGGTTGAGTAGATGGTTGTTTGGTTGGTAGGATACGTTCTTCTTGACTTAGAGATTTCGGGGACGAAATCCTTTAAGTAGGGGAGAATGTAACACCCCGTATGTTAAATAACTTGTTATAACATAAATCAGAGCAGAATTAAATTTAATATTCTGAATCAGGGGAAACGGGCTGTGCCATTGCGTTCGTCTCGGAAAAATACGCGAAATAGAGTCCGAGTTTTCGTAAATCGGAGTCCGTATGACCAAGTTATGGCCCGTCAAAGTTTCACGAAAAATCAAAAACAAAAACTGCTCATGTTTTGAGGCCCGGGATGAGTTTTGGGCTGTTTTTTTGGGCCCTAAATGGTTCCTACACTTGACTTCTTCCCCAAGACATGCTTTAAAGGCTAGGATTGGTTCTAGGGTATATCCTATGGTCCTAAAACATCTGACTAATCTATATATACACCCTAATACCCCCCTTATCCTTACCAAAAAATAGATCTAAGGCCATTATGCCACCACTTAGAAAATTGGAGAGCCTCCACTAAAAATCCTAAGAGGATTTGCAAGCTAATCTACATCTTCTTCTACTTAATCATTGGGATTTGCTTCATTTAACTTGCTAATCTTGTTTTGGTGAGTTTCTATGGCTTTAATAATCAATTGTTAAATTGATTATGGTAGGATGTGATAAGACATGGCTATGTTTGTGGATGAATGTATTTATGCAAGTTTGTATGATATGTGATTTGCAAGTTTTATGTTAAATGCAAGTTAAGGCCATGTTTTATGATGCAAAACACCATGTTAAACATTTATGCATATGTGACATGTTATGCAAACTATATGTGAGAATATATGCAAGTTATATGTAACATGATATGCAAGTTATGCATGTGATTTTGTGCATGCTAAGTAGTTGGTGTTATGCATGTTAAGTATTTGATGTTATTCATGCTAAAGTATTTGACGTTATGCATGATAAGTATTTGATTGTATGCATACTAAGTATGGGGTTTTATGCATGTTAAGTGTTTGGGTTTATGCAAGTTAAGTGGTAGGTTTATGCATAATAAGTATTTGATTTTATGCATAATAAGTATTTGATTTTATGCATAATAAGTATTTGATTTTATGCATAATAAGTATTTGGTTTTATGCATAATAAGTATTTGATTTTATGCATAATAAGTATTTGATTCTATGCATGATAAGTAAGTGGTTTTATGCATGCTAAGTGTTTGGTATTATGCATAAATCATGATATGCAAGTTTACCCTTTTAAATATGGTATATACATATGCAAGATGACACTCTTATATGCTATGCATGTTTACCCTCCTTTAAGATGCAAGTCATATATGTAAGTTCGACATATTATGCAAGTTATGCTTACATGCAAGCTCAACATGTTATGTAAGTTATGTGCATATGCAAGTTATGTGTATGAGGGTATGCAAGTTGTGTGCATAGTGTTATGCAAGTTAAGTTTATGAGATTATGCAAGTTATGAGCATGATGTTATACAAGTTATGTATATGCTTAAATGCGAGCTTAATGTGATATGCAAGTATGTGAATGCTTATGCAAGTATATGAATGCCCATGCAAGTATGTGAATGCTTATGCAAGTTATGTGTATGCTTAAATGCATGTTTAACATGTTATGCAAGTTATGAGGATGCTTATATGCAAGTTTAACATGTTATGCAAGATATGTGTATGATAATATGCAAACTCATATGTCATATGTTATGCAAATCATGGGTATGATAATATGCAAGTTTGGGTTATATGTAGTTGGGTTAATATATGTTCATATATGCAAGTTGACATCCTCTTAACCCATGACAAAGTTATATGCTAAACCCATGATATTTGTGATGGATCTTTCCCTTTATTATGTCGTGAAATGAGAACGATTTACGTGGGGAACGATGGGGTAATAAATATGTTAATAAAAGTATGATTGGGTATGATTAAGCATACCATAAAAATAAATTACCATAAGTGGGAATTTACCTATTGAGTTAGGTCTACCCCATGGGAATTTACCTATTGAGTTAGGTCTACCCATGTTATGGAAAATTTGATATTAATTAGGGATAATTAATATGGGGGTGATTAATTAGGTTTAATTAATCAACTAAGACACGAGGTTGGACCCTTTTGTAGCGGAAGTCTGCCCGGAACCGACCGGCCATCCAGCAGCTACAAATGATTGGCCCAATGTGAGAGGTCTTAGTCATAAATTAAATACATGATTAAAGTAAAGACACGAGGTTAGGCCCTTTTTATGACAGAAGTCTGCCCGGAACCAACCGGCATATCCAGCAGTCATAAAAGACGGTCTAATGTGGGAGGTCTTTATGAGGTCATGATCTTAATTAATGAATTAAGAAACACTTAACCATATTAGCATGTAGTGGGACATGAGGGGTTAAGTGGGTGCCTTGGGGTGGCATGATGAGACTAGTGGGTTGCCTTGGGTGGCAATAGAAAAATACGATTAGAATACTTAACCAAGGTGGAACATGTAATTAAACATGATAAAAGGGTTAAGTAAGTGCCATGGGTGGCATGTGAGAATACGATTAGAATACTTAACCAAGGTGGAACATGTAATTAAACATGATTAAGGGGTTAAGTAAGTGCCATGGGTGGCATGTGGGAATCTAGTGGGTGCCCTAAGTGGCAATTGAAATATGATTAAAGGACTTAACCAAGATTTATAACATGTAAGGGGACATGGTTAAAGGGTTAAGTGGGATGCACTAGATTAAACGACAAGCTTAAGTAGTAGCTTGTGGGGGCCCATTTCAACCAATATCCCAAACGTATCTTTGTAGGCTCGACTCTAGTCGGGTGACGGGACACGCATATTGGGCTTGACTGTAAGAGGCCAAAACGGGTTAGCGGTGGCAACGCGGGATCAACGGGTTTCATATGCGTGTGTGGACCCGGGCTGGTTGGTAAGTCGTTGTTGCATCGTGTAGATATAAAGCCGTGCACAGTGATATTATATGGTAGCCACTTTGGGGAATGATACACCCCCTTTTGTGGGACCAGCACGGGTATCTACGGTAGGGAGCCGATCGCTTGGGGGTAGTGGGTACACCTAGTAAAAATAGGGGCAGACGGCACCTGCGTAGGGGTACAAGAAACTACCGGGTAAAAATTACTAAGTACACTTAGTGGGATCAACCTTTAAGTAGGAATTACTCTTGGTGGGTAGAACTGGTGTGGTGCAGTGTAGGAATTACCCTTGGGTGAATAAGTCTGGGGTGGTGTAATCTAATAATTATCCTTGGGAGGATAAAAGCGTCTTCTCGGTTATCTTAGTACACCCTATGTTTTGTTGGCTACTTAGTGTGGTCATTATCCCCAGAGGTACCGTACCTTATTTATGTCATACCCTAATTACTTTAATGGTTGTATTGTTAGGGTTATAGGACTCACTCAGACTTATGTCTGACCCCGTTGTTTTTATCTTTTTTTCCCAACCCTCAGGTCCTACGGTGGATCCTAGCGGTAGTAGAGCTTGATCGGATTTCTGTTTCCAGTCTTGAGGAGCTTGGGTAGATGTAAAGCTCCAGTTATCCAGTTATCTTTTCTTTTCTTATGGCTATTGTATGAGAGAGTGGGATTATGTACTTCTTTATTTTGATGAATATTGTACTTGACTTTTATCGTGGTTTTTATGATGTAACCAGACATGTTTATTTCCGCTGTTATGAGATGATGTTTTAAAACTTCAAGTACTATTTATACCTGTCTTGTTGTAATTTTTCTGTTCTATATTCACTAAAATACTCCACCGATGCTATGGCATTCCCTTAGTGAGTGACTATAGCGGGTGTGGGGTGTTACAGAGCGGTTCCGGGCAGGTTTACATCACAACTCAATCCAACCTCGGGTTAAGCACGTCGTGTTTTCTAAATTTACATATTTTATTATTTCTCAAATGTATATATGTAAATGTCATATCTATTATTTTTGGGTATAAAAATTCATACCGCTTTAAATGTCATTGTCATTGGCATGTGCCAAACATGCCAACATATATTTTCATGTTTTACACCCAACGTTATTACCCCCGTTTATACGTTCGCAACGTTATAACAAATGTTGGGCTCGACACAATTCAGCCCAACTTTATAAGCGTAAGAAAAGGGGAAATTAAGAACATGTAATATTTGACAACATATAAGGGTGTGTGGCGCATGAACTTGCAATTTAGCGATACTAACATAAATGATGGGTCATGTGAACTTGCATTCAAATCAAAGTATAACTAAGTAGGTGGCATATGAGATGGCATAGTTTAGGCTAATACAAACTTGTGTTTAAACATGTTTAACTTGGCATAATGTCAAACACAAAACTAGCATGATGTATATTCACCAAAAGGTCCAATTATAACATTTAATTCACATAGCCTATTTCAACATGAACTTGCATAGTTTATGAAACACAAACGATACTTAACATAGATCCAATTTCACTTGCAAATAAACATGAACTCGCATGATTTATGAAACCCAAACGATGCTTAACATAGATCCAATTATACTTGCAAACAAACATGAAAGTGATAACATAGGCTTTGGGTCATGTAGACATAAAAGGTTTCAAGTCTAAATCATGTTTACATAAATTCTAATTTAGGCTAAGGGAATATACATAGTCCATGCCATCGACATATACATAAAGGGATCAGTTCTATTCTTTTGCCACAAACTTGCAAGTGTCATTGTTTTCATATACAATTGTTCAATAGGCTTGCATCAATCAATTTATGCCACAAACGTCAATACACAAGTCATGATAGAATCATTAAAATACATAGAATTTTATACAATACAATAACACAATTCTATTTTCATTCACATCAAATCACATCGCAATTCTTATTCATATTCTGAAAGGTCACTATACTTACAACGAACGCAGAATCTTGAATTCTGGATTCTGAAATTGGAATGCGCTCCTTTGGGTAGACTAACGTTGCGTTGAAAACTTTTGATTTAAACTTTAAATCTTCTTCTTAGTTTGATTCGCCTCTAGGCTTTTCTCTTGACGGCTATGTTCAATTCCTCCCTAGCAGCATGACGACTCCTTTCTCATATTTTTGTGTGAATTTTCAGTTGAGAGTTAGGGTGTATTTATAGATTTTTAAGTTGTTTTGAGCCGTCAGATGAAGATAGGAGGAATCTAGGCCATTCAAAATTCAGAGAGCCAATCAAGAGGTGACACGTCAGCCCTAGTGACACACAGGACCTCAGAAATTCGAGCCAGAGCCAGACCTGGCCAGCCAGGTCGACCAGCCAGGTCGGCACTATGGTCGACTTGGGGTGACCAGGTCGACACCATGGTCGACCCTATGGTCGACCTGGTCTCTGGGCGGGAATTTTCCCGCCCAGCCCAGTTTGAACCTGAAATTTGAAATTTTGAATTTAAATTTGATTCTGAAACTTCCGAAGGCCATAACTCATTCATACAGAGTCCGATTCGCGCAAACTCGGACTCTATCTCAAGCAGAATTCCGAGACGAACGCAACGGCAACCCGTTTCCCTTAATTCTTTCATTTAGAATTGATTATACTTTAATTTGTGAAGCTTAGCATTATAGAACTCACGGGGTGTTACACCCATCATCCCAGAAATCAAGGTGGCCGGCGCAACTTCGGGTTCAAAATCCGAGCAGGATCGGCTACGAGACCTTATCAAATCCACACAGAATTGAAGATCGGAGATTCCTCCTTCAACTTTGCGCCATGGATTTTGTAAAATTAGAGGATGAAATTCGAACTAATCTGTTCGTTCATACGAGATGGCGGCGGTTTGTTTAGGATTTAGGGTTGGGTACAGAATACGGTATACTGCGTATTATACGTATATTTTATATTAGTTAATTATCTAATTAAGAAAATAACTCGTTTATTTATACGAACTTCAAATCCAGCCCAACAAAAGTTGTCCCTAGGCAAATACCCACGTTCCGGACGCAATGGGCTAGGTCCCGTCAGCCCAAACGATCGTCCTAAGTCTGTTTTCTTTAATTTAATATTTAAATCATTTATTTAATTAATTCTATCTTACATTTAAATTCACCGGGGCCACATACTACCTCTAAAAATTCCAGAAAAATTATTTCTAGCTATGTTTTGACGATGCGGTCCTAATAAAACTAATTTCGTCGAATTCCGAGACCATTTGAAAAATGGTCATTTTCAAGTTGATTAAATTTAACTGAAATTGACAAAACACGTTTTCTTTTGACCCGCTTCACATATTAATTCGAAAAATCCTGGAAAATTATACTTAACAATAATTTGACATTCCGGTTCCAACAAAAGTGGTTTCGTCGAAAATAGAGGTCGTTTGTAAAATGGTTATTTTTAAGGCCAATATATTATATTAAAAAATATATAAATTCTACAGCGACTTTTCTAAATTTCAAACTGGGCATAACTTTCAAATTATAAAGTGAAATTTCAGTTTCTTACATTCGTTGGAAAGATATGATTAAACAGATTTAAATATTTCTTGTTTCGCTCAATTTTGATTTAAAATGAATTCGGTATATTAAATTGAAATTAGAAATCGAATTTCCGAACTGCCGCGCCATTTCAAACTCCTTTTATAATTAAATAAAATTTATTCGTTTTAACTTTAATTAAAATAAATTTTTAATCGTTATTATTTAAAATAAATTATTTTGAATACTAAAAATTCATTTAAAATTTCCAAAATAAAAATTTTAAATTGGTCCCAAAATTACGGGTTGTTACAATCTCCCCCACTTAAAAACGTTTCGTCCTCTAAAAGGAACGAAGCTAAAAGTTGTTTAATTAACTAACTTAATTAAATTTTTATTTATTGGTTTCAATAATTTTATTAGTTAAACTAATTATCAATCATCACAATCAGCAATCAATTAGGTGATTAACTTTTCAAATATATATAACTTTTATATATAGTCAAAAATCATACTTTTAGAGCAAATCACAGCAGTGAGTCCTATCTAGTTTTTGGTTCTCATACCAGTCCATGGAAATATATAGATATATCACTTTCGAAACTCGAACATAATATCTGATGATGTTTCAAACCACCAACAGAACATCTCCGGGCGACTAGAGTGTGATTCTATATCTATCCAGTATTTAAAACTTCGAATATCCGTTAATTACTCGTATATTCGAAATCTTTATATACTCTGTCCAAATCGATTTAAAACATAATATTCAAATACAAATAGTAAGGTTTGAATTTTCAAAACAAAATTTGTTTTCATTTATATTTTAAAGAAAATAATACACTTCACACTCGTTCTAGGATACTACTGATCCTATCTCTAACGAGTTATTCTCATTGGATATTATTAATCCAATCTCTGATGAATTCTTTCATTCGGTTCTAATGTGTCTTGTTCTTGAGCTCTGTAAACCAAAGCTCTGATACCAACTGCGACGACCCAAACATCCCAGTAAAGGTAAGCCTAGATTGCTTTGAGAGCAACACACAACAGAACACAAACCGAAGAACATTTTATTGCTGATTACAATAATTACATCAGAGTACCAGAATATAACAGAGTATGAAATCTCATTACACAATAGAAATACAATAATATCAGAGACATAAATTACATTTAAATAGCAGCGGAAAAATAATACAAATATACAACTGAAAGGAATACAAAGATACAGAGCTTTCCGAATACCGCTTCAGTTGTAAGCCATGATCCTGTAAATATATCTGCAAAAAGCTACTCGACTGCCCGTGTGGAAAATATGGGCACCCGAGTTTGCCAATGAAACAAACTACAGGTCAGTCATGGGACTGGTGTGAGAAATCTTAACTTAACTTATCTAATAATAAGGCTAATCACAGGACCACGCCGCTAACGCGGAACGGGTTTACTCCATTGGATTGTCAGTGCATAAAATAAAGTATGCTTTCTAGAAAAATGAGACCATTATAAGACCCAAGTCCCATCACACAATGCAACGCAAACCGGAGGATAGGGTTTTACCTTATAATGGTCAAGAGATGCTTGATACGATAAAACGGATTTAATATTAGTGTGTATATGTTCTAATAAAAACATTTCAATCATAATGTATCAATCATAGACGGAATGGGTACCATATATCATGTCGCCATACTAGTTCTACATTCAAAACCGCAAGGTCGTATTGGAAATTGGATTTCCATCATGAGTCGAGGCTAGGGATCGTCCTCTCCGATTCGAGACACTCTAGCAAATGCCTCAGGATCCCCCGTAGTGAACCCTTGGATCTTCAGGGCCGGTCCCCGCCTAACGGCAGTGGATTGGTTATGCCTGAACACACGCTTCCCGGTCCCTTTGGACCTATAGTATGACCACTAACGGCCTATAAAAATCCGAGGCGCCTCAAAATACATCATTCACATAAGTAAAATGTCAGCCAGTTTAAGCACTGACGCTACTCCTAGCTAGAAAGAAACATGTGCACTCCCTGCAGTACTAATCCTGTTTTTGACTAATACCGGGGTGTGAGGCTCGCGAAGTCATGATATACACAAAGCTATGTCGTAATAGGCTATACTCTGATCATCCCACAAGGCTCTGCTTTTCAACAAAAGCCTTGATCAATTGCATCTTGACGTGCCACATTGACAATTCACGCCATGCGACTAATCACTATTAATATATACCAGGGTGTTAAACAGAGAATAAATTCTCCACCACCAATCAGATATACATTAATAAAAATCAATTTAATTCACATGGAACGAAATCCAATGTCAGACACGCATCCATTTACAAGTTCGTTCTGGGTCTGAACGAAACCGGAGATACCTGAGAGGTCCTCGCATATCCGAAACAATCAACAATAGTCCGGACGGCTACCACTGAAGACCCTTCAAGGTAGCTACTCCCATCATGGTCCTCAGTAGCAACACATCCATCCGATGTGAAGATCGTCGGTCTTCAATCACCGTCTTCAACTTCGACTCTTCGTCGTCTTAGTAATTATTCGGAATGGGTTAAACCCGGTCTTTCTGAATAATTCGCGTATTTTTATAATTAATAATCAAGCGCTATAAAAACACATCCAACACCTCATTCCAATTCAGAGTATTCCTTTAAATAAAATATTCACATTATTCTATCAAAGATAAATTCTTTAACTTATCCTTAAATCTTTTCTTTAAAGATTTATCAAAACTCCAATTTGGGTTTAAATACCAAAAATCATTTTTCAATGATTATTTAAATTTAAGAAATTAATCCTATCTTTAACTGGGATGAAGAACTAATGTCATTTAAAACATAGTTTACGATAAACCCAAAATCATCTCCCATAAAATATGGAATCCTCACAGAAATCATATCAATATATATAATCGTTATAAATTTCTGTATCCGACCAATAATATAAATGGAATAACGGCAAAGCCTTTTAAATTCCATATGTAGTATCAGTCTTCTTTTACAGAAGCTTATCTCGGTTATAATTAATTCGAATTCTATTCAATTCCAATTTAATATATTAAATTGGAAAACTTTACTTTGAAAAAAAAATCTTCATTAATTCTTAATAAAAGATTTATAAATTCCAAATCATATTTTCACTGTCAGTTGGGTTAAAGAACAAATGTCGCTTAAAAACACTGTTCACAATAAACTCAACTCACATTTCATCTTATTCCAATTACTAAATATAACTGAAAACTTTAATAATCTAAATTAAAAGATTATTCTTTTCATACAGGTTTAAGAACAGTGTTATTTAAGACACTATTCACGACAAACCCAAATCCAATTTATTTAATTTCAATTAAATATTAACAAATTGGAAAAATTCATTAAATCAAAATTTAATGATTTATCCTAGTTGATAACTAGTGCATTTCAATAAAAATATATTTTTCTAAAATAAATTCTTTTCCTAAAATAAATTCTTTTCCTAAAATATTTTTCTAAAATATATTCTTTTCCTAAAATATTTTCTTTTACTAAGATATTTTCTTTTTCTAAAATATATTCTAAAATATCCTTTTTTAGAATATTCTTTATTGGAATGTGACCCAATCAACATGGAATGTGACCCAATCAACAATCATATATTGCATGAAATCAATAATCATAATATATAATTATCAAGCATCCAAATAGCAACCAAAGTGGATTCTACACCAAATATTGGGACTATTGTAGATCAAATATCATCCCAACACCCGTGTGGGGTTTCATCCAACAAACAAATAATAAATTATTTGTGCACTTGGGCGATATGCAAAATTATCAACCCAATCACATAAACAAGTCGGATGACTTGTAAATAGAAGTGTAATATTCAATTTGGATATCATTAATATATTGGATACATCAAACCTTTCAACATTACAGGCATACATTACAAGGTATTACTAATGTCATATTTAAACATATGATCTTTTTATTGTGACTAATCGACAACAAAAATATTAACTTCCATTTTTTTTTGTGCAATCCTTTCCAATGACCAAAATGTATATTTTGGTGAAATCTTTTTAAGTGACCAAAAATGAATATTTTGGTGAAATCTCTTTTAAAGGACAAAATGAATATTTCTAATATTACATAGAAATGAAATCTTTTAATCCTATTCTTCTTAATGAGGATAATATCTCATAAAAATGTATGTTCTTAATTCACCCTTTTTAAATGACCAAAGATGTCTATTTTTAATTCATTTCTTTTCAAATGACAAGAATGTCCTTTTTATTTTAATTTACATTTTCTAACAGAAATGTACTTTTTATTCTAATATTCATTTTCTAATAAAAATGTATATTTTACTTTCTAACTTTCATTTCAAATCTTTTTATTGTCCCTAAAATCACAATAAAAATGCAACCAATAAATCCAGTCTTTTTATCGAATATAGAATGTCATCTATCTTTCATTCCAACTCTTGTTATTGTAAACGAATGACAAATGAAATATATTCTTTCAATTGAAAATAATATTACATGAGAATGTAATCTTTTAACTCTATTCTCATTAATGATATCAATATCACATGTAAATGTAATCTTCTTTTTATATTCTCTTCTAATGATATCCTTAATCCTAAGAAACATTGCCTAACAAAAATGTTCATTTAATAATATTAAACATTTCTAAACCAAAATGTCCTTTTTTATCACATTCTTTTCAAAGTAAAAATATATTCATTTGTATAATTCCTTTTTAAGGTACAAAAATGATAATCTAATCTAATTCTTTTAATGTAAACAAAAATGACTATCTTGTTTCAACTCTTTTTAATGTAAACAAAAATGATTATCTTGCTTAACTCTTTTTAATGTAAACAAAAATGATTATCTTGCCTAACTCTTTTTAATGTAAACAAAAATGATTATCTTGCTTAACTCTTTTTAATGTAAACAAAAATGATTATTTTCAATGTTTAAATATTCTAATCATTCATATTAACATAAAAGGGATGTTTTTATGTCACATCATTTCTAACATTACACACTTATATAAAAAGAATAATTTATGCTAAATCAATTTTAACATTTTTACAAAAACAAATAAAAAGACAACTTTGTTTTTGTCGACAATTCTATTTCAACAAAAACAAATAAAAAGTGATATTTTTATCAACTCCACATTTTATAACTTAAAATGTTATTTTTATAAATCGTAACATTTTATAACTAAAATGTTATTTTTATCCAATCTTAACATTTATAACTTAAATGTTATTCTTATCAGTTCTTAACAAAATTGAGGTTTTAATGAACATGACATTCCTCAATAAAAGTAAATAACATCATGGTTATTTTTTCAATTCTAATATGACAAAAATATCCCATCAAATAAACAGATCAACAAACATCATCAAACAATTTTAAATCCAATCACAAACATTCAACAAAATATTACAGCACATATGTAACACTAAAATTATGATTAACAATTTTAATTATATAAATAAAGGACTAGAATTTCTCACATTGGTTTTAATGCAGATCTGAAATTTCCTGAATTTTCAACATGCTTGGTTTCAACTCTAGTCAGCTGCGTGTTATAGATCTCATCTCTCTGATTCCAACACAATTCGTTTCGTTGAATTCTGATTAGATTTGATCGAGATATGAATTTGTGAAGTTCGTTAACAATTTAAATAAAATAATTAAATTAATTAGATGAATTAAACACCTTCTTCTTCAACAGACTTGAAGGTCGTCGGTTCAAATAGATGTTCCAAACTAGGTTTTACTTTTGTGATCGAATCCGCAAGTTTGACGACGATCAGTTCATGCCACGGTGAGGAGCTTCGTGCGGCGCGCCTGGGTGTGGTCCTCCGCTCAAACTCGGTGGTGCCCATCGTCCCAGAAATCGAGGTGGGCGGAGCAACTTCGGGTTCAAAATCCGAGCAGGATCGGCTACGAGACCTTATCAAATCCACACAGAATTGAAGATTGGAGATTCCTCCTTCAACTTTGCGTTGATTTCCTACTTTAATTCGCCATGGATTTTGTAAAATTAGAGGATGAAATTCGAACTAATCTGTTCGTTCATACGAGATGGCGGCGGCTTGTTTAGGATTTAGGGTTGGGTACAGAATACGGTATACTGCGTATTATATACGTATATTTTATATTAGTTAATTATCTAATTAAGAAAATAACCCGTTTATTTATACGGACTTCAAATCCAGCCCAACAAAAGTTGTCCCCAGGCAAATACCCATGTTCCGGACGCAATGGGCTAGGTCCCGTTAGCCCAAAAGATCGTCTTAAGTCTGTTTTCTTTAATTTAATATTTAAATCATTTATTTAATTAATTCTATCTTACATTTACATTCACCGGGGCCACATACTACCTCTAAAAATTCCAACAAAACTAATTTCGTCGAATTCCGAGACTGTTTGAAAAATGGTCATTTTCAAGTCGATTAAATTTAACTGAAATTGATAAAACACGTTTTCTTTTGCCCCGCTTCACATATTAATTCGAAAAATTCTGGAAAATTATACTTAACAATAATTTGACATTCCAGTTCCAACAAAAGTGGTTTCGTTGAAAACAGAGGTCGTTTGTAAAATGGTTATTTTTAAGCCCAATATATTATATTAAAATATATATAAATTCTACAGCAACTTTTCTAAATTTTAAACTGGGCATAACTTTCAAATAATAAAGTGAAATTTCTGTTTCTTACATTCGTTGGAAAGATATGATTAAACAGATTTAAATATTTCTTGGTTCGCTCAATTCTGATTTAAAATGAATTCGGTATATTAAATTGAAATTAGAAAACGAATTTCCGAACTGCCGCGCCATTTCAAACTCCTTTTATAATTAAATAAAATTTATTCGTTTTAACTTTAATTAAAATAAATTTTTAATTGTTATTATTTAAAATAAATTATTTTAAGTATTAAAAATTCATTTAAAATTTCCAAAATAAAAATTTTAAATTGGTCCTAAAATTCTGGGTTGTTACAGAAATATATTTCGTCGTTCCCATTTCGAAATGATTTCAACTTTCTATTTTCAAATTCTCTTTTCAAATTCTATTTTCAATTCTATTTGAATTTTCTATATTCAAATTCTATTTTCATTTCAATATATTCAAATTCTATTTGGATTCTCTATATTCAAATTTTATTTGAATTCTCTATAATCAAATTCTAATTTAATTCTCTATATTCAAATTCTATTTGAATTTCTATATTCAAATTCTATTTGAATTTCTATATATTCAAGTTAACTTCTATTTAAATAAATTCGAATTAATCGAATTCAAAATCATAAATCCTTACAGATTTATTTTAGTTCAATTTATATTCTGAACATCAGAATAAATTCCCTCGTTTATTTCTTAAAATGATTCCCCCATTTCTATTTTTATAAATTCACATTTGAATTTAAATATTCAAATTATCCAATGATAATTTTTGCACTTTATTTATAAACAGTGTTTATAAATTCATTTCAATTCTCTGCATTATTAATTTATAAACAACATTTATAAATTCACTATTTGTTTTATATATATTCAAAACAAGTTAATATATTTATAGCCCAATTGAAATTCGATTTCTATTTTGGAAAAATAGATTTCTCCCTTTAAATTTCAAATATCCTTTTCCCTGATATTTATATATCAACATTTTGGCCCCAATGATATTTAAACAATCAAACAACCCAATTTTAATCAACACATTATATATATGATAATATGTGAAAACAGACAATTAATAAAATTTTGAGGAATCCAGTTGGATCCCTCCAACTTGTTCTCCTACATCCACAGACGTTAGTCAACAGAAATAATACCCATCCTGCTTCGTGGCAAGATATCGCGGTATAGAAGGTCATCCACTATCATAGCATGTGGCGTATAGGGTCATCCGCTAATGATACTGCGGGGATCCGCTAATGGTTCTGCGAGAACAATCCAACCACCCAATATATATATAATAGTGAAACCTAAATAACTAATATATTTATAACAACCAGAAAGCATTCAAACAAGCAACAAACAATTATTTTTAATGAATAAAAATAATTCTAAATAAAGAGGTGAGTGAGATTTACTCACCTAGATTTGATTTGTGATTTATCATTGTTTCATCTAATTTTAAACAAATGTTTAAAATTAGATAAAATCCCATTTAGCTCCATACTACTTCGAATCAATTTCCAAGCAGGGTTTATATCCATACGAATCTAATGCCAATGATTTTATCCAAATATGATATCGTATGAATTTTATACTGTGTTATAAGATTGATGTAAATATAAATGTTATTAACTAATTAAATTAAAAACTAAATTATCTTGTTTGTGTAAAATATCTTCTTTCTCAATTGCCAAGATAATTTGAACACTGCAACAAAACCCAAACTCCACTTAAACGTGCGTCTAACCCTCTTGAGCCACTCGCACCCCTCAATTTTACCTTCGATGCCCCATAGCACCTCCGTACCAGAACCCTAGGGTTGACTGGAACCAATCCCGAACAAACTCAAAATGGATCGCACCCCTTCCCTGTCAGCTATTTGGAAGGAACCGTAACAAAGGCCTTGCTCACGCCATTTCAGTGAAGAACGCGACTTTATTCACATCGATTTCTTCCTTTTTTCCATTATCAAAAACAACGTCCCACCCACCAAACCATCACGGCCTCCACCTTGGGTTAATAAACCGAACCTGACCCCGAACTGCACCCCCAATCCATACTCCAATCCCACTTCCAATGCCTCGAATTCCTACTACGGCGAACCCTAAATCGAACGCGACTCCAAATTCAAAGCTTCAACCCTAATTCGCGAGCTCCTATAGGCATTGGATCGAGTTTCAAAACCCCAGTGCCTTCGATATGAGATGACGAGCTTCACTTTGACTCGCGGTTTGCAGAACTAACCAGAACGACGGCGTCGAACTCTTGAGGCCTCACACCCATTGATTTATATGAAGAACAGGGCTTCGATTTTAAATGGAAATAGAGTTCGCCCTTTTTTGATTTCTGTTGAAGCTCTGGATCCTTTTCTGTGAAGAACGAAATAGCAAATAGAAGGGGAAGCCACGGTATATAATAGCGGACGAATGGATAAACGAAGGCCACGGGTTGTTTTCATTTTTGTGGAGGAGAAAGGAACACATAACTGTTTTATTTTGTGAATGGTGGAATGAAGAAGGCCACACAATATTTTATTTTAATTTTTTTTGAACCGGTATCATTAAATTAAAATACTCCATGATTCTGAACTCCTTTCTAAACCCAACAACTGACATTTTTAGGGTTATTCCCCTATTCTGGACACACTGGGACAGGTTTCAAAGCCTCAATCAATCGTCTGTGGAAGATATTAATTTAAATCGATATAAATTAAATTCCAGAATAATTAATTCCCTCGATAGTAAATTAATATTATTATCGTTTTATTCTAATAGAATTTTATTGATCGTCTCTGAATCGTCTCGATTCAGTATTGAATTTTGTATTCAATTATTTCTGAATTACGATAATTCGATTTATTCTAAATTAAATCGTATTTCGATATTAAATCAATAACTCAATAAAAAAATCATTTATATTGTCAACTAAATATTTAAAACAAATATTAAATATTTAAAATTAGTTGACCGAAAACCCGGGTCATTACATAAAGTGAATTCGACTTATGTATAAACAAGTTGAACACGTATTGGATGTTGCCAATTGAAATTGAATTGTGATAAATTTGGATTCAAGTATAATAAGTGGATTGACTTAAATAGAAATCAGATTTGAAATGATAGAATGGAAGTGAACTAATCAGAAGTTGATAGAGTGTTAAAAACTGGAAGTTGGATTGATTTGAAACCAACAAGAAATGAATATATGTATGCTGAGCAGATATTGGATGGAAGCAAATGCAAGAGATAGAATTATGCCCGACAAAAAGGTACGTGTTTACAATATTACTTGGGTTTGATGGTTTTATGAGCCTATGAGGCAAGCCGCTTGGCTTTTTGATTTTCTTTTGGATTGGAGAAGGCCTAGAAAGGTGAGTTGTGGTTGTACCGATTGAGTCATGCAAAGGGGATGCTGGTGAAATTTTTCGATAATTTAAAGAGTTAGAAAATTTTTAAGAAATTTTTTGATAATTTAAAATCAAGTGTTAATTGTAATTGAAATAAGAAAACCAGAATTGGTTAATAAAATTTCAAGTGGAATAATGAAATTGATAAATGGATTTAAAAACAATTGGAATGGGTGTGAATATGCAGAAGAGCGTATAGATTGAAGGCAAGAATGTGATGGTGGATTTTCCAAAAATGGTAGACAGATCATTTGGAAAGAATTATGAATGGTCGAGTTTTGGTTTGAGAATTAGAAGGACGGGTAAGAACGGGGTTATGAAAGTATGAAATATAAGATTCCAACTAAGTAGGTTATGAGGAGTTAGAGCTGTAGCATTTGTACTGCTTAGCAATTTCGAGGATGAAATTATTTTAAGGGGGAAGGAATGTAACGACCCGGATTTTTATCCATTTGATTCTGAATATTTAAGTTTGTTTTAAATATTATATTTTGATTATAAAATGATTTTTATAAAAGGAATATTATTTAATTAAAGCGAAGTTTGAACGTATAATTTATATTTAAATTTAAATCCATCTCGTAACGCTGCGGTAGTTCGTAATTTAACGTTTTAAACTTCAACTGAATATACATGATAAAAAATAAGTCGGATTTCTTTGAAACAAGAAACGTTTGGATCTATTTGATTATATTTTTGGAATCGTGGCACATCGCATGGCACAATCCTATTTTCATTTTTGTCCGTAGTTTGTTGATTTCATTTACAGTGTAAGCACCCAAGATTTGATCAATGTATTCATTAGAACAATTTCAAGAATAACACTGGGGTAGATAATAACATACCATATTTTATTCCCATGAAGTATCTGTTTAGAATATTAGATAACACTTTAATGGTCCTTATTTGTTGTCGTTACGTGGTAAATTAAGGGTCACTAACATTAGTAAATTTTTCCATTAACATTCCCATTAACATGTACACCATATTGTTGCGTTGCTCCAGCGGAATCCCAAACATGCCTAGTCTAAAACTTCATTATCACCTTTAAAACTTTAAACTGTTTTTAGTTTTATTCACTACTTTGAGTCAAATGGAACATTAATTAACCAACATTGTACAACAATAATCATAAACATTACAAGTAACTGGATTCGGATCTAAGTTACAATTATTATGTAGTCCATAGACAGTATGTTAAAAATTGAAATAATATTGCTAAATATAATACGTTGCTGTAATATTGCAGCGTGATGGAGAAGCTATCAGACTGAATTTTGGATGATCAAGTGTATATAAAAAGAAAATAAAAATTCATCTCCTTATGCGGAAAGCTTCACACACCGTGCTTGCCAAGCATTTCAAAACCGTGGGCATCAAGCTTTTCAAAACCGTTCATAGCAAGCTACTGAATACCAGTATAAAAAGATGAGCTGACCTTTTTCTTTATATTATTAAATTTTCCAAGCTTATATAGGAAGCCACCCATCTTTATAAAACTTAACATGCCGACCCCTTTTTCCTCTCTTCAGTTAACACAAAAAGTATTCCCTCAAGACTGAAATCATGCCTTCATAATCCCTAGAAAATCGTTTAAAACTTCCAAAATTGTAAGATTTGAAGCTTTAAGCCTGTGTGATCTCTCTCTTCATCCTCATACGT
Organism: Allium sativum; assembly: GCA_030737875.1. NCBI lineage: Eukaryota > Viridiplantae > Streptophyta > Magnoliopsida > Asparagales > Amaryllidaceae > Allium > Allium sativum. The sequence goes on along the minus strand of CM060916.1, from coordinate 604,081,687 downwards.
TTTTCCACGATTCAATATTAGTTTCTCTTCCCCGAGTTCGAAAGGTTAACCGAAGGCCAAGATTGAATTTTGAGGGAATAAAGTTTCGATTTGGGTTATTAGGCATAGATTCTGGTTATTTGGAGTGGCTAGCACTTGTGTTGAGATTATAGTTGGATTTGGTGAATGAATATATGTCGCAAGTTTTCTGAAGAGGGGTACAGTAGGTTTTCACGAGTTGCTACAGGAGTGCGATCTTGAGTTTGAAGGTTGGGTGGTGTAGTTCTGGCGAGGGAGAAGGCGTGGGTGAATTTAGATGGTCATTCCATAGTTGTGAGAAGTTTAAGGTTGTTGTGGATGTAGGTGGAGGAGCCGCTTATAATGGATGATGTTCAGTAATGATGTTTGTAGTGAAGTATGTGGCGAGGAAGCTCTGTGTACCACTGTGTAGTAGGGATTGGGGTGTAATTGGTGACAAGTTGCTGAGCAAGAAGGTGAGCTGTTCAGGGAACGGAGTCAGGTTTGGCGATATGGTAAAGGATGTGATTGTAGCAGGAAGGGAAGAGTGAAGGGGATTAGCGGTGATAACATATAAACCGTAAGTAAGGGAAAATAAAATTTATTTTGTTAGTTAATGGTGTTATAAAGCATAAGATGTCGGGTTGGATAATTTTAAGAATGTGAGTGCTATACCGTGGGTTAGGAAGGTAGAACGAGTGAAAGGGAGAACTCTGGTTTTGTTTGGAATGTCTTCATAGGATGGTGAGTGAGAAATGGTGGAGGAAACGCATGACAATGGTGAAACACCCCACCTCCGTTAAGGTCACTCACAAAGGGAATGCATTAACATCGGTGAAGCATTATAGGTAAAAGATACAGATAATTTACAAGACAGACATACAAACAACGGGGAAAACTGGAATTATTTCATAAGCAGCGTGGTTTAGTCAAATCATTACAACCATTGTCTCAAAATCCAATTTCCAAGTCATTACAATAAAACCTCTGTCTTGATCAAAAACTCCAAATACATAAAGAAGCATAAAACAGTAGTAAGCGGCATAAATCCCCAATAAAAGTGTAACCACAGCCATAGCCTGAGAAATGAAAATCCAAGCAATACATCTACTCTCTTCAAGCTGGAAAAGGTCTAAACTAAGCTGAAGTATTCCCTCCCTGCGAACCTGGGGGCGGTGGAAGGGGGAAACGGAAGAAAAGAAGACGAAAGAAAACGGGTCAGACATAAGCCTGGTAAGCCCAGTGATTTTCAATATGTAAACAAGAAAAAGGATCATGACAAGAATAAACTGAATATAAGACAATACCATAGTAACAAGATAACATAAGACAAGGTAAGGCAAGATAAATTGAATATGTTATCGCAATCATTTCTATTTCTCTGCACCTACTAACAATTATTTCAACTAGCCTCACGTGTTCATAAAAAAATTATCCTTTTATCGATCGGCTTCTACTCGCATGTATTTATTACTTGTTTCATTCAGCCTTGCTTGTTTGTAGATACCTGTGCTGGTCCCACCATGGGGTGTATCAATCCCTATGATGGCAACCCGACACAATTCAAGATGCAAGTGTATAACTACTAATGCCTAGTGCCTAATTTTTCCACTCCGGAGTACGTGCATGCCCGTACTCCGTCGGAACCTACATTGACGCACCACCTGCCGCTATTTTGACCGCTTATAATCAGCCCAGTAATCGTGCCCCACCCTGCCTAGTTCAGGGTATCATGATACATCTATGTGGGTTACTGCTGAAATAGGTCCCCGTTACTAGGGTTTCCTAATTAACATGTTATAACGGTTAAGTGTTCTCAATTTAACCTAACCCCAACCATTTGTTTAATTAACATGTTGTATTGGTTAAGTGTCGCCTACTCATATGTTACTTAACCTTACCATTCTTAGCATGTCTGTTCATTAGCATTAATTCATTCATTAATGCACCAACCTCTCACATTAGAACTGTTGTTTGCGGTTGCTGGATGTGTCGGGTGGTTCTAGGAAGACTTCTACCGCAAACTCATTCTAACCTCGGGTTTTGGGCTTAATGTGCTAACCTCTCACATTAGATCTGTTGTTGTGGTAGGTGAATGTGCCGGGCGGTTCCGGGCAGCCTTACACCGGAACTCAATCTAACCTCGGGTTAGGCATGTTCATCTTTTAGCCAATTTACATATTTACCATACATGTCCAAGTCTAGATTTTTGTATGCCAATCATCCACAATTGTAGTCAATTCAAGTTATGCCTCATTTACTTGTTATGTCCAAAATTACTCCAATAAGTTATAACCAATTCCCCGCGTTACAATCATACGTACAACAAGATTCAAACTAGGTTCCCAATTGAACCTAGTATTCATAAAATAAAACAAAACAAAAAGGGGAATAGAGAAGAAATACAAGAATTGACATAAGAGAATAACCATGTAAAGGTGTACCAAACACAATTATCATAGTTCTAATAGATTTGTTTTACATTAACAATAAACATGAGTAAACTGAGCAAGTTACATCATGAGCACAAATATTCGATAGAACTGAACATAAAAGAATCACCAATTTGATGTACAACAAGATAGATTCAATTATATCACTAGTAACAGTCTCACATGCATAGGTAATCTCAGATTTGACAAAAGATTAAGAATGAATCAGAATTGGTTATCATTACAATTAGGCATAGTTCTTGATTTGATTCATTACAGTCATGATTCCTATTATGTGTTCAAAACTGAATAATAACTAAACTTACGTCAATAGGATTAGAAAAAGAGAATTATTTGACGTTGTAGCGATTCTAATCTCTCTTTGTTGATTGGAGTGGAAAACCTTTACTTTAATTTGAAGCTCTCAAATTTGATTTGTAGTTTGGAGAAGAAGAAGGAGGCTAGGCTAGTTTATAGATGGACAGCATGGTGACATCATAGAATAGTGTTATGAGGTTAGGGTTAAGTTTAGATATGTATTTACAGATGTGTAGGATTAATTAGATCCTTTAGATCAACATAGGATCCATCCAAACCATCTAGTCCAAGAAAATATGTCATCAGGCCAATCAGAGAACGCCACATATACCCTTAAACACAAGAATTCATCACAGGCCATTCTGGGCCGATGTGACCGACTCCAACCACCCTGAGTCGACCCCGGGTCGACCCAAAAAATAGGTCGGTTCAGCGGTTTGCCTTCCTGCTTCCGCTGTTTTGAATTTTTTCTTGAATTTTAGGTTGGTTTTATTTTATTAATTTATATATACACACACACACATACATACATTTCCCTTATATGTATACAAACTTCCAAGGTCCATAACTTTCTCATACATTATCTGTTAAACACAAACTTTAGGCCCATCTTGACCAGAATTTTGAGACGAACGCAATGGTATAGTCTGTTTTACTTAATTCTTCTTCTAAAAATTAAGCATTCTTCATTTTGCCAAATTTAATATTCATAGAAAATACGGGGTGTTACATTCTCCCCCTCCTTAAAGGATTTCGTCCCCGAAATCTCTGAGTTAAGAAGAATGTATCCTAACATCCAACATCCATCTACTCAACCATCAATCACAGGCATCCCTTGTCCTTAAAAAGATTTCTAATGCTTTCATGATTATATGCATAGTGTGTGTATATGTCCTTATCTAATGCAAAATCAGGCGGTCTACTGATTCAGTTGACCTCTTTAATGCGAATTATGTCAGTGCCATGAGTCCATCTTGTATGCAATTATTCCTAATCATATTTTATAACTTCTACATGAGTCAAAATTATTCATACAGATGCAACATCCATATGATAACACATCAAGTTTCAATCCATATACAAATACATATATGCATATGAAATATGAAAGTGACTGAGCCGATCTAGTATCTAATGTGTGTGTATATGCATCCACGAGCAACCAATAGCAACCACATGCAACCATCAATCATAACATGTTTCAAATACATGTTTACATTCATTGGTTTCTACTTAAGGATCAAGAATAGGACCGAGGAGATATACTTAAAAGATAGACACAAGCATGCATAAACTTCTGGAAAAAGAGATCAAGGATGAACCCTCAAAAAGAAAAGGGTAGGCTGCGTGTATCTTGTCTTCAGTCTCCCAAGCTGTGTCTCCTTCAGCGTCACTCCATTGTACTTTAACTAGCTTGACCTCACGATTGCGTAGCTTTTTAACTTCTGTTCCCAAGATATGAGTTGGAACTCTTCACACCGTCGCTTCTCGTTCCACTTCCACTTCCTCTAGTATGCTCGGCTCCACAACTTCCACAGGCTCATGTAAGCACTTTCGTAGATTAGAAACATAAAAAACATTATGAACTCCAGCCAATCTTTCGGCCAGCTCTACTCTATAAGCCATCATCCCAATCCTTTCAATGATAGGGAATGGCCCAACAAATTTTGGTGCCAATTTTCCTATGGATCCAAAGAGGCAAAGGGGATACTTTAAGGAAAACCCTGTCTCCAACCTCAAACTCAAGGTCGGTCCTTCTTTTATCCGCGTAGGACTTCTGTCTATCTTGTGCGGTCTTCATTCGTATTCGTATCAAGTCCACCTTCTCTGAAGTTTCTCTGATCATGTCGGGCCCAAGTACGAGCTTGTCTGTAGATTCCCACCAACAAGTTGGTGATCGGCATGGTCTTCCATATAAAGCCTCAAAGGGTGCCATGCCTATGGTGGCTTGGTAGCTATTGTTGTAGGCGAAATCCACCAAAGGAAGATGATCTTCCCATGTTCCTCCAAAATCAAGAATGCACAATCTCACAAGATCTTCTTATACTCTGTTCACCCTTTCAGTCTGACCATTAGCTTGAGGGTGATAGGCAATGCTTAAGCATGGCTGTGTGCCTACAGCCTCTTGCAAACTCTTCCAAAACTCACTCGTAAAGATAGGATCTCGATCACTTACTATGCTAGAGCGTATCTCATGCAGTCGAACTACCTCTTTAAGATAAATGGATGCTAATGATGAGGCAGTCCTCCTACTCTTAACAGGTATAAAGCGAGCGCTTTTAGTGAGCCTGTCAATAATTTCCCAAATACTGGTATTGCCCCTTCTTGACCTAGGCAACCTATCTATAAAGTCCATCGAAATGCTATCCCATTTCCACTGTGGGACCTCTAAAGGATGAAGCAGACCACCAGGCTTCTTCTGCTCCACCTTGAATTGCTGGCATATCAAGCATTTTGAGGCGAATTCAGCTACATCCTTCTTCATGCCATTCCAGAAGAAAACCCTTTTTATGTCTTTATACATCTTGTCTCTACCTGGGCGTATGGTCAACTTAGAATGGTGTGCTTCTTCAAGAACTGTCTTCACCAAATCCCTTGCTTGTGGGACACATAGTCTTCCATCCTGTCTCAACCAACCCTTGTGATCTATGGAGTATCTATTGAGGTGACTAGAAGTCTCACCTCTAACTAACTTATCCATCATATCAACTATCTGAGGGTCTTCATGTTGCGCGGTTCCTATTGAGTCCAAAAGCGTAGGCCGCACCTCTAGCATTGCTAACAAACCAGGTACAAACTCAAAAGAGGGTCTAAAGTCAAAGGTTGCTATGTACTCCAAGTTTTGCCTTTCCACAAAGAGAGGATTTAGGGTCAACTTTTTCCTACTTAAGGCATCTGCTGCCACATTGCCCTTGCCAGGGGTATAAGCAATCTCAAAATCGTATGAGGCAAGAAATTCCATCCACCTTTGTTGTCTTAAGTTGAGATCTTTTTGTGAGAAAAGGTACTTTAATGATTTATGGTCAGTAAACAATTTAAACCTTTCTCCTAGTAGGTAATGATGCCATGACTTACGAGCGAAAACAATGGCAGCTAGTTCTAAATCATGAGTTGGGTAGTTCTTCTCATGTACCTTCAACTTCCTTCCCCCATAACAAACTACCTTGCCTTCTTGCATCAAGACAGTCCTAATCCTGCACCGCATGCGTTTGTGTATACTATAAACATTTTACTCCCATCAGGCAATGTCAGGATTGAGGCTGTTGTTAGAGCCCTTTTCAATCATTGGAAAGAAACATCACAATTAAAATCCCACGCGAAAGTTAGGTTCTTCTTCGTCAATCTTGCAAGTGGGACTGAGATCTTCGCAAAGTCTTTAATGAACTTTCTGTAATAGCATGCTAGTCCGAGAAAACTTCGTACTTCGGTTGCATTCCGTGGAATCTTCCAATCTTGCACCGCAACTACTTTTGCGGATCCACAGCTATTCCCTCTTTGGACACCACATGTCCAAGAAACCTTACTTCTTCTCACTAAAAATGGCATTTGGAGAATTTTGCTTTCAGCCGATGTGCTCGAAGAGTATCCATAACTTCCCTTAAATGCAAAACACATTCTTCCTCACTTTTTGAGAAAGTCAAAATGTCGTCCACGAAGACCACTACAAACTTATTAAGGAACTCCCTAAACACCCTACTCATTAAATCTACGAAATAGGCGGGTGCGTTTGTTAAGCCGAAAGGCATGACAAGCCATTCGAAGAAACCATCCGGGGTCCTGAACGCGATCTTATCTGTGCTGTCTTCAGCCACTCTTAGCTGTTGAAATCGGGTGGCCAGATCTAGTTGGGAGAAAACTGATGCACCTACGAGCTGGTCGAACAAGTCATCTATTCTTGGAAGTGGGTGCCTATTCTTCTTGGTCAGCTTGTTTAGCTCCCTATAATCCGCGCATAGGCGAAGCGAACCATCTGCTTTGGCTGCGAACACTACTGGAGCACCCCATTCAGAAATACTCCGCCTTATGAACCCCTTTTCGAGCAACTCTTTAACTTGCTTGCTGAGCTCCTTCCTTTCCCTTGGAGCCATGTGTCTCGCAGGTAAAGCAACTGGTTTTGCATTATCAACTAGGTATATGCGGAAATCTATCTCTCGCTTTAGAGGTAAACCCTTCACTTCTTCAAAGACATCCGCGTACTCACGGACTACTCTAATAGATTGCAAATTTTCAACAGACGCATCAAGAGATTCTAGGTAGCTAAGCATAACAGAATTCATAGGATTACAAGAGATTTCGAGAGTATTACCGAGGCGAGTTATAAGTCTACCCACTCTCTTTTCACAATCAAGGATGTCACCATTATTGGATAACCAATCCATGCCTAGAATCAACCCATAGCCCTGAAACCCAAAACATAAGCATTACATCTAAACCCAACGCTTAGTATAGAAATTTCCAAATACAAACAAATCACCAATAAATAAGCCAAACCCCCAATTGGATTTGAAATGACCATGGGATCCTCTCCTATACTGGTATCTAGGTGCGGATATTCAACTAAAGCAGTAGATATAAAATAGTGCGAAGCGCTAGAATCAAAAAGAGTATGAACAGGATGATCAGAAAGATAAACTAAACTCTCAACAGAAATGTTTCTACCTCTTTCTTGCGTAGGTGCTGTTAGAGCATGAATCTGCCCTCCAGAAGTAGATCCAGTCCTCTGCCCTTACCCTTGCCTTCTTGGGCAGTCCTTAGCTATATGTCCTGTCACGCCGCATTGAAAACAACCAACCATCTTCCTCTTCTTCTTCCTGCAGTCTTAACCAGATGTCTAGGTATGCCACAAAAATTACACTTCCTCTTGTCACGGGGTTTGTTATTCTTCCCGCCCTTCCTAGAATTCGTCTTCTTATTCTGCAATCCCTCAACTTTCTTGTCTAGAGGTTCTTCCATCTTTGCCTCTTTCTTCCCATCCTTGTCTTCCTTCTGTAACAGTGCCATGTCCACCAATCTCTCATAGGTCGCGCCCATAGGTATATGGGACATAGCTAGGCCGTGCAATAGCTCATTTAACCCTTTAGCGAAACGGAAAGCCTTTTTATGTGGAGTGTTTACCAACTCTAGTCCGAATCTAGCCAGCTGGTTGAACTTGTTGACATATTCCTTAACCGATAGGCTTCTCTGTTTGAGTTCTAAGAACTTCTCCATCTATAGGCTTTGTTCATCTTGCGAGAGGAACTTCATTTCAAACCTCATTCTGAAATCCTACCAAGTCTCAACTGGTCTCTCAGCATTAGTAACTTCCCACCAGAGAGAGGCTTCGTCCTTAAGTAATCATACAGCCAACTATATCTTCTGCCTATCGTCCACTTCGAAGATAACAAACAAATCTTCTGTTTCCTTGAGCCAGTTTCTTGCTTCCACGAATGATTCAGTCCCATTAAAGTTCTTTCCGCCCATAGCTCGAAAGTCTCTACATATCTTCGAGAAAGCATTCACACGTGGAGGAGGAGGAGGAACGATGGGTACACCTGGAGGGACGTCTCCTTGGCCTTCGGCGGGTGTCGTGGCCTCCAAATACCTACGGAACCATCTGGGTATTGTGACTCCCTCCGGAAGATTAAGATCCCCAGACATGCTGAAATGAAAAGAAAAGATTCAAAACAAAGGATAGAAAGATAGTGCATATGGCTTTAGGGAATATGCCTTCAAAATAAAACAACACTTTTCTTGAAAATGCTTCTTTAAAACTTCTTTTTGAAAAATAGTTTTCAAAAACTTTTATCTGATCTGGTAACCATCAGCTTTGATACCAAGTGAAACATCCCAACTCCGTTAAGGTCACTAACAATGGGAATGCATTAACTTTGGTGAAGCATTATAGGTAAAAGATACAGATAATTTACAAGATAGACATACAAACAACGGGAAAAACTGGAATTATTTCATAAGCAACGTGGTTTAGTCAAAACATTACAACCATTGTCTCAAAACCCAATTTCCAAGTCATTACAATAAAACCTTTGTCTTGATTAAAAATCCAAATACATAAAGAAGCATAAAACAATCGTAAGCGGCATAAATCCCCAATAAAAGTGTAACCACAACCATAGCCCAAGAAAAGAGAATCCAAGCAATACATCTACTCTCTTCAAGCTGGAAAAGGTCTGAACTAAGCTGAAGTATTCCCTCCATGCGGACCTGGGGGGGGGGGGGGAGGGGGGAGGGGAACGGAAGAAAAGAAGACGAAAGAAAACGGGTCAGACATAAGCTTGGTAAGCCTAATGATTTTCAGCATGTAAACAAGAAACAGGATCATGACATGAATAAACTGAATATAAGACAATACCATAGTAACAAGATAACATAAGACAAGGTAAGGCAAGATAAACTGAATATGTCATCGCACTCATTTCTATTTCTCTGCACCTACTAACAATTGTTTCAACTAGCCTCATGTGTTCATAATAAAATGATCCCTTTATCGATCAGCTTCTACTCGCATGTATTTATTACTTGTGTCATTCGGCCTCGCTTGTTTGTAGATACCAGTGCTGGTCCCACATAGGGTGTATCAATCCCTATGATGGCAACCTGACACAATTCAAGATGCACAGTGTATAACTACTGATGCCCAGTGCCTGATTTTTCCACTCCGGAGTACGTGCACGCCCGTACTCCGTCGGAACCTACACTGACGCACCACCTGCCGCTATTTTGACCACTTAAAATCAGCCCAGTAATCATGCCCCACCCTGCCTAGTTCAGGGTACCATGATACATCTATGTGGGTTACTGCTAAAATGGTTCCCCGTTACTAGGATTTCCTAATCAACATGTTATAACGGTTAAGTTCTCTCAATTTAACCTAACTCCACCCATTTGTTTAATTAACATGTTATATTGGTTAAGTCTCGCTTATTCATATGTTACTTAACCTTACCATTCTTAGCATGTCTGTTCATTAGCATTAATTCATTCATTAATGCACCAACCTCTCATATTAGAACTGTTGTTTGCGGTTGCTGGATGTGTCGGGCAGTTCCGGGCAGACTTCTACCGCAAACTCATTCTAACCTCGGGTTTTGGGCTTAATGCGCTAACCTTTCGCATTAGATCTGTTGTTGCGGTCGCTGGATGTGCCGGGCGATTTCGGGCAGCCTTACACCGCAACTCAATCTAACCTCGGGTTAGGCATGTTCATCTTTTAGCCAATTTACATATTTACCATACATGTCCAAGTCTAGATTTTTATATGCCAATTATCCACAATTGTAGTCAATTCAAGTTATGTCTCATTTACTTTTTATATCCAAAATTACTTCAATAAGTTATACCCAATTCCCCGTGTTACAATCGTACGTACAACAAGATTCAAACTAGGTTCCCAATTGAACCTAGTATTCATAAAATAAAACAAAAAGGGGAATAGAGAAGAAACACAAGAATTGACATAAGAGAATAACTTTGTAAAGGTGTACCAATAACAAGAATCATGGATCCAATAGATTTGTTGTACATTAACAATAAACATGAGCAAACTGAGTAAGTTACATCATAGGCACAAAGATTCGATAGAACTGAACATAAAAGAATCACCTATTTGATGTACAACAAGATAGATTCAATTATATCACTAGTAATAGTCTCACAGGCATAGGTAATCTCAAATTTGACAAAAGAAAAAGAATGAATCAGAATTGGTTATCATTACAATTAGGCATAGTTCTACAGTCATGATTCCTATTATGTGTTCAAAACTGAATAGTAACTGAACTTACAACGATAGGATTAGGAAAAGAGAATTATTCGATGTTGTAGCGATTCTTATCCCTCTTTGTTAATTGGAGCGGAAAACTTTTACTTTAATCTGAAGCTGTCCAATTTGAATTCTAGTTTGGAGAAGAAGGAGGCTACGCTAGTTTAGAGATGGACGACATTGTGGCATCATAGAATATGGTTATGAGGTTAGGGTTAAGTTTAGATATGTGTTTATAGATGTATAGGATTAATTAGATCCTTTAGATCAACATAAGATCCATCCAAACCATCTAGTCCAAGAAAATGCGTCATCAGGCCAATCAGAGAACGCCACGTATGCCCTAAAACACAAGAATTCGTCACAGGCCATTCTGGGCCGATGGGACTGACTCCAAACACCCTGAGTCGACCCCGGGTCAACCCAGCGGGACTCAGATTGACCCAAAAAATAGGTCAGTTCGGCGTTTTGCCTTCCCGCTTCCGCTGTTTTGAATTTTTTCTTGAATTTTAGGTTGATTTATTTTATTAATTTATATATATATATACATACATTTCCATTATATGTATATAAACTTCTAAGGTCCATAAATTTCTCATACATTATTTGTTTAACGCAAACTTTTGGCCCATCTTGACCAGAATTTTGAGACGAACGCAATGGTATAGTCTGTTTTACTTAATTCTTCTTCTAAAAATTAAGTATTCTTCATTTTGCTAAATTTAATATTTATAGAAAATACGGGGTGTTACAAATGGTGTTGAGTTGTTTTCAGAAGGGAACAGTTTCGCTTTTAAACAAAAGGAGGAGGAGCAGTTTGCGCAAAAGAAAGAGATAGGGTTTTATTTATCTCTACCGTATTAATATCCTCAACAAGTAATTAAGGATAAAGTTAGTGATTTATTTACAAAATTAATTATTCAGTTAAATAGTTTGACTAAAATGATTTATAACACGAGTACATGTTAACATGACTGGACATAACCGGACCCATTGGAATCATAACGACAGAATCTACATCGTGAAACTATTGGGGCTAAGAACAGAGCTACTGGAATTTCATAATAAAATCAAACGTTGTTTGATTTTAACGAAAATAAAAGCATAATCGAAACCTGTGAACCAAAGTGAGTAAAATCACTAACTCTGGCTCATTTGTATTTTTATATAAACGAGTTTTAAATTATTTATAATAATTTTACAAGGAGTGATGCTTGTTTGGATGAATGGTTGATAAAGTTGTTTGAATTGGTTGATACAATTATATCGTTGATCGATTAATAATTCTGTTCACCATGATATTTCATATTGATGTGAAATTAATACTATTGATGTTGATTAACATCTGTGGATGCAGGGAAACAGGTTGGAGGAATCCAACTAGATTCCTCAACATTTATATTATTGTGTTTACATTGATTATGACATATGCTGTGATATATTAACTGTGATTGATCTTGTTGTATTTAAATATCACTGGCCCTAAAATTTTGGTATTTAAATACCGTAAAATATTTTTAGATATAGAGAAGGAATTTGGGTTTTAAAAAGAAAATATATTTCCAAAAATAGAAATTTAATTTTTGAATAAAGTTGAGAATAGAAATCAGTTCAAATGAATGAATCAAGAATTTGTTTATAAATGAGAATAAAATAATTGATTTATTTACCATTGGATATGTTGAAATATAAATTCAAATTTGAATTTATATAGAGAAGTGGAAATCGATATTGAAGCCAATATTTGAAATGAGATTTAAACTTAGCTATTATTAAGGAAATTTAAATGAGATTTTAAATGATTGAAATAAAAAGAGATGAGGCTTGTATGAATAATTCTGAATAGAATTTATAAATAAAAATTTGGGTTTAAAATATGTTTATAAGTATGAAATAAAATTGTATATAAAGAAATATATTCACGATTAAAGTGAACAATGGTTTAAAGGAAATATTTTGCAAATGAAATATCTCTAAAGTAAATTTAGATTTGGAATATGAATCCAAATTGGAAATTGAGTGAAAGGGAAATGGGTAATCGTTTTAAAAGAAAACGATGAGTTTTAGTTCAAATTTTGGAATATAAAATAAAGTTTGATAACGTTTTGTAGACTGGAATGGTTATAAAGAAATTTGGTAATGATTTGGAAAGAATAAATTAAATTGTGAATTTGGAATTTGAGTTAACTTGAAATGGTAGATGAATTCCGAATTTCAGAATATAAACCGAATATAGATTATTCGTGAGAGAGTTATTTATTGGAATTCAATTATATCGAATTTAGTGAAGTAGTTATTTTTACTTTCCATTTTGAATCAAATTTAATTATTTATTTATTTACTTATTAATTGAAATTAATCGGTACAAGTTATATTTTTAAATATCAAATATTTGGAAACAACGATTTTAACGCTACTGTATAATAAATGTTCTATAAATCTAAACAACGATTATAATGCTACCGTTATAATAAATGTTTTGTAAATCTACATAGCGATTTTAATGCTACTGATATAATAAATGTTTTATAAATCTAAACAGAGATTATAACATTATCGTTAAAATAATGTTTTATAAATCAAGTATTTGGAAACAACAATTATAACGCTACTGTTATAATCAATGTTTTCCGTAAAAGAAGCATAATCTTGGATTGAATCCGAGAGCCTCGTAAGCTATGTTTTGTTTGAATTTGTGAGCTTTAACTATTTCAAAGTTGAGAATGTTGTTCAATTAAGGTCTGAGAGGTAATTATACCCCAACTTGATTGACTTCATCATTGATGTAGGAATGGTTAAGGTTCGATAGTGAAGATTGGTTAGCAATATGGTTAGTTAATAAATGTTAAATGATTTGAGTTAAAATAACTATGTTTTTATAACATCGGGTTAATTTAAAAGATTTTAAAATGTTTCCTAAATAAAATGGGAGATATTTTCTATGTCTAGAAAATGAAATGAATTGGTCAACGAGGAATTAATAAATGGAATATAGGAATATTTTCCAATATTAATAATGGACATTTTCTGAATATAGAAAATAAGGATTCGTAAATATTTAGAAATGTTTTCTAACTGGAATAAGAGATATTTTCTCGAATAAAGGAATTAGGATATTGTAAATGTTTTCCAAGAATCGAGAGAGAAAATAGAGTTCTGAAAGGATACGAAAGATGGAAAATGGGAATTGGAAATGATAATACAACAAGGAATTGATTTAAAAAGGGGGCCAACATTGTTTGATGGTTGATCGATAAAATTTCCATTTGGAAATATGACCGTTGATTGTATGAATGTTCCTTTGATACTTAAATCACCGACTATCAAGGTTTTAGTTATTTTATACCTCCGTTGTTGATACGGAGAGACCGGGATCAGATTTATTATCTGAAAACCACTCTGTATGGGCATAAGCATTACGAATCAACTTATGCTGAAGATAATTGAAGACGGAATAAAGTGCAAGGGCTGTTATATTAATCCTAGGTAGAAATTGCCTAAGATGAATTAATAGAATGGTGCCTTCAGTATGTCCAATCCCAGGACAACAATGTATGGATGGATCTGACAAGGTGATCCGAAGTGAATGGTGGCAAGATGTTCAAAAAGGATAATCATGACCTTAAGCCTCATCAACCAGGAAATGACAAAAATCGGGCAGGCATCATGGCCATGTGGGTCGTTCCCATTAGGGGTATTATCACTTGATCTAGAGAAAATTCATTTGCTTCTTATTTTATTCGCTGCTGTATGCCTTCGGTAATGGTTACTGATCACAACCGTTGGTGATAATATGCTCGATGCACTCAAGTTAAACGAGTAGTCAGCCATGTGTGGGTCGGGTTGCAAGACGTTCTTGTTAAACCCAGTGTATTCCTGTGATATCCCGCAACTTCCCCGGTAAGGAAAGCCCGGATTATCTTGAGAACACGACAAAATAGAACGCAAGCAGAAGAACATTTCATTGTATATTACAACAATTCCATCAGATAACAAGAATATACAGAGTATGAATAAATATTACACAGAAAATATCAGAGATTTAACTTACATTTAAATACATCGCAGCGGAAAATAATACAAAACACAACTAGAAGTAATACACGGATACAGAGCTTTCCGAGTATCATTCCAGCTGTAAACCAGGATCCTGTGAATATAAATCTATAAAACCATAACTACTAGCTGCCCGTGTGGAAAATAAGGGCACCCAAAGTTTAGGTTAAAACAATAAACTCCAGGTCAGTCATGTGACTGGTGTGAGAACTAAAACAGTTATTTAAAACTTTACTTTAAAAGAGAGTAATTCAAGGGACAACGCCGTATAACACGGAACAGGTTTCCTCCCAAGAACACCAGTGCATAGAATAAACAACGCAATGCTTTTTCGAAAAATGAAGCTATTATAAGACCAGGTCCCATCACACAAAGCAACGCAAGCCGGAGGATAGGGTTTTCCCTTATAATAGCCAAACATGATTGGTACGTTTAAAACAAATCATTTGATACTATTATAAGTGTATAGTGTCAAAACAATTTCAATCATAGGCGGCATGGGTACCATATATCATGTCGCCATACTAGTTCTACGATTAAAACCGCAATATCACGTATTGGAAATTGGATTTCCATCATGAATCGAGGCAAGGGGCAAGCTCCTCTCCGTTCGAGACACTCTAGCAAATGTCCCAGGACCGCACACAACAATCCTTGGATCTTCAGGGCCGGTCCTCTCTTACTTTTGAGGATTGGCAATTCCTGAGCACACGTTTCCCGGTCCTAACAGACCTATATCTGAGGCGCCTCGCATTCCAACAACCACACAGGTTAAAAGTATATAAATGTCAGCCAGTTTAAGCACTGACACCACCACTAGCTAGAAAGAAACGTCATGCTCTCCCTGTAGTCACTATCCCGTTTTTGACTCATACCGAGGTGTGAGGCTCGCGAATTCACGTTATAAACAAAGCTACGCCACACAGGCCATGCTTTGATCATTAACCACAAGACTTTGCTTTTCAACAGAAGCCTTGATCATTTGCCACTTAGGCGTGCCACACAGGCAATTCACTCCATGCGACTGATGTCCACCGATATACAACCTCTGAGCTCGTACGTCTCAGAGAAGGGCGTTAAGCAAGAGAATAAATTCTCTGCCGCCAAACAGGTGTATATTTAATAGAGATCAATCAGCACAGAATAAAATCCAATGTCAGACACACAGTCCATTTACAAGTTCGTTCTGGGTCTGAACGAAACCGGAGGCACTTTCCTCGCATATCCATCGATCTCTAAGTAAGTCTGGATGATCACGAACTGATTCCCTCCTCTTGGGTGTACAGCCCAATCAAGATCATCAGTAATCACACAAATGATGTGAAGACTTCCGGTCTTCAACCACCGTCTTCATCTTCGACTTATCGTCGAATCGGTTATTCAGAATGGGTATAAACCCGGCCTTTCCAAATAACCCGCGTATATAATAAACACGTGTTACACAAACACAACATACGCCTCATTCCAATTCAGAATATACTTTTATTCAGATATTCACATTCTTAGGGAAAGGTTCCCATTAATTTTATCAAAGATAAATTCTTCTAAATTTATTCTTTAATCTTCCTTTGGATATCATTTCAAACCATATTATGGTTTTCCAAACTAGTCGGGATTAGCGAACCACACCGAGGTAATTATTTATTTTATTTCCCAATCCCAACCTATTCATCCCCTGGAGCAAAACTGGTAATACTCCATATCTAACACCACGGTGTTATCGGTAAAATTAATTACCATTTCACGTTCCAATATAATTAAAGGTTTAACTATCGCCTTGGAGCAAAACTGGTGATACTCCATTCTCGATCACTTTTCAGATTTGATAGTTTAAATTATCAATTCACTTTCAATCTAATTAAAGATTCATTAAAACTCCACTTAGTTTTAATCTTCTAAAAAAAATCAATATCCCGTCTTTAACTGGGTTAAAGAACCAATGTCACCTAAAACACGATTCACGACAAACCCAAATCACATTTGATATTAAATACAAGGCTCTGAATAGAAAATATACCGGCTTATATTCAATATAAAATTCTGAAACCCACAAATATCGTATTGGAAACAACGATATAAATATATCTTTCAAATTCCCATAACAATATCTGTAAAATCACGGAATCCAACATCGAAATATTCCAAAGACAATTTCGATTCAAATCCACTTCCACTTTATATATATTGGAAATTCTGGTTATTTTCAAAACCAATTCAATTTATTTATTTCAAAAATAAATTGATTTTAATTCTAGTTTAAAACTAGTTCATATCGATAAAAATATATTTTTATCCTTTCAAATGTGGAATTTTTCATCCCAGTTCTTTCCAATTTACATATTATGATTTTACACAAATTATAGATATTTTTAATATTTTTATTAAGGCCCGTACAGTCGATTTCCATCCACGGTCATCGAACTGCACTTACAGCGACCTTTTCCAAATTTGATTTGGACATAATTCCAAATCCAACCGTTAGATTTCAAATTTCTAATATTCATTGGAAAGATCTTTTCGATACGAACCCAACAGTTCCGGTTTTAGGAGAATCTGACAGTCGGATCTCCCGTAACGTCAATTCGAAGTCAATGGTCGAAATTCACGAACTACCGCAGCGCAACGCGTTCTATTCAGGCCATTATATATATATATATATAATATATTATATATTTCGTCGATTTCCTTTTAAAACGTATTTTATAAATCGTTTTAAATTCGTTTTCAAAACCATTTCAACTCTATATTCAATTTCAAATCAAAATTGAATATTTCATATCATTACTATATAAATGATAATATTTTCAAAACGTTATATTTTGAAATCACTACCTTTTCTATATTCATTAGAAAAATGAATATAATCGATATAAATATCGTTCACGTCAAAATAGCGCAACTCTAATCAACACGGCTTTATATATTTCAATAAATTCGTTATTCTATTCAACAAATGAATATTTATTCTATTCAACACATGAATCTATATTTCTTTCAACACATGACTAATCTCAACACATGAGTACTGTCACCACATGACTATTTTTGTTATGTAATATATTTTATAAAATTATGGTATCTATCGTTTGTTTTTAATCCGACTCCAACCGTAAAGTAGCTACTAATCTTAAATATGATAAAGATGTAAATTTTATTGTTAAAATATTTTACTCAACACATGAATAGTTTCAACACATGAATATTCTCAACACATGAGCATTGTCAACACATGACTATTTTTATATTCTAATTTCTTTATTTTCCCAATTGGAATGAGGCCCAATCAATTACCATATAATGTTAATTATATGGATTCCATACAACACATGTATATAATAGCAACGATAAATAATCAACCATCATCCAAAGTGCACCACACAACTACATAAGCATCAAATATAAATAATCAACGCTTACATAGCCTGTCGACCAATCGATCGACATACAATTAAATAATTGGGATTAGTGTACGCCAAATATCATCCCAACACCCGTGTGTGGTTTCAAATCAACAAACACTGAATATTATTTGTGCAGTTGGGCGATGTGTAAAATTTATCATCCCAATCAATATCCTTCAAATAGATGTACATAAACAAACCGTCCGGTTTGTAAATGAATATTTATTTATTCACATTCACGTTAAAAATTATATTTTTAACGATAATTTATTTATTTCAACCATCTACATTTTATTATCGATTTCACATCAACATCACAAACAAATTTCACAACACATCAAACAAGCATACAAGCCGTCCATGGTCTGTGGACAACGGGTGTCGGGTGCTACTAAACACTGTCTGAAACCTAGTATATATTTTTAACTGGAAATTTAAATTAAAGGTGAGAAGTTCTCACCGAAAGCTAAACCAAACGCCATGACTCTTCTCATGTAGAATTCTTCGTCGTGCTCGCCTTTTGTCACTTTCGTTGTCCGTAGCCACTACATATAAAAAAATCACATTTTATATTGTTGCTATCTATATAAAAATCACATTTTTATACAACTACTATATAGATAAAAATTCTATTTTTACAACGCTACTATATAGATAAAAAATTCTATTTTTACAACGGTGTTCATATAATAAAGATCACATTTTTATCACGTTATTCTCTATATAAAAATTATATTTTTATATCGCTCTTCTTCCAATAAAGATTATATTTTTATAACGCTCCTTCCTATATAAAAATTATATTTTTATATCGCTCTTCTAATATAAAGGTCGAATTTTTATATCATCGCTATAAAAACCACATTTTTATTTCAATACATATATAATAAAAATCAGATTTTTATTTCGCTACACATATAAAGATCAGATTTTTACTATCTATATAATATAAAAAAACGTATTTTTAATACTTCTACTTTATAAAGATTATATTTTGATAATCTCCACTCTATAAAAATTATATTTTTACTTTCTCTATAATATAAAAATTTCGCCTTTTTCTATATAAATATTTCACCTTTATTTTTAAAGCTAATCATATATGAAAATCTATACTTTCTTTAAATAAAAATCCTATATTGCTATATAATAAAACCCTATTTTTATTATGCATACATATATATATATATATAAACAGATTTTTAATTTTTTTAAAACTAATTAAATTAACAAAGGAATTAGGGAGAATAAACTCACCTTTATAATTGTTGGTGAATGGGGGATTGGAGGCGGAGGAGGCTGTTGAGCGAGGCCAACTAGCGGTGGGTGGTTGCGGGGCTGGCAGGCAACGGAAATGGGCTTAGGGTTTTAGGGGGGCGCGGTCTTCGAGAGGAGGAAGGGGAAACAAGGTAGAGAATCGACGGAAGGAGGAGCGGAGGAAGAAGAAGAAGCAGCGGCGGCAGCACGGGAAGAGGCGACGACGATGAACGGTGGTGGACGGGAGGAGAAGGCGACGGGGATTCAGCTGTAGGGTTTTTTATTTCTTATTTCGTTATGACCGAGTCAACGGGGAAGGGAAGATAAAAGTAAGGGGGTTTATTTTATTGTATTTAATTATTTTAATTTCAAAAAGGTACTTTTTATTTCAACCTCGAAACGGGACCCACCGCCTGTTGCCCATAGCTAATTACCCTTATTCCGAACACAATGGGATATGTTTCGTAAGCTGATTCGATCGTTTCGATCAGTTTTCGTCAAATCAACATATAACTCTATATATTGAATTTGAACGTGCATTTCAATTTACCAGGGCCACATACTAACTCGAAAAATTCCAGAAAAATATTTTCTAGCTTCATATTGACGATATGGTCCTAACAAAACTAATTTCGTCGAATTCTGAGACTGTTGGAAAAATGGCCATTTTCAGTCGATTAAAATCAACTAAAACTGGTCAAACGCGTTTTCCTATGCCACGCTCATATATTGATTCGAAAAATTACGAAATTTGAAACCTAGCAATAACTTGACATTCTAGTTCCAACAAAAGTGGTTTCAAACCGAGGTCATTTGCAAAATTTCCATTTTTAAGGGCCTGAATTCCATAGTGACTATTCAGAATTTTCAACTGGGCATATCTTTTGATTCCCGCTATGAAATTTTGATTTTTCGGATTCGTTGGAAAGATATTCTCAATTAGATTCTATTATTTTTGGTTTCACTAAAATCCGGTTTATTTTGCACCCGGTATGTTCAATTGAAATTTGAAATCGAATTATCGAACTACCGCGCCATTTTCAATTCCTTTTATAATTATAAATAAGAATTTATATTCTAACGACGACGTATATAACTATATATGTTCGAATTCCATTCAAAATAAATTTTCGTCACTATTATTTAAAATAATTCATTTTAAATATTCAAAATTCGCTAAAATTGTCAAAATAAAATTTTTAAATTGGCTCGCATTTCCGGGTTATTACAATTCCTCTCTAAAGATACACTATCGGAAGTTGGTTCCATACCTTGTCATGTTGGAAATCCAATCTCCAATAAGCGCCCTGCGATTTTTGATTTAATATTATATATGGAGCGTGAGATGCAAGTGTTCCGCTAGATTTCTATTTATTTGATTTAGACACTATTATAATATCACTGGATTTGATATCAAAAATATAATTTTGGTTATCGTAAGGTAAAAACCATCCGTGCTTATGTATGGATCGGTCTTACGATTATCATTTTTGTCGAAAGGATTTTAAAGTTAAACAAATGTTGGAGTTCACACCAGTCCCATGGCTGATCTAGAGTTTATTTTGTTTGTTTTCCCTAAACTCTTGAGTGCCCAAATTTGTACGGGCAGTCAAGTAGTCGGGATTTACAGACTCACTTGGAGGAGATTAAAGTAGGAGGCTTTACTAGTTAGTTATAGACTATCATATTTTTCCACTGTGTATTATGTTTTATCTGGAAACAGTTGTTTATAACTGCTCCAGAGATAGCTGTTGTGCTCCGATGATGGTGTGTATATAAAGTTACTGAATTGTATTTCAAGGTTTATGTTACCTAATATATTTTATTCGTTCTATTCTGAGTTTGTGATCTTCACTTTCTTCTATTCTAATATTTCTTTCTTTCTATTTCTCATCCTCTAACTTCTTTCTAATAATGATTCGTATTTCTATGCAATTTGGGTTGGACATGTGGTGTTATTAGTCGGCTCAAAGAGTACGGTAACTCGGGTCATTACAATTTTAAAACTGATTAGACACTAATAATAATAATAAATATTATTTTCTATGTACCAAGCATGTTTAACCATTATAAGGTAAAACTCTATCCTCTGGTTTGTGTTGCATTATGTGATAGGACTTGAGTCTTATAATGATTTCATTTTTCTAAAAAGCACTACGTTGTTTTGAATAAAAATTTATTTAAATTATGCACCAGCAATCCAATGGAGTAAACCCGTTCCGCGTTAGCGGCGTGGTCCTGTGATTAGCCATATTGTTAGATAAGTTAAGAAAGTTCTCTCATACTAGTCCCACGACTGACTTGTAGTTTGTTTCACTTTGCAAACTCGGGTACCCTCTTTTTCACACGGGCAACCAAGTGACAGGTTCAGGTTATTTTGGGCATATGATGGATTGAAGTATGCTTATGAAAGGAAGACGAAGAACATTTTTGTCTTTTATTTCTACTTTGAGACATTTAGACATCCTTTATCTATGATGTACTTGATGGAGTTTTAGGCTTATTTCTATTTGCTAAGACTTTCTATATGCTAAGTTGTATCATGTAACTGTGCCACTCGGATGTTCTGATGTTGTGATGTTGATGACATTTCTATTTCCGCTGCAATGATTTATGTGTTATCCTGTTATATGAGATCTACTGTTGTTGTATATACGTTATATTTCGATAATTATCCTTGCTTTCGTATTACGGAAGTCTGGGGTCACCACAAATACCAGTAATAAAAACTCGCAATGTTTGTTGAAAAATGAAGTTATTATAATACTCAATCCCCATCACACAATGCAAGTGTAAATGGATGATATAGTTTTACCTTGTAATAGTCAAACATGCTTGATATGCGAAAGTTCTCTTTTATTATCATTAGTAGTGCATCGTGTGGAAATCAATTTCACAAATAAATGTATCAATCCTAGACAGCATAATACCATCCTATTATGTCGCTATATAGGTTTACAACTGAAAATGCAAGGTTCGTATTAGAAGTTGGATTTCCATCAATGACCAAAGCAAAGGATCTTCCTTAACCATTTGGGACACTCTAGCAGATGTCTTAGGAATCACACTCATGTGTTCCTAGATCAGCAGAGCCGGCCCACCAATTCCCGGTGAGTTTGGGTTACTCCTTAACATAACGTTCTCAGGTCGTATCTGACTGTCATCTTGGTCGTTGGTTGACCATCATCCAAGGCACCTTAATTCATCATCCACATTCCACGTTAAATTGTCCGGGCCCCATACCATGGCATCACTTTTAGCTAAAAGGAAACATTAGTCCTTACTCTGTTGTCTTTCATTCTGTTTTCGGCCATTCCCGAGTTGTGAGGCTTGCTAAAGTCATGTTTCAATACAAAGCTACGTTATGTCAGTCATGCTTTAATCATCATCCACAAAGCCCTGCTTTTTAACAAAAGCTTTGATCAATCAGCAACTTAGCATGCCACATTGTCAATTCACACATATGATTAGTTTCTATTAATAATATAACGTTTGAGTTCATATGTCTTAAAGAAGGGTGTTAAGCTAAGAGAATAAATTCTCCGCCACCACAGGTATATCTTCAATAGCAACTAATCAGTTATGTTATGAAATACAATGTCAGACACACATCCATTTACAAGTTCGTTCTAGGTCTGAACGAAACCGAATGCACCTTATTCCTCGTCCCTTAAGGGAAAGAGTCCCTTGCATATCCGGGCAATCTCCAAGTACGTCCACATGATCGTCACTTTAACCTTATAACGGGAGCTACCCAAGGTATCAGCAGTAATGCAAACAATGTGAAGATCTCCGGTTTTCAACCATTGTCTTCAGTATCTTTGACAACCGTCGTATAGTTATTCAAAATGGGTTGAAATCTGGTCTTTCTGAATAGCTATCGCATTATTAAAATCAAGTGATATGTAAACATATCATAAGTCTCATTCGAATTTGGAATATTCTTCTTACTCAATTCATTCTTTACATTGGGAGTTACTCTCATAAATTTTATCAAAGATTTACATCATTTAAATCTTGTTTGAATATTTTCTTGGAAATCATTTCAGAAGATTATATGATCTTCTTTCACAAACTTAACTCGAATTAAGGTTTATAAGCCTTATTGATATTATCGAACCTTACAAAAAGGTAATCTTTTGTACCATTATCTCATTCCCATCATATTCATTTCATGGAGCCAAACTGGTGGTACTCCATATCTAACACTCCTCGTGTTTGGTAAGTTTAATTGCCATCTGCCATTTCAATTCTTTATTGAAAGATTTATTATGTGACGACTGCCCATAACCCCCGCACTATACAAAAGAAATAATGCACTGAAAGATGTGCAAGGCAGTCATGGACGATCATTAGAGTAGGTAAACACAAGCGGAACCTGTCGTAAACTCACAGCGCAAGGATAAAATACAATAGAACATATACAATAGGTAGTAATAGTGAAGCAGAAACACAAGACTTTCATACAACCAGAAAGTAATATCCACAAACTTGGAAATAGTGTTTATACAAAGTTGCCTCACTACATTATTCAGAAAAGCAAATAGCGGAAACCCAATTATTAGATAGTAGTAAAACTGGTATGTGAGCCTCCTGCTCGCCACCGATCAGCACCACCGTCCTCACTAAAGCATCACCTTTCACCTGCTACTTAGTCTGCCCATCCACAACCGGATGAACAACCCAAGGTAATAAGAGGAAACATAAAACCTTAAGTCAGACAACAGTCTTAGTGAGCGATAAAACAGCTAACAAACTTCAACAATAAAGTGTATGAGAAAGGATAGATAAACATACTAATCTACCCATGACACCAGAGAAGAACTCAACCTTATCTTCCCCACGTCGGACAGTGATAGCCTTTACAATAACAATTCAACCATTCATCCATGGAAACCAAAACACCCATTCAATCATGGAAAACACACATGACATCCAGATTATATAAGTCTGACACATACAACCATAATTGAGTTTAACATCCCTCAAGTACTCTCACCAGAGGCCTAGACCAATATCAATTAAGCACTTAAAGAACATCTCCCTCGACTTTGGATAATCTATGTGAGATAGTACTAACAGAAGAACCAATCATCCATGACCGACTCTGGCTATCACCGCCAATCCTGCTTTGAAACCATCGTTACTCGCCTGACGGCCAACCTTGCCATATGTCAAGGGCTAATGTAACTCAAGTTCTAGCATAAACTCCATATGTCCATCCTTTACAATGTCCAACCTTGACAACTAGGCCTTTCAACGATACCCAAGGTACTCGACCAACAACCTTCCGATCTATTGGGTGCCCCCATCGCACCCCTGCTTTGAGCTTGCTAGAACTTACGACAATGATAATCTCTTGGCCTTCAATATCTCTAGTCGTCCAACCTTGACGGCTATTTACTGCTCAAGCGACCTTCTTGAGCAACCATTATCCACCAACCCACGACCTTTGAGTTGTTACTTCATTCAATATTCTACTCCGATCAACGAACACCTCTCAAAATTTCGAATCTTCCTACTTGAACTTACTTCGAAGTCATACCATCAACGAGCTAATTACATCACTGCGCTGCGGCTAGGGTTTGGTGTGTTGCCCCTGAAAAATATTTTTTGTAGACCTTTTTCTCCAAATCTGAGTCGTACCCGAAAAACGTACTTTTTCAGAAAAAGACCCTATTGGAAACAAATCATAGCATCATCACTATCAACCATAGTGTTTAAAAGCGCTGTTAAAAACATGACTGATCCGCCCTCTTTCAGACCGACCCGATCCAAACTAGGTCGATCCGATCCAAGATGACCGATCTAATCCATATAACAACCAATTGACCCGATCCAGTCTAGCCCGACCCGATCCAAGTATGATCCGATCCAAATAGGACCCGATCCAAATATGACTCGATCCGATCCACTCCTAGCCGATTCAACCTATGGCCGAGCCAACTCCTAGCCGAGCCAATCTCTGGCCGAGTCAATCTACGGTTGAGCCAACCCCTGACCGAGCCAATTTCTGCATACTGCAATTCAACTTTGATTTCGACCAAAATTTCTCCAAACGACGAATCCAACGAAACCAACTCAACTAAAATCATCTAGCATAATTATAAACATATCATAACATTACTATCCACATGAAAATGACGATTACAAAAAAAATGATGTAAATCTCACCAAAAACCATTAAAATGAACATATGATCAAAATGAGAGATCTAGCTAACATAAACATGTAAAATGACATGAAATTAACGAGTAAAACTTGTTATATTAGATCATAGGGTGATGCATATGAAAATGAACTTGTAATGGTGTAAATCTATGGTAAAACATCCCAATTTGATGAGAAACATGCACAAACACTCATATACTTCATTGCATTCATGTTAGAGATGTAAATCACTCACCGATTTGTCGAAACAATCTAAAATGGTAGAAATAAGAATCCAGACAATGAGCACTCCGAATCAAACCCCTCGATCTGATGAATTCGCCTTTGAAATGATGTAGATCTAGGCTTGAATGGTGTAGATCTTCGATTTCCTCCCTTAGATTTGGATTTTTTTAATGGTGGAAAGGTGCAGGAGGAAGAAGGAGATCAAATGTCTTCAAATGAGAGAATGGAAAAAAGTAAACCTTTTCCCTCCACTCTCACCCCCTATTTATAGGATTCCACTAAGGCTCCTAAAACATGAATGACCAACTGAAAAACCTTAAAACAACGATTTCTCCCAAACCGCTGAGCCAAATCCTTAATGTAACCACTCTATGGAAAGGCAATCATCAATTCCTTTCCAACGGCACAGGTCTCACCCTCTGATTCGACCTGAGTCAAAAGTTATGCCTTGTACAAGGCTGATAGGGGCAAAATGGTCACAAACAAAATCGGTAAAATTTATGGACATGTCTCATATCCCCATAAACAACATATTAAAAGATGAGAATGATCTAACCCTCATAGAATAAAATAAATATATTTTACGATCTTCGGATACGTAAAATGTGGGCTGTTACATTCTCCGCCCTTAAGAATTTCGCCCCCGAAATTCCAAACAAACCCAAGTAATCACAACGATTCTACATGCCTATCATCCATGAAAAACCAATTCTATCATCCGAACTAGCAGCCATCAAGCCATGCATCCATAGCCTTATCCTAGCACGCGGAATTCTAACAATCGACAACAAGATACAATGATATAACGAAGATACGATATCAAAGGGACCTACCGACGAAGAGTTCTGGAGGAGTCGCTCTCATGCTCTCTTCCGTCTCCCATGTACAATCGTCTCCATCCTCACTCCATTACACCATGACTAGCTTAACCGTCTTCCTTCTAAGTTGTTTCATGTCATTCCCCACAACACGAAGTGGCTTACGAGGTCTCGAAACTACGGTCTCTAAGTCTTCGTACTGCTCTGGAGTTACCACTATATTCGAATCATGCACGAATTTCCGTAGGAACGACACATGGAACACATTATGCACATTCGACATCTTCTCGGGTAACTCCAATCTATATGCGAGCTTTCCAATTCGCCCGACTATCGGAAATGGTCCAACAAACCTTGGAGCTAACTTTCCTATCTTACCAAATCTAACCATGTGCTTCAACGGCGAAGCTTTCAACAAAACCATATCGCCTACGTCGAATTCCAAGTCTTTACGACGCTTGTCGGCGTAACCCTTCTGACGATCCTGGGCTGCCTTCATTCGTTGTCAAGCTATCTCGATACAATCCATGGTTTCTCTAATCATCTCAGGCCCAAGTACCTACTTATCTCCAGTTTCTAGCCAACATGCTGGAGAATTGCACGGCCTTCCATACAACGCTTCATATGATGCCATCCCAATGCTAGATTGGTAGCTATTATTATACGCAAACTCAACTAGATGTGGATGGTCTTCCCATGATCCTCCGAAGTCTAACACACAAGCCCTCAGGAGATCTTCCAAAACTTGATTGACTCTCTCGGCCTGACCATCAATTTAGGGATGATATGCCGTACTCAAACACAACTCGGTTCCCAAAGCTTCTTGCAAACTTTTCCAAAATCCACTTGTGAATAATGGATCTCGGTCACTCACTATACTCTTTGGGACACCATGGAATCGAACTATCAATTTCACATAATATTCAGCCAATTTCGATGCCGTCCTAGTCGACTTGACAGGAATGAATCTCGCACTTTTGGTCAAATGATCTATGATGACCCAAATCCCTTCATTTCCTTCCCTAGTTCTAGGTAGTCCATCGATAAATCCATCGATACCTGCTCCCACTTCCACATAGGAACTTCCAATTGCTAAAGTAATCCGCTCGGCTTCTTCTGTTTAGCTTTCACCAACAGACAGTTCATACACTTGGAAATGAACTTTCCAATATCTTGCTTCATCCCTTCCCAGTAGTAGACTGTCTTCATGTCCTGATACATCTTATTTCCACCGGGATGAATCGTCAGCTTTGAGTGATGACATTCTATCAGAACCTCATCCCTCAATCCGTCAATATCAGGAACAAGTAATAATCGCCCTTGCTTTCAAAGCCAACCTTTGTAATAACCCGAAAATCTGGGCCAGTTTAAAATTTTTATTTTGGCAATTTTAGCGAATTTTGAATATTTAAAATAGATTATTTTAAATAATATCGACGAGAAATTTATTTTGAATAGAATTCGAACGAATATATTTATATAGTTCGTCGTTAGAATATAAATATTTATTTTTATATATAAAAGGAATTGAAAATGGCGCGGTAGTTCGATAGTTCGATTTCAAACTTCAATTGAACATACCGGGTGCAAAATAAACCGGATTTTAGTGAAACCAAAAATAATGGGATCTATTAGGGAATATCTTTCCAACGAATCCGAAAAATCAAAATTTCATAGCGGGAATCAAAAGATATGTCCAGTTGAAAATTCTGAATAGTCGCTATGGAATTCAGGCCCTTAAAAATGGACATTTTGCAAACGACCTCGGATTTCGACGAAACCACTTTTGTTGGATCCGCAGTGTCAAGTTATTGCTAAGTTTCAAATTTCATAATTTTTCGAATCGATATGTAAGCGTGGCAAAGGAAAACGCGTTTGACCAGTTTCAGTTGATTTTAATCGACTGGAAAATGGCCATTTTTCCAACGGTCTCAGAATTCGACGAAATTAGTTTTGTTAGGACCGTATCGTCAATATGAAGCTAGAAAATATTTTTCTGGAAATTTTCTAGTTAGTATGTGACCCCGGTAAATTGAAATGTACGTTTGAAATTTAATATAATGATTTAAATGTAAATTTAACAGAAACTGATCGTAACGTTCGAATCAACCTACGATACATATCCCATTGTGTTCGGAACGGGGGTAATTAGCTATGGGCGACAGTCGGTGGGTCTCGTTTTGATATCGAAATTTAAAGTTACTTTATGGAGGAAATAAAATAAAATAAAATAAAATTAAATAAAACCCTTTATATTAGCCCCCCCTCTTCTTCTTTAAGCCGACAGTTATAAAAAAAACCTAATTGCCTAAGTCGCCCCTTCCTCGATCGCCCCACCACCATCACCGGAGTCCTCCACCCGCCGCCCCTCAGGCGCTCTCCACCCTGGACCTCCCGCTCCTCTCCCCTCCCTCTTCGTTAACGCCCGAATTCCAGCCCCCCCAAATCGCCTGAATCGAACGACGCCCTAGCCGACGAGGACCGCGCCACCATCGCCTCCACCTCTGCTTCTTCTCCCCTCCTCCACAGCCAAGCTGACGCGCGACCACCCTGGTCAGATCCGCCGCAGATGGCCAGAGCACCCCCCCAACGCTGCCATGAACCCCCCCTCTCTCTAAAATTCCAATGTAAGTTTTACTGATTTATTTTAATTTATATAGAATCTGTCTTTGTTTATTCCTAGTATGTATAATAATTTGTTTATTTATTCATCAATTTACAAAAAGATATGATTTTTAAAATAGAAAAGATATGATTTTTAAAATAGAAAAGATATGATTTTTAAAATAGAAAAGATATGATTTTTAAAATAGAAAAGATTAGATTTTTGAAATGGAAAAAAGCGACATCTAAATATATGAAAAGGCGACATCTATATTTTTGAAAAGGCGAAATCTTTATATATAGTAGCGGTGTAAAAATTTGATTTTTGTATATTGAATAGCATGGTAAAAATTCGATTTTTATATATTGAATATCAAAGTAAAAATTCAACTTTTACATATGTAGAGGGTACGGGCAACGAAGATGCGATAACGATGAAGATTTCTATAAAACAAGTGTCGTGGTATTGGATAGCTTTCGGTGAGAACTTCTCACTCTTCAATTTCCATTTCTAGTTATATATATATATACTAGGATGCAGACGGTGTTTAGCAGCACCCGACACCCGTCATCCACAGACCATGGATGGCTTGTTTGTTTAATTGTTTGGTTGTGTAGTTGGTTAGATTATTTGGTTTGAATTGAATTGTTTGGTGACATGAAATGGATTTGATTGATGTGTGAATGGCATGGGCCTTCACTAGACCGGGGATAAGGCTAGGCCTTGTCCCGTTTCTAGTATCGTGCCGTTATGCCGCCGAAATTTTCAAAACAATAAGTTAGAAAAATAAAGATAACATTTATTTAACAAATGAACCGAATAGAAAATTCATAGGTTGAATAAAATAGTTTGATCGTTAAAAATATAATTTTTAACGTGAATGAGAATAAATAAATATTCATTTACAAACCAGACGGTTTGTTTATGTACACCCATTTGAAGGACATTGATTGGGTCGATAAATTTTACACATTGCCCAACTGCACAAATAAAATCTGTGTTTGATTGTTTGAAACCCCACACGGGTATTGGGATGATATTTGACGTACACTAATCCCGATTGTTTAGTTGTATGTCGATTGATTGATTGACAGACTGTTATAAGCGTTGAATATTTATATTTGATGCTTATACAGTGTAGAATGCACTTTGGATGATGGTTGATTATTCATCGTTGTTATTGTATACGTGTTGTAGAAAATCCATATAATTAACATTATATGGTAATTGATTGGGCCTCATTCCAGTTTAGAAATAGAATATTTGAAAAAGAAATATTTGAAATAGAATATTTGAAAAGAAATATTTGAAAAAGAAATATTTGA
Organism: Allium sativum; assembly: GCA_030737875.1. NCBI lineage: Eukaryota > Viridiplantae > Streptophyta > Magnoliopsida > Asparagales > Amaryllidaceae > Allium > Allium sativum. Next base: position 604,051,323 of record CM060916.1, on the reverse strand, counting down.
AATAGAAATATTCGAAATGGAATATTTGAAAATATCAATATATGAAGCCGTGTTGATTAGATTGACGCCATTTTGACGTGAACGATATTTATATCGATTTTATTCATTTTAAAACGAATATTGAAAAGTGATTTCGAAATCGAATATTTTGAAATGAAATTTGATTTGAATTGAATAGAAAACGAATTGAATTCAAATCGAATAGAAAACCAAATTTGAATTGAATCGAATAGAAAACCAATTTGAATTGAATCGAATGGAAAACGAATTGAAATTGAATTAGAAATCAATTTGAATTGAAATCAATTTGAAATGAATTTAAAATGAATTTAAATTGGAATATTCAATTTTGATTTGAAATTGAATATGAAGTTGAAATCGTTTTGAAAACGAATTTAAAACGATTTATAAAGCACGTTTGAGTTGAAATCGACGAAGTATATATTATATATATAATATAATGGCCTGAATAGAACGCGCCGCGCCGCGGCAGTTCGCGAATTTCGACCATTGACTTCGAACGGATATTGCGGGAGATCCGACCGTCGGATTCTCCTAAAACCGGAACCGTTGGGTTCGTATCGAAAAGAGCTTTCTAATGAATATTAGAAATTTGAAATCTAACGGTTGGGTTTGGAATTATGTCCAAATCAAATTTGAAAAAGGTCGCTATAAGTGCAGTTCTATGGCCGTTGCTGGAAATCGACTGTAGGGGCCTTGATAAAATCATTAAAAATATCAATAATTTGTGTAAAATCATAAGAAATGATTTGGGAAGAATTGGGATGAAAAACTCCATATTTGAAAAGATAATTTTTTTATCGAAATGAACTAGTTTTGAACTAGAATTACAATTCTATTTATTTTTAAATAAATAAATTGAATTTGAAAAGGGTTTTAAAAGTAACCAGAATTTCCAATGATTGCATTGGAGTGGATTTGAATCGAAATTGTCTTCGGAATATTTCGATGTTGGAATTCGTGATTATACAGATGTTGTTATGGAAATTTGAAAGATATATATTTATATCGTTATTTCCGATACGACATTTGTTAATCGTAGAATTTGATATTGAATATAAGCCGATATATTTTCTATTCAGAGCCTTGTATTGAATATCAAATGTGATTTGGGTTTGTCGTGAATGGTGTCTTCATTAACATTATTCTTGAACCCAATTGAGAAAAGATTAAATCCTTTTTTTTAGATTTAATGAAGTGTACCAATTAAATGATATTTAATTGGAATCGAATTAGTATTGATTTTTGGGTTTATCGTGAACCGTGTTTTTAAATGACACTAATTCTTTAACCCAGTTAACGATTAAAACTAAGTGGAGTTTTAATGAATCTTTCATTAGATTGAAATGATCGAGAATGGAGTATCACCAGTTTTGCTCCAGGCGATAGTTAAATCTTTAATTAGATTTGAACGTGAAATGGTAATTGAATTTACCGATAACACCGTGGTGTTAGATATGAAGTATAACCAGTTTTACTTCACGGGATGAATAGGTTGGGATTTGGAAATTTAAACAAATGATTACTTCGGTAAGGTTCGTTAATCCCGACTAGTTTGAATTGGTATTCAAAAATAGATTAAAGAATAAATTTAAAGGATTTATCTTTGATAAAATTAATGGGAACCTTTCCCTATGAATGTGAAATTTAGAAACTAACTACCGGTTAGCTAAGCAGAATGGTTTTCTGGATATTGATCTGATGTTGGTTTCTGCCTTCGGGGTTAATATTTGGTGAATTATTCTCTTGATTAATTTACGGTTAGTGACTGATGAATTGGAATGAGGCGTATGTTGTGTTTGTGTAACACTTATTTAAAATATACGCGAGTTATTCGGAAAGACCGGGTTTATCCCATTCTAAATAACTGATACGACGATAAGTCGAAGATGAAGACGATGGTCGAAGACCGGAGGTCTTCACGTCGTTTGGGTGATAACTGATGATCTTGATTGGGCTGTACACCCAAGAAGATGGAAACTGTTGGTGATCGTCCAGACGTACTTGGAGATCGATGGATATGCGGGGTACTAGGTGCCTCCGGTTTCGTTCAGACCCAGAACGGACTTGTAAATGGACTGTGTGTCTGACATTGGATTTTAGTCCGTGCGATTGATCTCTATTAAATATATATCTGTTTGGCGGCGGAAAATTTATTCTCTTGCTTAACGCCCTTCTCTGAGACGTACGAGCTCAGGGGTTATATACTGATGGATATCAAACGCATGGAGTGAATTGCCTGTGTGGCATGCGTAAGTGGCAATTGATCAAGGCTTCTGTTGAAAAGCAAAGTCTTGTGGTGATGATCAAAGCACCGCCTGTGTGGCACAGCTTTGTGTAACGTGAATTCGCGAGCCTCACACCCCGGTTGTGAACCAAAAACGGGAGAGGACATCAGGGAGGGCATGCGTTTCTTTCTAGCTAGGGTGGTTCAGTGACCTACCAGCCCTGACATTTATATACTTTTCACTTGTGTGGTTGTTGCTGTTGCGAGGCGCCTCGGTTTGATCGGACGATCCGGGTCCGATGGAGTCATTCGTTGGCTCATTTACGCCCCAAAGGGCGGGGAAACGTAGTGTTCAGGCATAATAATCCACATCGATGGACCGGCCCTGACGATCCATGGGGCAGTTGCGGCTGTTCCTGAGGCTCGGGCTAGACAGTCTCGAATCGGTAGAGGACGATCCCTGGCCTCGGTTCGCAGACGGAAACCAAACTTCCAAATACGTGACATTTGCGGTTTTATTTGTAGAACCTAGTATGGTGACATAGTGGGATGGGGCGCTTATGCCGCCTAGGATTGATACTTATGATTTGAAGTTGTTTTACACACTATGCACTTATAATAGTATCAAATGATTTGTTTTTCAACCTATCAAGCATTCTTGGCTATTATAAGGTAAAAACCCTATCCTCCGGCTTGCGTTGCATTGTGTGATAGGAACTGGGTCTTATAATAGCTTCATTTTTCTTTATTTAGCATTGCGCTGTTTGTTTTATGCACTGGTATTCTTGGGAGGAAACCCGTTCCGTGTTATACGGCGTGGTCCCTTGATTTACCGAATTTTAAAATAAAGATCAATAACTGTTTTAGTTCTCACACCAGTCCCATGACTGACCTGGAGTTTATTGTTTTAACCTAAACTCTGGGTGCCCTTATTTTGACACGGGCAGCTAGTAGTTTTGGTTTTGCAGATTTATATTCACAGGAACCTGGTTTACAGCTGGAATGATATCCGGAAAGCTTTGTATCCGTATATCCCTTCTAGTTGTGTAATGTATTATTTTCCGCTGCGATGTATTTAAATGTAATTTAAATCTCTGATATTTCTGTGTAATATTCATTTATACTCTGTATATTCTAGTAATCTGATGTATTGTTGTAATAACAATGAAATGTTCTTCCGTCTGCGTTCTATTTTGTCTTGTTCTCAAACGATAGGTCGTTTCGAACGGTCTGGGTCGGTTTAGCGACTGGTTCGGACCGAGCGAAATTCCTTTTCGTCACAACCTTCTAGATCGACCTCGAACTCTTTATCTTCTGGTTCCAATTTCTGAATGAACTCAACAACCTTCGCATCCTTCTTTTGGCTTTTTCCAATCCTTTCGATAAGAGTAGGTCTTATCGACAAGCTTGCCAACATTTTAGGTTCCAACTCACACCTTGGCCTAAAATCGAGCCTTGCCAAGTACTCGAGGCTCTTCCATTCTGAAAACATCGCTCCCAAACTTGCGTGTCTTCGACTTAACGCATTTGCAACTGCGTTACCCTTGCCCGAAGCATAGGCTATGCCAAAATCATATGACGCCAGAAACTCTAACCATCTTTTTTGTTGAAGATTCAAATCCTTTTGGGAGAAAACGACTTGTGATCTGTAAACAACTCGAATCGAACTCCCAAAGGTAATGTATCCACATCTTTAGAGCAAATACAATTGCCGCCAACTCTTAACATGAGTTGGGTAATTCTTCTCATGAGGCTTTAGCTGTCGACTCGCGTAGGCCACAACCTTCTCCTTCTGCATTAGCACTGCTTCAACTCCAGTACCACATGCATCGGTATATACCACCATCTCTTCATTCCCACTTGGAATGGTTAACACAGGTGCACTCATCAATCTCTCCATCAAGATTTCAAACACTTATTCATGCTTTTCATCCCATGTGAACACTTGGTTCTTCTTCATTAATCCTGTCAACGGTGCAGCTACCTTGTAGAAACCCTTGATAAACCGTCGATAATATCCTGCCAACCCAAGGAAACTCCGAACATCCGTCGCATTCTTAGGTCGATCCCAGTCCTATATTACTGTAACTTTAGCGGGGTCAACCGCTATCCCTTTTCCAGAAACTACATGATCTAAGGACCTCACTTCATCCTTCCAGAAGTGACACTTTGAGAACTTAGCCTTAAGCTGATGCTTCCGCAGGATCTCTAACACAACTCTCAGGTGCGTCTTATGTTCTTCCTCATTTCTGGAGTAAACCAGAATATGATCCACGAACACAAGTACGAACTTTTTCAACTGACCTTTGAACACTCGATTCATAAGATCCACAAAATACACTGGCGCGTTAGTCAACCCGAATGGCATCATGTAACGACCTGAATTTTCGTGATCCTGGTTCTTGACATAAACTCAATGTCGACTATTCAAGCATCGGAAATACTGGATAGTTCATGAAAGAAATTAGAGGGTGAGAATAGATAAGATAGAAACTTAGAATAGAGAAGAAGAAGAAGAACATACAATATCAGAGTAAACACGAATCTCACAGCGGAACGAACAACATATAATAGATAACATATCTTTGAAATAAAATTAGTTCGTGTATACAGTACCTTTATTAGAGTATAACACCTACAACACAGCGGAAATAACAGTAGCTATATAATCCTGAAGCCTCCTACTCCAGCTCTTCAAGTATCTGTAAAATCCCGACTACTTGAATGCCCATACAAAATTGGGTACCCAAGAGTTTAGGGAAATCAAAACAAAAGAAACTCTAGGTCAGTCATGTGACTGGTGTGAGTAAACTCAAATCATTTATTTAACTTTTCGAAATCCTTTTGAAACAAAGGATAATCGTAAGGCTGATCCACACAAAAACACGGACGGTTGTTATCTTATAACACAAAAATATTCTTTATATCAAATCTCTTCTAATATTATAATAATGTCTAAATCAAGTAGATAACAATCTAGTAGAACGCTTTCATCTCACGCTCTACATATATAATGTACAATCAAAACCACGGGCTCTTACTGGGTAATGGATTCCAACTATGACAAGGTATGGAACCACCTTCCGATCAGTGTACTCTAGAAGCGATACACTGGAGTTCAACAAGAACATCTTGTAACTCGGTCACACATGACCGGCCATTCATTTTGCTTGAATGTTCCTAATATATTATCATCTTACGGTTAGTTTACCAACATAACCGTTCCCGGGAGATATAAAATTGAAAAAAGTAACATATATGAATATTCTCTAGATGATGACAATATACCCTACTTGGGTGCGACCCACTTAGCCATGCTGCCTGCCTGATTTATGTCATTTCCCAGTTGATGAGGCTTGAGGTCATAATGTATCTTTTAGCAGATCACTCCTTCATTTACTTTGAATGCCACAACGTCATACCCGTCAAATCACAAATTGATTCTCCCAAAAATACCATAGGTATAAGCTAAGAGAAACAAATTCCTCCGCTACCAACGTAAATACGTTGAAACGATCAACTTACGCGATCTGCCATACATACTTTGTCAGATATCGTCCATTCAAGTTGTCCTGGGATTGGACAATCCAAAGGCACTATTCTATAAACAGGACAACCCTTGCATAACTCTGTCTTCAATTATCTTCATCATATTTGATTCGCAAAGCTAATGCCATAGGAAGTGGTTTTCAGATAATATATCTGATCCCGGTCTCTCCGTATTGACAACGGAAATGGTCAAAAACTTTGTTAGTCAGTGATTTAACTATCAAAGAAAACATGTGTGCAAACAATGATATTATTTCCAGATGGAAATTCTATCGATCAATCATTAATCAACATTTATTCATTTCCCCGTTTATCATTTCCATATATTCATCAAATCCTTATTTTCAAATTGTAGAAAATATACATTATTAACTTTGGAAAACGTTTCCATTTCTGGTTTACACATCACTATCTTCTCACATATATCAATCTCTAACTGTAAACTAGTAAGAGAACAACCCCCTACGTATTAAACCCGAAGGCCGAAACAAACATCAGATTGATACCCAAAAAGCTATTCAACTCAACTAATTTCAGTCAGTTTCTAATTCCAGTAATTCCCTTTTAAATTCCTAATTCAAACCCCAAATTCCTTTATGATATTTTATTTGCAAAATATGTACTTTAGCCTAATCTTTCACATAGGACGTGAATAATATTTCTTTATATAACTCTATTTATTTCCTATAAATATTTCCCTTTTTAATATCATATTTATTTCTTAAATATTTCCTTTTATATAATTCTATTTATTCGATAAATAAATATTTCCTTTATAATTCCATTTTATTTTCTAAATAATTATTTCCCTTTATATTTGTTTTACAAATATTTCCTTTTCTATTCAATATCCGCTTTGAAATTCTTTTTTATAAAATCATTTGATTTTATATAAATATATTTTATTTTCAATTATACACACTAAAAATTCCCATTTTAATTCCAATATTATGTATGGTATTTAAAATACCAAATAAAAATGATCGATATCATTCAAACACACATAATCAACACAGATTATATATCACATCATATATTACAATATATGAAAAGAGCAGTATTATAAATATTGAGGAATCCAGTTGGATCCCTCCAACCTATTTCCCTGCATTCACATATGTTAAACAATATAGTAACATAGATTTCATTTCGATACAAAATATTCTAATAAACAGAATCAATATTTGATTTACGATATATATATATATATATCGTTATCTATCATTTCAACCAATCAATCAACAATTCAACAAAACAATCAACACACAACAATCAATCATCATTTATCAATACTAGATTATATTTATAAAATATAACCTGTACAGAGTTAGTAAGATTTACTCACATTGGCATTTCATCGTTAAATAACGCTAAACTGTTGGTTGATTCAGACCGACAATTTATTTTGCTATAAATTGTAACGAGCTCCAATTCACTCCCAGCCACTTCCATTGCGTAGCCGCCGTCCATACGATCCCAACGGATCAAACTGTTTGAAGTTCTGATATAGTATGATCAAGATATGATTTACACAAGTTATTATACAATATTTAAATTAAAATAACTTAACTAAATTTCTAATTGGGCTTAACCTATATATGTCGGCCTATTTGTACCCGTTAAACCCATAACCGCACTACCCTTCTTCCCCCATCTTCAATACCGTCACACTCCAGAAAATCTCAAACACCAATTCCGCCACTTTCCATCTCCATTTCTCATTCGATAGTTCATGAATCTTCAAATAGAAATCACCATGATTCTTCTCCCCGGATGCTCATCACCTCCATCACCATTTCATCCATCTCGCACCCCAATACCCAGTATTTCCACCGCCTGCAAACCCGCCATAGCCGTGACCAGTGCACCACCCAACGCCCCTTATTCTCTTCATGAATCCACAAACTAATACCATCATTAAACTTCATTTCGAAATCTCAACACCTCTATCCTATTTTTTCAAGACTCGAGATCAGATCCATGTTGCGTCTCAGCTCGAACCGCGACATCCAGCAAAATACGTTGACACTTTTTGGTGTCGATCTCACTGAAAATTTTCATACAGGCTCCTTTTTACCTCACAAACCCAATTTCAACAACCATAACACAAATCACTCTTCAATTCCATAGGAATCTAAGACCTAATTTCCCAAATTCACGCTGCTCTTACATCGAGCAGACAAACACATTGTCGCACCCCTCAAAAGGTAGATGAAATCGAAGCTTACACTGACATGAATCATAATATACTACTTTTGGGATTTATAGGAATTTATTTCCATTTTATTTGATTTTTAAGTCTCGCCATTTTGTTGTATGAAGAAAAGTGGTGGAGGTAGAAATTTGTTGACGGTCAAACTGAGGGAAGTTAGGGTTTAGAGTGAAGTGTTATATTTATAGAAGAAAGAAAATAATATTTTATTGATTAATATATTTAATTTTAATCAATCGCTGTTTATGTTTATCCTATAAAATTCCTGTGATCATATATGATATTCAAAAATCTCGAAAATGGACATACAGCTATAGATCGACATTACGGACCCAACGAAACTGGTTTCGTCGAATTCCTAGTCCGTTTGCTCACACAACATATTTTTAAAGTCAAATTATCGACTGTTTTTCACATTAAAATCATGTACGGCCACATACTGACTTCAAAAATCACGAAAATTGAAATCTAACAATAATTTAATATTGCAGATCCAACAAAATTAGTTTCGTCGAAAACGGAGATCATTTGTAAAACTGGCTATTTTTAAAGCTCTAAATAAATCCATAAATATATAAATATATTTAAAAACAAATTAATTTAATTGAAATAAATTAATATTATCATATACATATATATTCACATAGAATATCGTACAGTTCCAAAATATACATATCTGGATTTATATCTCCATATTTCATATCCAGAGTTAAATCGATGTTCACTCTATATTGAAAATCCATTTAAATATAAATAAATCGTTTTATAAAGGAATTCCATGGTGATTATTTGAAAATTTGATTTGGACATAACTCAAAATCTACACAATGAATTCCCAATTTTTCTCTTCCAGTAGAAAAATATACTTCACCAGCTCCGAACGTTTCTTGTTTCACAGAAATCCGATTTAAAATGGATTATATATATTCAACTGAAGTTCGAATCGCCAAATCATGAACAGCCACGCCATTTCGAGATATATTATTTAAATGAAGTTTGACCGTATAATTATATTATAATTATACGGTCAAACTTCATTTAAATAATATATTCATTATTCGAATTCAATTCCAAACCGAATTATATATATTTTGAATTGTTCAATTCACACAATATTGTGAATTCCACTATTTCCGACTATTTCAGAATTTAAATATATTGTTCTATTATTTATAATAATTAAATATTCAATATTATTTAATTAAACAACTATTTAAATTTCTAAACCACTATTCAAAGAATTAAATTAATTAATTATAATACCGTAAAAATACGGGACATTACACATCACCAACCATTCGAAGAAACCGGATGGTGTCCTAAAGGCAGTCTTTAGCACACTATCCTTAGCCACTTTCAATTGGTGAAATCCCATTGCCAAATCCATCTGAGAAAACACTTTGGCTTCGTGAAGTTGATCGAACAAGTCATCAATCCTTGGCAACGGATACTTGTTCTTATTAGTCACCTTGTTCAGCTCACGATAGTCCACACACAATCTTAACGAGCCATCTGCCTTAATTGCAAATACGACCGGTGCACCCCATTCGGATACACTCGTCCGAATGAATCCTTTTCTCAAAAGGTTTCTAACTTGCACCTCTAACTCTCGCTGTTCCTTAGGCGCCATCCGCCTAAGTGGCATAACGATTAGTCTAGCACCCTCGACCAGATCGATCCTAAACTCGATCTCACAATGCGGCGGCAACCCTTTGACCTCGTCAAAGACATCTACATACTCATTAGCGATCATCACTGATGACAGGTCTTCTTCTGGAATCCCAAGCGAATATAGATAACTCACGAAGACCCCGTCTTCGTGCTTACATCTAATCAACATCTTTCGCCCTTCCACATCCCCGACCCTCACCTTTAGCTTCTCGCAATTCACCCTTGCCGCATACCTCTTGAGCCAATCCATGCCCAAGATGATCCCAAACCTAGCGAAGTCAAGAACAAAGCAATCACACACAAAAGAGCAACCATGACTCGACAACATTAGACCTGGACATATCATGCAAAGATTTGATGAACCTCCAATTGGATTAGTCACTACGAAGGGTCCATCACAAATCTCAGGTTCCAAACCCAAGAGACACACAAGCTCATTGTAAATGAAGGAATGTGAAGCTCCAGTATCGAAAAGCACACGAACTGTAACACCATTAACAGAAAGAGTACCTTGCACCATGACACCCTTTCCCTTCTCCTCTGCAGTAGGATCTCTCGAAGAAGATGACATAACTACCAAAGCATATGCCTTCACAATCTGCTTGCCCTTAGCTGATTCCGGACAATCTTTCTTCTCATGCCCAGGCTTTCCACATTTGAAGCACTTCTTTTCAGCTTTGGGATTCTTGCACTCACTAGCATAATGGCCTTTCTGTTGGCAGTTAAAGAAAACCACCTCACTCTTGGGCTTCTTTTGACCATCTTTTGCTTTTTGTTGTTTCTTCTTCCTCTTCTTATTATTACCACCCTGCTGTGGTTTCTGAGCCTCTTTGGTCGCAGCGACAACATTTGCTTCCTTAGGAAACAAGCTCTCATGACGAATAGCTTTTTCCACAATCTTCTCAAACGAATCATCAAGATGGTCCACTAACGGTTTTCCGATATAAGCATCGAAACCTAAAACAAACTTCCCGTTCTTCTGATATGGTGTATCAATGTATGAACGAGCATATCTAAACAAGGCTTCAAAACCAGAAATATAGTCAAGCACAGAACGACCATTCTGTTTCAGCTCTACGAACTTCTTGAATAGAGCAGATTTCTGAGCTGTGGAGATAAACTTTGCTTCAAACTTAGCTTGGAATAGCTCCCAAGAAATTTCTTCCTCTGGAGTCTCGAGTGTAACAAGGAATGGCCCTATTCTACAATTGCCTTGATGCAAGTTTTCTCTTTATTGCATCCTCGATACCCAAGTTTCCAAAGATTCGAACACATGAATCCATCCACCTTTGAACCTCTTCAGCTGGTTCAGTTCCCTTGAATGGTTTTCCCACTAGAGATGTAAAGCCCTTGCACAGCTTTGCAAAATCTACTACTCTAGGAACTCGCACACTAACATCTACCGTTGCCGCCACTGGAGCGGGTACCCTTCGCATAATTGCTTCTGCCATGGCTTCAAACATGGTCGGGTAATTAGGTTCACCACCATTTCCCCCTCCAGTATTGGCTCCCCTAGCAGCGCATCTTGTTTCTCGTCTACTCATTCTAAATCTGCAATTTAGAATAATTAGTCACTTCATGAAAAACTGCTAAAGGAAAACAACCGTTACTACCATATATGCTAATATATAGTAAGCATCCAACTGAAATCTACAAGTACGTCGCTCATACGTGATTACGTCCTTGAACTTTGGCCAAAAATCGTTGACCAAAGCTCTGATACCAAATTTGACGACCGCCCATAACCCCCGCACTATACAAAAGAAATAATGCGCTGAAAGGTGTGCAAGGCAGTCATGGACGATCATTAGAGTAGGTAAACACAAGCGGAACCTATCGTAAACTCACAGCGCAAGGATAAATATAATTGAACATATACAAAAGGTAGTAATAGTGAAGCAGAAACACAAGACTTTCATACAACCAGAAAGTAATATCCACAAACTTGGAAATAGTGTTTATACAAAGTTGCCTCACTACATTATTCAGAAAAAAACAGCGGAAACCCAATTATTAGATAGTAGTAAAACTGGTATATGAGCCTTCTGCTCGCCACCGATCAGCACCATCATCCTCACTAAAGCATCACCTGTCACCTGCTACTTAGTCTGCCCATCCACAACCGGATGAACAACCCAAGGTAATAAGAGGAAACATAAAACCTTGAGTCAGACAACAATCTTAGTGAGCGATAAAACAACTAACAAACTTCAACAATAAAGTATAGGAGAAAGGATAGATAAACATACTAATCTACCCACAACATCAGAGATGAACTCAACCTTATCTTCCCCACATCAGATAGTGATAGCCTTTACAATAACAATTCAACCATGGAAACTAGAACCCATTCAATCATGGAAAACACACATGACATCCAGATTATATAAGTCTCACACAGACAACCCTAATCGAGTTTAACATCCCCCAAGTACTCTCCCCAGAGTCCTAGACCAATATCAGTTAAGCACTCAAACAACATCTCCCTCGACTTTGGATAATCTATGTGAGATAGTACAAACAGAACAACCAATCATCCATGACTGACTCTGGCTATCACCGCCAATCCTTCTTTGAAACCATCGTTAATCGTATGACGACCAAATTTGCCATATGTCAAGGGCTAATGGTAACTCCAGTTCTAGCATAAACTCCATATGTCCAACCTTGACAATTGAGACGACCCCAAACCCCGTACTGACGGTGGCAAGGGTAATCCTTGGAATATAACACATAAACAGGTAATAGCAGAACAGAAATAAATAAATACACCAGATAATGTATAATAGAATACACTGGATAAACGTAATCATCAGAGTTACACAGTATACAGGATCATACTTAGTACAAATACAGTTCAGCTATACATAAATGTCTACAGCGGAAAACAAACATAATGTACAATAGGAGCTGAATAGCATAAAATAGATAAATGATAGAATCCATCTTTAGCTCCAGCTATCCAGAGAAAGCCAGCTAAAACCTGAATACAAGGCTGCCTGTGTAGAAAAAGGGGCACCCGAGTTTGAAAGTGAAACAAACTACGAGTCAGTCATGGGACTGTTATGAGAAATCTACTCAACACATTTGAAATAAGGCTAATCACAGGACCACGCCACTTTCGTGGAACGGGTTTACTCCATTGGATTGCCAGTGCTTTAAAACAAATCATTCTTTTAAACATCGCAATGCTTTTTATAAAAATGAAGCCATTATAAGACTCAGTTCCCATCACACAATGCAACGCAAACCGGAGGATAGAGTTTTTACCTTATAATGGCCAAAATATGATTGATACGAATAAAACAAAAGCATTTGATATTATTACTAGTGTTTATATGTTTCAAAAACAATTTCAATCATAACTATCAATCATAGATGGCATTAATGTCCCATACCACTATGTCGCCATATATAGGTATACAATCAAAACCGCACAGTCACGTACTTGGAAATTGGGCTTTTGTCATGAACCAAGGCAAAAGATAGTCCTTACCGTCTTCGAGACAATCTAGCCCATGTCTCAGGGTCAGAGCGCATCGACCCTTGGATCGTCAGGGACGGTCCACCGATGTGGATTAAAATTCCTGAACACTACGTTTCCCCGCCCTATGGGGCGTAAGTGAGCCAACGAATGACTCCATCGGACCCGGATCGTCCGATCAAACCGAGGCGCCTCACAACAGTAACAACCACATAAGTAAAATGTCAGGCCGTGAAAAAACACTGACACAACTCCTAGCTAGAAGGAAACGCATGCCCTCCCTGAGGTCCATATCCCATTTCTGGTTCATACCGGGGTGTGAAGCTCACGAATTCACGTTATACACAAAGCTACGCCACACAGGCGGTGCTTTGATCATCAATCACAAGACTTTGCTTTTCAATAGAAGCCCGGATCACTGCATCTTAGCATGCCACACAGGCAATTCACACTGTGTAACTGATGGCTATCAATCACATAGAATAAATTCCAATGTCAGACACACAATCCATTTACAAGTCCGTTCTGGGTTGGAACGAAACCGGAGGCACTATATACCTCGCAAACCCATTGATCACCACGTACGTCTGGACGATCACCACTCATTATCCATATTTCGGAATGCCTCCCAATCAGGACCTCGGTTACCATCCAAACAAGGTGAAGATCTCTGGCCTACGACCACCGTCTTCATCTTCGATTTCTTATCGTCGATTCAGTTATTCAGAATGGGATAAACCCGGTCTTTCTGAGCAACTCGCGTATATAATAAACAAGTGCAACACTAACATACATAGGCATCATTTCAATTCATTAGTCACTAACCATCAATCAGTAAGAGAACGATTCCCCAAATATTAACCCCGAAGGCAGAAACCAACATCAGATCAACACCCAGGAAACCATTCGACTTAGCCAACCTTCAGTTAGTATCTAAATTTCACATCCATATCATTTATAATATTTTATAACGATTTATCGCTATTTTTATTTATTTTAAAATAGCTAATTTATTCAAAACGACGCTTCAGGCCATAACGCGGCCGTGGCGCTATTTTTCTTCAGATTTGATTTACACATATCTGAAAATCTAACCGTTGGATCTTCACAAAATTTACATCATTAGAAAGATCTTTTCAAAACGAATCCAACGGTTCCAGTTTCAGGAAAATCCGACGGTCGGATCTCCCGGTATAATCGTTTGAAGTTTCGATTTCAAAATACGAACTGCAGTGTCGTTATTTGATTAAATATAATTATATTTATATATATATAAATATAATCGATTCTGGCGCTGTTTTTCTTCAGATTTGAATTGAACATTCCAGACAATCCAACTGTTGGATTTTTACAAAGTTGGTGCCGTTGGAATGATATTTCCAAAGCGAATCCAATGGTTGCGGTTTCGGGAAAATCCGATGGTCGGATCTCCCGCACTAATCGTTTGAAATCACGGTTTCAAAATACGAACTGCAGCTTCGTTATTCGATATATTTTAATTCTATTTATATGTATATCGATTCTTCGATTTCAAAGCTATATTCTTTTCATACATTTGATAAAAATTATATTTTTATCTAACTGTCTTCTATTTCAACACTTCACTATTTTTACCAATTCATGTATATAATAAAAATGTGATTTTTAATGTAAAACAATTTATTTCAAAACTCGACTATTTTATATAGTTAATATAGGTGATAAAAATAGGATTTTTATTATAAAACAATTTCTTTCAAAACAAGATTATTTTATATAGTTAAAATCGATGATAAAAATTGGATTTTTATTATAAAACAAGTTCTTTCAAAATATGGATACCATTCAACACATGAATTTCAATTCAATGAATGAATTTCGATTCAACACATGAAGGTTTTCTATAGTTTATACAAATAGATAAAAGGGTGATTTTTATATTTAAAACACGAATACCATTCAAGACATGAATTTCAATTCAACGAACGAATATCGATTCAACACATGAAGGTTTTCTATAGTTTGTATATATCGATAAAAAGGTGATTTTTTATTTAAAACACGAATACCATTCAACACATGAATTTCAATTCAACGAATGAATTTCGATTCAACACATGAAGATTTTCTATAGTTTGTATATATAGGGTAAAAATGTGATTTTTATTGCTAAAACCATTTATTCAAAACACGAATACCATTCAACACATGAATATGATTCAACGAATGAATTTCTATTCAACACATGAAGGTTTTCTATTCAATAGACGAATATAATTTCAACACAGGAAAATAATTCTAACACATGAATATTATTCAAAATTTCGGCAGCATAACGGCAGGGTAGTTGAAACCGGGACCGTCCCTAGTACAGCTCCTCGCTCTACCTTAAAACCTCGCGATTTTTGACATTGGGGAATCATGCATCTAATTCGCACGCGGGCGGCATGTATATTTATTTCATTTCCACAAACTAATCTTATGTGGTTTCAACCAAATATTTCTCAACCACAAACGGGTATTTTTCAACCACAATCAATCAATATCAACCACAAACAATTCCAATCAACCATTCGCTATCAATCAATTTTCTCACCAATCACAACCAATAAATATCGTCCATGGTTTGTGGACGAGAGGCGTATATATATATTTATATATAGCAATTCACTTCTATTTCAACACATATATAAATTTTACAACGCATATACAACTTATACATCGAACGTACAACTTATACAACGCTTATACAAGAGGTGTACAACGCTTATATAACTCATACATCGACTATATAATTTATACATCGTCGTTTTCCATATCGTTTATAAATTAGAAATCTCACATTGGGTTCCACTCCACCAAAAATAGCAGAAGGCTCAGAAAAATATGCGGTCTCTTCTAGAATGTAGAAGACGTCCACACGAGTCCACTGTCTCTTGTTTCACTGAATTTCGTCAACACATGAAAAAGATTTGATTTTTCAAAGTTTGCAACGGTTTAAAGGTGTTAAAACAGTTGAAAATAAACAAGGCCGTACCTCAGCTGTTTCGTTCAAAACTAGGTTTGGATTTTTCTTGAAATCCGTGTAGCTATTCGTCGATCGGCCTTCGCAGCGTCGAAGGGGGAGGAGAGGCGCACGTGCGCAGGGGGGTGCGGAGGCGCTCGGTGGTCGGAATCGCGGTCGGCGGCGAGATGAAGGCGTCGACTTCTCGGCGTCCGTTCTCCTAAAATACACAATGAAAAAAATCGAAACCAGGTATGGATTTGAAGATCTCGAGGGGCTCTACAAAATCTTCAACTGGAGGAGGGGCTAATTTTGCGTGGATTGATCGGAAAATGAGGGGGAAGGGTTTGAGCTATTTCCGCCGTCGGGTTCTGAGAGGAGCGGGGAGAGAGATGATTATGTGGCCCAATGAGATTTTTTTATTTTATTTTATAATTTTTAAAATCTCCAAAATACCCCTGTCCCACACGAACACCAATTCGAACCCAATGGCTGTCATCCCTAGCATTTTACCCCCATTCCGAACACAATGGGATATGTTCCGTAGGCCCATTCGACTGTTTCAGTCAGTTTTCCTTCAAATTAAAATATAGAACATTCAATATTTGATTTGAACGTACATTTCAGTTTGCCAGGGCCACAAACTGATTCGAAAAATTCCAAAAAAATAAATTTAGCTATGTTTTGACGATACGGTCCCAACAAAACTAGTTTCGTCGAATTCTGAGACCGTTCGCAAAAAGGCCCATTTCTGGTCGATCCAATTTAATTGTAATTGACCAAAACACGTTTTCCTTTACCACGCTCACATATTAGCTTCAAAAATTGTGAAATTTGAAACCTAGAAATAACTTCACATCCCGGATCCAACAAAAGTGGTTTCGTCGAATTCCGAGGTCGTATGCAAAATGGCCATTTTCACGGGCTATATAAATTCCATAGCGACCTTTCTGAAAATTCATTTTGCCATAACTTTTGCGTCCCTCTATGAAACTTCGATTTTTCAGATTCTTAGAAAGGTATTCACTAACAGATTTAAATATTTTTGGTTTCACTCAAATCCGTTTTGTTTTGCACCCGGTACAGTCCGACAAAGTTTGAATTCAATTTTTGAAACTGCAGCGCCATTTCAGGCTTTTTTATAATTATAATTAATTATATTCGTTTTCAATTTTCGATTCAAACTTAGTTTTCATCTTTCTTATTTAAAATATTTATTTTAAATATTTAAAATCTATTATTTTAGCCAATTTAATTGGTTCAGATTTTCGGGTCGTTACAATCTCCCCCACTTAAAACTTTTCGTCCCCGAAAAGGAACAAAGTCAAAAGTGGTTTGATTAATCAACTCTACGTTCAATCCGGCTTCTATTCTCTAACTTTTCAGTTTCTGAGAATTTTCAAATTTTTCAAAAATTTGGCTAACACCCGGAATTTTCGAAAAATTTCGCCATAACCTCCTTTGTACGGGGAGAGGTTTGGAAATTTATTAGGCCGTATTAGGTACCCAATAAATCCTAATAAGCATACACATATTTATAGTGATATATTCTGGTGTTTACAGGGGAGCGTGTATAGATAATAACTCCAGAGAATAAATTCTCGTCACCCTATCAAAGTCTGAGGGAGTATGTATTTTAAATGCTCCAGAGGATAAATCCTCGTCACCTCGTCCCGTGTGGGAAATAAATAGTCCATGTGCCGTATCTAATAACTAGAGAGACGTGATTATTGTCAACTCCAGACCCGTGTGGGGTTTTAATTAATCTGGCAATTTTATCGTTACAATTTAAATAGTCCATACCAGTCATCAGTTCAACCTGTAAAATATAGTCATCGCCATACAAGCCTCTCGCTCGTATGGTAAATCTTCCACCTCATCACACAAGCTCCAAATGCTTATGTGGTATATGATGAAGTATGCCTATCTTCAGAAGTATGCCATGTAATGTAGTACAAAATTAATTGTTACTATCCTATGGCGACGTTTATTATTACACACAGAATAACCAGCACTACGCATCCAATGGCATTCACAGGAGTTGATATAATAATATTTCGCATCCAACTCATTAAGGTTTACTTATTTGTCGGGCACACAAATAAAATCTTTACTCAACAGCTATCCATTTCCCTGTTCAAACATATATAATGCAGATGTATATATTTCTATCTATTTTCTAATCAGTTCAATGTCTGATTTAAATGAATCAATTCTACCATTATTCTCTTATTGATTAAATTAACTATCGTTTTAATAATTTTAATTAACTAAATCTACTATCACACAATACAAACAACAATCAAATTGTTTTTAACTTTTCAAAAATACACTAATCAATTTCTACGTTTCTTTAAAATCATTCAGACTATAAAATTAAAAGTGCACATTCATGAAAAGAAAATAACAACAAAGTAGAGAACTAATTGGTAATGCAAAGTATGGTAAATGTACCTTGCACCGGAGTCAATCAGAGATATCTACTCGACACTTAGGATAGGCTTTCTGAATGCTCTCCTCAGTTTCCCAAGTACAATCTCGCGGATCTCCACTCCATTGCACTTTGACTAAGTGAACCTTCTTGTTCCTTAGCTCTTTGGTTTCTTTGCCGATAATCTTGAGCGGCTCTCTTCTCACAGCTAATTCTGGAGTAATTTCAATATCCTGTTGAGCTGCTTCTTCCACGATCAAGTCTGGATCATGAAAGTGCTTTCGAAATTGAGATATGTGAAATACATCATGAACTCCCGGCAACCAATCAGGCAGTTTAACCCTATAAGCGAGAGTTCCGATCCATTCCAGAATAGGAAACGGACCAATGAATTTGGGCGCCAACTTTCCAGTTTTACCGAACCGGATAACTCCTCTCATCGGCGATACTTTCAAATATACATAGTCGCCAATAGCAAATGATATATCCCTTCTTCTCCTATCGGCATAACTCTTTTGTCGGCTTTGAGCAGCCAGTAATCGTTTCTTGATAAAATCGACTTTGTCGGCAGCTTCTCGGATCATATCAGGCCCTAACACAAGTCTATTACCGGGTTCGACCCAACAAGCAGGAGATTGGCATGGTCTACCATATAGTGCTTCGAATGGCGACATTGTCAGGCTCGCCTGGTAGCTGTTGTTATATGAGAATTCAGCCAAATGTAGATGGTCTTCCCATGATCCACCAAAATCTAGAACACAAGCCGCAATAGATCTTCTATAATACGATTCACCCTCTCAGTCTGACCATCTGTCTGAGGATGATAGGTGGTGCTTAGGTTCAGCTTTGTTCCCAGTTCTACTTGAAACACCTCCCAGAATTTACTAGTAAATATTGTATCTCTATCACTGACTATACTGAGCGGCACTCCATGTAGCCTTACAATTTCCTTGAAGTATATCTGCGCCAGACTTTGAGCGGTTCTGTTTGATCTGACAGGTATGAAATGGGCGGTCTTCGTGAAGCGATCTACGATCAACCAAATACTGTCATTTCCTTTTTTGGTTCTGGGCAGACCATTAATGAAGTCCATGGAAATATGTTCCCACTTCCAACCTGGAACGTCCAGCGGTTGCAACAATCCAGCCAGTTTCTGTTGGTCGCTTTTGACTAGCTGGCAAGTAGGGCATCGGCTAACATATATTGAAACGTCTCTTTTCATAGCCTTCCACTAGAACGTTCACTTGAGATCGTTATACATTTTGGCCACACTAGGATGGATACTCAGTTTGGACTTGTGACACTCGTCTAACACTTCCCTTTTTAACTCTGGGATGTCAGGAACACAAATCCTTCCTTTCAACCTCAGGGTCTCGTCGTTATCTATTTGAAAACACGAGGGTTCGCCTTTCTGAATCCTTTTGATCATATCCTTAATAAAGTTATCCTCCTTCTGAAGAATAGATATTTTTTCAATTAAGGAAGTCGTAATAATAAAGCTGGCGATCATTACATTCTTTCGACTCAGCGCATCGGCCACGACATTGGCTTTCCCTGGAGTGTATATAATTTCAAAATCGTATGCTGCAAGGAACTCTAACCAACGTTGCTGCCTCAGATTCAAGTCTTTCTGGGTGAACAGATACTTTAGCGACTGGTGATCTGTAAACAGTTCAAATCTCTCACCCAGAAGATAGTGTCTCCAGATTTTCAAGGCGAATACTATAGCCAATAACTCAAGATCATGAGTTACGTAGTTTTTCTCGTGTGGCTTCAACTGACGGCTAGCATAAGCAATCACTTGACCCCTTTGCATTAACACTGCGCCAACGCCTTCTCTAGAAGCATATGTCCAAACTTTCAAATCCTGATTGCCATCGATGTTGGTTAACACTGGAGCTGTCGTTAATCTTAACTTTAGCTCTTCAAAAGCCTCTTCACTTTCTGGAGTCCATTTGAATTTAGAGTGCTTCTTTGTAAGCTTCGTTAAGTGACCAGATATCTTCGAAAAGTTTTTAACGAACTTCTGGTAATAACTAGCCAATCCGAGAAAACTGCGGACTTCAATAGGGGTACTGGACTGCTTCCAGTTCTGAATAGCTGTGATTTTACCTGGATCCACAGCAATTTCTTCTTTTGATACCACATGGCCCAGAAATTTTACTTCATCTTTCCAGAATATGCATTTGGATAGTTTGGCTTTCAATACATTCATTCTCAGAATTTCTAGAACCTGTTCCAGATGCTTTTCATGTTCGGCCTTTGATTTAGAGAAGATTAGGATATCGTCAATAAAAACCAGAACAAATTTATTCAGGACTCCTCTGAACACTCTATTCATCAAATCGACGAAGTATGCTGGAGCATTACATAAGCCGAACGGCATTACTAACCACTCATAGAATAAGGCGGGACCTCTGAATGCTGTCATAGGAACACATTCTTCGGCAATTCGAAGTTGATGGAAGCCTGCAGCTAGGTCCATCCTTGAAAATATTTGTGCTCCATTCAGACGATCCAATAAGTCATCAATTCGCGGCAATGGATATTTGTTCTTTATTGTTTGCTTGTTTAAATCACGATAATCCACACATAGCCGTAGAGTACCTTCAGATTTTGGAACAAACACCACTGTTGCACCCCAATCAGAGAAACTAGGCCTGATCAGACCTTTCCATACGAGCTGTCATGTTTGATTGTCTAATTCCTCTTACTCTTTCAAGGACATTCTTCGAATAGCGTGAACTACCGGCCTTTCATTCGGAATCAAAGCAATTTTGAAATCTATTTCTCTCTGCAGAGGTAAGCGAACCACTTCTTCGAACACATCCGCATAGTTCTTGACGACAGGGATGTCTTTGATGAGGTCAGGAATATTCTCTGTGACTTCAGGGATATTTTCTATTTGAGCTGGAGAAACATCCAAAGCTGCCCAGAAGTCCTTTCTATTAGCATTCTGACCTTCACAAGGGAATGGTTATATAATCACCTGATTTAATCTTCGCCTTAACGACTCTGTCGGCACATTTGACCTCAGCTTCATATTTAGTCAACCAGTCTAACCCCTAGATAAGATCAAACTCTTTAAAATTCATGACGACCACGATGGTAGGGAACCGATAACGAGAAAAAGAATCCGGCACTCCACAAACCCAACTGAGATCGATGGAACCCCCGATCAGATTTTGGACAGTCATTGGTTCTTTGAGCTTCTTCAAATTCAAATCTAGTTTCTTAGCTGCATTCTTGGCAATGAAGCTTCGTGACGCGCCTATGTCAAGCAGTATTTTAACTGGAATATCTTTGACAGTAAGCGTGCCTTCTAAAACATCTGGCCTTTCCTGAATAGACGAAGATGCAGGCACTTCTGCCACTTCATTCACTTGAACCACTTTGGGCTTGTTTAAGAGCGGGCAATCCTTTGCAAGATGACCAGCCTTATGGCATTGTTTGCACTCCCTATCCTCTTGAAACTCTCCATCAGTTCTAAACCTCTTCTTCTTTTGCTTTTGATTGACTCTATATCCATCCTTTCTTTGTTTCTTTAAAGATCTACAATTCCCTTGCAAATGCCCTTGCTTATGGCAGTTATTGCATACGGCAGTCGTTACTGGTTCCTTCTCAGATTTAGCCCTTTTTCTCTTAGCACTGGGCTTCTTACTGATCTCAGACATCGTACTGGCCTCAGGACGATCAGTTTTTGATTCAACATTATTGCTACAACTGACTTCCTCTTCGTCGCGCAACATGCCTTTCTTATGGAGATCTTCATACTGATAGGCCATATAAATTATTTCTGAAAAAGGAAGCTTTACATGCCCCATTACTTTATTCTGGTATTTCCTTTGAAGCCCATTAATAAATCTCAGATTCTTTCTCTTCGTATTTTGAATTAGATGGGGAGCAAAGTGAGAAAGTTCGTTAAATTTCTTATGATATTATGGAATGGTCATATCTCCTTGTATCAAATAAGAGAATTCATCGCATAATCGCTCAGTCGCTTCTGGAGGAGTAAATCTTTCCAGGAAAATCACTTTGAATCTGTCCCAGGTGTGATCACCTTATGGATTATTCTCTATAACCGAATCCCACCAGAACAAAGCTTTATCTTTGAGTGCCTAGGATGCCAGTAATCTATTCTGGTCATCCCTCAGCTTTAAACCCTCAAAGATCTTTTCAGTAGAACGAATCCAAGCCTGTGTCTTCATAATAGATTCTTCACCAGAGAACGGTATTCCACCCATATTTCGATATTTGATTAATAGGGCCTCAATATCCAGTTCTGCATTCCTTCTATTTCTGACACTCATTTTCTAGTACTTCTGCAAACAGCAGATCAAGTGTCAGGTCACAGAAAAGATATTTTAAAACATAGAAACATATACTTGAATGTAGATGTATCTATCGAGGTGTTATTTCATTCTGCTACTCATACTAGGATATTACTGATCCTATCTATAATGAGTTACTCGTCCTAGAACACTACTGGTTCTATTTCTGACGAGTTCGTTAATATGTTACAATCCAGAACTAAGCATAACCAAAGCTCTGATACCAAATGAGACGACCCCAAACCTCGTACTGACGGTGGCAAGGGTAATCCTTGGAATATAACACATAAACAGATAATAGCAGAACAGAAATAAATAAATACACCAGATAATGTACAATAGAATACACTGGATAAATGTAATCATCAGAGTTACACAGTATACAGGATCATACTTAGTACAAATACAATTCAGCTATACATAAATGTCTACAGCGGAAAACAAACATAATGTACAATAGGAGCTAAACAACATAAAATAGATAAATGATAGAATCCATCTTCAGCTCCAGCTATCCAGAGAAAGCCAGCTAAAACCTGAATACAAGGCTGCCCATGTAGAAAAAGGGGCACCCGAGTTTGAAAGTGAAACAAACTACGAGTCAGTCATGGGACTGGTATGAGAAATCTACTCAACACATTTGAAATAAGGCTAATCACAGGACGACGCCACTTTCGTGGAACGGGTTTACTCCATTGGATTGCCAGTGCTTTAAAACAAATCATTCTTTTAAACATCGCAATTCTTTTTATAAAAATGAAGCCATTATAAGACTCAGTTCCCATCACACAATGCAACGCAAACCGGAGGATAGAGTTTTTACCTTATAATGGCCAAAATATGATTGATACGAATAAAACAAAAGCATTTGATATTATTACTAGTGTTTATATGTTTCTAAAACAATTTCAATCATAACTATCAATCATAGACGACATTAATGCCCCATACCACTATGTCGCCATATATAGGTATACAATCAAAACCGCACAGTCACGTATTTGGAAATTGGTCTTCTGTCATGAACCAAGGCAAAAGATAGTCCTTACCGACTTCGAGACAATCTAGCCCATGTCTCAGGGTCAGAGCGCATCGACCCTCGGATCGTCAGGGCCGGTCCACCGATGTGGATTAAAATTCCTGAACACTACGTTTCCCCGCCCTATGGGGCGTAAGTGAGCCAACGAATGACTCCATCGGATCCGGATCGTCCGATCAAACCGAGGCGACTCGCAACAGTAACAACCACATAAGTAAAATGCCAGGCCGTGTAAAAACACTGACACAACTCCTAGCTAGAAGGGAATGCATGCCCTCCCTGAGGTCCTTATCCCGTTTCTGGTTCATACCGGGGTGTGAGGCTCGCGAATTCACGTTATACACAAAGCTACGCCAGACAGGCGGTGCTTTGATCATCAATCACAAGACTTTGCTTTTCAACAGAAGCCCTGATCACTGCATCTTAGCATGCCACACAGGCAATTCACACCGTGTAACTGATGGCTATCAATCACATAGAATAAATTCCAATGTCAGACACACAATCCATTTACAAGTCCGTTCTGGGCCGGAACGAAACCGGAGGCACTATATACCTCGCAAACTCATTGATCACCACGTACGTCTGGACGATCACCACTCATTATCCATATTTCGGGATGCCTCCCAATCAGGACCTCGGTTACCATCCAAACGAGGTAAAGATATCCGGTCTTCGACCACCGTCTTCATCTTCGATTTCTTATTGTCGATTCAGTTATTCAGAATGGGATAAACCCGGTCTTTCTGAGCAACTCGCATATATAATAAACAAGTGCAACACTAACATACATACGCATCATTTCAATTCATTAGTCACTAACCGTCAATCAGTAAGAGAACGATTTCCTAAATATTAACCCCGAAGGCCGAAACCAACATTAGATCAACACCCAGGAAACCATTCGACTTAGCAAACCTTCATTTAGTATCTAAATTTCACATCCATATCATTTATAATATTTTATAACGATTTATCACTATTTTTATTTATTTTAAAATAGCCAATTTATTCAAAACGACGCTTCGGGCCATAACGCGGCCGTGGCGCTGTTTTTCTTCAGATTTGATTTACACATATCTGAAAATCTAACTGTTGGATCTTCACAAAATTTACATCATTAGAAAGATCTTTTCAAAACGAATCCAACGGTTCCAGTTTCGGGAAAATCCGACGGTCGGATCTCCCGGTATAATCGTTTGAAGTTTCGATTTCAAAATACGAACTGCAGCGTCGTTATTTGATTAAATATAATTATATTTATATATATATAAATATAATCGATTCTGGCGCTGTTTTTCTTCAGATTTGAATTGAACATTCCAGACAATCCAACCGTTGGATTTTTACAAAGTTGGTGCCGTTGGAATGATATTTCCAAAGCGAATCCAACGGTTGCGGTTTCGGGAAAATCCGATGGTCGGATCTCCCGCACTAATCGTTTGAAATCACGGTTTCAAAATACGAACTGCAGCTTCGTTATTCGATATATTTTAATTCTATTTATATATATATATCGATTCTTCGATTTCAAAGCTTTATTCTTTTCATACATTTGATAAAAATTATATTTTTATCTAACTGTCTTCTATTTCAACACTTCACTATTTTTACCAATTCATGTATATAATACAAATGTGATTTTTAATGTAAAACAATTTATTTCAAAACTCGACTATTTTATATAGTTAATATAGGTGATAAAAATAGGATTTTTATTATAAAACAATTTCTTTCAAAACAAGATTATTTTATATAGTTAATATCGATGATAAAAATTGGATTTTTATTATAAAACAAGTTCTTTCAAAATATGGATACCATTCAACACATGAATTTCAATTCAATGAATGAATTTCGATTCAACACATGAAGGTTTTCTATAGTTTATACAAATAGATAAATGGGTGATTTTTATATTTAAAACACGAATACCATTCAACACATGAATTTCAATTCAACGAATGAATATCGATTCAACACATGAAGGTTTTCTATAGTTTGTATATATCGATAAAAAGGTGATTTTTTTATTTAAAACACGAATACCATTCAACACATGAATTTCAATTCAACGAATGAATTTCGATTCAACACATGAAGGTTTTCTATAGTTTGTATATATAGGGTAAAAATGTGATTTTTATTGCTAAAACCATTTATTCAAAACACGAATACCATTCAACACATGAATATGATTCAACGAATGAATTTCTATTCAACACATGAAGGTTTTCTATTCAATAGACGAATATAATTTCAACACAAGAAAATAATTCTAACACATGAATATTATTTAAAATTTCGGCAGCATAACGGCAGGGTAGTTAAAACCGGGACCGTCCCTAGTACGGCTCCTCGCTCAACCTTAAAACCTCGCGGTTTTTGACAATGGGGAATCACGCATCTAGTTCGCACGCAGGCGGCATGTATATTTATTTCATTTCCACAAACTAATCCTATGTGGTTTCAGCCAAATATTTCTCAACCACAAACGGGTATTTTTCAACCACAATCAATCAATATCAACCACAAACAATTCCAATCAACCATTCGCTATCAATCAATTTTCACACCAATCACAACCAATAAATATCGTCCATGGTTTGTGGACGAGGGGCGTATATATATATTTTTATATATAGCAATTCACTTCTATTTCAACACATATATAATTTTTACAACGCATATACAACTTATACATCGAACGTACAACTTACACAACGCTTATAGAAGAGGTGTACAACGCTTATATAACTCATACATCGACTATATAATTTATACATCGTCATTTTCCATATCGCTTATAAATTAGAAATCTCACATTGGGTTCCACTCCACCAAAAATAGCAGAAGGCTCAGAAAAATATGCGGTCTCTTCTAGAATGTAGAAGACGTCCACACGAGTCCACTGTCTCTTGTTTCACTGAATTTCGTCAACACACGAAAAAGATATGATTTTTCAAAGTTTGCAACGGTTTAAAGGTGTTAAAACAGTTGAAAATAAACAAGGCCGTACCTCAGCTGTTTCGTTCAAAACTAGGTTTGGATTTTTCTTGAAATCCATGTAGCTATTCGTCGATCGGCCTTCGCAGCGTCGAAAGGGGAGGAGAGCCGCACGTGCGCAGGGGGTGCGGCGGCGCTAGGTGGTCGGAATCGCGGTCGGCGGCGAGATGAAGGCGTCGACTTCTCGGCGTCCGTTCTCCCAAAATACACAATGAAAAAATCGAAACCAGGTATGGATTTGAAGATCTCGAGGGGCTCTACAAAATCTTCAACTGGAGGAGGGGCTAATTTTGCGTGGATTGATCGGAAAATGAGGGGGAAGGGTTTGAGCTATTTCCGCCGTCGGGTTCTGAGAGGAGCGGGGAGAGAGATGATTATGTGGCCCAATGAGATTTTTTTATTTTATTTTATAATTTTTAAAATCTCCAAAATACCCCTGTCCCACACGAACACCAATTCGAACCCAACGACTGTCGTCCCTAGCGTTTTACCCCCATTCCGAACACAATGGGATATGTTCCGTAGGCCCATTCGACTGTTTCAGTCAGTTTTACTTCAAATTAAAATATAGAACATTCAATATTTGATTTGAACGTACATTTCAATTTGCCAGGGCCACAAACTGATTCGAAAAATTCCAGAAAAATAAATTTAGCTATGTTTTGACGATACGGTCCCAACAAAACTAGTTTCGTCGAATTTTGAGACCGTTTGCAAAAAAGCCCATTTCTGGTCGATCCAATTTAACTGTAATTGACCAAAACATGTTTTCCTTTGCCACACTCACATATTAGCTTCAAAAATTGTGAAATTTGAAACCTAGCAATAACTTCACATCCCGGATCCAACAAAAATGGTTTCGTCGAATTCCGAGGTCGTATGCAAAATGCCTATTTTCACGGGCTATATAAATTCCATAGCGACCTTTCTGAAAATTCATTTGGCCATAACTTTTGCATCCCGCTATGAAACTTCGATTTTTCAGATTCGTTAGAAAGGTATTCACTAACAGATTTAAATATTTTTGGTTTCACTCAAATCCGTTTGTTTTGCACCCGGTACAGTCCGACAAAGTTTGAATTCATTTTTTGAAACTGCAGCGCCATTTCAGGCCTTGTTTGTAATTAGAATTAATTATATTCATTTTCAATTTTCGATTCAAACTCAGTTTTCATCTTTCTTATTTAAAATATTTATTTTAAATATTTAAAATCCATTATTTTAGCCAATTTAAAAATTTTAAATTGGTTCAGATTTTCCGGGTCGTTACAACAATGTCCAACCTTGACAACTAGGCCTTTCAATGATACCCAAGGTACTCGGCCGGCAACCTTCCGATCTATTGGATGCCCCCATAGTACCCCTGCTTTGAGCCTGCTAGAACTTACGACAATGATAATCTCTCGGCCTTCAATACCTCTAGTCGTCCAACCTTGACGGCTATTTACTGCTCAAGCGACCTTCTCGAGCAACCATTATCCACCAACCCACAACTTTTGAGTTGTTACTTCATTCGATGTTCTACTCCGATCAACGAACACCTCTCAACATTTTGAATCTTCTTACTTGAACTTACTTCGAAGTCACACCATCACCGAGCTAATTACTTCACTGCGCTGCCGCTAGGGTTTGGGGGGTTGCCCCCGAAAAATATTTTTTTCAGACCTTTTTCTCCAAATCTGAGTCGTACCAAAAAACGTACTTTTTCATAAAATGACCCTGTTGGAAACAAACCATAGCATCATCACTATTAACCACAGCGTTTAAAAGCGTTATTAAAAACATGACCGATCCGCCCTTTTTCAGACCGACCCGATCCAAACTAGGTCGATCCGATCCAAGATGACCGATCCAATCCATATAACAACCAACCGACCCGATCCAGTCTAGCCCGACCCGATCCAAGTATGACCCAATCCAAATAGGATCTGATCCAAATATGACTCGATCCGATCCACTCCTAGCCGATTCAACCTATGGCCGAGCTAACTCCTAGCCGAGCCAATCTCTGGCCGAGTCAATCTATGGTTGAGCCAACCCCTGACTGAGCCAATTTCTGCATATTACAATTCAACTTCGATTTCGACCAAAACTTCGCCAAATGACGAATCCGACGAAACCAACTCAACTAAAATCATTAAACACAATCATAATATTACTATCCACATGAATACGATGATTACCACAAAAATGATGTAAATCTCACCAAAAACCATTAAAATGAACATATGATCAAAATGAGAGATCTAGCTAACATAAACATGTAAAATGAAAAGAAATTAACGAGTAAAACTTGTTAGATTAGATCATAGGGTGATGCATATGGAAATGAACTCGTAATGGTGTAAATCTATGGTAAAACATACCAATTTGATGAGAAGCATGTACAAACACTCATATACTTCATTGCATTCATGTTAGAGATGTAAATCACTCACCGATTTGCCGAAACAATCTAAAACGATAGAAATAAGAATCCGGACAGCGAGCACTCCGAATCAAACCCCTCGATCTGATGAATTCGCCTTTGAAATGATGTAGATCTAGCCTTGAATGGTGTAGATCTTCGATTTCCTCCCTTAGATTTGGATATTTTTAATGGTGGAAAGGTGTAGGAGGAAGAAGGAGATCAAATGCCTTTAAATGAGACAATGGGAAAAAGTAAACCTTTTCCCTCCACTCTCACCCCCTATTTATAGGATTCCACTAAGGCTCCTAAAACCTGAATAACCTACTAAAAACCTTAAAACAACAATTTCTCCCAAATCGCTGAGCCAAATCCTTAATGTAACCACTCTACGGAAAGGCAATCATCAATTCCTTTCCAACGGCACAAGTCTCACCCTCTGATTTGACCTGAGTCAAAAGTTATGCCCTGTACAAGGCTGACAAGGGCAAAATGGTCATAAACAAAATTGGTAAAATTTATGGACATGTCTCACATCCTCATAAACAACATATTAAAAGATGAGAAGGATCCAACCCTCATAGAATAAAATAAATATATTTACGATCTTCCGATACGTAAAATGCGGGCTGTTACATATTAAAACTCTAACATAGTTTTAGTCTCCATTTCATTCAATCAAATATTCATTGAAAGATTTATTAAAACTCCAACATAGATTTCTAAAATCATTTCTCAATGGTTACTTAACTTTGGAAGCCCATCCTGTCTTTAACTAGGTTAAATAATAGATGTTATTCAAGCCATCATTCATGACAAACCCAAAATCGAATTTGATATCAAATATAAGGCTTTAAATATACATCGTATTGACTTATATTCAATATCAAATTCTGAAATCAACAAATACCGTATATGGAATAATGATATTAATATCTTCTAAATTTCTCCAACAGTATCTGTATAACTACGGAATCCAATATCAAAATATCCGAAGATTATTTCCATTCAAATCCAATACACTTAAGTTTGGAAACTTTTACTTTAATCTTAAGCTGAATCCCAAAATATTGGTGTACTATGTTGAGTAAATCAAGTCAAAAGTCCAAAATTTCAAATCATAGTTCAAAATTTCACAATTCTTTCTCAAATCATTTTAAAATCATTAATTATGATTTATCATGGTTTTTCGATATTTTTAATAATTTTTATATGATTGTTTCAGTCGGTTTCCAATTCCGGTCACTGAACTGCATTTATAACGACCTTTACAAAAATAGATTTGAGCTTATCTTAAAATCTAACCGTTGGATATTTAAACTTTCTATTCCATTTGAAAACTCTTTTAATTTTGAACCCAATGTTTTTAGTTTTGCGAGAATCAGACAGTCGGATCTTCTGGTATGTCAATTCAAAGTTAATAGTCGAAGTTCGCAAACTACCGCCGCACGACAAGTCCTATTCAGACCAAATTCTATTTTAATTAAAAATAAATCGAAACACTTCCAAAATAATTTATTAATTGTATAAAACATATATACTTATTTTTGGAAACCATATTTCAATTCATTTCTCTCAAAACTTCAATGTTTCATTATTCAATCATTTTAATATTATTTTAATCATTAAAATAATATTATTTTTCAAAACTTATTATTTAAAATCCAAATTTTCCTGAAGCCTATTATAAAAATAAATAAGATAATTTTGAAAAGGAACTTTTGTTGAAACCTTTTTTATATACCCTAACCGAACTTCGCTTTTAAAAATAAAATTTAAACAAGCTATAACTATATGGAAATAAATTCAAATTAATTTATTTCTTTTACGAATATTCATCGTAATAACGTATACTTTGTGTCCATCCAAAATCGGATGTTAATTTAATTTTAACTAAATATTCTATTAATAAAATATTCAAATTAATTCCGAATTAGAATGAAATTCAACCAATCACCATATAATTTCATTTATATGGATTTCACACATCATTAGTATCCAATAATAGGTGTTAACAACTATTAACATTCAATTACCACATATCGTGGTAAGTACCATATAAGCCTTAAACCATTAATGCTTATGCGGGTTTGTCAATCAATAGATAAACTGCAATATCAGTCATCAACAACCATATACATTCAACATAATCATATCATTCAATATCCAATGGTGTTCATACCCAAACCCAATAACTAGTATCTTGTTACTTTTTCCCAATCAATAACCATTTAAGGTTCAAGTCAGTTTCTAGGTCAACACTATTAGTTCTAAATGTCATATACCCAAGCAACTACATGTATATCACTTAAAAATCACATGTTTATCATGTTAAACATTATTAAACCCTATCATAAACTAAAATCATCACCATAACAACTTATGAATATCATAAGCATTAACTAATCTTCCAAACATAGTAAACTAGTTATATTAACTAAAGTAGATCACAAAAAATTGAGTGAGTGGTTCTCACCGAGGGATCCACTCCTCCAGTCTTTTATGTAGGATGCTTTCACTCCATTACTACTTCAATACCACTCCAAATCACCAATTATTAACAATATATATAATTATACTTATACTTGAGATCAGAAGAGGAAAAAACAATTTTTTGGGGGTTTTAAAGGGAGTAGAGGCTTAGTGGGGACCACGACTAGGGGAGGTGGTCCACCACGTTAGTGAGGGTTGGCGCAGGTCACTAGGGTGGTGGGGCCTGGCGTGAGTTAGTGGGGCCCGGAAGGTGGAGATTTGGGGTAATTTTGGTTTAGAGGTGAAAATTAGGGATTTAAAGGAGATTTTAGGGATTTTGCGTGGTGGTGGGGCCACGGCAAGGGAAGGGGACCTGGTAGGGGCTGGCGCAGGTAGAGAGGAGGGGCGGAAGTGGTCAGGTGTGGAGGAAGGGGGTTGCAGCCATGGATGAGAGCTTGGATGAGGAGAAAGCTTTAAGGAGAAAAGAAGTGAAAAATGGAGGAAAAAAAAAGGAAGAATGTGATTTTATAAAAGAGAGAAGGGGATGGATCAACGAGGTGTTGCGAGATGGGAGAGGGGAAAGAAACGTAACTTGGTAACCTAAGGAGGTGACACCTCGAATTGAATATGTGTTCTTTTGCACTTTGTTTAAAAGGGAAAGCTTTTTTAGTTTTACCCCGCATTTTCGCTTATATGATCAAACGGTAAATCCGATTGACATGAAATTTTGAACCCTAACATATTTCGTATTTCCAGATCCAATAAAACAGATCTGGTCGAATTTGGAGTCCGTTTAACCATTCATTTATTATTTTATCCCGTTTTCTCTTAATTTTGACCAACTTACTTGGTACGCGTTAGTTTTTCGCACGCTCACATACTAACTCAAAAATTATGAAATTTGAAACATTACCATTTTTCAACATTATGGATCCAATAAAATTGGTTTCATAGAATTCTGAGATCATTTAAAAAATGTTTCTCTTTTAGCTATTGAAATAATATTAAATTATCGAATTTTAAATATCTCACTTTTAAATTGATTTTAAAAGCTTACTAACCTTGTTTTAATCCTAATATTAAACCATATTCTTTTCATACATTTGATAAAAATGATATTTTTATCCAACAGACATTTATTTCGACACTTCACTATTTTTAACAATTCATGTATATAATAAAAATGTGATTTTTATTGTAAAACAATTTATTTCAAAACATGACTATTTTATATAGTTTATATAGGTGATAAAAATATGATTTTTATTATAAAACAATTTATTTCAAAACATGAATGTCATTCAACACATGAATTTCTATTCAACGCATGAATTTCTATTCAACACACGAATATAGTTTCAACTCATGAAAATAATTCTAACACATGAATATTATTCAAAATTTCGGCAGCATAACGGTAGGGTAGTTAAAACCCGGGCCGTCCCTAGTACGGCTCCTCGCTCTACCTTAAAGCCTCGCAGCTTTTGACAATGGGGATTTCATGCATCTAGTTCGCACGCAGGCGGCATGTATATTTTTTTCTTTTCCACAAACTAATCCGATGTGGTTTCAACCAAATAATTCTCAACCACAAACAATTCAAATCAACCATTCAGTATCAACCAATTTTCACACCGATCACAACCAATAAATATCGTCCATGATTTGTGGACGAGGGGCGTATATATATATTTATATAAGTATATTTCACTCCTATTTCAACACACATATAATTTTTACAACGCATATACAACTTATACATCGAACGTACAACTTATACAATGCTTATACATGAGGTGTACAACGCTTATATAACTCATACATCGACTATAGAATTTATACATCGTCGTTTTCCATATTGTTTGTAATTTAGAAATCTCACATTGGGTTCCACTCCACCAAAAATAGCAGAAGGCTCAGAAAAATATCCGGTCTCTTCTAGAATGTAGAAGACGTCCGCACGAGTCCACTGTCTCTTGTTTCACTGAATTTTGTCAACAAACGAAAAAGATATGATTTTTACAGTGAAATCAAAAACCGTAGCGCTTTAAAGTGCTATAGAATAGTTTAAAATAATTTCAGCCGTATATTTTCAAACCTGTTCAAAACTAGGTTTCCGATTTACGAGCAAACCGCGTAGCGATTCGTCGATCGGTCTTCACCACGAGGAAGAGCTTCGAAATCCGCTCCAGGGGGTGCCAACCGCCGCCAGTTCGTTCACCGTGGGGAGGGTGATTTCGGCGCGCAACGGTGGAACTTCAGGGGGTCGATTCCGGCGCTACAGGTCACGATAGGGGGTGGGGTTGGTCTAGATTTGAAGAGTGGAGAAAGTTCTTCAAAAAGTTCAACTGGGTCGGGGTGTAATTCTTCGTGGTTTGGTCGGAAAGTGGACGGGAAAGACGGAGCGGTTATCGTCGTCGATCAGAGGGTGGGAGAGAGAGAAAGCGGGGAGAGAGAATTGTGACCGATCAATAGGATTTTTTTTTATATTTATAAATTTTAAAAATCCAAAAATACCCTCTTTCACATGCGAACCCCAATCCAGACCCAACGACTGTCGTCCCTAGCTACATACCCCCATTCCGAACATAATGGAATATGTTTCGTAGGCCCATTCGACTGTTTCAGTCAGTTTTTCTTCAAATTAAAATATAAAACATTTAATATTTGATTTGAACGTACATTTCAATTTGCCGGGGCCACATACTGATTCTAAAAATTCCCGAAAAATAAATCTAGCTATGTTTTGTCGATACGGTCCCAACAAAACTAGTTTCGTCGAATTCTGAGACCGTTTGAAAAATGGCCCTTTTCTGGTCGATCCAATTTAATAGAAATTGACCAAACACATTTTCCTATGCCACGCTCACATACTAGCTTCAAAATTTATGAAATTTGCAATATAGCAATAATTTGACATCCCGGATCCAACAAAAGTGGTTTTGTCGAACTCTGAGGTCGTTTGCAAAATGGCCATTTTCACGGGCTATATAAACTCTATAGCGACCTTTCTGAAAATTCATTTAGCCATAACTTTTGCTTCCCGCTATGAAACTTCGATTTTCCAGATTCGTTAGAAAGATATTCACTAACAGATTTAAATATTTTTGGTTCCACTAAAATCCGTTTTATTTTGCACCCGGTACAGTCAGTCAAAGTTTGAATTCAAATTTTGAAACTACCGCGCCATTTCAGGCCTTGTTTATAATTAGAATTAATTATATTTATTTTCAAACGTCGATTCAAACACACTTTTCGTCGTTATTATTTAAAATATTTGTTTTAAATATTTAAAATCCACCAAAATAGCCAATTTAAAATTTTTAAACTGGTTCAGATTTTCCGGGTCGTTACAATATTGGTTGTTGTTAAATAAGCGTATATAGAAGAATGATGCATAATAATTTAACTTACAAACTTGTATGACTAGTCATGTTGGCATTATGCATGTTCAATTTGAATGCCATAATATTCAAATATAAAACATTTCTGAAACAATGCATATATTTTTACAGAGAGTTACCTTTAATATACCAAAAAATGTATTCCTTTCAAAGATCACGTGGACATCTTGGATTGGCATATTATTTAAAATAATTCATAAAATGTAACAACTAAATAGGGAGCTTACAAACATTCAATCAAAATTTTATGATATCACCAGCATATGACATGCACAATACATTGATGAATATGAATTATTATTTCCAGCCCGTATACAATGCAACCAAATTCTTGTGGCCCTCATTAGCGCCTTTAATATGAGTTGCGGCTACGTTTGAAAATTGGTTGGTGTGCTGTAGGTGAACAACTCATTTAACAACCTTTAATTGTATAAATTTACAAATTAAAAGTTATTCACTGTAACTTCATAACAATTTTGGTATGTTCACAAATATTATACGAATATTCAATATTCCACTGGAGATTTATGTTTTGAATTCTCACTCAAATTGATGCATGACATATAAAATCAAACAAATAGAAGCATGAATGAAATTATAAAGAAATAATACCACTGGAATCATGTACAAGTTCAAATCTTCTTCCCTAATAACATATGCATAGCCAAACGCATCAGTCAAACAACTAAAGGATGACAAAAGTAGAAATCAAGATTTTGTCAGCCACTTTAGAATGATTTGGAAACTCCTAATATATTGCTAGAAATCTATGCCAGCATCCTCAAAATGTAAATGACAACAAACATTGGCCTTTATTAAGAAGCAGCAACGCGGAAGCATTTGTCAACATACCATTACCTATGAGACAGCCATTGGAAAATAAGTTGAATATTGTTGTCATTTCTTGATTATAAAAGAATTCACCATAATAAACATGTGTCCTTTTGTACTGCTAAACTATTTTGCTAGCACTGACTTCCATATATCCATCTTAATAATCTTTGTCATCTTTGAGTTTTATCGATGTTGACAACAATAGGTGGAAGTAACTTTTCGTTTCTATGATATCTACTTTTGCTATCATAAACTCTAAAGTAGGAGTTACCTCGCTTGAATATTAATCATTTTAGGTATTTCGATATGAAGCTCCAATAGAAAATGTGCAACAATCGTTTAGGAAGATAACTAACTTTTAAACCAAATTTTCCATAAACCATGGTGCCAGCTAATGAGTTTTCATCTCCGCTTACATGCAATATCTCTCCAACTTTACTGTTATTTATTAATTCGAGAACCACTTCTCTCCATTATTCTTTGTTCTTTTTGACATCATAATGTCAAATTTTGTCAAAGAAGATGCTTGCACAAAGTTAATATGAATATACCTTTGAAGAAAAAATTGAAAAAGGGTCTAAATTTAATCATATTAATCAAGTTAAGAACATATTTAATTTTATTGGGGAAATAATAAATACCAAAATAATTTTAGTAGGTAATTTTGAAACATGTTCTTGTAAAGGGTTTTTCGCGTATTAAGTTGATAAATAAGACATAGATCCTTATTTCAACTTTAAAATATAAGTCGAGAACATGAATTATAATTGATAGAAAGTGAGAATGCAAATAGAGGATGGATCGTTATTTCAATTCTAAAATATAAGTTTTAAGAACGTGAAAGTTTCAATTGATAAAAAACAAGGAAGATATCATTAAGTTGTAAGAATTTCAAAAGAGAGAAAATAAGATATTAGTACATTAGCAAACATGTTTTTCCAAAGAGTTAAAGATAAATAACTGTTATATTGATTTGACATCAAACACAATAACCTAAACTAAAATGAAATATGATACATCAAAATTTGAATATTTGGTTCACATTCACGTTTTATGTTGGATTTTTTTAGCATATATATCTTCTTAGGTTATATATATGTGTGTGTGTGTGTGTGTGTGTGTGCGCGTGCGCGCATGCGTGTGTACAACACACAAATAATGCATGATGTTCCATGTACATGGATATTGTTTCTCTTATACAATCGAGATTGAAATGACTATATTTTTGTGTTATATGAAAAAGTGGTAAGAAAATTCAAACTATAAAAACTAAGAAAAACAACTTATTTCATTATCATCAGTGGATACAATCATGGAATTACTTTAATATCGAATAGCACTCCATGTCAAATCAAATTATTATGAGATGAGAAGAAAACATAAACGTATAATAAAAAAAAAGTTGACTGAAAAATGATGAATAAAGCATAACGTCTAGTTTTTTTTACTTGTATGAGTTACTACCTCATGTGAGTTGAAACTAAGAGTGCCATAAAAACTAATCTAAAAAATGAGATAGTTTTTTCCTTTTATGAATTAAAACTAAACAAAATAAGAGAAAACATTAAAAAATGGAAACAATTTCTTGCCTTATTTGAATTTTTATTTACTATGTATTTCATGACAAAGACCTATGTAAGAAGTTTTGCAACCCTATGATAAGTAAGAAGAAATAACAATTGGTTGATATATCTACGCTATTATAGAATTTAACAATGATTTATGAAACTTGTAAAATCATATATCATACCAGTAACTAATTAGTATGGCATACTTTAGTGAATTAAGTATTCATGGTTCTCAATTTAGCATGAAACAATACTATAAATCATAACTGGAAATTTATGATGAAAATGGTGCAGAAATGAATAACTTTGTATTGATAAATGCACGCTATAATAAGTAAAGAATTGTTTTACTATGTAACTGTTACTTGCAAAACAAAGGTTGGACGTGATTGGTTGTTTGAATATGCATTTTCTATTTCCTGATTTTAACAATTGCATTGAATTTGAGCCAACACTAAGTAATATTAATATATAGTGCATGTAAATTCAAGATAAGTTATGTGATGAAATCATGAAAATATAAATCATAAGCTATATTATATCAACTAATAAACATATTAAATTCCAACAAAAACTAAATGCTTAATCAAAATTAGTATCAATGATTCTTTTCTTACCCAACAACAATGTGTGTGTGTGCATATATATATATATATATATATATATATATATAAGTGAATAGCGACCATGTATCATTGCATATAATACTTCCATAAACTCACATGCTTGTGATCTTTCAAATGACATATATGTTGATTATTCAGATTCTAATATGCAGATGATAGCGCATGATATATTAATAATTTAAGATAGCCGCAAATATATCAACTCACCTCCACAACATAGATTATGCAATAGAGATATACAATTTACTCCTTGGTAAATTGAGGACTTCATATTTGGACGACATTTATTCGAAATAAAGTGTTTATAATATCGAAAATTGATACTTTTGGGATTGTAACACCCCATATTTTATATAAATAATAAATAAAAATATCAATAATTTATGATTTCATAATTTAGCCTCGAAACATATACCATTGTGTTCGTAGCAATTTTCTAATTCGTATTGATACATGACTTGCCCCAAACGGAGTCCATATGGGAAAGTTATTAAAGAATGAAGAATTAGAAGGTTGTATGTGTATATAGGCGCGCAAATAGAAATTTGAAATTAAATGGCTTTATAAGTGGAAAATGATAATTCAGATAACTAATATTAATAAATAAATTGAACATTAGTATTAACGTTAATTTGGAAAATAAAACCAGCAGAAAACATATTCAGGACCCAAGAGCTGGGTTGACCCAGACTTCACATGGGTCGACCCATGTGTCGACTTTAGGCTCAACCCACCTCTAAGCTGGGTCGATACAGGGGTCAACCCACCTAGGCCAGATATGTTTTTTGTTGTGACGTGTTTTTTTGATTTAAATGGTTCAAATTTTATATTGTTGAATCTAATGGACCAGAGTTTCCTGTACAATTATAAGGACTAGCAGGGGTTAGCCTTCAACTCATATTTTCAGAGACGATGCCAAGGCTCTGCCACTTACTTTTCTCTTAAAATCTTTCAGAAATTAGAGAATTAACTTTTAGGGGTTCTGATTCAAGATTTGAAGATAAAGAATGTAAATCTACAACATAGGTGTTCAAATTTCTAATCAACGTGAGGTAAGTCCTGTGAATTTGATTAATATAGGTTTTTCTCTTTCACTCTTCTTTTAGTATCAGATTTGTAAATCCTTAGTTATTTTAATACTAGATTCAGTTAGAAAGACCACGAAATCACATTTCTGAATCATATTCAAGGATTGGAAGGATGTTAGGTGAGTGGATTTAGAATTATACCTTTGGGTGACAATATATTTACTGTTTATGTTCCCTGTTATTCTTAACATGTTAAATAACTGTAATTTATGGTAATTATGATATAATTTATTTTCAAGTATTTTAAAATATGATGTTGTACAAAGCTATTCTATTAATCTTTTGTTTCGATTAAGAACTACTATAACACTGAAATTGTAGAATTTACAATAAATGTGAATATGTTACTAAAGATGTTGTTTAATGACGAATTGGATATATTGTAACCAAATTATAGTGAAATTGGGAAAAATGAGAAAAAAAACGTGCCTAATTTATATGGAAAATTTACAGTGATTTAGAAATGGTAAATAACATCTAACTCAGAGAATAAAAAGGGGAAATTAGTAGTAGACTGGTTTAGATGGATTTGGGAAAATTTGATACATTTCCATAATGGTAAAATTACTAAGAACGTAGTTGCAAGAAAAGAAAGGAAAAAAGAATTAGCGTGAAATAGAGATTCTTTTACCGTATTGCACACTAATCAAATAAAAAGATATATGTATGTCCACGATGATAATAAAAGAAATAGCCTGCAACTGCGGATCTTGATTTATGTGCATTATGAAAATGGATCTTTATATCTTTCCACTAATCAATCTAATTAGGTGTGTGAAATATTTTTCTGAAATAATGAGAATATACAAGACAGTAATTAAATGGATGTTACTATAGTAAAAGTTGGGTTAGTGTTAAGGAACCAAGGAAAAATGTGATGAATGGAGAATATACCTATTATAAATAATTATATGAATGAGAAGGTAATATAATATGTAGGCTTGTCTTAGGAACAAGCAGAATTATAACATGAGTTATAGTAAATGAAAAAGAGAACTTATCAATAAACCTCAGTTAAGAGAACTAAGTTAATAAGTAAACGACAACGAAATGTTGCAATGATAATGTAAGACGGGGTTATGATTAAGTAAGAAAGAATAAAGAAGACTTATAAAATGAAATAAGTCATACATACTTATATATTAAGTACACATATCATAAGAAAACACGAGGAATGGGAAAGAATATACTTAATTATACATTAAGTGAAACATGTTATTGAACTTGTAAACATGTAATTGGATAATAAATGACAAAGAAACAAAAAAGGTTGTAGATTATTTTCGTTAATTACAATCTGGGGATAAAAGGTTCTAAATTACTTTCATTAATTACAACCTAATTAAAAATTAACATGTTATGTCACTCGGTTGATTAATGAACTTAAAACATGATTGAGTTAAACTTGTCTAATTAATATGCTAATCTTGAAAGGGTCCATTCTAATGAGATATAAGGGGTCAGAGGAAACCTAGTAACTTGAATAAAAGTGAATATATGGATAATTAAGTTAATTAGCAATATGATAAGATAAAGTAGGCGCGAGATTCACTACTACAAAATTGGCCTATTGCTTTTGTTGTCTAATCCCTGTTGCTTTTGTTCAACAACCGAAGCAACTGTAGACGATGCAATAAACCAAAAATTGTTGCTTTGGTTGGGTAACAGAAGCAAAAAGCCTTTTTTGCTTCAGTTTCTTACCCTTGTTGCTTCGGTTTAACATCAAAAGTAGATGAAGAAGACGCAAATAGAACCAATTTTTTTGCTTCTGATACACAGTCGAAGTAACAAAAACGTTTTTTTCTTTCGTTCCCAGTTGTTGAAGCAAAAAAGGTAATGGGACCTTATTTGTTGCTTCTGTTGTGTTTACATCAGAAGCAAAAAACTACATTTACCAAAAAATATATCCCATTGCAAATCACTATAATTCTCAAATAAGCAATTGATATATATTATAAATAATTATCCCTTGCAATTACATAATCGAACTATATAACGATATAAATTGGACAATTAAATGTAATAATTTCATTGATAGTATAATATTCCAGACACTTAAGAGCAACAACTTAACAGAAAATAAAATAATTTAGTAATACGGTTAATACTCTGGTCTTAACACAAGAAAACACCAAGTACAAACTTAAAACTACAACTTAAAATCACAGTTTTAAGATGAAATGCGGTATTTTACAAAATGCAGCTCTTACTAAAAAGTAAACTTCCAGAAATAAACCAAGCCTCAATGAATATAATTTTTCATCAGTTTCTTCAAACATGCTGCTCTTTGGTTGTTGGCTACAATTTGATGTAATGCAGTACATGGAAACAAAGCAAAATAAACTTCAAACACCGGTTTAATGCCACTCAAAATAAAATCATTTCAGATAAACTATGCCTATACTGAAACCATCTCAACCTGTAACGTCACTGCAATCAAATACCTCTTTTAACTCATTACCCATCTCACCCATATAAACATTGGAACATCAGTGCTGGAAAGAAAAGCGACCATACATCTCAGGCATACCTTTAATTAACTTACAATTCAATTTTCTATCCGTAGTTTCTCTTATAAAATAAAATAACATAAAAGAAAATAAATACCAAAATGGTTCGGTTTCACTGAATCACAGAAATAATTTTTTGTTGAAAATTGTAAATGAAGGGGTATCAAGGAAATGTACACGGAATGTGTATTTCTCTAGTCTAAACGTATAAAATGCATTCTTTTAGATTTCTAGGTCAGTTGATGTCAATTCATGCTTTTCAACTCGATAGTTGTTATTCTATAGAAAGGCAAATTTTATTTCAGTCTCCCTTTTTAGTTAGTAGCCCACTAAGAAATTAAAATACCCATATACCCAAAAAATTAGGTAGTAGCCTCCCGTTTTTTCCACAAATGCCCTCACCCTCTCTACATCGTTCGAATAAGTAAATAACGCACAAATCAAAAGCAGTAGCTTCCAATTTTCTCAAATAATAAAATCAATTAGTAATCGTTCTTCTTCAAGTGAAGGCATCGACTTCGAATTCGGTCTCCAAAGAAAGGATGTCTTCATCCTATCATTGAATTGAACAGGTTAGGGTTTTGAATTCATGAGTGGATAGTACCAAAACCATGTTTTAACCTTGTGTGGTTTAATCTTGTACCACACACTCTCACTACATGGTTAGCAATATATCCCCGCTGAATCGATACTTGGTTCGCTATACTTCCTAGTAGGCTTACTACGTGGTTTTGACTAAAATCATACAATTTGTTGTGCATCAGCTGTACTTGAAAATAAAATATAAAAAAATTAAATTTTTATTTATCTTTTATTACCTGCTGTGATTGCTACGAGGAATCATCTTCTCCTTCAAAATTCATTGTATTCTTGTTTGCAAATGAATTTTTCATTCAATGATTTAAAATCTAGGGTTTCGAAGCTTAGATGTTTTTAGAGACAGTAGAATTTTACGATGTGCTGAGAACAGATGAGAAGATAACTTCTTAAGGGTACTTTTGTCACTAAATTTTTTTATTTTTAAAGGAGGGGCTACTAACTAAAAAGGGGGGTTGAAATAGAATTAGCCCTATAGAAAATATTGTCACACTTTTTCATCGCATGACAAAATACATATAGAAAATATGTAAAAGGTAAACTAAGTAAATACTCGGTCTACTACCGAAATCCTAAAATTTCCCCCATCCAATCCAATCCCTGAGCATGCCTTTGCTAATGGTTACATACGAAACAACATAATTATGCTACCTTTTTCATCCAACACTAAAGTTAAAGCACTTTGGAATACATGCATAAACTAAAGTTACTCTTTGCAATCGGGTAATAAACACT
This sequence comes from Allium sativum, assembly GCA_030737875.1. Classification (NCBI taxonomy): domain Eukaryota; kingdom Viridiplantae; phylum Streptophyta; class Magnoliopsida; order Asparagales; family Amaryllidaceae; genus Allium; species Allium sativum. The sequence goes on along the minus strand of CM060916.1, from coordinate 604,008,128 downwards.
TGACCCAAATGATTGGTTTGGCTTATATGCTGGAATAAGTATAATAATGGAAAAAACAAAGTTTTCATTTGGTTTGGTTATATGTTAGAATAAGTATAATACCAAAGGCAGTTAACCAGATGCATCATGTTATGCATAACCAACGTAAGTTTAAGAACTTTCTCATGTTAAAATTTGCATTTGCAATTTATTCTCTCTTCAAGATTTAAGAATGACTGAATTCCGACCAATTTTGTGATATTGCTACTTGAAATACTTCTGTTCTTTCATTGGAAAGCAACCTTTAATAAATGACAAATTTGTGCATTCGGTGGAGAGAAGTATCCAAACTTACAATTTAAACCACAAGCTCAATTCAATGAATCAATCTGTAGGATTTGCATGAATATAGTCGTCGACAAGGATTGTCAAATTTAGCTCAACAGCTCATTATTAGTTATTCACCTAAAAAAACTCATGTTGTACTAAATTTTCTATAAGAATCAAGGATGCTTACGTTCCCAAAAATATTCTTGTACCAAAAGTAAAACATAAAATGTGTTATAAAATAAAACAGATCAGATAATAAACAGAAGTCATTAGAGAGAACAAAAGAGATAGGGGAGAGATATTTTATTTCTATTGATTCAAGTGTGTACAATTTCTATTACATTGGCTCCTTTATATATAGGCTTTGGAGCTGATGTTAAACTGATTCCCATGATGTGGGACTAAATAGAATATTACAAAAGCATATTCACTCTTATATATTACAACACTCACCCTTGAATATGCATCTTCAAAATCTTGAATGCTCTGCTAACTTGAAGTTGTTCCTTTTAAATCATATATGATGATTGCTCTCTCTTATATTATGTTGCTTGCATATATCCGTTCAATCGATACAACTATTGTTTGTTGCCTACAAAACTCTATCAGGAAAAACCCAATGGGAAAAACCTTGAACGAGAAAAAGAGTACACAACATTTGACATTATGGATATCATATTAAAATGATATTCCTTAAAAGAGTTTGATGATTCGGGATCAAAATAATGCCTCGTTTAAAACCTTTTTACGAAAATCCCTGTGGGAAAAATCATAAACAAGGAAAATAGTGCAAATTTATTTCATCTTTAGGTAACATGTTTTACGATGTTACAGTAAGGGTTGATACTTCAGGATCAAGATAATGCCTCATTGAAAACCTTACTAACAAAAACCCAATGGGAAAAATATTAGTGAAGGAAAAAAGTACATTATAGCATAATTTTATATGCTCCCCCGTATTTATAACTCATTATTCAATTATTCTATTGATGTAGTCGACACATGCCAATTTTGTGCATCATCTTCTGGAATGTTGATTTAGAAATTGCCTTTAAGCACAAATCTACCCGCTTTTCTTGAAACTGAATTTGTTTCTCCTTTTTCTTGTTATCCTTTCATTCATGTATGAAGAGAAATTTCGAAGAAATGTGCTCTATCCTATTACCCTTGATATAATTCACTTGAATCTGAGCCATGCAAACTTCTTTGTCTTTATAAATAAGAGTCTACTGCATCAAAAGATGTTTGATACTTCTAGATCAAAATGTTGCCTCGTCAAAACCTTACTAAGAAAAATCCGATGGGAAAAATCTTAGTGAAGGAAAAAGAGTACAATATAAAATGTCATATTTACTACATCAAAAGGAGTATGATACTTCTGGATCAATGTAATGCCTCGTTAAAACCTTAATAAGAAAAACCAATGGGAAAATTTTAAATAAGAAAAAAATAGTACATTATAACTTATTTTCATATGTTACTTTTGGGTTGATACTTCTGGATTATGACAATGTCACATTAAAACCTTACTAATAAAACCCAGTAGGGAAAAAACTTAGTTAAGGAAAAAGAGTGCATTATAACATATTTATGGATGCTCCCCCTGATTAATAATTTCCTCTGAATTTTTATTCTTCTTTCAGTAACTCAAATTGCTTACAGATACTTCTTAATGAAGTTTTTCTTTAAAAACTTCATGTGCATTTCCATTCTTCAGGCATGTTTTCTTATTTATAAAGCCTTATTTTTGTGATTTTTATGCTACTAATATTCATTTATGAATACACTTCATGTGCTTATAATTTTATGTTTCAACCAGGCTTGTATATTGCAATACACAGTTGATGAATAAGACAACTTTCAATATAGCAACACTAAGCAAAAAGTAATCTACTCATCTTGAAGTATATCAAGATTTTTATTACAACAATACTTTGAAGAATGCTGCAATCTATCGTCTATGTTCTTTGTATTCTTTATAATAACAAATGTTGTTTATGTTCTTCAGGAACTTATATATTATAATAAGTTTTGCACATCGCAACTACCACTTCAATGGATATTAAGAGTTTCATTACAACAATTCTTGAAAGCAGGAAGTGATCTACTCATCATGAATTATATCAAGATTTTCATCACATCAATACTTAGAAGAATGTTATAATCTATTTCTTGCTTTTGCATTATTTATCACTACCAAAATTATTTAAATTCTTCAGGAATTTGTATCTTTCATCGTTCATACCTTCAGGGTATTATAAGCGTTTTAAACACTTTCAGCATTTTAATCAATCCAAATATCTCTGAAAGTGCAATGCTCATGGCACATAATATGATGTTGACACTCTATGGTGCTTCAGTAACTTCAGTGTACTTTTATCATTATATATTTCTCTTTTTATCTTATGAACTACAGTTTCATATCTTATGATTACAGGTCCATATATCTTATTTAGGAGAATTTCATGATGGCCAATCATGTTTCTCTCTAATACGGGATTTTAAATCCATTTATAAATAAGCGCTTTATTATTTATCAATTTATCATCGATGATTATTTATTGTCAGTTATATACATGATTTATTGAGATCTCCAAAACTATCATGCTTAAGGTACCTAAATCACTTCTGGGGTTATTTTGACAATCATGTCATGAGTTTCTTTCAAAGCACCCTTAAGTATTTCTTCAGGAACACTCACCTCCTTTATTTTGCATCTTTATGACTTACTCCAAAGATATTTTGAACTGACTTTTATACCACATTTCAGTTGTGATTTACACTTTTGATCCTTCAAGGATTCAAATGTATGTTGGTGAAAGTCTATTAGGGACATAACTGATAATTTATGCAAATTACTTAATACTTTGCATAATCTATATGTTAGCAAATATTAAACATCGACGATTTCCTTATCCTCCCCCTCAATATTGACAAACATTGTTACTTTAAATAATAAACCTTTTTTGGATTCTAATTTTTGATCCATTATTGCATTATAGTTAGCAAATACATTAGACGTATTTCAATTGTAGGAGGATATTGCTCTTATTAGTTGATAAGATGCATTCATATTGCATTGCTTATTCCCTTTCATTGATCTGATGACTTGGAAGAATTTTCTATCATTTGAATATGCACGTGACTTCAGGTCATTCAATATTGATGTCAATTGACTTTCTGAAATATTAAATAATATATGCATAATTTATAATATGAGCTCATAACAACTCCAGGTTATTAATTAAAATATTTGTATATACGTGTATATATGTGCGTCCACGTCTTACATTTGTAATTGATTTGCATACTCTTTCTCATTCGAGTTATCGATCTTACAATAATTTGTTTATAAGGTTCCAATCATTAATTTTTTTCTTATCAAGAAATGTCAATGTGAATCTTAAATATCGTATCATAATATCCAAAACATATGATTTGGAACTGCATTGAACTTCTAGTTCAAATAAAATATATAAACAACTTCAAATTGTTAATCTATATTGAACTTCTAGTTCAAATAAATATATAAACAACATCAAGTTGTTAAACTATATTGAATATATAAACAGCTTCAAGTTGTTAAACTGTATTGAACTTCTGGTTCAACTGTATTGAACTTCTGGTTCAAATAAGTTATATAAAAAAACTTCAAGTTGTTAAAATTTATTCTTCAATACAATATGTAAAAATATATAAGCAAGATATAACTCATTTTGAAAATTGTGCAATCTTTGGATACATTATCATTACCGCATATGATGTAACTTCTTTAAGAAGTACAATGTCATTATTTATAGTTTCAATAAAGCTTCAAGCTTCTTTTAACCAATTAGATCAAACATCTCATTCATCACAGCATTGATATTTTCTTTAGTCATTAAATTTGCATCATCATCCTTGATATTTGAAAATATTTCAATGAATACTCTTTTATAGATATATCTGAATATAATATCGCTTCTGGGATATTCCATAAACACCATTTATGGAGTTTTAATAAATATTTTCTCTTTTAGGAAAGATTTATGAAGTTTTTCTACAAATATTTTATCACTTTTAATTGTAGAAATCTCTTCTGGAGATATTTTATTATTTTCAAATAAACAGATCTCTTCTAGAGATATTTTATCGTTTCCAAATATACAAATATCCTCTAAATATATACAAACTATTGAAATATCATATCAACATACAAAAATACATATCAAGCCTTAAATGCAGTGACAAAATTAGATGCATTAAATAAAAATAAGATTCAAGAGAGAAAAGAAATCACTACTCCTGGAGTGTATGATATTCCTTCAGGGAACATATCTTTTATTATGTAACTGCAATGCAACAAAAAACTCTCTAGCATCTCTTCTAGGATGTTGGATTTGCTATATAAAATTAAATATCTAAACATCTCTCCAAGAGATTAATATGCATACTATATCTTCAGAATATTCAGTTAATATAAAATGTACATGAAAGATGTCAGTTGGATGAAACCCGTTTAGAGATTTTCTATTGAATCCTATGTTATTGTCACATATTACGATGTGTGTGTCTCTTTTAACTTCTTCTGGAAGTACAATCTTTTTATGTCACAATTTTTAAGAAAGCTTCGGGTTTCTTTTTTTTCTTCATAATCCAAGACTTTAGGTCTTGGGTTTTGAATTATACAACTCCTTGTTAAAACAATTTCTTCACATAGGTTGTTGTTGAACCTATTTCTTCCATTGTATCATATATTACTTGCCAAATAAATACATTAAAAAATTCATATCTATATCCATATTCTGAGCACGAAAATATAACATTTAATTTACAATAATCAATGCATTTATGATAATAATAACTGTAATTAACATTCATATGGCCTCGGATATAACTATTGTCACAGTAAAATGATTTCATTACAAATATATGAATCAATTGAGAAATGGTACTTAAAGTAACACAATTTCATCTCATGTCTAAGGTCAATATTTGTAATAACCTGGAAATTCTGAACCAACTTAAAATTTTTATTTTAGCAATTTTGATGGATTTTGAATATTTGAAATGATTTATTTTAAATAATAACGACTAAAAATTTATTTAAAATGAAGTTAGAATGTATAAATTTATTTTAATTGTAAAGCGAGCTTGAAATGGCGCGGTAGTTTGAAAATTCGATTTTAAATTTTAACTGAATGTACAGAATGAATTATAAATCAGATATCAATAAAACCAAAAATATTTGAATCTGTTTAATAATATCTTTCTAAGAAGTTAAGAAACTGAGATTTCATATTGTAAATTGAAAGTTATGTCCAGTTTAAAATTCAAAATAGTTGCAAATATATATATATATATATTAATATAATATATAGTCCTTAAAAATAGTCATTTTGCAAATGACCTCCATTTTCGGCGAAACCACTTTTGTTGGATCCGGAATATCAAATTATTGTTAGGTTTCAAATTTCATAATTTTTGGAATTAATATGCGAGCGTAGTAAATTTAAACGCGTTTGGCCGATTCAGTTTGAATTTAATCGACTGGAAAATGGCCATTTTTCAAATGATCTCCAAATTCAATGAAATTAGTTTTGTTATGACCGTATGGTCAAAACATAGCTAGATTTATTTTTTTTGTAATTTTTGCAGTAAGTATGTGGCCCCAGTAAATTAAAATGTACGTTTGAATTCAATATATATTGATTTATATTTTAATTTAAAGGAAAACTGATCGAGACAGTCGAATTGTCTTACGAAACATATCCCATTGTGTTCGGAATGGGGGTATTTGGTTAAGGATGATAGTCATTGGGTTTGATTTGGAGTTCGTATGGATACGTGGGTATTTTTGGAAATTAAATAATATAAATAAAAAAATATGGGCCAATAGAAATTTTTTAAACCCTAAATCTAATTATCCAGAAATCGTCCGTCGTCAGTAATGATTAACGGCGAAAATTATTCGAAACTTCTCCTCCAAATTACACGAAATTCATTAATCGAAATCAGAAATTTATAATTGCAAAGTTCTTCATCTACATGAGATCTACATATTGATTGAATTTGGGGAATTATCGTTGAGGGTTGGAGGTGATTTTCGAGCTCAAAGAGGGCTCGTTCGAACTGGTTCTCCACATGAGGGGGGGACCTAGCTCGGTCGCGCTGACGGCGGTGGAAGGGGTTGCGACGACGGTTCTGGAGGCGGCTTCTGATGAACGGCTGGTGGCCTGTGGCACGAGAAAAAGTGAACTCTGGATAAGAAGGGCCGTTCGATGTGGGCGCAGGAGTTTTAACGAAGAAGAGAAGGTTTAATTTAATTATTCGTTTTATTAGTTATCTTAATGGAATCATTAACCTACAAACGTTCGCTTCTTTTTCATATGAGCACGGAAAATTACAAACTCAGTCATGTTGCGATCGTAGAGTCGAGAACTTTGTAACAAAATTGACCAGGTCCAATTTGGAGCATGTTAGAATTTCGTGCAAATTCAAATCCAAACAGAACTGAAATTCAGAAATAAAGAATGGCGAAGTGGAAACCGACAGTGAGAACTCTCTCTCATTCAAATTATTTTACAATTATTATATAATAGGTTGCAGACGGGGCTTAGTAGCTTCTGACACTACTTTTTTGTGCAAACCGTGGTTGATTGTTCGTTTGGCTTGTGATTGGGAGTGTCAGTGATTGGTATGGTTGTATATAAAATTATTTATATAAATAGTATATAAAAATTATCGTGGAAACGAAATAAATTAAATATTCATTTACAAATCGAACGGTTTGTTTATGTACACCCGTTTAACTGTTCTTGATTGGGACGATAATTTTTACACATCGCCCAACTACACAAATAATATTCAGTATTTGTTGTTTGAAAACCCCATATGGGTATTGGGATGATATTTGACATACACTAATCCCAGTTGTTTAGTGGTATGTCAATCGATTGAGACTGCTTAAGCGTTATTTATTTATTTTAATGCTTATACAGTTGTAAAATGCACTCTGGATGTTGTATGAATTTTTAATGATTTTTTATCATTATTGTTGTATACATGCGATGTATGAAATCCATATAACGGAAATTATATGGTAATTGATTGAGCCTGATTCTAGTTCAGAATTAACAAATATTTTAAAATAATATTCAGTGAATAATCAAAGTGTGATTTTGATGTCCGATTTTGGATGGACACAAAAATATTGAAATGTGAAGTCGTGTTAAGTAGTTAAACGCCATTTTAACCCGAACGGGTTTATCGATCGATTTTATTCATTTTATAATGAATATCGAAAAGAATTAATTTAAAAATCAAATATTTTGAAAACATTATCATTTTAATATTATAATGATATGAAATATTCAATTTTGATTTGAAAATTGAAATGGAGTTGGAATCGCTTTAAAATGGATTTATAAAGAAATATTCAATTTTGATTTGAAAATTTAAATGAAGTAGAAATCGTTTTAAAATGAATTTAAAACGATTTTATAAAGGAATACTCAGTTTTGATTTGAAAATTGAAATGGAAGTGGAAATTGTTTTTAAAACAAATTTAAAACGATTTATAAAATACGTGTTAAAACAAAATCAGATATATATATATATATATATATATATATATATTAATGGCTTGAATATAACGCGCCGCGCAACGACCGTCCGCGAATTTCGACCATTAACTTCAAATGGATGTAACGGGAGATCCGACCGTCGGATTCTCCTAAAACCGGAACCGTTGGGTTTGTATCGAAAAGAGATTTCCAATCAATACAAGAGATTTGAAATCTAATGGTTGGATTTTAAGATATGTCCAAATCAGTTTTGGAAAAGGTCGCTATGGATGCAGTTCGGTGGTCGATATTGAAAACCGACTGTACGAGCGATATTAAAATGATTAAAAATATGGAAAAATTGTGTAAAATCGCAGTAAATGATTTGGAAAGATTTTGGATGAAAAATCCTATATTTGAAAAGACAAAAATATATTTTTATCGAAATGAGCTAGTTAATAAGTAGAACGATAATCCAATTATTTTTAGAAATAATAAATTGGATTTGAAAATGGTTTTAAAATAACCAGAATTTTCCAACAAATAAATTGGAATGGATTTGGAATGGAAATAATCTCCGGAATATTTCGATAGGAATATTTCGATATGGGATTCCATGACTATACGAATATTGTTGAGGAATTTGGAAGATATATATATCGTTATTCCCAATATGATATTGGTTAGTTTTAAAATTTGATGCCGATATAATTTCTATTTAGAGCCTTGTATTTAATATCAAATTGGATTTTGGGTTTGTCATGAATGGTGTCTGTAATAACACTATTCTTAAACCCAGTTGAGAAAAGAATAAATCTTTAAACTAAGATTTAGTGAAGTTTTCCAATTAATTAATATTTAACTGGAATTGAATAAAAGAATTTGATTTTTGGGTTTATCGCGAACGGTGTTTTAAATAACATTTGTTCTTTAACCCAATTAATAGTAAAGAATATGATTTGGAATTTATAATCTTTTAATTAAGATTAATGGAATTTTCTAAAATAAAGTTTTTCGATTTAATATATTAAATTGGAATTCAATTGGTAATAATCGTAATGAGTTGCTGTGAAGGAAGGCTGTTACTATATGTGGAATTTAAAAGGCTTTGCCGTTATTTAATTTATATTATTAGTCTGATATGGGAATTTATATCGATTATACACTATTATGATTTCCGTGTAGATTTCATTTTGATGGAAGATGATTTTGGGTTTATCGTGAACAATGATTTAAATGACATTAGTTCTTTAACCCAGTAAAGACAGGATTTATTTCCTAAATTTGAATAATCATTAAATAATGAATTTTGATATTGAAACTAAGTGGAGTTTTAATGAATCTTTAATTAGATTGAAATGTTAATTTGATAATTAAATTTGCCAAATTTGAAAAGTTATCGAGAATGGAGTATCACCAGTTTTACTCAAGGCGATAGTTAAATCTTTGATTAGATTTGAACGTGAAATGGTAATTGAATTTAACAATAACACGGTGGTGTTAGATATGGAGTACTATCAGTTTTGCTCATGGGATGAATAGGCTAGGATGGGATAATAAAATAAATGATTACTTCGGTAATGCGTTAATCCCGACTAATTTGATAAACCTCAGTTTGGTTTAAATTGTGAAAAGATACTATAAGATCTTTTGTAATGATTTCCGAAGAAATGGATCAAACAGTGTGTTTAAAAGTGATAATCTTTGATAAGATTAATGAGAACCTTTGAAATATGAATAAAAGAATATCCTGGATTAGAATGAGGCGTATGATGTGTTGTTATAACATTTGATTATAAGATACGCGAGTTATTCGGAAAGACCGGGTTTAACCTATTCTGAATAATTCATACGACGGATAACAGTCGAAGAAATTGAAGACGGTGCAAGACTGACGATCTTCACATCGAATGGATGGGTTGTTACCGATGCCCATGATTAGAGTAGCTACCTTGAAGGGGATACAGTGGTGGCCATCCAGACGTATTTGTTGATTGTTCGGATATGCGAGGGCCTTTCTCTTGTATTGGACGTACGAGACGAGGAATAAGGTGCCTCCGGTTTCGTTCAGACCCAGAACAGACTTGCAAATGAATGGTATGTCTGACATTGTATTCCATTATGATGTATTCGTTGATCTCTGCTAAATATATATCTATTTGGAGGCGGAGAATTTATTCTCTTGCTTAACACCCTTCTCTGAGACGTACGAGCTTAGAGGTTATATATTGGTAGAAATCAATGGTATGACATGGATTGATAGTGTAGCATGTTGAGATGCAACGATCCAAACTTTTGTTGAAAACCAAAGTTTAGTGGATGATGATCAAAGCATAGCTTTAATTAGCATAGCTTTGTGTAGCGTTAATCAAAAAGCCTCACACATCGGTATAGTGGTGAACTGATGGTCAGATCAGCATGCTTTTGAGATGAGGATAGACACCCTTAGAGGCGTCATGGATTCGGTCGACCAAGATGATCTGAGTGTGGTCGCTCCACGCTCAGAGAGATAGGGCATACCCCCCGATTCCCATAGGGATAGAGTAAGCGGTGTTTTCTCTAGCTGGGACGTAAGACGCAGTGATACTTGATTTCCCAAAAGGGCGGATGTGCATACGGTGTTTTCTCTAGCTGGGACGTAAGCCATTGCGTATTGCACTACGCGATAGATCTTTTGAATCAGGAGCCATCAATATGGAAATCCAAACTTCCAATACGACATTTTGCGGTTTTAGTTGTAAACCTATGGATGGCGACATAATGTATGGTACCTATGCCATCTATGATTGATACATTTACTTTCAAAATTGATTTCTACACTATACACTTATAGTAATAAATGATTCTTTTTTTTTAAAACGTACCATGCATATTTGGCTATTATAAGGTAAAACTCTATCCTTTGGCTTGCGTTGCATTGTGTGATGGGACCTAAGTCTTATAATAGCTTCATTTTCCTTTAATTAGCATTGCGTTGTTTGTTTTAGGCATTGATATTCTTGAGGGTAAACTCGTTTCGTGTTATACGGCGTGGTACTTTGATTTACCTTATTTTAAAGTAAAGTTTTAATAACTGTTTTAGTTCTCACACCAGTCCCATGACTGACTCAGAGTTTATTGTTTCTATCTAAAATCTGGGTGCCCATATTTTCCATACGGGCAGCTAGTAGTTTTGGTTTCCGTAGATATTTCTTTTCCCAGGATCCTGGATTTACAGCTGGAGCTATATTCGGAAAGCTTTGTATCCGTGTATTTCTTTCGATTGTGAAAGTGATTGTATTTATATATTTAATTTCCATTGATATGCATTTTAAATCTTTGATATTTTTCTGTGTAATATTTATTCATACTCTGTATATTCTTGTACTCTGATGTAAATTGTTGTAATAAGCAATGAAATGTTCTATTGTTCGTGTTCTGATTTGTCGCGTTCTCAATTCAATCCGGGCTTTCCCGTAAGGGCGAGTTTGGGTCGCCTCAATATTACTCAATGATAAAATTAAAATGAATATCTTAATAAGGAAATTTATTTCTCAATAATCAGATTTCCTAAAATAAATATCTCTTCATACAAATATAATAGCATATTTAGGATGCAACAAATCTTATATCTATAATTTTAGCAAATAAGATATATTGCATAAAAGATTTCTATCTCAAATAACAATGCATTCAATAATTCATGGAAACTCCAACTTTTGACGATAAAGGAATTACAAGTTCTCAACTTTTATTTCAAGTACTAAAAATTAAGTTTGTCGTGTATGCTTTCGTTAATATTTCCATTCACTTCGGGTGCTAAATCAAAAAAAAACTTCAATAAATGAAAGCTTTTCTTTTTCTTCTTCAACATATGAACTTCAGGTTCATATTATTTCGGATTCCAAAGAATTAATTTACTTTATGATTTTTCATTTGTTTATTTTTCATAATTCACTTTTGGTGATAGATCAATATTAGATCTGAACTTAATACGATCTTCTAGATACGTATTATATTTACATTTGTTTCTCTAAGAAACAATACAACATTTCTTCTGGAAATATGAATTATGTAACAAAATCAAATTAAATCCAATGAATTTATTTGAATAGAGAAGAACAAAAATTTGTCGAATCCAAAAAAAATAATCCTTGCAATCAACATCTCATTTTTAAATCATGTAGAGATCTCAAATATATATAATTTGAGTATAATTTTGAGATCAACAGTATGATTACATAAAAAAATCAAAACTATAATAGAGTGAGATCTAAAATATTATTAACAAAATAATAATCAGATCTCAAAGTGTAGATCTATATGAGTTATAAAATTATAAGATTAAAAAAATCTAGAAGATAACACAATAGATTTAAATCTAGAACGAGATGAGACCTAACAAAAATGGAGATTTGAAAAATCAAATCAATCAAATTAGAAAAATAACCTATCGTTTTAAGATCTATAATTAGATCTATAATCAAATCGTGCTGATAACGTGTATAAAATAAAACAGAACATATAATAAACAAAAGCCATTAGAGAGAACAAAAGAGATAGGGGAGAGACCTTTTATTTCTATTGATTCAAGTGTGTACAATTTCTATTACATTGGCTCCTTTATATATAGGCTTTGGAGCTGATGTTAAACTGATTCCAATGATGTGGGACTAAATAAAATATTACAAACGCATATTCACAGTAGTGTATTACAACAAAATATGTATAGATAGAATGTGTATAATTTAAAGAAGATACAAAGGGAGCATTATTAAATACCTTACAAATTAAAGGAAGTTGATTGTGTCACAATATTTAATATCCTAAAGATTAAAGCAACTATTTATGTCTAAAGAAGCTGCATATAGTATTTGACGATAAATGAACCAGTAAGAGCATTCCCAGCAGTCAGTGGCCATTTGAAAGGAAGAAGGATGTTTAAAGCGGCAATTCCTTCCACTGTTCCAACAATGGGTGAGAGGCCGTTGTAATGTCTTTTCTTTTTTTAAATATAAAACCTTAAATGGTTTTCTGAAAACCATTTAAGGTTAAAGAAAAAAAGAAAAAAAATTACAGCGGGACTTTACATTTGTAAACGGCGATCCTCCTTATTTCACTTTGCTCTGCATGCTCTTCCTACCACTGCTACAGTGTGAGTCCTCCTCATTCCCCCCATTTCGTTGCTTTCTACCACTGTTGGAAATGACCTAAGGCTTAACAAGGCTACAATATTAATGGGTTGAGAATAAAATAAATGGAAGGGCATAGTACTCCATTAAGCTAAAGAATAAGCTAAATTGGAACAGAAGTAGAAACTATGTAGGGTGCAGAGTAGTGAAATATATAGTAAATGAAAGAACAACCTAACATAGGCATTGGCGGATCTATCAAGGGTCCAGTGGGGGCAGTGGCCCTCACTGAGATTTATAAAAAAAAAATAGAAAGCATTTTTCTTTATATTTCCTACCCACAAATTAATATACACATATTCCTACTTACAACATACCTAAACCAACGTATTCATTTTAAAAGGTAGTAGCTTCCCCCAAAAGAAAAGGCAACAGGTCCAACTCCAAGTCTCCAACAGTCCAAAAACAAAAGGTATGATTTTTATTTCTATTGATACGTTTCTTTTTACTTTATATTTGGTTATAGCTTATATGATACTATGAAGTTTTCTCCAATCTTTATCAATTTACAGTGCATATTATATGTTTGTGAAAATGTCTTAACCATGTAGTGGAACTTAATTTGTTTTTTATGTGAAAATAAATAATATGTGTATGATAGCATGAGTGTATCATTGCCAATTTAATATAGGAAGACATGGAAAAATGTTTCAAAAAAGCATCATCAAATATGCTAGAATCTAAAGCTATAGATCCTGATAATTCAAAAAGAAGTTGTCTTGAAGTTAATATGGAAGACCTCCCTTCTGATCCTGGATTACGAACACGTATATTAGACTACCATCCAAACATTCAAGATGAAGTTTGAAGACATTATTTACATCAAAGCCCTTGTCAACCGAGAGATCACGATTTTCCATTTAGTAATTTTGGAAAATCTAAACATTGTTTTGTATCCAAATGGTTTGATGATTTTCCTAATCGGTTGGAATATAGCAAAGAAAAAGATCATGCATTTTGTTAATGTTGCTATCTTTTCAAACCGGTCGCCTAAAAACAAGCTGGTGGAGATTCATTTGATGGGGAAGGATTTAAGACATGGAAGAAAAAAGAAAGATTTTTATGTCATGTAGGTGATCAAACTAGTGCTCACAATGATGCATGCAGAAAATGTCTAGCTTTGATGAATGAAAAACAACATATTCAAAACATAATACCTAAGCATTGTGATGAAGAACGAGTTAGATATCATATTCGTTTAACTGCATCTATCGATTGCATTCGTTTTCTGTTATCACAAGGCCTTGCATTTCGTGGTCATGATGAGTCTGAAAATTCAAGTAATCAAGGTAATTTCCTTGAACTTCTAACTTATCTTTGTAATCGTAATGAGGGATAATGGTTGGGACTCTTTAATGGAGACGATTGTTGATTTTTATGATCAACAAAAAAATGATGTCTTGGTTATCTATAATATGTATCACCCTCATAAAAGATCACAACGCAAGGTTCAAAAAATCACAAATATGCATTATTATCGATTTGATTTTTTCAACAAGGTAATTGATATGCAACTACAAGAGTTGAACAACCGTTTCAATGAGGTTAATACAGAGTTGCTACTTTGCTTGACATATCCTAATAATTCATTTGAAGCTTTTGACAAAGGAAAACTGATTCGTCTTGCCCAACTTTACCCATATGATTTTTCTACTATAGAATTAATGGTGCTAGAAAGTCAGCTTGACACTTATATTTGTGATATGTGATCTAATCTTATGTTCTCGGTCTTGAAAGGAATTTCGAATCTTGCAAAAAAACTTGTGGCGACAAAAAAACATGAGGTGTATCAATTAGTGTATTTGCTAATCAAGTTGGCGCCAACATTATCAGTTGCCACTGCTTTTGTCGAAAGAGCTTTCTCTGGTATGAACATTATGAAGAATCATATACGAAATAGGATTGGTGATCAATGGTTAAATGACTATTTGACTGTGTATGTTGAAAAAGATATATTCAATAGCATTTCAAATGAGCCAATTCTTCAACGTTTTCAGAACATGAAGTCTCGTCGAGGACAACTTAAATATATGAACAAGTTTATGTATACGTGTGAACAAGTTTATGTATTATCTTTATTATTAGTTTTTGTATGGAAAAAAATATTTTGCCCCTGCTGGAATTACTATCTGTATCTTCCACTGAGCATAGGAATCAAGTGGAGTCTATGTAGCAGGCATAGTAGTAGAGAAAGAATGGATTAAAAGAATAGCATAAATAAGAATCCATAAAGAGATTACTCAAGGGGTGAAGTAGTAAATGAGCACGCATACGGAAGCAAAAGATGCAGATATATACAAGAACTATTTGCATCAGTACTATAAATATGTTACTTATGATGTATGAAAAGTGGGAAAAACTCCACCTGTGTGGTACTTGTTGATCTGACTATATGATTGTAAGGCTAGGTATTGTTCGCACCAGACCTTGGCACATGAATATTTTTGGATGCTTACGTTTCCAAAAAAGATTTTTAGGACATTCTATGGCTTTTTTGAAAAGTGATTCATTTATTTAAGGGTTATTTAGTTTTAACATTTAAAAAAAAAATAGAACAAATGCTAAGTTTAATAATTAATTTAAGGACAAAGGCCAAATTCTATTATGCACCATGAAGTTCAATTTAACTCCCATCATTAATGAATTAATTTATAAAATAAAAAACAATCCTCAAAATTAAAAGAAAAAAAATATGATTTTAAAATTATTTTAGTCAATTTATGTTATTATAAACATACAAAAATAATTAAGCCTGATAGGTAGAGTGGACGGAACACTATAAACTCCGTAGGTGGTGGATGGTCCACCTTAAGAACCGATATTAGCTGACTATGAACTACAGTCACCTTACCTTAATGTATTTTTATTATTGGTCATAATAAAAAACTGTTACGGAACACTATAAAAATCAGTCGGCTATGCCAAAAAACATATAAAAATAATCAGCTTGGAAAGCTAAATGAATATAGCTTTATATTGTATCACCAAATACAGAATTAAGTCATTTTAAAGGTAATCTTGTTTACACCATAAAAAAGCTATATGCATTTAGCTTTCCATCCTGAGTTTTCTTATATTGTTTTTCCTCCATATTTACAAAAAAACATTTCATAATTAATATTAACTTTTAATCTTATAATCACAGGAAAATATTTTTGTATTAATTTTTATTATTTGTGAAATGCCAACACATGTCCTTAGTTTAAAATATTTGGACTTGTTCCAATTAAAGTACGAAAGTAGCATTTGATTTACATAGTAAAAGTTGCTTGTCCTTAGATCTATTTTTTTTTAAAATGTGTCCTTGAAACAAATATCCACTTTATTTTTTTGGCAAAGCCGACCAGTTTTTATAGTGGTCCGTAACACTTTTTTTAATTATAACCAATAATAAAAATACCTATAGTACAGATAAACTACATGCATTAGTGCAACGTCATACACAAATAGAGTGCCCTTAAAAATACAATATATTTACCCACCAAGTAAAAAATCAGACTACCCGATTTTCATTCTGTAATTTAACAATAAATAAAACTCTAGACATAGTTCTATTTAACTTCACATATTCAATACTCCATGCACCCATATCAACTACCTACAATAAAAGCAATACGTTGCATCTGTGACCCATATCAACCATATTTTAAGTTTCCCTTTCTCTGACTAATTCAAGAGCTGCACTGCAAAGTGACTCGGCCATCCTCAACACCTTCATCGTACTAACCAATGTTATGCATCCAACCTTCAGCCCAAGCTATGACAAGGAATCAAATGCTAACAAAATCAGTCCTCAAATAAATCTCCCATAGCTAGTGATGTTCCTTACTCTGAATTTACTTATACTATGGCTGGAAAATATGTCATATATGCAAAGGCAGTGAATTTGTGTATTACATTGCACTAATGCATGTAATTTATTTGTTATTTTAATAAATGAACCACTTTTCAAGGAAGCCATGAAATATCCCGAAAATATTTATAGCATGAGAAATTCATGAAGAGAATACAAAACCACAAGTTAGGATGTCAAAAAAAGGTAATGTAAAGAAGATAACTAAAATAGATTAACCCTTTTTTTTCTTTTGCTATGTACATTATCAAATACATTTTGACTCATCATTATTCAAGGAGTAATTGGAGGCTCGTGATAAATGGAAGCATCCTGCCTTTTATCTTTGGACTCAACAAGCATAGCTACACCTTGTCTCATAGGTGGTCTAACACTCAACGATGTACTCGTACAACACAAAATATATTACATTTACTTTTCTGATACTATTTGAAACAATAGGTGGTATAGCTACATACATTTATACATTCAACACTCCACTCAGTCATCCAATAACGTATATTGATAATATCCAAATAATTATACTCAAATAAAGATGTTAAATGATAGGATCGTATGTATGGCACATGTTTATATTAGATGGATGGAATTTTGACATCAGTTCATGTATTCTTAGACTTGTTTGCAATCTTTCACTAGTAGTTTTCATAATAGCATTGGACCCCTAGCCATGACCATAATGTTGTAGTCATCACAAGAATCATTTTAAAATAGAAAATGAGGCCAATTTTACCGCACAGTGGTAACCAGAGCCATTTACAGTTTTTCATTTTTTTCCACATAATCTTCCCATTTGTTTCTACTTTGAGGTAACAAAATATTGCACATAATGATGTCGACATGGTTTACAAGATAAATACCTAGATAATTAGCTGTAACTTTAGATAAATAACAGCTAGACAAACACAATGCATAAGCGAAGAAGGCCTTCTATGCCAATGCGTTGCCTGTACAATTAAAAATCTTGTGTCCAAACTTATGGCTACGAATGCTATCTAAGATAACATGGTTTTTCGAATGGATTAAAATTTTCGAATGGATTAAAAACAACAACATGTGAATCCAACCCAAAGTAATGTAGGCTGCTACTTTCTCACAACAATAATTAACTATTAACACCAAGCAAACGCGTGACAACAAGTCATATAGCAGGAAAGATTCCTCCACAAAATGCGTAATTATGCTTTTAGAAACCGATTAACGACAACGATGTCAGACTCTATGATGTGCTTCGTCCTAATGTGTCGTCAACATAGGAAATTCAAGAGTAACAACAAAAACATACCAGGGTAGTTCATGACTTGCTTTCATAATAATACTTTTATTTCATTTTATTATTAGAAGAAGGGGTTAAACTGGTGAAAATAATTGTGTTGGTAAATATTTGAAGTATTTGTACGTTTTATTTGAGTACCTATTGAAATAACAAAGTATTCCAACAACCTAATACTTTCTTCGACTAGCATCTTTTTAAGTATCTATATATCCAAAAAAAAAACAGATGTTTGTATAAACTAAAAGAAGTTTTGCAGTTCAACAAAGTCTTGAATCACAGAATTCAATTAACCAATAATTATGCATGAATCCAGATTGGATCTTCAAGTCAATATGTCAAGCATCAATATAACCCGCTTAAGTCATGCTTTTTCTATTTTCTCATTGTTTTCTCATCAAATAATCTTTCTCCAAATAATTCTTTCTCATTTTCATGTTCTGTATAATTTATATTGCAAAAATAATTATCTTTCTAAAATCTAATAGTAACGAATGCCGTGTCTTTTTTCTGTTACAGACTTCTACAAATTACTGTAAGTTGGTCAAGTGAGACATTACTAAACTTATATCGTTGTGCACTATTGGTTTGTATACAATTGTAGTTGTGTTAGCGTAGTTGTGCAGTACACTAGTGCACACATTCTGTCATAGAACTTGAATACTTTATACAGCTTGCCTATGTAGCATTTTTATAATAATATTTTTACACTAGTTTAATGGAATTGCCTATGTAGCATATTTTTTATTAACCTTTTTGCAGGAGTTAGATTGAATTTTTTGAAAGGAAGAAAAAAAACATATTTGAATCATTTGTTTGACTCACGGACAAGATAAGGAAAACTATGATTTTAACTTAGAAGTTCCAGCCATGCCAAATCTTGCATCTGATTATATGTACATACCTTTTAACAAAGAGGGATCAAACTAATTCTTAATGAAGAAATCAAGAAATGAGTTCCGTGGATAAGAAGCAAGCAACCAGTATATGGTGGATGAATAAAAACAACAACAACAAAACAACGGTGTAAAATCGTCCATTATTAGTTGTTAATATTATTGTAGAAATCATCAAATCGCACCAAGTTTAATAACATATAACTTAACAAAAAAATCATCAAATCACTTTAAACTCTTCGCTAAACTCAAGAACGCATTACATTAACTTAGGGAATCACAAACAAGGGAATTAGTAAATCGGTTAATAGCTGAAGCAATCCACGCTAGCAAATCAGAAAATCAGGCAAATCCAAATTAGCATTAAAGAGAAAATTTTCGTCTTAACGTCGATACAAATCGAGTGATGCGCAGATCCAAATGTCGATAGAATTTTTTTTGATGTCGATGAAAAGTCTATGTCGATTGGAATAAGTGGAAGAAAATGCATGATGAAGAAAGTTTATGTAACATCCCAGAATTTTAACTAAGTTTGATTTGGATTTTTATAATTTTTGATTTTCTGAACATAAATTGATTTTATAAGGTTTGAATATAATTTTTTTTTACTTTGAATAAGTATTTCGTTATATTAAATATGATTTTTGTAAGAAAAACTTATTTTTAAAAAGTTGTATTTAATTTATAAGATTTTATGTTAAGTAATGATAATCTCTGATTTTGGTAATATTGATTTGTAAAATATGAATTTGGTAAAGGACAATTTATTTTATGATTTTACAAGAATGATTATTAATAAGTTTGGATTTTGCTGATATTATTAGTCGTTCGATCGGATTTGTCAAAAGATAACATAAATTAATAGCATTAGTATTATGCGTTGCTCTTTGTTTTCATAACGTTTAAGGTAAATGCTACCAAAAACACATTCCTTCTTTTTTTTACAAGTGTTAAGACACTTGTAATTTTGCATGCAACATTCCATGCATGTAATACACATGTCCTATGATGTGTCACTCTCTCCTTACTCCTCTTTTCCTATAAATACCACCCTTTCCTTCCACTTTTTCATTCATTCTCACTTCTTTTCTTTCTCTCTTCTTCTTAAAGCTTATGGCCATGGTTTCCATGGCATAAGTCTTCCTCTTTTCCACCACCACCTTGCCAAAGTTCGTCATTTCTCCTCCTCCTCTTAGAATATAAAGAGAGATTAGTGTATATTATATTATATATATTTTGGTGAAGAAGACATTGCGTTGAAATACTGTCCGACGGTTCGCTTAGCTAGGCTTGCCTACGTTGAAAATTTGGAAAGCTGTTAGGTGAGAACTTCTAATTTAAAATTATTTGTTTAAATTAGTTAATTATAATTAGCTGAGATAATTAAAATTTGTTGATGATGATTGTGTGATGGATGTTATTATGTGAATGGATGTGCATGTAGTTAGATAATACATTGAACACTGGTAAGCGTTATTGACCGTAACGCTTGTGCACCGTTAAACTGTTTGCTTGTGATGAATGAATTCGTATCCATCTGGTCATATGGTTCATTTGGATAA
This sequence comes from Allium sativum, assembly GCA_030737875.1. NCBI lineage: Eukaryota > Viridiplantae > Streptophyta > Magnoliopsida > Asparagales > Amaryllidaceae > Allium > Allium sativum. The sequence goes on along the minus strand of CM060916.1, from coordinate 603,987,520 downwards.
ATATGATTGCATTACATGATATTACACACACACCACGTAGTTGTGGAAATATATGGGTGATCGATTTAAAATCTCCTTCCTATATACGATTTTATTTAATCATCAAATAATATTTAAATTGCTAGTTTTGAATTAAACATTAACTTTTTAAATATTGAATTAGGATTGGAAATGATTTGAATTATGTATTGATTCTGTACAACGATCTTTATATCTATCTGAAACCAGTTTTGGTAAAATATATTATTTTCAATTTAAATTCGAAATGAGATTTTGAAATTTGAATATGAGCGATGTCTCTTTATATTAATAATATAATATACACCAGAACGTTCTAGGATGACAGAGAGGATAGTGTCTAGGCTTGGGTTTGGAATTAAAGTTTCCTGCTCTCCCTGGCTATCCCTAACTGATCCGACGAATGGGAAGGTTAATTTGTAGTTATTCGAATTCAGAAATGAATTGGAATTTATGAAAGTTGAATTTTAGATCCAAAATAATTTGAAAAGTAAATTTAAATGATTTTAAAAGGGTTATATAAGGATATAATGATTTTCTAAGATATTTTGAAGTATCGTAGAATAATGGTTATTATGGTAAAAATAGAGCTTGTCGCATAACGACAATTTACGTATTTTAGATGCAAACTTTAAACGCTTATAACTTTTGCAATCTAAATCGGATTTCAATGAAACAAAAAACAATTGATTTATATTAACAAGAACTTTCAAATGAGTGAAAGCAGATTTTAAATTCGAGTTATAATTTTCAAGTTATGTTTGAAACCGTTTTGGAAAAGATCGATGTAAGAACAATTGTTGCCCATAACCATAAACAGCTATTTTTAAATTATTTAAAAATATGGGAAAAATTTGTAAAATCATTACAAATTATGAAAAGGTGTTTTCAATTGTAAAGTTTAAGTTTTGGCTAAGATAAACGATATTTTGATCAAAATAGTTAAGATAACTGTTTTGTAACACTTTTGGAACGCTATTGTAACGCTTTCTTCGAAAACAATCTATTTTGAAGTTTTAACCCGTAAACGATTTTCCGAATTGTAAGTAATGATTTGTGGAATGTTTTCAAAGGTTTAAGAGTATTAAAAATATTTTATATGGAATTTAAATTGATACTAATACGGGTTTTTAATACTAAATAATTGGATATGGTTGGAGATAAATCTTCGGATGTTTGATATTAGTTCGGTAAATGAAAACTCTTATTATCTGAGGAATTTAAAAGGTAATTCACCGTTATTTTCTTATAATATGAGTTGGATACGGAAATTAATATTGAAGATAAGTTGATTGTATCTCTATCCAGATCTAATGTCAAAGAGTTGAATAAACCCTTCAATTAAGACACGGGTTCTCACCTTGATTTAAATAAGCTAGATAGAAATAATCTTCGATATTTGGTATGAACCTCATGATGTAAATGTATACTATCTGGGGAATTTGAAAGATATTATTATATCGTTATTCTACTTATAGTATTCGTTGATTATGAGAATTTATATCGAATATAAGTGGATAAAAATTCTGTGTAATTTATGATTCAATGACGATTGATTTGGGTTCTGTCGTGAATCGTATCTTCAATAATACCATTCTTGAAACCCAATAAGATTGAGTTGTGGAAATTCGTATCGTAATTGGAATTTAGTCAAAATCTTCGATCCGAGAGAATTAAAAGTAAGAAATTGAAGCGAAGGTATACTCTTTGATTTCAAAGAAGAATTTAAGATGATAACGAGATATACGAAATTATAGAAATTCAAATCTTTAGTTGTAAATGAATTGATAACTATGTGGAAGGAGTTTTGAATTGAAAAGCCTATGTGAACCATAGTTATTGTTTAAAGTACGCTTATTACTTGGAAAGACCGGGATCGAGCATATGTTCGAAAACCATTCCAAGTAATAATACGACGTTATGAAGCAATCCAGGACTTGGTAAACGACGAATGAAGACCGGGAATATTTGAATTGTTTAGATTGATTGTTGATTAATGTCTCGGTTGGGTAGGCCACCCGATACGAGATGTGAGTTACATGAGACCTGAACAAATTTAAGTATTTTCGGGTTGTTCCGTTCAGACCCAGAACGGTCTTGTATGGATGGTGTGTCTGACATTGAAATTGACTGCATAGCACTGATTTCCGTTAATGAATATCGGATTTGTGGCAATATATTATCCTCGTCTCTAAGTCATATGAACTTAGAGGGTATGCATTGATTGAAATCAGTGATATGTCGTGAATTGTCAATGTGACATACCCAAGTTAGGAACTGAGCTAGTGATGATCAAAGAATGGCTTATCGAAGCATAGCTTTGTGTATGACGTGACATCGACAAACCTCACACCCCGGATGATGAGAAACTGGCGGTTAGGTTGTGTATATATATGAATTGATGATGACCGCTGCAGCAGTGGGAAACCACTTATGACTTATGGAATAGGGTATGTCCGGGGGGCCGCGTCTGGTCGAAAACCGTTGATCTACCTCGCGATTTGTATTGGTGTCCGCGTCTGGATGAAAAACCCTTGATTACATTTCGTTTGTGTTTCGATTGATCTTTCGTGCCAGGAATCATCAAGTTGGAAACCCAAATCTCCAATACGAGCCATACGATTTTGATTGCATATATATATATGGCGATATAATATTATGGGGTATTATGCCGTCTAGGATTAATACATTTATTTGCAAAATGTTTTCCACATTATATATATGTATTATGTTTTTGAAAGAGGATTTTTACGTATGAAAGCATGCTTGGTTATCATAAGATAAAACTCGCCCATCTGGTGTGCGCTTGCATTGTGTGATGTGGGACGAGCTTATGATAGCTTCATTTTTAAAAGTCATTGCGCATTTATATGCACGGGTGTTCACATGGAGTAAACCCGTTCCACATTAGCGGCGTGGTCCGGTGAAATTCTCAACTTTAAAATGAACCTAATAATAACTGTTTTGAGTTCTCACACCAGTCCCACGACTGACCTGGAGTTTATTGTTCCTTCCTAAACTCTGGGTGCCCATTAATTTCCACACGGGCAGCTAGTAGTTTAGTTTTGCAGTTATAGATCGTTGGAGCAAAGTTCGGAGCGCTTTCTGAGTTGGAGTACACGACGGAGTTTGGAGCTTCTGTTGTATCATATGGTTTTCTTCCGCTGAGAGTATAATTTTTTTTTTCCGCTGTATGTGTTGTAACTCTGATATTCTATGTAACTCTGATGTAACATTGTAATTTGCAATGAAAAATTCTGTTATTTTGTTCAAAATATGTATGTACCCATAACAATTCGTCTTTTTGAACGGTTTGAGTCGGTTTAATTACCGACGAAAACTGGGCAAAAAGGCGGGTCGTTACGGTTGGTATCAGAGCTTTGGTTATACAAAGCTATCGGGTACAACATATTTTGAACAAAGGATAGGACTCATCAGAGCTATAGTATCTCATTAGAGATAGGGTTAGAAATGCCCTAGAATGAGATTTCGGAATATTATGATGAGAGAGCGTATTTTTGAAATCTATATAAGGTATTTTTGTACAAGTAAATCATTTTTGAAAATAATAATTATTTGAAATAAAATATTTTGAAGAAGATTTGAAAATAAGATTTTTAAAGGAATTACTTTCAAAATAAAAAGGGCTCTTTGTGATAAAACTTCGAAAATCCAGCGTCGATCTGTTCGGAGTTATCGAGAAATAAGCGATTAGTGAATTGGCTTTAACAAGCGTATTGAAAAAAAAAACTTCGAGCTTGGAATGAGAATTTCAAAATATTTTGCAACCTATATATAAAAATTTTATATAAGAAGATCGTTAATTCAAAGCTATAGATTTGAAAGATAATCAGCGTGTAATAAAAACGATTGCGAGTATTTATTTGACGTCCAGGTTGGACGATCAAGTATGTAAGGATTTTGCATATACGCAAAGCTAATGTATATATGAAGTCCAATATATACTAGATGGATATAGAATCACATTCTAGTCGCTTGGGGATAATTCCAGTGATTGATCGATCATCATCAGTCTTATTTTTGGGTTTCGAAAGTGGGATGACTATATGTTTCTGATCGAGACGTCAAGAAGTACTTAAAGCTGTATAGATAAACAATTGAAAGTGTTTTGCGACGTCCTCACAATTGTAAAATTGATTTCGCAAATGACTTTCGAAGTATTGAATATATTATGTTATGAAATGGGATATGCGAAAAATGAATTTAACATAAGGTAGTTAAGTTAAACGCATACTTAACTGATAATTAGAAGCGTGTATCAGACTATTTTGTCAAAACCGCAAGGATATATTTTAGAAGCTAATCTCACTTGAAGAACTGAAAAGTGAAATTTTGAAAATGCATGTAAGCGAGCTTGGTTCACCCCATATTTCGATTTTGACGATACAATTTAATAAAATTATGGTAAATGTCTTAAGTGGGGGAGAAGACCGATTTTCCCACCTGAAGCTATACGAATTTTGAGAAACAAGGTTAATATGATAAAATGGGATATGTATTGAACAAATCGACTGAATTTTATATTTTCCCTTGTTAAGAGAAACCGACATGAATGAGTGGGTCAAACGAAAATTTCTCAACAAGTATTCACTTGAAGCACAAAGGAAGAAAATGAAGTTGTTAAAGTAAGATTTATTCAAGAGGAAATTTTTGAAAATTTAACGAGTATCCTATGATTAAACTGTTAGAATTTGTATCCTTGTTTGCATGTGAGTCCCCATCTGGGGCTAGATTGTCCATTTAAATTCCAACCATTTGCTATTGAGTAGTGTCATTCGTACCTTTGTATCATGTGCATTTGGCCAAGTATTTGATTCGAACCTTTGCACCTGTTGATGCTCATTAGATGTTGAATTTCTATTCCAAGCTCATGAAACCTAATTTGGTCTATGTATACCTTTCATGCACAAATTAGCATGGAACTTCTATGCATCTTTACTTGATTTGAGCACATGGAATTTTGACTTGATCTATGTGTGCCTCTTTGTGCTGTGTGAAACCGTGTCGATAACTTTAATTTGTCCAAGATATTTTGTAACAGAACCTCAATAAATGAGATTTCTTTGAAATATAGAATCCAACTTATGCAAGAAAATTTGGATTTTTAAATATTAATTTTGAGGATTTGGTTCCGGAAATTTTGAAATCAATGTTTTGGGATGTTTTTACCAATGCTAGTTTGAATATACGCATAATCAGAGTGCGCAAAGGAAGCGTGATGGTATTTTTAAATAAAACTGTTTTAATAGATTTTACGACTATTTAAGTAAGAAAATGTTTCTAAACAAGACATGATATTTAAACAAGAATGAAAAAGAGATTTTATATATTTTGAATTTTAAAGTGGATTTAGAGAAAGTGTTATTCGATTAGGTGAATATGACAACAAAAATTTGAATATTAAATGAGTATAAAAGTTAACTTATAAATGGGTTAATATGAGATTATATTGGAAATGATTGAAATAAAAATTTGGAATAGAATGAGTATTTCGGAAATATAATTCTATCTCTTCCCTTGTCACTGGGTTTTGCTCGACCCATTGTCATATTTTGAATATCACCCCGAATTGTCATTATTCAACTTTATTTCGGAATTCTTCCTTTTGCCCTGCTCAGATAAAGCCTTGGACAAGTGAACTAATTTAGATTTGAAACCGGTATTTTGAATTATCTCTTAAATTGAACTTGAATTTGTATTGAGTGCAATAGAATTTCTAATACTAAATTTAGCCAAGATGTTATTTTGCAAGATAATTGAATGATTAGGGGAAAAGATTTATTTGAGAACTTGGATTTAAATTTCTAATTTAAGCACTTAGTCTTATAATTGATAAGAAAAACATGGGTTTCGTAAGAGTAAGTTAGAAAGACAATCTCTAAACTTTAAATTTTTAGGGTCATAGACATCTAAGTACTAGACAGTATCTATCCCAGTTTCTCTTTTGTGGTAATGGTAGCAGCTCTGGATCTAACTCAGATAATTTGATTTTAATCATGACCAGCGACAACCCTAGTAATCACGAGATCATAGAAGTTTCCTTAGACTCTAAATTTAGTGTAAATTTGAATGATATGAGCCTTGGTTCTGACCATTACATATCTGGTATGTTGAGAGAGAGATTGGAATTTAAAATTTGTGAAGGAGTTAAATTTACTCGACTTCCTTTTCGAGGACGAAAAGTTTCTAGGGGGGGGGGGGGGGGTGAATGTAACATCCCAGAATTTTAACTAAGTTTGATTTGGATTTTTATAATTTTTGATTTTCTGAACATAAATTGATTTTATAAGGTTTGAATATAATTTTTTTTACTTTGAATAAGCATTTCGTTATATTAAAAATGATTTTTGTAAGAAAAACTTATTTTTAAAAAGTTGTATTTAATTTATAAGATTTTATGTTAAGTAATGATAATCTCTGATTTTGTTAATATTGATTTGTAAAATATGAATTTGGTAAAGGACAATTTATTTTATGATTTTACAAGAATGATTATTAATAAGTTTGGATTTTGCTGATATTATTTGTCGTTCGATCGGATTTGTCAAAAGATAACATAAATTAATAGCATTAGTATTATGCGTTGCTCTTTGTTTTCATAACGTTTAAGGTAAATGCTGCCAAAAACACATTCCTTCTTTTTTTTACAAGTGTTAAGACACTTGTAATTTTGCATGCAACATTCCATGCATGTAATACACATGTCCTATGATGTGTCACTCTCTCCTTACTCCTCTTTTCCTATAAATACCACCCTTTCCTTCCACTTTTTCATTCATTCTCACTTCTTTTCTTTCTCTCTTCTTCTTAAAGCTTATGGCCATGGTTTCCATGGCATAAGTCTTTCTCTTTTCCACCACCACCTTGCCAAAGTTCGTCATTTCTCCTCCTCCTCCTCTTATAATATAAAGAGAGATTAGTGTATATTTTATTATATATATTTTGGTGAAGAAGACGTTGCGTTGAAATACTGTCCGACGGTTCGCTTAGCTAGGCTCACCTACGTTGAAAATTTGGAAAGCTGTTAGGTGAGAACTTCTAATTTAAAATTATTTGTTTAAATTAGTTAATTATAATTAGCTGAGATAATTAAAATTTGTTGATGATGATTATGTGATGGATGTTATTATGTGAATGGATGTGCATGTAGTTAGATAATACACTGAACACTGGTAAGCGTTATTGACCGTAACGCTTGTGCACCGTTAAACTGTTTGTTTGTGATGAATGAATTCATATCCATCTGGTCATATGGTTCATTTGGATGAATATGATTGCATTGCATGATATTACACACACACCCCGTAGTTGTGGAAATATATGGGTGATCGATTTAAAATCTCCTTCCTATATACGATTTTATTTAATCATCAAATAATATTTAAATTGTTAGTTTTGAATTAAACATTAACTTTTTAAATATTGAATTAGGATTGGAAATGATTTGAATTATGTATTGATTCTGTACAACGATCTTTATATCTATCTGAAACCAGTTTTGGTAAAATATATTATTTTCAATTTAAATTCGAAATGAGATTTTGAAATTTGAATATGAGCGATGTCTCTTTATATTAATAATATAATATACACCAGAACGTTCTAGGATGACAGAGAGGATAGTGTCTAGGCTTGGGTTTGGAAATAAAGTTTCCTGCTCTCCCTGGCTATCCCTAACTGATCCGACGAATGGGAAGGTTAATTTGTAGTTATTCGAATTCAGAAATGAATTGGAATTTATGAAAGTTGAATTTTAGATCCAAAATAATTTGAAAAGTAAATTTAAATGATTTAAAAAGGGTTATATAAGGATATAATGATTTTCTAAGATATTTTGAAGTATCGTAGAATAATGGTTATTATGGTAAAAATAGAGCTTGTCGCATAACGACAATTTACGTATTTTAGATGCAAACTTTAAACGCTTATAACTTTTGCAATCTAAATCGGATTTCAATGAAACGAAAAACATTTGATTTATATTAACAAGAACTTTCAAATGAGTGAAAGCAGATTTTAAATTCGAGTTATAATTTTCAAGTTATGTTTGAAACCGTTTTGGAAAAGATCGATGTAAGAACGATTGTTGCCCATAACTATAAACAGCTATTTTTAAATTATTTAAAAATATGGGAAAAATTTGTAAAATCATTACAAATTATGAAAAGGTGTTTTCAATTGTAATTTAAGTTTTGGCTAAGATAAACGATATTTTGATCAAAATAGTTAAGATAACTGTTTTGTAACACTTTTGGAACACTATTGTAACGCTTTCTTCGAAAACAATCTATTTTGAAGTTTTAACCCGTAAACGATTTTCTGAACTGTAAGTAATGATTTGTGGAATGTTTTCAAAGGTTTAAGAGTATTAGAAATATTTTATATGGAATTTAAATTGATACTAATACGAGTTTTTAATACTAAATAATTGGATATGGTTGGAGATAAATCTTCGGATGTTTGATATTAGTTCGGTAAATGAAAACTCTTATTATCTGAGGAATTTAAAAGGTAATTCACCGTTATTCCGCTTGTAATATGAGTTGGATACGGAAATTAATATTGAAGATAAGTTGATGGTATCTCTATCCAGATCTAATGTCAAAGAGTTGAATAAACCCTTCAATTAAGATACGGGTTCTCACCTTGATTTAAATAAGCTAGATAGAAATAATCTTCGATATTTGGTATGAACCTCATGATGTAAATGTATACTATCTGGCGAATTTGAAAGATATTATTATATCGTTATTCTACTTATAGTATTCGTTGATTATGAGAATTTATATCGAATATAAGTGGATAAAAATTCTGTGTAATTTATGATTCAATGACGTTTGATTTGGGTTCTGTCGTGAATCGTATCTTCAATAATACCATTCTTGAAACCCAATAAGATTGAGTTGTGGAAATTCGTATCGTAATTGGAATTTAGTCAAAATCTTCGATCCGAGGGAATTAAAAGTAAGAAATTGAAGCGAAGGTATACTCTTTGATTTCAAAGAAAAATTTAAGATGATAACGAGATGTACGAAATTATAGAAATTCAAATCTTTAGTTGTAAATGAATTGATAACTATGTGGAAGGAGATTTGAATTGAAAAGCCTGTGTGAACCATAGCAACTGTTTAAAGTACGCTTATTACTTGGAAAGACCGGGATCGAGCATATGTTCGAAAACCATTCCAAGTAATAATACGACGTTATGAAGCAATTCAGGACTTGGTAAACGACGAATGAAGACCGGGAATATTTGAATTGTTTAGATTGATTGTTGCTTAATGTCTCGGTTGGGTAGGCCACCCGATACGAGATGTGAGTTGCATGAGACCTGAACAAATTTAAGTATTTTCGGGTTGTTCCGTTCAGACCCAGAACGGTCTTGTATGGATGGTGTGTCTGACATTGAAATTGACTGCATAGCACTGATTTCCGTTAATGAATATCGAATTTGTGGCAATATATTATCCTCGTCTCTAAGTCATACGAACTTAGAGGGTATGCATTGATTGAAATCAGTGATATGTCGTGAATTGTCAATGTGACATACCCAAGTTAGGAACCGAGCTAGTGATGATCAAAGAATGGTTTATCGAAGCATAGCTTTGTGTATGACGTGACATCGACAAACCTCACACCCCGGATGATGAGAAACTGACGGTTAGGTTGTGTATATATATGAATTGATGATGACCGCTGCAACAGTGGGAAACCACTTATGACTTATGGAATAGTGTATGTTCGAGGGGCCGCGTCTGGTCGAAAACCGTTGATCTACCTCGCGATTTGTATTGGTGTCCGCGTCTGGATGAAAATCCCTTGATTACATTTCGTTTGTGTTCCGATTGATCTTTCGTGCCAGGAATCATCAAGTTGGAAACCCAAATCTCCAATACGAGCCATACGATTTTGATTGCATATATATGGCGATATAATATTATGGGGTATTATGTCGTCTAGGATTAATACATTTATTTGCGAAATGTTTTCCACATTATATATATGTATTATGTTTTTGAAAGAGGATTTTTACGTATGAAAGCATGCTTGGTTATCATAAGATAAAACTCGCCCATCTCGTGTGCGCTTGCATTGTGTGATGTGGGACGAGCTTATGATAGCTTCATTTTTAAAAGTCATTGCGCATTTATATGCACGGGTGTTCACATGGAGTAAACCCGTTCTGCATTAGCGACGTGGTCCGGTGAAATTCCCAACTTTAAAATGAACCTAATAATAACTGTTTTGAGTTCTCACACCAGTCCCACGACTGACCTGGAGTTTATTGTTTCTTCCTAAACTCTGGGTGCCCATTAATTTCCACACGGGCAGCTAGTAGCTTAGTTTTGCAGTTATAGATCGTTGGAGCAAAGTTCGGAGCGCTTTCTGAGTTGGAGTACACGATGGAGTTTGGAGCTTCTGTTGTATCATATGGTTTTCTTCCGCTGAGAGTATAATTTCTTTCTTCCGCTGTATGTGTTGTAACTCTGATATTCTATGTAACTCTGATGTAACATTGTAATTTGCAATGAAAAATTCTGTTATTTTGTTCAAAATATGTATGTGCCCATAATAATTCGTCTTTGTGAACGGTTTGAGTCGGTTTAATTACCGACGAAAACTGGGCAAAAAGGCGAGTCGTTACATTTTACTTTTATTTTATGTTTTTCTTTTTCTTTTCCTTTGATAAATAATTCCTTTTGTGAATTTTGGGTGTGATGATACATTGTTTGGGCGGCAAGATTTGGGCTTATGCGCTCCACCAAAATTCGCATCTAATTGTTGGAGAACCAGTCCAAATAAAAGGAAATTGCTTCTACTAGAAAATGATCGGGAGCAAAAAATGAATTCGCTTCCGCATTATTGATTCTGTTTCTATGACAATAGAAGAAAATTTCGTAGGTAGATTTTCTATTGCTTTCCTTATAGTAATTGCTTTTATTGTAATGAAGGAACAAAAGCAAATAATATTATTTGCTTCTGTTGCAAGCACATCAGAAGCAAATGAGGAGAAGCAACCGACGGTTTTTGTACTAGTGATTAACAGATTCTCCATAGGGCCTAATAACACGTTTGTGTGATGCGCTTGGACTAGCCCGCATGTACGAAGGTGAAGAACCCAATGTGGTAGATCATCGAGGTGTATTGAGACACGGGAGGGGCTCGTCCATCTGATTATTCTGCTTAGTTATTATGCTGGTTATTCTGTCTGTTTGCTCTGCGGAACTGGAGGGAAGCACATGGGTTCCGAGGGATGCAGTAGGGTACTCTGTTGTGGTCCTCTATGCGGTGCATGCTAAGGCTGTACTCGTAGAGGTTGGATCTGCGCGGTACCACATGATGAGTATACCTTGACAGCAACTGTAGCTTGGTGGTTAGAAGGTTGTAATGGATGGCGTTGGCTGATTCGGTGATTGCCTCGGGAAGAGGCTGGGTTAGGACCAATACAGGACAGTAACTGTCGGGTATCTGTCATAGACAGTAAGTGGAACGCGGAAAGACTAGACCTTTATAGATATTGAAAGCACCCGATCGAGTTCCATGCATTAGATGCAGCCCTATTACGGGACTCAAGGTACAACAGGTAGTACGTTCGTGTGAGGGTCAAGATACACACACTGGGTGGTGTATTGTAGACAGTAGGGCATTACTTGGTGTTGAGACCTGATTCGACCAAGGAGCTCGGATACGACAATCTGTATGCTTACGTGACATAGCGAAGATGATTAAGTGCGATTGCATGGTGTAATGATTTGAATTTTTGTACGTCGTTTGGCATAGGATATGCTTCTGTGGCATGACAATGAAGACTATGCAAGGAGGGTACTATGGGGAGTACCTTGAGATGTGGGGTATAATTACGCATACACTATATTAGGTTAATCTACGGGGGTGTAGATGGAAACGACGTGAGTGTAGAGCTTTGAATGCTATTAACCTGAATAACTTAATAAATAAGAAAACATAACTGAACGGTTTATGTAGGGTTACTTCAGAATGTACCATTTTTCCAATCACCATAACTTTGTGTTCTGACCCTTTCCTCATAACATACTCATAGATTAGGTTTATGGCATAGATTTGATAGCTTTGGATACTAATTAGACAATATTGTTACTTCGGTCAGGCTGTGTTTGATTATATCCATTCCGCTGTGAGATGTTTACCGAGGTCTGATATATTTATTATCTCCATCTTTTCTGCAGGATACCAGATAAGCCGACTCGAGCATCGATAGATTGGGATTTTAAAAAAAATGGTCTATCGAAATTAGGTTTTACATCGGGTATCAGAGCTTAGGTTTATGATTCCTGTATAGATAGTGAGCGAACGTATTTGTATTTTTAAAAAATATGAATATATATTATATACACAAACACACACCTAGATCCATAAAGGGACCCACTAAATAGGAAGAGTGGCTTATGCTGAGAGTTGGGATATCAGTTATGTACATTAAAGGAATGGTTGTAGAAATTTGAGAATAAGACACCCTTAGGTAGTTTGGATGAAAAGTATACAATATGTTCTAAAATGGAAAAAGATGGATCCAACATGTTATTATCTGAAATGTTAGTACTTTAGATTAATGGGTTTGGAATTAGAGCCTTATAAATTGGGAAAGAGTACAAAGGAAAATGGATTAGGAATATATATATATATAAGAGAAATGAATTTGTGGAAATATTTAGGGAGGTCTAAATAAGTTAGAAACCCACTTTGAGTCTAGCCTCATTGTTGACTTTTAAGAACTTGAAATTTTAAAATCTTTTGGGTGATAGTTTATTGTGTTTTTCAAGTTTTGACCTTAAAAGTTGACAGTTGTAAAATATGTACTAGCTAAATTGTGTAGAAACAATTTTTAAAACCAAAAGAAGTGTTTTTAATGTCTGAAAAATAATAATATGTAAGTAACATATTTGAACAGTACGTATTGAGTTTTGGAAATAAAAATGGGGTCTATTTAGGAATAGAGATTTCTTATGAAATTTTTGTAAAAATGAATTCTTTCAGAAAAATGTGTATGTCATAGACCATGTATAACTCAATAGTTTTTAAGCTATAAAGTATGGAAGAATTAAATAATAAAACATAGAAAAGATTGCATTTTGTTGGAAATTAAAAATTTCACTAAGGAAAATCTCTATTCTTTTGACATAAATTTTGGCGGATGGACAAAATAAGTTGAATTTTTTTTTTTAGAATAAAGTAGATATTTGCACCTAGTTGTAAGTAATTGAACTAATGTAGTAAAAATGGTTTGTTGTGAAATTAATTGAGAAATAGTTGTCCTTGTCTACTTCAACTTTTTTGATTTGAAAAAAAATCGTTTTGCGTTATTACAAGATGTCATTTTATGGTTTGGCAAAAATAAGTTTTAATGAAGATAAATAAAGTTTTGGAAAATTTTAATTTTCGGAAGGAAAATGAAATGATGAGGCCGACCACGTTTTTGAATCATGGAGTAGGTAAGGATTAGCACCTAGGAAAGACGAGGAATATTTTGAGGCTATAAAGTAGATAACAATAATTGTTTTTGGAATAATAGTAAATTCCCGTAGAGTGCATGAGCATTGTAGAGCCTAGGTTGTTGCTTGGAAAAGACTGTTAGTACACATCAAGGACTAGTTGTGATAAGTGGATGGTAGCGGGCAAGCGAGTTGTTTAGATCATGTGGTTTGGACTTTTCTTTGTCAGTGGGGACATGGTCCTAAAATTCTTATCCCTCGATAGTAGCCGTGTAGTGAGCTTGTTTCCTATTTTAGTTTGGAAAGAATTAGAAAGCTTATTTAAAGACTAAGCTTAGATCAGTGGAATAAGTTAACTAAGCTAAGAAAAATGTAATGACATAACTAGAAGAAAACAAATAATGATGACAACTACAAAAATAAAGCAACATATATGACAAATGAAAATTTTCGAGATATAGAAAAAAGGATTTTTCCAAAGTAAGCTGGAAAAGGAAATTCATAACAAAGGAAATTTTCTTGTGTAAATTATGTTTGGGTAAGAAGATAAGAAATCTTTGTATAATAGTTGCATGAAACTTAAGTACAGATGGAAAAGATACATAAGAGAAAAAACGGAAGATGTGAAGTTTCCCATTTTCCACCTTTTTGTAACATAAGAAATCGAATTCAGAAAATTAGTCTTTTCTATAAGTCGCAAATTTAGATAATTGATAGGGTTTGGATGTAAAAATTGGATGAACTACGCTCTTGCTCTGTAAGAGCGTGGGAAAAATTAGATGAGAAAGTATTTTGATTTTCAAAATATTGCATTCATATAGAAATTGTCAGTATATTTAGGATGTGTGCATCATATTTTCAAAAAGTTTTCAGGAAAATTTGCATTCATATAGGAGGTACCACTTAGGCATTCATTACATTCATGTATTATTATGATGTATTACACTTTGTAGAAGTGCACAAGTGGTTTAAAAAATGTATGTACACATAATGGTTGCAATTTACACATAGGAGAGAACTTCACTCTATCCTTATAAAAATTCGGGAACAAAATTTCCTAATGAGGGGAGAATGTAACCCACTGTATTTTCTATAAATAATAAACGAAAATATAGATAAGTTATGAGTTTAGAATTTAGCCCTAAAACATATACCATTGTGTTCGTGACAATTTTTATATATGACTTGCCCCAAACGGATTCTGTATGGGAAAGTGATTAACGAATGAAGAATTAAAAGGTTGTACATGTATATGCGCGCGCAAATTCAAAATTTGAAATTAAATGGTGTAATACATGGAAAAGAATAATTCGGATAACTAATATTTAGAAATAAATTGAACGTTGGTATTAATGTTAATCAAAAAATAAAATCGGCAGAAATCACGCTCATGACTCAGGAGCCAGGTCGACCCAGGCTTCACATGGGTCGACCCATGTGTTGACCTTAGGGTCGACACAGGGGTTGACCCACCCGTGCCAGATCTGTTTTGTGTTATGATGTATTTTTCTGATTTAAACGGTTCGAAATTTATATTATTGAATCCGATGGACCAAAATTTCCTATACACCTATAAATAGACTAGTAGAGCCTAGCCTTCAACTCATATTTCCTAAGACGACACCAAGGCTCTGCCATTTTCTTTTCTCTCCAAATCTTTCAGAAATTAGAAAATTAGCTTTTAGGGATTCTGATTCAAGATTTGAAGATAAAGAATGTAATAACTACGCCATAGATGACCTACTACAACGAAAAACCAAGGTGTTGCCAACTAAAATGTTGCCACAGCTATGTTGATTTTTGTCTATTGCAACGCACGCTTCAATATGTTAGCATAGATATCAACCATGTGTTGCAGTTGGCGTTTGAATAAAATTATCAATCCGCATCACATGATCCAACGGTTCACATTACTAATCCGCGTCCATCTAATTTTCCTTCACCGCATCATCTACATTGCCCCAAAATTTCATTTTTCCACTGGAACTTAATTCACGCTATTTTTATTTTCCTTCACCACCTCAGTCGTGGCCTTTGTTTCTCTTCCCCATTCTAAAATTCAAGCTACCGACTTTAATTTTTTTCCTCTTCTCATCAACGAAATCTTTCCCCTTTCATTCTTTTTTCCTTCCAGCCTAAAATCAATTCGACGTATGTAAAAAAACAGAAAATGGAAATCGCGATTCCATCGCAATGATTGAAGCTCGATTAAATCGTTTTTTGAAAGCACTGCTCTTGCTAGATTTGGATCTGTATCCGAATCAGCTTGATTTGGTGCACGCTTTTCTCTTTTGTTTTTTAAAAAAATCTGCTTCTTTTGTTTCAGGAGTGTAAATTGATTCTATAAGTTCAGGGAGATACGAAAAGCTGGATTTGTTGTTCATAATATGTGTTAATGCCACTAATTTATTATTTATATAGATGGGTCCATTTTGGTAAAGATCTTGAGCTATTGGACTCACCATGTATTCAACCGATGAGAATCAGTGACCAAACGTCTGCTTAAAGCTTGCTATTTGTGATGATATCGGTGAGAGGTCATATGATGTTACTGATGTAGCAGCTAATCTTGTTTACATGTTATCAAGGCTTCTTACAATCCGTGAGTGGTATAATGTAGTTATTATTACAATTTCTTATATTTTCGCGTACAAATTAAGTTAATGTTACTAATATAAAAAGGAATTGTCTCTAAATTAGAAACTAAACTACCTTTTTATTTGAAGAAAAATGAAGCTTTTTGGTCAATAGAAATATAGAAGTAAATGGAAATAGAGAGATTAAGCTCCTCCCCGTCGTCGTCGGGATCTAGTAGCAACCCACGAATTAAATTCAGACAACAGAATTTTCCTAGTTGTAAACCTACCTTGATGCCTGGATTGGTAATAACAACTTTTCTACTGATTGGTGTTGTTTTTATCCCAGTTGGAATCATATGCCTTTATGCTTTAACTAGTTTTATAGAAGTTGTGTACAGATACGATATTGAATGCATTCCTGGGCTATATAGAAGAAACAAGGTGGCTTATATCAAAGATAGTTCAATTTCAAAGAATTGTACCCGTACGATGAGAGTGCAAAGTCCTATGAAAGCGCCAATTTATGTATATCATGAGCTTGAAAACTACTACCAGAATCATCATAGGTATATAAGAAGTAAAAATGATAAACAACTGCTTTACGGTTCGCATCAGAAAGATACCAGTTCTTGCAAACATGAAGAGCATAGCAATGGACTTCCAATTGTCCTATGTGGGTTAATCACTTGGAATTTATTCAACGATACTTACACTTTTGTCCGCGAAACTATACAATTGAACGTGAACAAAAAAATATCCTAGAGAAGTGATAGAGATCACAAATACAGTAAAGATGGATACCAATTTGATGATGTTACTGATGTATAATCCATATTATTGATCTTGTAATGTTACATCAATGTCGTGAATTGTGTGCTTGATGTCAATAATATGGACTTCATACAGGTCCCAGGGCTCTCTACAAGCGCTATAAGATTGAGGCCGATGGATACTATGGCAACACGTGAGTTCTCGTTGTTCTCAACTTTACTTGCTAAACAAAATTGATGAAATATGAAAATGATTACAAGTACATTGAAAAGCTATCTCTGCATTTGTTTAGCGGAGACACCAGCCAAGCAGCTTTCAGATGTTATCACAGATCTTTCGTCTTGTTTTCTTTGTTAGCTATATTGATGTGCTTTTGTTTGTTGCTAACTTGTGCATCCTCTGGTTGATGTTATGTTTGTTTCAGGTATGTTGTACCTGAATGACAAATTGAACCATTTTTGAGTAACAACAACCGCATGCATCAGACTGAGTTCAATGATAGCACAAACAGTGAGGTAGAAAACCAAAAAGATACATGCACAACTTCACTGATAACCAGTCACATCTAGAACCACCATGGCAGTAACAGTAAATTTCTCATTTCCATGGTTAATCAATTACCATTTTTAGTAAATTAGCTATACCAGTAACTGGTATGATAACGTCAAACTTTCTAGTTTTACTGCGAACCACCTGGTAATATTTATTTAACAAAACCAGTTGTACTGCCCGATGCACTTGTATTGGCAAAGGCCATTATTTGGTCTTTTCTACTTAGTTTTGTATATGAATTTTATGACCGATCGATCAATGTGTACTATGTTGTGTTTGTTTCAGGTAGTAGTTGTGAATAACAGCCTTGTTATTGAGTGTGGTAAGGAAGAGGTAGTGTTGATGTTTGTTGAGATCTCTGATATGCGAAATTCTATGTTTTTAATTCTAATCTACTCTGTGTGTTTCTGTAATTGACAGGTATGCAGAAGGTTGGACAAATATGGAAGCAGTTGAAGGCTGTGTGTGTGTAAGAGAGTGTCAGTGAGTCCGTATATGAGTGAATCGAGCGGCAGTGTAGTGAGGTATGTATGTAAATATAAATGATTGTGTAATATACCAGTGAATGTACAATAGTTGAATCATAAAATTTGTACTGTTTGAAATGTTGAAATAAAATATTTATTTGAATAATTTGAATATTCGATTGTGTTAGTAGTGCAATATTCAATAAATATCGTTATATTTAACAAAATGTTGCAGTACGTAATTGTAAATGTTGCAGTATGTGATAGTAAATGTTGCAGTATGTGATGGTAGATGTTGCAGTATGTGATAGTAAATGTTGCAGTATGTGATGGTAAACGTTGTGATAAACTAGCAAAGCGTTGTTATTGGATAGTAAAGTGTTACTATAGATAATGTGGGGCCCACTTATAAGTAAAATTAGTATCTATGGCAACACCATGAAAATGTATCTCTAGGGTCGCAAAAATGTTGCCTTTGACTCTAAGGAAACACTGCAAAATGCAACACCAAGAAAGTGTTGCCACATATCATTTTTGGCATATAGCAACATTTTTTGACACTTCCTACATCACATCTCTGGTCTTGCAGTATGCAAACTATGGCGTAGTGAGTGGATTTAGAATTATTCCTTTTGGGTAATGGTACATTTACCGTTTACGTTCCCCGTTATTCTTAACATGTTAAATAGCTGTTTGTGGTAATTGTGATATAGTTTATTTTCAAGTATGTTAAGAATATGTTGTTGTACAAACCCATTCTATTAATCTTTTGTTTGGATTAAGAATTATTGTAACAATGAAATTGTGGAATTTACAATAAACATGAATATGTAACTGAAGATGTTGTTTAATGATAAATTGGATATATTGTAAATCAAATTACAATGAAATTGGGAATAATGGAAAAAGAATAGATGTGCCTAATTTGTATGGAAAATATACAGTGATTTAGAAATGGTAAATAACAACTAACTCAGAAAATAAAAGGGGAAACTAGTAGTGAACTGGGTTAGATGGATTAGGAAAAATTGATACATTTCCATAACAGTAAAATTACTAAGAACGCAGTTGCAAGAAAAGAAAGGAAAAAGGGATTAGTACAAAATAGGAATTCTTTTATCGTATTGCACATTAGTCAAGTAAAAAGATATATGTATGTCCACGAAGAAAATAAAAGAAATAGCTTGCAACTAAATATCTTGATTTATGTGCGTTATGTAAATGGGTCTTTATATCTTTCCACTAATCAATCTAATGAGGTGTGTGAAATATTTTCCTGAAATAATGAGAATATAAAAGATGGTAATTAAATAGATGTTACAACAGTAAAAGTTGGGTTAACGTTAAGGAGCTAAGGAGAAATGTGATAAACGGGGAATATAACATATTATAATTAATTATATGAATGAGAAGGTAATATAATAGGTAGGCTTGTCCTAGGGACAAGCAAAATTATAACATGGGTTATAATAAATGAAAATTTTACATCTTAATTAAAAGGGTTTGGTTTGAAATGTTTCTGTTGATGGAGACAAAGCCTCTTCTTTCCTTTCTTCGTGATCTACCTGACTTCCAAATCTTCTTCCTCATTCATCGTCTTTCTTCTTCTTTCCTCTCTCCTTCAAACGCCTTGCTTTCGCCTGCATAGAAGCAATTTCGAACCGCATTTATCACCAAATCGATCTAACCCTTCTCGCTCGAAATTACCCTTTTTTTAAGATCCACTCAACGTCTGATTCCTTTCTTCTCATCTCTCTCCTCTCTTCCCTCCCTGACCGTGGCGTGGTGGCCCTTTTGGGATTTTCATTCTTTCTGTAGTTGACTTCGCATATTGTTTTAGCGAGTATCATGTTGTTCGATATCCTATAATGTGCAACATGAAGTTTCCTGGCGAGTTCGTCCTATCATTGCTAGGTGATTTTTTTTGTCCCGTGCTTGTCTGGCTTGTGCCAGGAGGATTAGTGATAGTTGTGGCTTTCCTAGATTTTGCGTGCAGTTTTCGGTAGGATGTTCTGGCTTTTCCTGGGAATGGTGTCGACTTCTTGGTCTTGGGGGTTTTGGTTCCATCGCGGAGCTTATTCAGTATGCAACAACTTCATGCACCATGAGTTTTTTTTTGCAATTCACCAACTATTCAGACCTAGTATGTCCTTTGTCCTTTATTTCTCGAGATGCTTTGGTGTAGTAGTTCACAGTGTTTGCTCGGTGAGATTTCTTGGAAATGCTTGTCATCTCCGGTTAGATGTGTTGGTTGTGTTGGGATAGTTTGGGGAGTATGATATTCAATGTACCTGAAGATATCGTCTTGTTGGTTTCAAATCGAAGGCTAGCTTGTGCAGTTTGCCTTGTAGGGTTTCTGATGTGTGAGTTCTTAGGTCTTTCTTTCGGGTGTTAGGAGATGTGTTGTTTTCGAGCACTTGTGAGTTTTTGTATTGTTATTGTGCACTGGGTTTTGTCTTGGTAGGTTTTGAGATTTGATGTGCTGGTATAATTGCTCCTCCGTCCCCTTTGGCAATCATGTGAAGCTCCGACTCTCAATTTGTTGTTTTGGATTGCTAGTATTCTTGCCTTCCATTCTTGACCTCCTATGCTGGCCTTACTGGTGACTACCTTGGATTGTTTTTCCCTGGCTTCATCTCCTTAATAATGCCAGACTTGGAAGTGATTGGGTTTGGACATCCTTTCATTTCCTAGCACTGCAGGTACTTATGATGAAGCATTTTCTTTTCATGTCCATTGCAGAGGTCATGGTCTGGGTGTGCTGCTCAAGGCTAAGACACTGGCATTTGCTGCGATGTCCAATTAATGTGAAGCTGTCTCGTACAGCTCATGCTGTGTGAAATTTACGATGGATATTCTATTGCAGGTGTTTCTTGTTTGTGGTCTTAGCTGTCTTGTGTTTAAACTGATATTTATTTATTTGACAATGAATGTTAATTTCTTCTTGTGTGGAGTTGTAACTTGTAGTCAAGATTTAGTGTCTAGCTTCAGTATTGTAACCAAGATAGGATGGTGGTGGACGACCCACCTTAAAAACCGTATTTGTAGTAGGTTGATACCCAGTCAATCTCCTATATAACCTGTAATTATTATTTGTTATAATAATAAGTGTTTGTGGTCACTTTAAAAACCACTTGGCTCTGGCAAATTCTTTTTTTGAAGTAAATAAGGATAACTCATTTGATAAGTAAGAGAATTTTAGGATTAGATAAGAATAGCTTTTACAACCTAATCTGGATATTTTTATATCGGTCCCGAAAAATATATTTAAGTTGATACAGAGTAAGTATTTCCATAATCGAAGTTTGGTTGTAAACTTGGTTTCCCTATATAGTTTAGTTTAGAAATTAATACATTTATAACAGTCTCTAGCGATTTGTAATATATAGGTGCAATTTACGTAATTTACGATTTTTGAATTTAGGATTCATGGATATCAATTTCAAATTCAGTGGGCAATAAATTTTTAATTAACAAGAGAAAAGAAGAATTTACAAGGACCGATTTGAAGAGAATTTAATTTGAGGAAATGGATTTATTTATAAACTTGAAAGACTTGAAAAATAATTTAATTTGGAGAAACTAATATATTCTCAAGGTGGTTGAAGAAATTGAGTAAGAATTAGTTAAACGGTCCAAAGTCCGACTATTATAGATATTAATTAAGATTATGGGTGGAACACATCTTTAAGAAAAGCGAAAATGGAAAATTGAGGAGAATAAAAGGTATTTGAACGGTATGTTAAGTTTGGAATAAAGGATTAAGATGTCAATACCATTTATATCACTAATTGTAAGTGATGACTTCCAAAAATATTTTCATTTCTTGGGCTTTGAGAATTTGATCGCTAGTGGACTCCTATGATGATTGGAAGATGATATAAAGTGGTGAAAGTAATGTAACCCTATTTGTGCTTGTGTGACTTGGGATTTAAAACCACTCCGTAAGTTTACTTCGAGTAAGAGAAATTTATGGGGACACCTAATTAGTGGCTAATATGATTTTGAATTTTGAAGTTAATAAGGGAATCAAATTTTGCAGCCCGTGATGAGGAAATATTTTGAACCCAAGGTTTCAGAATATTGAGTGAAGAAGAAATTTAGCTTCTATAATATATTCCTCTAGGATAAGAATTCTATATATGGTTTTAAGGAATAGGCATAAATGTTGGATTTGTGTAAGGAAGCCATTTTAGTTTGAATCTATATGTGATTTGGCTTGTTTAAGTAAATTTGTTTAATTTTTATAAATTAGACCTTTTGTCATTTTTCATAAAATGGCTATCTTCGAAATTATAAGGAATATGCACAAAATATGAAAAGGAAGAGATGTGTAAATTTACGCGTTTGCACGTAGTTTATACTGTTTATTCCAAGTAAAAGAATACTTATTCCTTGTAATTTTAACCTGTCGATATTATTTCTTTGTTGCTATTTAGGAAAATTTATGAAAATTATAGCAAAGGAACTTTAATAAGACTTGATTTTTAACAAATAAGAACATAGAAAGATTGTTCTAGTTATTAATATGGATTAGAATATTAATTAGTTTAATTTAGAAAACTAGGTTTAGGAAATTAATTAAATCATAGGATTTCTCAGTAGGAATAATATTTATCTTTATAGCAGTAGCATAGTTAACTTTTTGGTACTTGGTGGACGCTCTTGAAGTGTTTCAAGGAGGCTATCAGAATTTACCAAAGTGTTGATGGGACAACCATTAAGAAATTTCTACTCGAACCAAACTTGTGATTAGACTTTAGAAAAAGTCTAATTTGATTAGGTATCTTGTAAAGGTTAGAAAGTCGGCATTATATTTTAGGCATTCTCAATATTAGGGAAACAAAAGATATTGCCGATGGTAGGATCCCATGACGTTTTATACTTTTATATTTGGCAAGATACCTTCACACTATAGCAAATTTTGGTTGGGCCTAATTCGGAAATAAGGACAATTAAGAAACCCTTAGCGCATCATGCCAATACCGATATTGTAGAGCACGGGATTTTAAGGCTCCGCAAACATTTAGTTAGATTGGTTCGAGCATATTTAGGGGAAAATTCAATGGAAGGAATGAAGATTTTAATTTTTTTTTAGCCTTTCTAGGAAATTTTAGGATTCGATGGTAGCATTGTGGTAGCTAGATCGGATGGTAGGAATTGTATGCAACACAAATGCAGCAAGCACTATGCACAAATTATATGCATGGTAGGGTGTTTTTGCATACATATAACATTACATATTACACTTTCACGCAAGGACAGAGCTCATTTTAGCATGTCTGCAATGCGCAATCACATCAACTATGGAGGATTTATATATGTTTAACAGATAAATGGGGTGTATAACATGTTTGTTAGAGTGGGTTGTGTTTTTCGTCCCTTCAAAAAGATTTTGGGATAAAATCTCTTTTAGGGGGAGATAATGTAACACCCATAACATACAACCTAAATAGACATTGATAATTAGATTAAGAATATCAATAATAATTAATAAAATATTAATAGGCTAAAAATACAAATATTGGAAAATTGTGGACTGGGCCACAAAATATTACCATTGTACCCGTGGCGAGATTCTAACCCATTTTCATATTTTATTTATCAAAAAAGAAGTTCTTATGGAAAAGCTACAAATAAATTAAGTTATACGAAATTGTATCCACGCAGCATTTGAAATTTAAAAAGTAAGAATATAAATTTGGAATAAAACAATATACCTTTGGTATAATGGAATATTCCTTTGGATTTTACAATTGTGTGCATATATATATATATATACAAGAATCAAAAGGAACGAAAACAATCAATCTAATTAATTAACATATTAAATTAAAAGAAAACAACCGGGAAAATAAATCTCCCCATGTCCGACCCCTAAAGGGGGTCGACCGCTCCCCTTGAGTGGGATCGACTTGGGGGTCGACCCCCTCATAGGAAGGGTGTCGACCGTCGTTAAGGTCCAAAGGTTGGAAGAGGCTTGTTTTTGTGAGGTTTTTTCTATATTTTGTTAGAATGGACTGTCCAGATTTTGTAAAACTAATCTGACATGCCACACAAACTCTAGCAAGTATAAATAAGACCCTACCCTCTCCCTCAAACCCTACATTCTCTTATCTACTCCACCTCCGTTCTACTTCTCCTCAATCTTTCTATATTTCAGAATTTAGGACAGATTTGATTTCTTCTTCTCCTCTAACCTATTTTCTAATCTAATTTTCTTATTAGAATATGGAATTGGAAATTATACGTATATAAGACTCTAATTGGATTCTTATATATATATATATATAATTAGGAGGAATATTTGGAGGGCGCTAGCACGAGGAAACAATACAAATTTGCTATTCATCTCATGTAATTTTGTAAGTGAAAATTTTGTAAGTTACGAATTTATACAATTCATAATGTAGAATTAAATTGTTATGCCTAAAGGGATTTGGGTTTCTTGCGAAAACATAATATATAATAAACCCCGAATCTTTTATTTAATTCAGAAATGGTCAATCATGTAATATTGCTGGGTCTAGATTATGTATATAATAAAAGGTTGAATTTTTTGGTGTGATATAATT
Source organism: Allium sativum (assembly GCA_030737875.1). Lineage (NCBI taxonomy): Eukaryota > Viridiplantae > Streptophyta > Magnoliopsida > Asparagales > Amaryllidaceae > Allium > Allium sativum. The sequence continues at coordinate 603,963,068 of CM060916.1, read as the reverse complement.
TTGATACTTAGTCTGATTTACTTGTTTTCACTTTTATTGTAATTATTGATTTATGCAAAAAGTACAGATTACCGTAATATACATATGTTTAAACATATATTTTTCTTTAGATAGTTTAAATTTATTAAAACATGTGTGACCAAAATCTTAGTTTTTGTACAAATCTTATACAAAAAGTAAAGTGGTACAAAAACAAAGTTATGCATACATTTGTCATATTGCACCTTGTCCTTTTTTTTATTGTTAAAATAATCTTTAAAACCTAGGTTACAAGTTATTTTGTTTGTGTCTATTATTTCTCTATTGTTGATTTGAATGTGAATAAACATTATATGCCATGTTGATGAAGTTAGAGAAATAAACGGGTAAACCTCAATTTTTGTTAGGAATGAAATTTCTACGTTTTAGGACGTTTCTTTACGCATGCTTTAATACGTTTCAATTAGTTCTATTAATAGAATAGTTGACGTACTATAAATGTGCGTTGAATGCGTTTAATTAGGAAATCAAATTTAAAATGTCCAAAATAGGTAGTGTGAATGCGTGTGAGTATTTAATGGAATTTAACGACATGTGACACGAGGTTAACACCTAACTGTAGTAGAAGCCTACGCGGAACCGACCGACATATCCAACATCTACAAGAAGTCGGATTAATGTGAGATGTCTAGTGCCATGAGCCATTGTAATAAATACATAAGGACGCGAGGTTAAGCCCTACTTGTAATGGAAGTCTGCCCAGAACTGACCAAAAAATCTGGCAGTTACAAGAAGTTGGTTTAATGTGAGACGTCCACTATAATATATATATATACACACATATATATATATATATTTGTGTGTGTATGTGTGTGTGAATTAAGCCTGCCTCAAGAAGGTATTAAGTGGCTGACCTACCTTACTTGGGTATTAAGTGGTTAGGACATTAGGCCTCTTCTAATGTTTATTCTTTAGAAGGGCCGAAGTCATTGGGCCCACCCTTATTAGGTTTTAAGTAGCCATTGGGTCCGCCTTTTTCTTATAAACTAATGAGGTATTGAATGGTCTTAAATGATTACGAATGAGTGAGGTAGATCTTTGGTAGTTGTCCGCTTCTTATCTAGGGCTATGTGAGGGTTGACCTAGCAATGGGCTACTAAGAGTAATGCCAATCATGAAAAAAAAGAAACTGCATGTCTAAGGGAAGTATTAAGTAGCTAGGAGTTCATCATAATGACAGATAGATAGTAACACAAGGGTCTGTCAGGAGAAGGTCGTAAATGATGGTTAGTCGTCTTACGTTTTGAGGTAATAAGTGACTGCTTGCTATCTCTTGATTTACATTGAGGGTATATTTAACAATGTTGACGATTAGAAAAAGAGGTCTTAAGTGGCTAGGGTCCTCCTGTTGGATATTAAATGATCATAGGAGGAAACCACCCATAACATAAATTTAAATGGCCTTAGATGACTAAAGGATATCCGCCTCGAAGGGTATCAAGTGGTTGTAGAAATCCGCCCTTATATGTATGCATATTGGTCTTACGTGGCTGCAGAATAGTCTGCCAAAATAATACTTGTGCGTGATTGTGTGTTGAATTCGCTTAGACATACTTGATAAATTTATACTCCCAAGTATCGGAAATAGATTCCTTTAAACTTATGTAACTTTCATTCACGAGAACATTATTGTTCTAACCCCCTCCTCTTAACAACGCATATTAGTAGGTGGGAATGCTTGATTGATAACATGATGAAGACTGGAGCTCGGCGTTGGAGAATTTACCTTAGTTTATTATTATGCCTAGCAGTTATCTATATTTATAGTATACTGTTAATGTACCTTGTTATAGCATTTGGAAACTTTTATATAACCGATATTATTATGGATTTTGTGAAAGGGCACATTTATTTTAGTTATTATATTTTGTCTCTTCCACTGTGAGATTTAGATTTCTTTTTTTTGTTTGGCTCTGTTAATTGTTTCTTACAGAAACTAACGACTTACTTAGAATGGCGCTAAGTTCTGATCGGCCTTTTCTAGGTCAGATTTTAGGCCCACTTCGGTCAGGTTATTACAATGAGGGCCACTATGAATTCATGATGATGACCTTTGATCTTATAAATGTACTATCAACATTTCAAGCCTTTATGAATTCTATTTTCCAACCCTATCTTCATAATTTCTTGTTAGTATTTTTGATGATATACTGGTTTACAGTAAGACTAGGTATTATCATTTACTGAAAATTTCACCTACATTATAGGTTTTAAAGGATAATAAGTTGGCTGTTAAAATCTCAAAATGTTAAATTGGCAAAATTGAAGTAGCTTTCTTGGGGTATGTGGTATCTCAGAAGGGAATTGTTGTAGATCTATATAAATATATGGAAATTCGATATTGGCCAATTCCTAAGAGTTTGAAATCCTTATGGTGTTTCCTGCATATTTCAAACTTCTATGGAAGGTTTGTTAAAAATTATGATTTGACTGCTAAGCCATTAACCAACTTTTTGAAAAATAATTCATTTACTTGGGATAAAAAAATTCATATGGCATTTGATATCTTGAAACAATGTCTGATTTCTCTGCCCATACATGCAATGCCTGATTTTTCTCATGACTTTGTAGTGGAAGTTTATGCATCTAGTACAAGAATTGGACGTAATCTTACAAAATTCCATACTAGTTCCATTTAGTGTGGTGCTAACGGCACCCCAATATGTTCTTCCAAACATTGCAATTAATAAAATAAAACTCATTAAATTTTGTATGCTACCTAATAACACACCACCTCTTCATTTTAATCTCTCACTTAATCATTATTTGCCGAACCAATCACGTACTAAGCTAATCCGAAAACTCCAATCTCTCGTAATCGTTGTGTCTTTTACACATCTTTCATGGGAAAATTCAAATTTCTACGGTAATCTCTCAATTTAGGGTTATTAACTTACGTGATTGACTTGACTGATGTTGAGCTTCGATATACCAGCAGTTGTCTTCTTCCTCGGTATTGAGGCATCAAACTTGTTGATCAATTATAAGTCTAGGGTTTATCTCGTTGAACGGTTTTAGAAATGAGGACGAACGAATATAAAAAGAAATAGAAATAGGGTAAAACAGTGTGGTAGCCCCTATTTTTTAAGTGTGTGGTATTAAGAAGAGTGTAATATTAATTGTTTTGGTATTTTTTAGTCGCAGTATTAGGAAGAACATATTGAGGTGTCCTTAGCACCACACTTTCATTTATTTGTCAAGCATTAAAAGGAAAAAATATATTTTTTGTCAACTTATTAAAAGGAGTTACCAGATTTATGTTACAATCAAGAAATAGTCACAATATCTTCTTAGAATAAAAATTATTAAAAACCAATTATAAAAGCCTTAAATTTATCTGGAAGAAAGTTCACTTGGGAACTCAATGGCTTGATAAATTAAACGTGTTTACTTACATTGTTGAGTACAAGGCTAGCAGAAAGAATATTTTTTGAGTACCTCTATAGAAGGTAGGAAGACATGTGACACAGGCGGAAGTTTTGACTATATCAACACTACAACTATAAGCCACTGCTATTGTGTAATGTGACCGGCGATTGGAAGTAAAAATGGAGTTTCTTCATATCCTTATTTCCTGAAGTTACTTAACATTTATAGAGTGGCCACTTCGATGAAAACAAGTTTAAATAGATTGATATTTTATTTTCTTACAAAGGGGAAATTATTATTAGCCCAAGAGACAAAAGGGTGAAGAAACTCCTATTACATGAATACCATTCTACTTCTTTGGCAAGTCGTTTAGGAATAGAGAGAACTTTGAAGAAGCTGAAGATTATTATTTTATCTAGCAGGGTAAAAAACTTGATGTAAAATTATTGATCATCTTTTTATCTAAGCAGAAACCTAAAGGAGTTGGAGCATCAAAGCTAAGCCAGAAAGACTTGAAACTTGGCTAGAATGCTCGAAAGGAATATGCAAAAGGAATTTAGGAAAAATGAATTAAAAATATGTTACATCTATAGGTTCAACACAGAGTCATCTCCATGGCTCAGTACCAAGTCATAATGGTAAATCGTGAGTCAACCAAACCCAGTTTCATGTCATTCTAAGTTCAAGAAGAGAAGACTCATCTTATCCAAATAGCAGTTTAATCTGAGTCATATAAGAATAATCATTAAAATAAGTTAACAGACTGAATTATATAGAGATCATCAGAATAGAGAAAAGAATAAAACCAAAAGGAACAAGTTAAATCCATTCCATGAATATGATTTGGTATATTGAGTCTTCTGTAGGACTTGATATCGAGTCATCATTTTGACTCGAGTCGACTAAATCTTCTAGGCGATATATAGAGCCGAGTGCAAGGGATTTCTAATGGTGTAGAACTGGTCCAATTAGCTCCTTTACTCTTATAGATAATGTCCACCTATAACATAAAGAGAATCATCTTCTAGACTAGTTGCCATAATGCTGCTGAAATCATTCTTCAATCTTCTTCTCATACACAACAGTCATTAAGGAGGTTGTTGTGATTCTTTGGTCAACCCTCGTACTTGTTATATGTTCTTTTTCAATTAGACTATAATCAGATCAATCTTGTAAGTGCATTCAATTGGTACAAGGAATTTGTAAAGTGGATGTAGGCTTCATTAACAGTCAAACCACTATAAAAATCACATGTCTTCTCTCTTTTCCTCTTTCTGTGTGTACGTTTTATTTATATTATCCTAGATCTATGTCTGCAGTCCCAGTTTTGTGTTAACTCAATTTTTGAGTTAACACTTATGCTTTCACTGAGAAAATCAAACAAAGAAGCATATCTCGCTATTCTCTTTGGATCTAGTAGGTTAGAGATTAGTTCTACATTTATGGCAGGATAAATGGGTTATTTGAAGATTGACTTGAATTTAAGCAATCAGAGTTAAACAATATCAGATTGACATGAAACTTCTCAAAAACAATTAGAAAAGGATAAGAAAAAATATTAGAAATTATCAACTCATTCCATGGAAAAGGCGTGTCTCGGCACTGAGTCACCCATATAACTCTTCAATGAGTCACAATGGTTAGTCAAGTGGCAACCACAACTTTATCATATTGCTCTGCTACTTCTTTTCATTGCATTGAAGAGTTTTCACAATATTCAAACAAGGATTGGATGAAATATGAATGATTAATGCTCTAGAATTGAATGGACTAGGATATTCATGAAGATGAATGATCAAACTAACTCAAAATAACTGAAAAATGGATGAAGCTACTTAACTAGAAGATAAAGAAGTAGCACAAGAAGGAACATACAAATATCCTCCAAATGTGTGAATTAGCACTAAGTCACCATAACTCGATACCAAGTAATAATTATGGCTTGTACAACCATTTGAGAGTATTGTAACAAAAACCATAAATTATGGGGGACACGTCGCATACTCGAGCCCCTAATCTAGGGTATTTTGTCGTTGGACCCTAACTCGTTGATTAGGCAACGAGACCCTGAATAGGTCATTCAGAGGGACATAATCGGTTCAAGGCATATTCAATGTAAAGTAATGACTTTTATGTGACATTTAATAAATTTTGGTATAAGATACTCCGCAACTATAGCCAAGATGGCTGCATAAATATTTCCTATATTGAAGTTAACAATTATCCTAAAAGCTATTCTCTATAGGATATAATCACCAAAGAGAGCTTCATAATATAATCATTGGTTCAAATCGGTTGGTGGAATTGCCTTAAAAAGCTTTGATGGATAGAATGATGCCTTATTTAACCTTCTTTCTACAAATAATGATGGATATGGAAAAGAGAAAGAAAAAAAGGAAAAAGAATGGGGAATCATGCCAAGGATAAATCCATTCACTAATGAAATTCTAAGGGCAGAATATCCAAAAAATTAACCTTGCTTACTATGCCTTATTACAACATTTCAACTAACCCATAACTACATTTTTTATAGGTATGTTTGGCAAATGGATCGAGTAAGGAAGACCAATGCAGTTCACTACAGGCCTCGTGAATTAAAGGATGAAACAATCTACTACTCTGGAACAGTTCTACAGGAAGGAAAACCAGTTCTAAGTAACAGAGGTAGCTCGATAAACCTGATACTCAAGTGAAAAGAGGTCAGAACTTCATTAATGCTCATTCCTTGAATGCGAAACGTTTGATGAACTTTGGATTGAAAATTTTCGTGCTTTTGATTGACATGCTAAGGAATATTAGCCTTTCTACAAAAGGAATTGAATAGTGCATAATTCCACCAAGGAAGGAAGCAGCAAAGTAAGATAAAAGTTTTATGGAACATTGCATGACACCAATGATGCTGACTAGGGACGTCAATGGGTACCTAAAAAATCCAAAATTCGTTCGTACCCGTATCCGAAAACACGAAAAATATCTGATATTCGAAAAGAGGATACAAAAATGGATATGGATCTATATGTATATGGAAAATATCCATCTGCTATGGAATCAGGTACACATTTTTATTTTTATATTATACTTAACTTCCAAACTTTAAACAATCATAAATCAATTTAAATAACCATGAAACCATTGATTATTTTTAGCTATCTATACGAGAAAATCGTGCTTAACTTGGTGGATGTGGAAATGTCAGATATTTTCAAATATTCGTATCAACCAAGGAAGATTAGGATTTAGTTACCCGGAAATATCCATAGGTGTGGATACAGATATTGCTTTTAGAATATCCATGGATAACGAATACATATACGGATGTAGTTTTTTTGGGATAAGGATGGGGATATATCACTACCCGCCTCCGTTAGTATCTGTTTACGGCTCTAATGTTAACATCTGATGAATCAGGTCAAATAGATAATACATAATAGCTCCAATGGTTTGTCAAAGGACCACTAAACAGTGATGGAGCTATAGGACTTTTGAGACCTTCTTCTCAAGTATGACTGCAAAGAACCAGTGAAGAAGGGCCCTAACCATTTCGCAAAATTTTGATTATCATATGACACCCTGACTAGCTAGCTACTAAGGAATGAAGCAGCAACCTAAAGAGATACTATTTCATTTACCCTAATTTATTTTCCTTTCTCAAGTGAGCCTTATCAGGACAATAAGGGAATTGTAGACATCAAGGGGTGGGGACCACTTCTCTGCCTTTGAATCATGCACGAGAAGCATGGACTAACCAACCATCGGACAGATAGGTCATATCGATCCCTACTGCTCCGGCACCATCCAAAAAGATCAATAGGTCATACCATCCCCTCATTTTAAGAACAAGCATTGGTCTTGCAACATCGAATAAGCTTACTTGTGGGATCAAATAACAAACTGATCAAAGCCTCTTGTTTCCAAGAATGGATAAAATCACATTCCTACAAGCTGATCCCAAAAATTCTTCAAACCATTTTCCAGAACCATTGGATTAGAGATAAATTGATCGAAAAATTTTTGAACTTACCAACACCACACTTCGAAGCCAACGAATTGGTTGTTAGTTAGTCCAAAATTATTTAGTGTAACACCCCGAATTTCAATTAACACTAATGGTTAGTAATTAAAGTATAATTAATCTCAGATGTGAGAATCAGGGGAAACGGGCTGCGTCATTGCGTTCGTCTCGGAAAAATATGCGAAATAGAGTCCGAGTTTGCGTAAAACGGGTACCGTATGAGAGAGATATGGACGAACGAAGTTAGACAGAAAAACCCGAAACAGGCCAAAAATGCACTGGCGCACTTGTGAAGTGCGCCAGTACAAAAATACACTGGCGCACTTGGGAAGTGCGCCCATGTCGGGACAGGAAACCTGCACAGTTTCTAGAGAGTTCTGTGGTTGGGTGCACCAGTTTGGGGTTTGGGCTTGGTCTTAGGGCTGGTTTCTGGAAGGTTCCGAAATCTAAGGGTCCTAATCTAATTTAGGGTTAATCTAATGGCCTAAAACACTAGCCTAATCCTATAAATAAGACCCTAAGCTATCCCTAAATGGTCATAATCCTATCTCCTAACTAAACTATGCCAAAATTTTCTATGATCATGGCCTCCACTCAAAACCCTAGCCTCCATCCTATTTCTAAACTATTTCTATGAAGGCTTTCATGTGCATACAAGCATCTTTGAGTTGTATGAGTGATCATTGGCTTGCATTCATCATCAAGTTGCAGGCTTTATGTTCAAGGCTAGAGTTTTTGGGTGATTTGTGGCAAGGGTTTGCTTATTGGAGTTTAGTGGTGAGTTTCTATAGACTTAACAATCAATTGTTAAATTGATTATGATAGGATATGATAAGATATGGCTATGTTTGTGGAATCAATGTGTTTATGCAAGTTTAGTATAGTGTATGTTGTGTGCTATATGCAAGTTTAATGCTATGTTTTATGATGCAAAACACTATGTTGAACATTGATTCATATGTAACATGTTATGCAAGCTATATGGGAGATTATATGCAAGTCTATATGTAACATGTTATGCAAGTTATGTATTTGGTTTTATGCATGCTAAGTATTTGGTTTTATGCATGCTATGTATGTGGTTTTATGCATGCTAAGTATTTGGTTATATGCATGCTAAGTATTTGGTTTTATGCATGCTAAGTGTTTGGTTTTATGCAAGTTTGGCTCTTTTTATGATATGCATAATATATGCAAGTTTGTCTCTAAGTATGGCATGTTGTGCAAGTTCATATGCAAGTTATGATACATGTTCATATGCAAGTTATGATGCAAGTTCATATGCAAGTTATGATGCAAGTTCATATGCAAGTTATGATACATGTTCATATGCAAGTTATGATGCAAGTTCATATGCAAGTTTATATGCAAGTTCATATGCAAGTTGTCTCTTTTGTGATATGCATAATGCAAGTTTGGGTTAAATACTAGTTGGGTTTAATGTATGTTCATATATGCAAGTTGACACCTTTTGAACCCATGATAAAGTTATAAGCTATGTTGGTTAAACCCATGACATTTGTGATGAATCTTCCCTTTTATTATGTCACGTTACGAGAACGAATTACGTGGGGAACGATGGGGTTAATATGCATGTTAATAAAATGATGTGGAATGGGTATGCTTAAGAGTAACATAAATTAAATGGACATAATTGGGAATTTACCTATTGAGTTAGGTCTACCCATATTATGGAGTTGGGAATTTACCTATTGAGTTAGGTCTACCCATACTACGGAGTTGGGAATTTACCTATTGAGTTAGGTCTACCCATATTCTGGAAAACATGATTAATTAATTAGGGATAATTAATATAAATTATGAGGGTGATTAATTAGGTGTAATTAATCGACTAAGACACGAGGTTGGACTCAGTTGTAGCGTAAAACTGCCCGGACCCAACCGGCTTAACCAGTTGCTACAAATGTTAGCCCAATGTGAGAGGTCTTAGGCACAAATTAAATACGTGATTAAAGTAAAGACACGAGGTTATACCCTTTTTATGACGTAAGGCTGCCCGGACCCAACCGGCATATCCAGCAGTCATAAAAGACGGTCTAATGTGAGAGGTCTTTATGAGGTCATGATCTTAATTAATTAATTAAGAAACACTTAACCATATTAGCATGTAGAGGGACATGAGGGGTTAAGTGGGTGCCTTGGGTGTCATGAGGAATCTAGTGGGTTGCCTTGGGTGGCAATAGAAAATACGATTAGAATACTTAACCAAAGTGGAACATGTAATTAAAACATGGTTAAAGGGTTAAGTCAGTGCTTTGGGTGGCATGTGGAAATCTAGTGGGTGCCTTGAATGGCAATTAAAATATGATTAATGACTTAACCAAAATTTATAACATGTAAGTGGACATGGTTAAAGGGTTAAGCGGGATTCACTAGAAATAACAAGCTTAGGTGGTAGCTTGTGGGGGCCCATTTCAACCAATATCCCAAACGTATCTTAGTGGGCTCGACTCTAGTCGAGTGACGGGACACGCATATTGGGATTGACTATAAGAGGCCAAAATGGGTTAGCGGTGGCAACGCATGACCAACGGGTTTCATATGCGTGTGTGGACCCGGGATGGTAAATAAGACGTTGTTGCATCGTGTAGATATAAGCCGTGCACCGTTAGTTTTATCAGGTTGCCACGTTGGGGAATGGTACACCCCACGGTGGGGCCAGCACGGGTATCTACGTTAGGGAGCCGATCGAATGGGGAGTAGTGTGTACACCTAGTGGATTGTAGGGCCCCGTGGCGTCTACTTAGTCACCTAGGGGTACGCGAGAACTATTAAGTTAATTTTATAAGTCCATGGGTGGGATCAACCTTTAAGTTAGGAATGACTGGTGTGGTGCAGTGTAGGAATTAACCTTGGGTGGGTAGATCTGGGGTGGTGTAATCCAGTAATTATCCTTGGGTGGATAAATGCGTCTTTTCGGTTATCTTAGTACATCCTGTGTTTAGTTGGCTACTTAGTGTAGTCATTATCCCCAGAGGAACCGTACCTTGTTCATATCATACCCTAATTACTTTAATGATTGTATTGTTAGGGTTATAGGACTCACTCAGACTTATGTCTGACCCCGTTGTTTTTATCTTTTTTTCCCAACCCTCAGGTTATCAGAGTGGGCCCAGTACGAGTGGGCTTTGATCAGGCTGCTTTATTCTCTTTTGGAGCTTGGACCATAGATGTAGAGCTCAGCTTACCCTTTCTTTTATGGCTATCAGTTCATGTATTGGGATTATGTACTTTTATTTATCAAGATGGATATTTTGTACTTGACTCTTATTATGGTTTTGTGATGTAACCAAACATGTTTTACTTTCCGCTGCAATGAAATGATGTTTTAAAATTTTCAAGTATTACTTATATCTGTCTTGTTGTAATTTTTCTGTTCTATATTCACAAAAATACTCCACCGATGTTATGGCATTCCCTTAGCGAGTGACCATAGCGGGTGTGGGGTGTTACACGTGGTATCAGAGCTTAAGGTTACCAGAACAGATAAATTTTTTAGAAAAACTATTTTCTAAGAATATTTTTGAAAGGAGTATTTTCAAAAACATGTCTTTTAAGAGAAAAGTTTTTGAAAGAAAAGCATAATCCCCAATAGCCATATCTATATCTTTCGAATTCTCCGTTTTGAATCTCTTCCTCTCTCGTTTTGAGTTTCCCCTCCGCGTATAGATGACCTTTCTAAGATAGATAAGAATGGAAAACCACTTCAAGGGACTTAGACGTTAGTCAGATTAGAAGTTGGTTCAAGAAGGAGGAGGACTGGTAGGTATCTATTGGATAGACGAAGGGAGGAAGGCTCAAATAGTTGTTTGGTTAATGAAGGATGAAACCTCATTGGTGGGAGGTTACGAGTGGAGAATGGGATGAAGAAGGCGAGTAGTTATCCTTTTGGGAGGAATAGGACACCTTATTAGGATTGTCCAAAGAGGCAAGGGCAAGGTACAGAATCTCCTAGAGGGTAGTTGTATTCCCTCACGACTAGGGTACCAAATGGGGATAGACCGTCTAGGTTGGAATTTGGATTTCTTTATTATCCGATTCGAACTTTATTAGATTCTGACGCATCGAGTTCGTTTATCTCATCATTGATTAGTTGAGTCACTGCACTTAGACACCAGTTTGGTAGATGATCCCTTAGTTGTTTCAAACCCAATTGGGGCTCCATGATGTGTTTGGGTTTGAAAGTTTCTATACTTAGCGATGAGTTTAGATGTGATGCTTTTTGGGCTTCACGGGCTATGGGTTAGTTTGGGCATGGACTGGTTATCCAGTAGGGGTGTCGTTCTTGATTTTGAAGGGAGAGTTGTTAGGCTTATAACACGCTTGGGTAACACTCTCGAGATCTCTTGTAATCCCATGGAATCTGTTATGCTAAGTTATCTAGAATCGCTTGACACGTCGGTCGAGAGTTTGCGATCTGTTAGAGTGGTCCGGGAATACTCGGATGTGTTTGAGGAGGTGAAGGGCTTACCTCCGGAGCGGGAGATTGACTTCCAAATATATCTGGTAGACAATGCTAAACCTGTATCTTTACCAGTGCGCCACATGGCTCCTCGCGAGAGGAGGGAACTCCATAAGCAAGTAGGGGAGTTGCTTGAGAAGGGGTCCATAAGACAAAGTATATCGGAGTGGGGTGCTCCAGTAGTTTTTGCTACGAGGGCGGATGGGTCCCTCAGACTTTGTGTAGGCTAAAGAGAACTAAATAAACTCACAAAGAAGAATAGACACCCATTGCCGAGGATTGATGATCTCTTTGATCAGTTGGTTGGCGCCTCAGTATTTTCGCAAGTTGGACTCAGCCACGGGGTTTCGTCAGTTGAGAGTGGCTAAGGATAGTATAGAGAAGATTGCCTTTAGGACTCCGGATGGTTTTATGAGTGGCTGGTGATGCCATTTGGTTAGACGAACGCCTCCGCATACTTTGTTGATTTGATGAGAAGGGTGTTCAGGGAGTACCTAAATAAGTTCGTGATGATCTTGGTGGATGACATCTTGGTCTTTTCTAGGAGCGAAATAAGTTTTCGTATGTGCTCAATAGGTTGAGCAAAGCCCGTTATGGGATAAACGGTGGTTTTGGAGCGAGACTGGCAAGGACATCCAGAGTTGGACAAGGGCTTAATTATTTAGCCGTTTTTACTAGTATCATCTCACGTAGGTCGTCTGAATTCGAAGGAGGTATCCCTTGGGTGTTTGTCTGATATTGGTTTAGGCCTTTGGGGCTTGCATTTGGGGGATGTCGAGTTCGACTAGGGTGGTCTGCGTGAGAGATGGATAGTTGTGACGATTTTGCATGGGAGAATATCCTGATTTTCTCTAGAAGTGGAGAAAAGCATGCCCTACATCTTAGGGAAGTGTTGGAGACTCTTTGAGCGCATTGTCTTAAGACAACAAAGGTGGATGGAATTCTTAGCATCCTATGAGTTTGAGATAGCGTATACCCCTGGCAAGGGTAACGTGGTGGCAGACGCCTTGAGCAGAAAAAGGCTGTCTTTGAGTCCATTGTTCGTGGAATGGCGAAGCTTGGAGTTTAATTCTATGATTGACTTTAGACCTTCCGTTGACTTTGTACCCGGTTTGCTAGCCTCCTTGGAGGTTAGGCCTACTCTTTTGGGGCGGATTGGCGAGGCACAGCGAAACGACCCACAGTTGGTTGAGTTAGTAGAGAAGCTCATAAGGGGGGAGTCGTCCAGCCATTTGAGTAGGTACACCGTAGATGGTAAGGGGTGGTTGCGTAGAGACGGTAGACTTTGTGTACCGCAAGACGAGGGTCTGAGGAAGGCTATACTTGATGATGCACATCGGTCAAAGATGACCATTCATCCTGGTAGGGACAAGATGTACCAAGACATGAAGAGAGTTTTCTTCTGGGCCGGTATGAAGAAAGATGTGGCCGAGTATGTGGCTAGATGCTTAGTGTGCCAACAAGTTAAAGCGGAGCAAAGGAAACCCGGTGGGTTGCTACACCCATTGGAAGTTCCGCAATGGAAGTGGGATAGTGTCTCGATGGATTTCATCGATGGGTTACTGAGATCGAGGAAGGGCAATACGGGAATTTGGGTTGTGGTAAATAGACTTACCAAGAGTGCCCATTTTATACCCGTGAAGAGTAAGAGGACCGCTCCATGGCTTGCTTCAGTCTATGTTAGAGAGATTGTTAGATTGCATGGCGTACCATCCAGCATTGTGAATGATCGAGATCCTATCTTCACTAGTGAGTTTTGGAGAAGTTTGCAAGAGGCGGTAGGGACTCAGTTGTGTTTGAGCACCGCATATCATCCTCAGACGGACGGTCAGACCGAGAGGGTGAACCGTATCTTAGAAGATCTCTTGAGGCTTTGTATCTTGGATTTTGGAGGTACATGGGAAGAACATCTTCCTTTGGTGGAGTTCGCATACAATAACAGCTTTCAGTCTAGTATTGGCATGGCACCTTTCGAAGCTCTTTATGGAAGGCCTTGACGATCTCCTACATGTTGGTGGGAATCTACGGATAAGATCTTGCTTGGGCCAGATATGGTTAGAGAGACTTCAGAGAAGATTGATTTGATTCGAAGAAGGATGAAAGCAGCGCAAGATAGACAGAAATCTTATGCGGATCGGAGAAGGACGGATCTTGAGTTTGAGGTTGGGGACATGGTTTTTGTCAAAGTATCTCCGTTGAGAAATGTTATTCGCTTTGGGTCCGTTGGGAAGTTAGCACCGAGGTTTGTTGGGCCGTTTCCTATTAAGGAAAGGATTGGACGGATGGCATATAGGGTGGAGTTGCCCGACAGACTTAGTGGTGTTCATGATGTATTCCATGTATCACATTTGAGGAAGTGCTTACATGAGACCGAAGAGGTCGTAGAGCCGAGCTTGCTTAGAGATGTAGAGGTAGAGCGTGATGCGACGATTCGACGAGCTCCTACTCGCATCCTTGGGTTAGAAACTAGGAAGTTGAGGAACAGAGAAGTCCAGCTAGTTAAAGTGCAATGGGGAGATGACGAAAGCAATGCTACTTGGGAGACGGAAGCGAAGATGCGTTCTTTGTACCCATTTCTTTTTGAGAGTATGTCTTTTAACTTCTCCTTTATCGCTTGTCTAGTACTTATCTTATCTTTAGTATATCCTCTCGCTAGTACCTATGACCTTTAGATAGGGTAAAACCTATGGTTGAAACATGTGTTTGAAACATGTTATGGTTGATGGATGCATGTGGATGCAATTGTTTGCTAGTGGTTGCTCGTGGATGCATATACACACACATTAGGCACTAGATCGGCTCAGTCACTTCATGTTGCATATCGCATAAATGGATGTGGTAGTTAGATTGATGGATGTATCATGGCTGTGTTATCATGTGGATGATGCATTTTTGTGTATGGTTGTGCACGCATATAGAAATTGTATGTGTCAATGGGGTTTCGCATACATATTGGATGCATGGCACTATCATGGTTTGCATTAAGGAGGTCGACTGAATCAGTAGACCGCCTGATTTTGCATTAGTATACGGACATATACACACACTTTCTGCATATGTTCATACATCATTAGAAGTTTCTAAGGATAATGGTTGCTTGTGGTTGATGGTTTAGTAGATGATTGTTTGGTTGGTAGGATACGTTCTTCTTGACTTAGAGATTTCGAGGACGAAATCCTTTAAGTAGGGGAGAATGTAACACCCCGAATTTCAATTAACACTAATGGTTAGTAATTAAAGTATAATTAATCTCAGATGTGAGAATAAGGGGAAACGGGCTGCGTCATTGCGTTCGTCTCGGAAAAATATGCGAAATAGAGTCCGAGTTTGCGTAAAACGGGTACCGTATGAGAGAGATATGGACGAACGAAGTTAGGCAGAAAAACCCGAAACAGGCCAGAAATGCACTGGCGCACTTGTGAAGTGCGCCAGTACAAAAATACACTGGCGCACTTGGGAAGTGCGCCCATGTCGGGACAGGAAACCTGCACAGTTTCTAGAGAGTTCTGTGGTTAGGTGCACCAGTTTGGGGTTTGGGCTTGGTCTTAGGGCTGGTTTCTGGAAGGTTCTGAAATCTAAGGGTCCTAATCTAATTTAGGGTTAATCTAATGGCCTAAAACACTTGCCTAATCCTATAAATAAGACCCTAAGCTAGCCCTAAATGGTCATAATCCTATCTCCTAACTAAACTATGCCAAAATTTTCTATGATCATGGCCTCCACTCAAACCCTAGCCTCCATCCTATTTCTAAACTATTTCTATGAAGGCTTTCATGTGCATACAAGCATCTTTGAGTTGTATGAGTGATCATTGGCTTGCATTCATCATCAAGTTGCAAGCTTTATGTTCAAGGCTAGAGTTTTTGGGTGATTTGTGGCAAGGGTTTGCTTATTGGAGTTTAGTGGTGAGTTTCTATAGACTTTACAATCAATTGTTAAATTGATTATGATAGGATATGATAAGATATGGCTATGTTTGTGGAATCAATGTGTTTATGCAAGTTTAGTATAGTGTATGTTGTGTGCTATATGCAAGTTTAATGCTATGTTTTATGATGCAAAACACTATGTTGAACATTGATTCATATGTAACATGTTATGCAAGCTATATGGGAGATTATATGCAAGTCTATATGTAACATGTTATGCAAGTTATGTATTTGGTTTTACGCATGCTAAGTATTTGGTTTTATGCATGCTATGTATGTGGTTTTATGCATGCTAAGTATTTGGTTATATGCATGCTAAGTATTTGGTTTTATGCATGCTAAGTGTTTGGTTTTATGCAAGTTTGTCTCTTTTTATGATATGCATAATATATGCAAGTTTGTCTCTAAGTATGGCATGTTGTGCAAGTTCATATGCAAGTTATGATACATGTTCATATGCAAGTTATGATGCAAGTTCATATGCAAGTTATGATGCAAGTTCATATGCAAGTTATGATGCAAGTTCATATGCAAGTTATGATACATGTTCATATGCAAGTTATGATGCAAGTTCATATGCAAGTTTATGTGCAAGTTCATATGCAAGTTGTCTCTTTTGTGATATGCATAATGCAAGTTTGGGTTAAATACTAGTTGGGTTTAATGTATGTTCATATATGCAAGTTGACACCTTTTGAACCCATGATAAAGTTATAAGCTATGTTGGTTAAACCCATGACATTTGTGATGAATCTTCCCTTTTATTATGTCACGTTACGAGAACGAATTACGTGGGGAACGATGGGGTTAATATGCATGTTAATAAAATGATGTGGAATGGGTATGCTTAAGAGTAACATAAATTAAATGGACATAATTGGGAATTTACCTATTGAGTTAGGTCTACCCATATTATGGAGTTGGGAATTTACCTATTGAGTTAGGTCTACCCATACTACGGAGTTGGGAATTTACCTATTGAGTTAGGTCTACCCATATTCTGGAAAACATGATTAATTAATTAGGGATAATTAATATAAATTATGAGGGTGATTAATTAGGTGTAATTAATCGACTAAGACACGAGGTTGGACTCAGTTGTAGCGTAAAACTGCCCGGACCCAACCGGCTTAACCAGTTGCTACAAATGTTAGCCCAATGTGAGAGGTCTTAGGCACAAATTAAATACGTGATTAAAGTAAAGACACGAGGTTAGACCCTTTTTATGACGTAAGGCTGCCCGGACCCAACCGGCATATCCAGCAGTCATAAAAGACGGTCTAATGTGAGAGGTCTTTATGAGGTCATGATCTTAATTAATTAATTAAGAAACACTTAACCATATTAGCATGTAGAGGGACATGAGGGGTTAAGTGGGTGCCTTGGGTGGCATGAGGAATCTAGTGGGTTTCCTTGGGTGGCAATAGAAAATACGATTAGAATACTTAACCAAAGTGGAACATGTAATTAAAACATGGTTAAAGGGTTAAGTCAGTGCTTTGGGTGGCATGTGGAAATCTAGTGGGTGCCTTGAATGGCAATTAAAATATGATTAATGACTTAACCAAAATTTATAACATGTAAGTGGACATGGTTAAAGGGTTAAGCGGGATTCACTAGAAATAACAAGCTTAGGTGGTAGCTTGTGGGGGCCCATTTCAACCAATATCCCAAACGTATCCTAGTGGGCTCGACTCTAGTCGAGTGACGGGACACGCATATTGGGCTTGACTATAAGAGGCCAAAATGGGTTAGCGGTGGCAACGCATGACCAACGGGTTTCATATGCGTGTGTGGACCCGGGCTGGTAAATAAGACGTTGTTGCATCGTGTAGATATAAGCCGTGCACCGTTAGTTTTATCAGGTTGCCACGTTGGGGAATGGTACACCCCACGGTGGGGCCAGCACGGGTATCTACGTTAGGGAGCCGATCGAATGGGGAGTAGTGTGTACACCTAGTGGATTGTAGGGCCCCGTGGCGTCTACTTAGTCACCTAGGGGTACGCGAGAACTATTAAGTTAATTTTATAAGTCCATGGGTGGGATCAACCTTTAAGTTAGGAATGACTGGTGTGGTGCAGTGTAGGAATTACCCTTGGGTGGGTAGATCTGGGGTGGTGTAATCCAGTAATTATCCTTGGGTGGATAAATGCGTCTTTTCGGTTATCTTAGTACATCCTGTGTTTAGTTGGCTACTTAGTGTAGTCATTATCCCCAGAGGTACCGTACCTTGTTCATATCATACCCTAATTACTTTAATGATTGTATTGTTAGGGTTATAGGACTCACTCAGACTTATGTCTGACCCCGTTGTTTTTATCTTTTTTTCCCAACCCTCAGGTTATCAGAGTGGGCCCAGTACGAGTGGGCTTTGATCAGGCTGCTTTATTCTCTTTTGGAGCTTGGACCATAGATGTAGAGCTCAGCTTACCCTTTCTTTTATGGCTATCAGTTCATGTATTGGGATTATGTACTTTTATTTATCAGGATGGATATTTTGTACTTGACTCTTATTATGGTTTTGTGATGTAACCAAACATGTTTTACTTTCCGCTGCAATGAAATGATGTTTTAAAATTTTCAAGTATTACTTATATCTGTCTTGTTGTAATTTTTCTGTTCTATATTCACAAAAATACTCCACCGATGTTATGGCATTCCCTTAGCGAGTGACCATAGCGGGTGTGGGGTGTTACATTTAGAGTCTGTGGAATCGTGCTTTGACACCATTAGATCGGTGGTCAGTCGATCCAAAATTCTTTGGAATCAATGGAACTACTCTATGAAGCTATCGGATATACGGTCAACTAAACCAAAATTCCTTTAAGTCGGTGAAACTATGCTTCATAGCATTAAATCATGGGTTAAAAATTAAATCTTTGTTGTCCGCAAAACTGCTCTACAAAGCCATGGGATTAGCGGTCAATCAATCTAATATCTTTCAAATTAAGCCGATTTGTGCTTTGAAACTATGCCATTTATGAAGGCTTGGGGAAAAAACCTGAAATCGTACCTTCCAGCGTTACGATAAAGTGTTGACAGAGCAGAGTGAAAGGTACTACATTGAGAGAGGGCAGGGACCAACGGGACGGACATTATTGGATCTATAGTCATTCCATCTATCCTGAAGCCGATGGAATAATGATTCGAGGACACTAGGTCGCTAGGCATTTGACCCAAAACTCTTCGATCCGATGGAACATCTATCTGAGTCCGTAGGGGAATTAGATTCTACCCAAACCTCGCATTAAGGACTAGTGACGCTCTAGCACGTCGAGAAGGCTCAATCTTATCAGCTTTTGTGAATCGATGTTGGCCAAAACCTTACCAAGATCGATGTAAACGTGTCTCGTTAAGCCACTCATCCCTTGAAGCCAATAGAATCATGCTCCAAGGACACAAGTCAATAGAAAAATTGATTCAAACTGACAAAATCAATGGAATCAAGTTCTTAAAAGTTCTCCTTTCATCCACAAGGACCGAAGGAACTTCGTCTGTGCAAATCAATCGTTTAACTCATTTAGAGTTAATGGAACAACACTCTACAACCTTAAAGTTGCTCAAAACAAATCAAATCGACCTCGCAATTGATTGAAGATCAACTCAGATCAAATCGAGCTTTAGAAACTACGCACCTAGAAACCCAAGTACTAAATCTCCAAAGACTAGCCAATTCCTTAACCATTCTGTAAAATATCACCATACGAACTAGACCTAGGGAAACCAAACGATTTGCAACGGAAACCTATATAAAATTCAAGTGTATAAACAGTTATATGGCATTGCAAGCACCACATCTATTGGAATAACTATGAAAAGTCCAAGATGAGTCATTCCGTAATTATGTTATGCATGACAATGAAATTTGGCACTCTGGCAACTATAATAATCGTAAGTATTATAATATGTTGAATAGTGCATCACTTACATACACAAAATCATAGTGAACAGGTACTACTTACATGCATAAAGATATGGTAAACAAAGAACATGGAATTAATTACATATGATGCATTTATATACGAAAAAATAAGCACTATACATAAAGTATGGAGAATAAACAGTAAATTTTAGAAGAGAAACTTTAATCTTTCATTACTATCAACATAATTGTACAAGACTCAAATTGAAGGGGATGGTACTAGCACCATCTTGGTTCGATTAACTCAATAAATGAAAAATGCTGACTCAACGACCCCACTAATACAAAAAAACAAGGATAAGAGCAAACCAAATGCTTACTTCTTCCTAAATCCTCCTTTGACACCTGGTGACCAATTTTCTTTCCTTCTTTACTCTTTACCAACTAAAAATCCACTCCTTGAATGTAGCTTGGATCAAAAGCTAGTAGTTTTCCCTTATACCTCCTTAGGTTCTTTTTATATACATCTTGCAAAAAGTTGCAAACCACTCTGCCATTGCAACTCGATCTATTTGGTGGTGCACATATTCCTAAAAATAGAAGGATCACCGAAGCTATAGTTACCTAATCCAAAAATTACTTATCTCTTGAACCAACAGAAGCACATTCTAATGAACTTATATCAGCTGGGTTGGTGGGAAAATCGATCCAAAACAAAAAAGTTTCAGGTTTTAATGACAAAACTAGAAACTCCAAGTATTGATATTTCCCCGACAACATTGGATATCTCACAACAACCAAGTTAATGCGGAAAATTAGCCTAAACTAGCTGGGAGGCCCACTACAACCCATTAGAGTTAACTATCATTAGGAGATATGTGATGTCAAGGAACTAATCCTGTAGTTGAAT
Source organism: Allium sativum (assembly GCA_030737875.1). Taxonomy (NCBI): domain Eukaryota; kingdom Viridiplantae; phylum Streptophyta; class Magnoliopsida; order Asparagales; family Amaryllidaceae; genus Allium; species Allium sativum. The sequence goes on along the minus strand of CM060916.1, from coordinate 603,942,463 downwards.
CGAGCACATACTAGTTTCAGTGGCTTGAATTAGGAATATAATTGGATCTTCGATCCTAAAATTTGAATGAATTTTGATATGTCTTAAAAATAGGTAGCATTGCCTAAATGTTGCTAGAAACCAAGAAGTTGTATATGTAACGACCGACATTCTACACATCGAAGGATCGTAGAGTATTAATTCTTTCACATACGAACTCGTATGGTCATGTAACTTTGGGAAACGACTATTGGGGTCATTTCCCATTTTTCATGATTTTTGTCGATTTTAAAATGATCGTTTTGCCCGTAGCAGATCTTGTCTCGGCTATAACTTTTGATTGGAAAGGAGTTTTGACCTGAAATCAGTTCCATTAGATCTGGATGATGGTTTACCTTTCCGTAGAGTGGTCATATGTGAAAAACGGACTTACCGTTTGGGAGATATGGCTGAAACAAGGTTTAGAAGGTGAAAAACTGCTTAACCAGGCCTAATTAGGGTGATTAGCAAGAGGGCCCATAACCCATTTCGGGATTAGGGTTATGGGGAGGCTGAGAACAGTACGAGAACGATCTATTTTCATTTTCTCAGCCGCTTAAAACATTTCCCTAACCCTAACAATGGCCTCCAACATCTAGAATCACCTCTAATCACTTTCTTATCAAGTATTAGCCTAATCTACGTCAAATCAAAGGGAAATAACACCAAAGCAAGGTTGGAGCAGCTGTTAGACATCAGTATTCGCCCAAATCAGCGGATTTTTCAGTTTTGGAAGCTTTAAATTTTAGCTAAAGTGAGTGATTTGCATAGTTCCTCACTAATTATGGTTAGTTAAAGGTAATTAGTGTTAATTAGCGAATTTAAACATGATTAAATTCTGGAAAAATATTTATAAATTTCGAAATATTGTTTTAGGCCTCTATTAGAAAATTTGGTTAATTTGGTTAAGTTTTGCTAACCATATCATTACTTTTGCTTAATCATGCTTAAGAGAAAATATGGGATTTTGGCGATGTTTGATTCGTTTTAAGTTATCAAATTATTGTTTTGGTGTTTATGGTTAGTCCTCTATGTCGTTGTGGCTGTTTGGAATGATTTGTGATTATTTAGAGAAGTTAGATTGGATGAAAACGCCGTCGAATGGCGTAAACAAGTCGCTGGACAAAGTACAAGAAATGTGCAGAGATTAGATCGGATCGGATCCCCCGAACCCCGAACCGACCCGCTCGTGGATGGTGGCACCGCACCGACCTGCTCACCCGGGGAGCCATACGATCCGAACCGCTTCAGCTTGAGTACCACGAACCGTCTGGGAAAGCAAATCACGAACCGTTGCTTCATCCGATCCGGACCCAATGGAGTTGGCACCATGACCCGATCCGGAGTGCTTGGGAAGGAGGATTGAACCAGAGGAGCTCTCCACGAACCGAACCGCCAGGAGGTGTGGACCCCGACCCAAACCGCTGGAGGAAGGACACCACGAACTGAACCGATCTGGAGAGGGTGCTACGAACCGATGAGAACCCGAGCCTAGATGATGATCACGAATTGGATGAAGATCGACCTGGAGATGATGACCAAAACCCGAGATGCAAAGGTAGCCCAAGTAGGAAGTTTGTACTTAGGATCCAGTTGGGAACCAACGGGTTAACTTCATGAGTTGGGCTTTGCGGCGGGACGTGTGCTAAGGGGTTATCGATGTCTATAACTTTGGATCACTATGGAGTGCGGGGTATGTGGACGGATTCAGGGCCGCAGTGGCCTAGGTAGGACTATTGGCTATGGACCAATGAGGTGGGGTCATTTGTAAGGATTTAGTCGTGACTCGATGGGGCAAGCTTGGTGGTAGCAATAGTTATACAAGTCGGACTCCGTCACTGCCTCGATGGGTCTAGGGATCAAAGTGGTAGATATCAGAGATTTGAGGATGATTGCTATGATTGGTTGTTTTCCATCACTATGTCATGCACACCCCCACCCCCGTATTCTTTACACCTTATGTTTAGTGGCACCTTAGAGTATTGAGCGGTATGTTGTGCTAACTCTTTGTTTGCAGGTCCAGGTTCAGGTATGGTTTAGTATACCTGTTATTGTTCTGTTTTGCTGCTTATCGCTCATACCATACTTTTGTCTAACCCAGAGTTTTATGTCTCTTCTTATTACTCTAGGTGCTCTTAAACGGGCAGACTAGAGACAGGTTAGGTGGTAAGCATGACTAGCTATACCGGAGACGAGCAGGAGGCTCCCACGTATGATATATATAGATATTCTCCCTATGTCGCTGCTGGTCACTACTTTGGGCATTATTAGTGTACCTTTCCTTTACTTTGCTTTAGAGACAGTTTTCAAAAGTTGTAAAAATGATGATGTGGAACATAAGCTGTATTTGGATTTTCCGCTGTTATGATGTTTAGTTTTCAGCTTATACACTGTCTCGCCTGTTTATGTCAAAGTATGTTATTATTATATTTTATCCCATGCGTTGTGAGACATTCTGCAGGTTCCTTGCTAGTTCAAATTCCTTTCTTTTTCTTTCTTTGGCGACCGTCTCGTGCTGGTCGGGCATTGGCACAACACACTTTCATTTGAAATGTCGGCTGGTGCAGGGCGGTCCATCACACTTGGTATCAGAGCTCTAGGTTGTGTAGTTAACCTAGGGAAAGACACCAGGGAGAGATAATACATATATGAGAGCGCGTATTTGTGATTGTTTTGGTTTTAAAAAGCTATATATATATACACTACTAGTATAGATAAGGATGAAGTCGCACTGCATTGACACCACAAAGAGGATGGTTAATCGTTTCTCTTTACAGATTGAATGATGAGCCGATATACGAGGGGTGATGGTAGAGGAGCCAATAATGGGAATGCTCCTGACATGAGGACTATGTTCACTGACTTCATGAGAGAGATGCTTAGGGACGTTCAGAGGGCAATTCCTAATGCTGCTAATGGTGGTGGTGCAGCGGTGCAGGCTCCTAGAGCCGATTTTGCCAAGCTATGCAAGGATTATACTAGCCTTGGTGGAAAGCCGTTCCACGGAACGGAATCGGCCATGGATGTTCAAGATTGGTTGGATAGCTGTGAGCGTATCTTCGAAGACTTAGGTGTCGAGGATGCGATGAAGAGAAAGTTAGCATCCTCTCAGCTGCAAGGATCGGCGATGAATTGGTGGAATGCTATTAAGGCAGCTACTCCGGAGGATCAAGTTACATGGGATCAATTTAAGACCTGATTCAATAATAAGTTCATCCCAACCGCCCAAAAGTCAGAGTTGTTTAGGAAATTTCTTGAGCTTAAGCAGAATGGTAGGGCGGTCTAGGAGTACATTACAGAGTTCGATACTCTATCGAAATATGGATTGTCCCTTATTGATACTGCCGAGAAGAACAATGAAAAGTTTATAACAGGCTTAGATCAGTACTTGGGGAAAGGCTTATAAACCACATCGTTGAGACGTTTGAATCGATTGTGGGAAAAGCTTTGAGATCAGAGAGTCTATACCCTAAGTCGAAAACTGAGGTTGCATCTGCAGAGGAGCCAAAGCCGCAAGCAAGCGATGGCGGCAAGAATGGTTCTCAGAGTAAGAGAAAGCAGAATCAGACCAAGGATGACCAGAAGAAAAAGAATAAGAAAGATGTTGAGTGCTTCAGCTATGGTAAGAAGGGCCACTATGCCAAAGAATGTCGGGCCAAGCCAACGGACAGGAAGTGCTTCAACTGTGGCCAAGTGGGACATCACAAGGATAAGTGTCTGCAACCCCCTAAAGAAAAGCAAGTTGTGAAAGCATATGCTATCGATGTTATTCCTTCTTCGTTGAATGCCCCAACTGCAGGCGGAGAAAGGAAAGAATGTCATCATCCAAGGTATGCTTTATGTTTATGATGTTCTGGTTCGAGCATTGTTTGATACTGGAGTTTCCCGTTACTTCATATCTAGTAACTTGGTAGATAGGTTGGGATTGGAACCGGAGATAGTCGATAGACCTTTAGCAATGACGAACCCGATTGGTGGTTCGACTAGCCTTAGCATGATTTGTCGTAATGTGGTCTTATCGAGTCATGGATGTATATTTGTTTGTGATTGCTTTGTTTTGGGCTTTACTGGGTTTGGCATTATTTTGGGAGTCGATTGGCTCTAAAGATATGGGGTGGTGGCAAACTGTGACGGTTTTTTGGTGACAGTTAGAGCGAATGATGGGCGGAGGGTAGTGTTTGGTGGTCAACCTAGTGATGGGGTAATGGCTAGTTTTCTAAATTCCCTCGACATCCCGCATGATGAGTTGTCAGATGTGCCCATGGCTTGCCAGTAGACGTCTTCGAGGAAGTGACCGGACTTCCACCACACCGAGAGATTGAGTTCCGTATTGATTTGGTGAAAGATGCCAGACCTATAGTGATACCACTTCGTCGTATGGCGCCAAGGGAGCAGCGAGAGCTCGGGGTGCAAGTAAGCGATCTTTTGAAGAAGGGATTTATCAGAAGAAGTGTTTCTGAGTGGGGAGCACCAGTTGTGTTTGCTACCAAGGCCCATGGTTCCCTTCGATTATGTGTGGACTACCGCGAGCTGAATAAGGTGACAAGGAAGAATAAGTATCCTCTACCACGGTAGATGATTTGTTTGAACAGTTGAGTGGCGCGAGAGTGTTCTCCCAATTGGATCTCGCTACAGGATTTCATCAGCTTAGAGTGGAAGCTGAGAGTATAGCTAAAACGGCCTTTTGGACGCCGTCTGGATTCTATGAGTGGTTGGTCATGCCATTCGGATTGACCAATGCACCGGCATATTTTGTGGATCTTATGAATAGGGTATTCAGAGGTCAGTTGAATAAGTCTGTTCTTGTGTTCGTGGACGATATACTTGTTTATTCAAGGACAGAGGAAGAACTCAAGGAACACTTGAGGATAGTGATGGAGGTGTTGAGAAAACACCAATTGAAAGCAAAGTTTTCTATGTGTCCCTTCTGGAGGAGGGAAGTGAGATTCTTGGGCCATGTTGTTTCAGAGAATGGTATCACCATGGACCCTGCGAAGGTGGCTACGGTTCAAGATTGGTCTATGCCCAAGAATGCAATGGACATAAGTAGTTTCTTAGGATTAGCTGGATATTACCGTAAGTTTATCCATGACTTCTCCAAGATAGCGGCACCGTTGACTCAGTTGACCAATAAGAATCAAGCTTTCGTCTGGGATGAAAAGTGCGAGAATGCATTTAAGAGTCTAAAGGAAAAGTTGATATGTGCACCGGTGTTAGTCATTCCTAAAGGGAATGAAGAGATGACAGTATACATAGATGCATGTGGTACCGGACTAGGTGCTGTACTGATGCAAGGAGGTAGGGTTGTAGCTTATGCAAGTCGGCAATTGAAACCGCATGAGAGAAGATACCCTACCCATGATTTGGAATTAGCAGCGATCGTATTCGCGTTGAAGATGTGGAGACATTATCTCTTAGGAGAAAGATTCGAGTTGTTTACCGATCATAAATCGTTAAAGTATCTTTTCCCTCAGAAGGATCTAAATCTTCGACAGCAAAGGCGGTTAGATTTCTTCGCTTCATATGATTTTGGTATCGCATATACACCAGGAAAGGGCAATGCGGTAGCTGATGCATTGAGTAGAAGACACGCTAGTTTAGGGGCTATGTTTCTGGAATGGAAGCAACTGGAGTACATCGCTGGGTATGATTTCAGACCAAAGTGCGATTTGGATCCAGAAATATTAGCAAGTTTGACAGTCTGACCCACTTTGATTGAGCGGACTGGTTCCAGTCAAAGGGACGATCCTAACTTATTGAAAATCATCTCCAAGTTAGAGATGGGCATCGATGAGGAGATGAACGAGTATGGGCTTGATCGAGATGGATGGCTTAGAAAGAATGTAAGACTGGTTGTACCCAATGTCAATGGATTGAGAGATGAAGTGCTTAGAGAATGTCACCACTCAAAACTGACTATACACCCCGGTGGTGACAAGATGTATTGAGACAAGAAGCAGACCTACTACTGGGAAGGGATGAAAAGAGGCGTTGGGAAGTTTATATCCAAATGCATGAATTGCCAACTGGTTAAAGCTGAGCAAAAGAAGCCTAGTGGTTTGTTGCAACCATTAGAAATTCCAAAATGGAAATGGGAACAAGTCTCGATGGATTTCATCGACGATTTACCAAGGACTAGATCAGGTCATGATAGCATTCATAGATCGATTGACTAAAAGTGCAAGGTTCATACCCGTCAAGTCGAATAGAACTACAGCTAAGTTAGCGAAACTGTATATGAAGTGGATAGTGAGAATTCATGGAATACCCAAAGGCATTGTGAGCGACCGAGATCCATTGTTTACTAGTGGATTTTGGAAGAGATTACAAGAGGCGTTAGGATCAGAATTACATCTCAGTACCGCGTATCATCCTCAAACCGACGGTCAGACAGAGAGGGTGAATCGAGTGTTAGAAGATCTCTTGAGAGCTTGCATATTAGATTTTGGTGGATCATGGAATGACCATTTGCATCTAGTAGAGTTTGCATATAATAACAGTTATCAATCTAGTATTGGTATGGCTCCATTTGAAGCTTTGTAAGGAAGACCATGCAACTCACCGTCATGTTGGTTAGAAACTGGTGAGAAGTTTGTGCTTGGACCAGATGTGATAAGAGAAACTTCAGACAAGATCAAGATTATTCAACAGCGAATGAAGGCTGCCCAAGACAGGCAAAAGAGTTATGATGATAAAAGGAGAAGAGATTTAAAGTTCTCCATTGGCGACTTGGTGTTTGTCAAGATTTCTCCGTTAAAGAGTATGATACGATTTGGCATGAGAGGCAAGTTAGCACCAAGATTTGTTGGACCATTCTCAGTTCTCAAGCAAATTGGGAATTTGGCATATAAAGTTGAATTACCAGACAAGATGGCGGGGGTTCATAATGTATTTCATGTTTCCCAGTTAAGGAAGTTTGTGCACGACCCTAGTGTGACTATTTCACCGGATCAGTTGGATGATATCGAGGTTGAACCCGAGGCGGTTGGGAACCACAGGCCCATGCGTATTGTTGGGAACAATATGAAGCAACTTCGAAGGAAGGCAGTGAGACTAGTCAAAGTTCAGTGGGGTGACGATGAGGAAGACAGTACTTGGGGAACAGAAGAGAACATAAGGAGGAAGTTTCCAGAACTCTTTGCCTAGTAAGGTTTTTATATTGGTATAGTACACCCTTGCTAATAAACCGCATGCTAGGATAGGCTTGTTGTGCTGTTTTGTATGCTTTATTGTTTTGTTAATGATTGGTAGGAATGCAGGATCCTTTGTATGTTTTAGGCTAAGGAATCTCGAGGACAAAATTTCTTAAGGGGGGAGAATGTAACGACCGCATTCTTCGCATCGAAGGATCGTTGAGTATTAATTCTTTCAAATACGAACTCGTATGGTCATGTAACTTTGGGAGACGACTATTGGGGTCATTTCCCATGTTCATGATTTTTGCCGATTTTTAAATGACCATTTTGCCCCTAACTGATCTTGTTTCGGCCATAACTTTTGATTGGAAAGTATTTTTGACCTGAAACCACTTCTATTAGATCCGGATGATGGTTTACCTTTCCGTAGAGTGGTCATATGTGAAAAACGGACTTATCTTTTGGGAGATATGGCTGAAACGAGGTTTAGAAGGTGAAAAACTGCTTAATCGGGCCTAATTAGGGTGATTAGCAAGAGGACCCATAACCCATTTCGGGATTTGGGTTATGGGGAGGCTGAGAACAGTACGAGAACGGTCCATTTTCATTTTCTCAGCTGCCTAAAACATTTCCCTAACCCTAATAATGGCCTCCAACATCTAGAATCACCTCTAATCACTTTCTAATCAAGTATTAGCCTAATCTACGTCAAATCAAAGCGAAATAGCACCAAAGCAAGGTTGGAGCTGCTGTTAGACATCAGTATTCGCCCAAATCAATGGAGTTTCAGCTTTGGAAGCTTTAATTTTAGGCTAAGGTGAGTGATTTGCATAGTTCCTCACTAATTATGGTTAATTAAAGGTAATTAGTGTTAATTAGCGAATTTAAACATGATTAAACTTTGGAAAAATATTTATAAATTTTGAAATATTGTTTTAGGCCTCTATTAGAAAATTTGGTTAATTTGGTTAAGTTTTGCTAATCATATCATTGGTTTTGCTTAATCATGCTTAAGGGAAAATATGGGATTTTGTGATGTTTGATACGTTTTAACCTATCAAATTATTGTTTTGGTGTTTACGGTTAGTCCTCTTTGTCACTATGACTGTTTGGAATGATTTGTGATTGTTTAGAGAAGTTAGATTGGTCGAAAACGCCGTCGAATGGCGTAAACAGGTTGCTGAACAAAGTGTAGGAAATGTGCAGAGATCGGATCGGATTGGATCCCCCCAACCCCGAACCGACCTGCTCGTGGATGGTGGCACCGCACCGACCCGCTGACTTGGGGAGCCATACGATCCGAACTGCTTCAGCTTGAGTACCACGAATCGTCTGGGAAAGCAAGTCACGAACTGTTGCTTCATCCGGTCCGAACCCAATGGAGTTGGCACCACGACCCGATCCGGAGTGCTTGGGAAGGAGGATCGAACCAGAGGAGCTCTCCATGAACCAAACCTCTAGGAGGTGTGGACCCCGACTCGAACCGCTGGAGGAAGGACACCACGAACCGAATCGATCTGGAGAGGGTGCTACGAACCGATGGGAACCCGAGCTTAGATGATGATCACGAATTGGATGAAGACCGGCCCGGAGATGATGACTAAAACCCGAGATGCAAAGGTAGCCCAAGTAGGAAGTTTGTACTCAGGATCCAGTTGGGAACCAACGGGTTAACTTCATGAGTTGGGCTTTGCTGCGGGAAGTGAGCTAAGGGGTTATCGATGTCTATAACTTTGGATCACTATGGAGTGCGGGGTATGTGGACGGATTCAGGGCCGCAGTGGCCTAGGTAGGACTATTGGCTATGGACCAATTAGGTGGGGTCATTTGTAAGGATTTAATCGTGACTCCATGGGGCAAGCTTCGTGGTAGCAATAGTTATACAAGTCGGACTCCGTCACTACCTCGATAGGTCTAGTGATCAAAGTGGTGGATATCGTATGCTTTACGCACTGAGTGAGAAATGCGAGGATGGTTGCTATGATTGGTTGTTTGCCATCACTATGTCATGCATCCCCTCACTCCCGTATTCTTTACACCTTATGTTTAGTGGCACCTTAGAATATTAAGCGGTATGTTGTGCTAACTCTTTGGTTGCAGGTCCAGGTTCAGGTATGGTTTAGTATACCTGTTATTATTCTGTTTTGCTGCTTATCGCTCATACCAGACTTTTGTCTAACCCAGAGTTTTATGTCTCTTCTTATTACTCTGGGTGCTCTTAAACGGGCAGACTAGAGACAGGTTAGGTGGTATGCACAAGTATCTGTACCAGAGACGAGCAGGAGGCTCCCACGTATGATATATATAGATATTCTTCCTGTGTCGCTGCTGGTCACTACTTTGGGCATTAGTAGTGTACCTTTCCTTTACTTTGCTTTAGAGATAGTTTTCAAAAGTTGTAATAATGATGATGTGGAACATAAGTTGTATTTGGATTTTCCGCTGCTATGATGTTTAGTTTTCAGCTTATACACTGTCTCGCCTGTTTATGTCAAAGTATGTTATTATTATATTTTATCCCATGCACTGTGAGACATTCTACAGGTTCCTTACTAGTTCAAATTCCTTTCTTTTTATTTCTTTGGCGACCATCCCGTGCTGGTTGGGCATTGGCACAATGCACTTTCATTGGAAATGTCGACTGGTGCGGGGCGGGCCGTCACAGTATAACTGGTTCCCAGATATAAGAATGGACCTACGAAGAGAGCATTCATTATTACATTAACAGCCGAAAATGAGACGTATGGCTTAGCTAAAGCAAACACATAAGATTGATAAATAAATTGCCATTCGCCCATGCCTCTTAAGTAAAAAACAAAAGGTGGACGGATGGCATTTGGGAATATTGCTCTTTTGTTTTACTTGTTTTACAAATGTTGGAGATAGACAACTCTAAGTAGAAGTCCCCAAATTCTAGTCGTCCATACAAAAGTTCCTAAGGATAGGAACTGGAGCATCACCAGGATCACAACAACGAACTTGGAAAAGCTCATTGAGAACATATAAACAGTTGGAAATGAAAATGTAAAGGTTGGAATCAAGCAGAGGATGCTTCAGGGGTCAAAAATAGGAACCTTTATGCAAATCGTACTGGTGGACAATTAAATGAATTTCTCAGAAAAATCAATCTCTTATTAAATGCAAGGATACTGAATTTAAGGTACTTAGTCCTTATAACTAGAGTTGTGCAGTTAAAGCCTTGGCAAAGCCTGTTATATACTTGCTATAGTCCATTGCTCTCTTTGAGTGTTATGCTATTCCAATTTATCCCTAATGAATAGTAGATCTGCCTTAGAGCTTGCTATTTTTCGTTATCCCGCTAAACCAATACTTTTAAGTATCTTCCTTAGCAGTATTAATATACAGAAGATGATTTGACTTGCTTCATTTTAAACATATCAAAAATATTAATGTAAAGAAATGATTTTAAGGCATAATTAAGTGTCCAATTTAAATTAGAAATATATTATAGTAATCAAAACTAGTATGCATAACCATGATACTTTTAATTTTTTCAATATATGACTAAACAACATTAATTTATTCTATATAAATGATGTAAAAAAAATAACTTCAAATATATGATTTTATATTTAATGAATTTTTTTGCAGCTCCATTATGTCCTTACTCCTTACTATATCCCCACTTAATCCCCGCTATAGCTTTTGCATCTTCACTATTATGGAACCGCCAAGCAATTTAACCGCACATTACTATGGCACATAAAAAAATAATTCATTGAAATGAAATGGCTAGGGAAGAACACAAATAACAATGGAGACAGCTAAATTGGGTAGCCTCGCAGTTCTGCTATGCTAGATAAAGTGTTTTAGCGACCATATAAACCTAAGTGATAAAATATATTAACATAACTACAAAAATACTATTATATGTACATAAATGCAGTAAATAAACATCTCATATTGAAACAATCGTATGTAACTGGAAATTGTAATATGGGAAATCATTGTATATACACAAGAAATTATGCTTAGTGTATAAAATGCAAGAAAAGCGCACATGAGGATTTCGATAAAATAAAATCTTTCATTGCTAATATCTTTAATGTACAAGACAAACAGTGCGGGTTGCACAAATGTAATCTTAGCATGTTTCAGGCAATGAAAAACACATTATAGCCTATGTCATAATTTGATTAAAAGATGGTAAGTAGGCCATAGGAAGTTGTTCATAATTTGATGAAAAGAAGGTAATTAGGCCAGAGGAAGTGGTAAACAACAGGGCCTCGACACTGAAAGGAACCTCTTGGAACCGAAAAGACTCGGAATTGAGTCATTGGTGTACAAGTTCCAAGATGTTGAAACTAGAACACGGCAGAAGCAATCCCTATTTTTAGTGGAAACTCAACCTCTACTCAAGATAGACAACTTCAAGCAAGACATGATTAGTCAAAGATGGAACCTAGAGATAAATGCCTGCTCGGATAAGAACAATATATCTTTGCGAAAATTGTTACAATTTTTAAAGAATGTTTTCAACACTTATTTTGAAAATATTCTCATTCATTTCAATTGCACCTCACCAATACTCCTTCAAATCCGACTCCCTATCATAAAAATCTCATCTTCTATGTTTTGTTGTAGCACTTCTTGTTGTGTTGCAATTGTGCCACTATTCTGGCCCTGAATTCATGTTTTGTGGTTGAATACATTATCTTATATATACAAAAAAAAGTTTACTGAACTACACGCTTCTAGTTCTTACTATGCTCCAAAATGCGCTTGCTGTTGCAAATCAACCAACGTTTGTACATGTGTTAACTTAGCATCCTGACTCCTTTGTAAGCAGCTCTTTTCAAACATGAGTTACACTCGCGGAATACTCATGTTGTTTCTGATGTACTAGTTCAATTCGTTCTTGCATTCCGCATCTCTCCAGCTTAGAAACTCGCAACATGTTTTCTCTGGTCTTCCATCTTTTCGTCTTGCAACTAACTCTTCATGTATTTCTTCATTTGGTAAACCATGCAACCAGTTTTCTTTTCAAAATTGTAAGTGTGCTAACTGGGATGAATTCTTCTGTACCATACTGAAGTGTACCCATGTGCCCAACAAATCTTGTCCACACATCAAGTGAATTAAGTGATTTTGATTGATAAATGAGTCATAACTTTCCATTAAAATAGTTATATGACACATATGATGTGTGGCTATGATTTACTCGGCACACTCAACTTGGGTACAGAAGAAATCATCCCGTGCTAATTAGCCCTATATGTTTACCTCACATCAGTTGTTGGGCCCACGAAAAATATTTGTATAAGAATTAAATACTATATATGGTGTCACCTAGAGGAGTAGAGTGGAACTTGGATTTATGATGAAATTCAATGAAAGAAATCTGAACCCAAATCTTTTGAAACTTATCATTGCTTGGAGTTGGAGGTAAGCGGCAATAAGAAGGCATAACTACACAACAGGCGGCTGAACATTTCAAATCCATCTTGTGGGAATCTACCATTATTTAGGGGTAGTTAACGATAAAAATGACGATGCTCGGGACTGAGAATGCGTTCTTAATGAACTGTAATGAAATATTTGAGTGTGACATTTGAGTGGGGAATTTAAACGTGGTACTGTAGCGAGCGGGGTATTTGAACATGGTATCTGAAGGGGGTATTTAATTGTTAATTTGTCTGTTTTGTATTAATTAATACATTTAATTTTAATTAATGTTTCTTATGTGTATGACAACATTTTGTAAAGCTTGTAATATTAGTCTCACATTATCGAAACATTATGAGTAGCTTGGTATATATTTGAGTATACAAGCTATAAAAACAATTGAAATAAAACCAAATATTCTTGAATTAACACGCAGGCTTAATACTCATACATATATATTGAAAGTGTCAAAGATGGGCACTTAGGGCACGAGGGCGCGTGCGCGTACGCGTAAGACGGTTCGCACTGACAGCCTTCGTAATGCATCACCATTAACTAACGTTCATTTTTTTAATCCGCATGTATCATTGTACACAAAAGCAATTCGCTCTTTTGATTTCCAGAGTTCGATGTAAATGCACGAACGAGCGCTGAAAATGATGCTACAAACAAAAGTGAAATTTTGGTTAATAAAAAGCAATGTTAATCAAAAAGAACCAAGAGCATCTCCAACCCAAATATGCTGTAATGTCAATTAAATCCTATGTGTCAAATATGATTCATAATTGTCCATGTGAAAATATTAAACATGGCATTGAAAATAATGCATGCACTCCAATGCTAATTTGCTTGTAGAAACAATTTTGTCTATGTGTACCAATTATATCATAGATATCTATTTGTGAAATAATATTTTTTAATTGTTCACAATGTAAAGTTGAATGTCTAAAACTAGACATTTCACTTGATAATGTCTAATAAATTTTATGCTACATCAACATGACATTGCAATTAACAATGACATTGGAGAGTACAATTTAAACAATTTAATGTTTTGATGAAATGTAATTGATATTACATTGTTTTTAGACTAGAATTGGAGATGCTCTAAAGAAGGTATCATTGGACAATTCTTACACGATGTGGATTAGGAGGACATAATTTAGCGAAGGAAGTTAAACAAGTCAACTCCCAACATTTGGTTACTTCAAATGCTAAGGATTAGTCCAATGACCTACCTTTTTGACCGCTTCAAGTCGATAATTAAACCAACTCGAACCGTTCAAAATGTTGGATTGTTATTGTTTATCAGACTCAAACAGAATCAAATACAGAATCGCAGAATAAAATAAAAGTAGGATATCTCACAGGGGAAGTGAATTTTATTACAAAATATCAGAGTATAGAATATGTATTATACAACGGAAGATATATACATAGATTTTGAAATAAAATTTCATATTTGACAACCCAAAGCGAGCGTCTTCACCACTCTCTAATTTCGATAGCTTAAGTCTTTAAATTTGTAACACTCGAGGCTGACTCGAGCATTCCATGCAAAACACAAAACGCTCGAGTCAGGATTAACTTATTTCAAATAAATCAACTTCAATAAAATACTAAAATATAATAGTTAAACCTAACTTGTATAAGAAGTTATTAAATTCTGAATGTATGTAGAATTCCAACTTTCACCACTATTATAAAAATGTTGTGCATGAGAAATGCATGCGGTTTGACGTTCAAATAAACAAGGCTATGTTCCAGGTTACCCTAAGAAAGTAGGGTAGTATATGTATTTTATTCACATAAAATAGGGTACACAACTTTCCATGCAGCATGCATTAAGTGCGCCGCAGGTTATTGAATCAAATATGAACAAATGTGTCCAAGTTGATAAACAAGGTAAGGTGAAACATTTGTCTTGGAATCATAATGTAAATTCAAGACAAGAAGGGGCGCAACAAGAAGCGGATTAACACAATCAACTAACACACACATATACGTATATGTATATGTATATATATATATATATATATATATATATATATATATGCACAACAAGGATTCAACGTCTAAGTTCCATGAGACTATAGTTAAAAGTTAATTTGTAATTTTGTTATTAGGCAACAATTAATTGCATTTACAAATTTGCCTTGGTATTAATGTAAGGAATAATTTAAGAATAAATAATTCCTATATATGACATATTAGAGAATTCTAGATAAAGTATTGTCAGGAATACTCCAGAGAATGTATTTCATTATATAAGACAGTTGTATCTCTTTTACTGATGGAATGAAATAAAGTATTAAATCAAATTCAATCTTTTATCTATCTCTCCACATATTACTCTGCTGTGCCTAACAAATTTGGTATCAGAGCCCAAACAAAGATAAATTTGAGAAGAAAGGAGAGAAATGTGTCTTTATTGGTTACAACGAAGAGTCGAAGGTATAAATCCCAAAAATGATCAACTCATTATCTCAAGAGATGTTGTCTTTGATGAAATGGCAGCATGGCAGTGGGATCATGATGGCTACCAAAAATCAAATTCTATGGAGCCTAAAAGATCTCAAAATGATGGCTCACAACCTGACGGTTCTCAGCAAAATATCAGTGACAACAAGGAATTTCGCTCGATCTGAATCAGTCGCTAAACCGATCTAGACCGTTCGAAACGCCTGATTGTTTTGAGAACACGACAAAATAGAACGCATACGGAAGAACATTTCATTGCATATTACAAAAATTCCATCAGAATAAAAGAATATACAGAGTATAAATGAATATTACATTCGATAAAATATCAGAGATTACAATAAATTACATAGCAGCGGAAAATAATACAATACACAACTGAAGGAGATATACGGATACAAAGCTTTCCGGATATAATTCCAGCTGTAAACCAGGATCCTGTGAATATAAATCTGCAAAACCAACACTACTAGCTGCCCATGTCAAAATAAGGGCACCCAGAGTTTAGGTTAAAACAATAAACTCCAGGTCAGTCATGGGACTGGTGTGAGAACTAAAACAGTTATTAATCTTTATTTTAAAGTTAGGTAAATCAAGGGACCACGCCGTATAACACGGAACGGGTTTCCTCCCAAGAATACCAGTGCATAAAACAAACAGCGCAATGCTAAATAAAGAAAAATGAAGCTATTATAAGACCCAGGTCCTATCACACAATGCAACGCAAGCCGGGGGATAGGGTTTTCCCTTATAATAGCCAAACATGCTTAGTACGTTTAAAACAAATCATTTGATACTATTATAAGTGCATGGTGTATAAAACAACTTCAAATCATAAGTATCAATCATAGACGGCATGGGTACCATATATCATGTCGCCATACTAGTTCTACAATTAAAACCGCAAAATGTCGTATTGGAAGTTGGGTTATCATTTATGGTATGAACCGAGGCTAGGGATCGTCCTCTACCGATTCGAGACGCTCTAGTCCGCCCCTTAGGAACAGCCGCAACTACCCCTTGGATCGTCAGGGCCGGTCCACACAGAGTGGATTATTATGCCTGAACAATACGTCTCCCCGTCCTATGGGGCGTAAATGAGCCAACGAATGACTCCATCGGCTTCTCACAGTCACCGATATATCTGAGGCACCTCGCAAACCAACAACCACATAAGTCAAACTCGTCAGGGCGTGGAAAACCACTGATGCCACTTCTAACTAGAAAGAAACGCATGCCCTCCCTGATGTCCTCTCCCGTTTCTGGTTCATACCGGGTGTGAAACTCGCGAAGTAAACGTTACACAAAGCTATGCCACAAAGGCCTTACTTTGATCATCAACCACAAGACTTTGCTTTTCAACAGAAGCCTTGATCAATTGCCACTTAGGCATGCCACACAGGCAATTCACTCCATGCGATGGATATCCATCAATATATAGCCCCTGAGCTCGTACGTCTCAGAGAAGGGCGTTAAGCAAGAGAATAAATTCTCCGCCGCCAAACAGATATATATTTAATAGAAATCAATCACACAGACTGAAATCCAATGTCAGACACACAGTCCATTTACATGTCCGTTCTGGGTCTGAACGAAACCGGAGGCACCTAGTACCCCGCATATCCATCGATCTCCAAGTACGTCTGGACGATCACCAACTGTTTCCATCTTCTTGGGTGTACATCCCAATCAAGATCGTCAGTAATCACCCAAACGACGTGAATACCTCCGGTCTTCGACCACCGTCTTCATCTTCGACTTATCGTCATATTAGTTATTCAGAATGGGATAAACCCGGTCTTTCCGAATAACTCGCGTATATTATAAACAAGTGTTACACAAACACAACATACGCCTCATTTCAATTCATCAGTCACTAACCGTAAATTAACAAGAGAATAATTCCCCAAATATTAACCCCGAAGGCCGAAACCAACATCAGATCAATATCCAGAAAACCATTCTGCTTAGCTAACCGACCATTGGTTTCTAAATTTCACATTCATAGGGAAAGGTTCCCATTAATTTTATCAAAGATAAATTCCTTGAATTTATTCTTTAATCTTCTTTTGAATATCGATTCAACTAGTCGAGATTAACGAACCTTACCGAAGTAATCATTTGTTTTAATATCCCAATCCCAACCTATTCATCCCATGAAGTAAAACGGGTTATACTTCATATCTAACACCACAGTGTTATCACGTAAATTCAATTACCATTTCACGTTTAAATCTAATTAAAGATTTAACTATTGCCTGGAGCAAAACTGGTGATACTCCATTCTCGATCTTTTCAATCTAATTAAAGGTTCATTAAAACTCTACTTAGTTTTAATCTTTAACTGGGTTAAAGAATCAATGTCATTTAAAACACGGTTCACGATAAACCCAAAATCACATCACATTTCAATCAGTCCCTAACCGTAAATTAGCAAGTGAGCAATTCCCTAAGTATTAACCCCGAAGGCCGAAACCAACATCAGATCAATACCCCAGAAACCATTCAACTTAACTAATCTCCAGTTAGTTTCTGATTTTCTTAACTCAATTGGGCCTAAAAACAGTATTACTGAAGATACTATTCACGACAACCCAAAATCGTATTCCATTAATTATCGGGTTAAAGAACAAGTGTTATTTAAAACACTGTTCATGATAAACCCAAAAATCAATTTCAATTCAATCCCAATTAAATATCATTTAATTGGTATTCTTCATTAAATCCAAATAAAAAGATTTAATCTTTTTCTCAACTGGGTTTAAGAACAGTGTTAATGAAGACACCATTCACGACAAACCAAAATCCCATTTGATATTAAATACAAGGCTCTGAATAGAAAATATACCGGCTTATATTCAATATCAAATTCTACGACCAACAAATATCGTATTGGAAATAACGATATAAATATATCTTTCAAAATTCCATAACAATATCTGTGTAATCACGAAATCCAACATCGAAATAATCCAAAGAAAATTTCGATTCAAATCCATTCCAATTCAATTATTGGAAATTCTAGTTACCTTCAAAACCATTTTTCAAATTCAATTTATTTATTTAAAAATAAATAGAATTATAATTCTAGTTCAAAACTAGTTCATTTCGATAAAAATCTATTTTTATCTTTTCAAATATGGAGTTTTTCATCCCAATTCTTCCCAAATCATTTCTTATGATTTTACACAAATTATTACAATTTTTAATAATTTTATTGAGGCCCGTACAGTCGATTTCCATCAACGGCCATCGAACTGCACTTACAGTGACCTTTTCAAAATTTGATTTGGACATAATTCCAAATCCAACCGTTAGATTTCAAATTTCTAATATTCGTTAGAAAGCTCTTTTCGATACGAACCCAACGGTTCCGGTTTTAGGAGAATCCGACGGTCGGATCTCCCGCAATATCCATTCGAAGTCAATGGTCGAAATTCACGAACTACCGCAGCGCGGCGCGTTCTATTCAGCCATTATATAATATATATATATATATATAATATATACTTCATTGATTTCCTTTTACAACGTATTTTATAAATCGTTTTAAATTCGTTTTCGAAACGATTTCAACTTCATTTTCAATTTCAAATCAAAATTGAATTTTTCCAATATAAATTCGTTTTAAATTCACTTCAAATCGATTTCAATTCAAATTGATTTCTAATTCAATTTCAGTTCTAATTCAATTCAATTCAATTTCAATTCGAATTCATTTCTATTCAATTTGAATTCGAATTCATTTCTATTCAATTTCAATTCGAATTCATTTCTATTCAATTTAATTCGAATTCATTTCTATTCAATTTCAATTCGAATTCATTTCTATTCAATTTAATTCGAATTCATTTCTTTTCAAAATATTAGATTTTGAAATCACTTTCAATATTCATTATAAAATGACTAAAATCGATATAAATATTGTTCACGTCAAAATGGAGTCAATCTAATCAACACGGCTTCATATATTTCTATTTTCAAATATTCTATTTCAAATATTTCTATTTTCAAATATACTATTTCAAATATTTCTATTTTCAAATATTCTATTTCAAATATTTTCTATTTCAAATATTTCTATTTCAAATATTCTATTTCAAATATTTCTGTTTTCAAATATTTTATTTCAAAACTGGAATGAGGCCCAATCAATTACCATAGATTTTATTTCTATGGATTTCCATACAACGCATGTATATATCTACAATGACAAATAATCAGCCATCATCCAAAGTGCATTCTACACTGTATAAGCATCAAATATAAATATTCAATGCTTATAACAGTCTGTCAATCAATCGATCGACATACAACTAATTATTGGGATTAGTGTATGTCATATATCACCCCAATACCCGTGTGGGGTTTTCAAACAATCTAACACAGATTTTATTTGAGACGACCCGAACTTCCCCGTGAAGGAAAGCACAGATAGAATTGAGGACAAAACAAAATAGAACGCAGACGGGAGAACATTTCATTGTTATTACAACAATTCCATCAGATACAAGAATATACAGAGTATAAATGAATAAATTACATTCGATAAATATCAGATATTACAATAAATTACATAGCAGCGGAAAAATATACAAAGCACAACTGAAAGTGATACACGGATACAGAGCTTTCCGAGCATCGTTCCAGCTGTAAATCAGGACCTTGTGAATATAAATCTGCAAAACCCAAAACTACTAGCTGCCCGTGTGGAAAATAGGGGCACCCAGAGTTTAGGTTAAAACAATAAACTCCAGGTCAGTCATGTGACTGGTGCAAGAACTAAAACAGTTATTTAAAACTTGGCTTTAAAAGATAGTAATTCAAGGGACCACGCCGTATAACACGGAATGGGTTTCCTCCCAAGAATACCAGTGCATATAACAAAACAGCGCAATGCTTTTTGGAAAAATGAAGCTGTTATAAGACCCAGGTCCCATCACACAATGCAACGCAAGCCGGAGGATAGGGTTTTCCCTTATAATAGCCAAATAATGCTTGATACGTTTAAACAAATCATTTGATACTATTATAGGTGTATAGTGTCGAAACAATTTCAAATCATAAATATCAATCATAGGCGGCATGGGTACCATCTATCATGTCGCCATACTAGTTCTACAATTAAAAACGCAATACACGTATTGGAAATTGGATTCCATCATGAGTCGAGGCAAGGGGCAAGCTCCTCTCCGCGTTCGAGACACTCTAGCAAATGTCCCAGGACCCCACTATGATCCTTGGATCTTCAGGGCCGGTCCTCTCTTACTTTTGAGGATTAGTTATTCCTGAACACACGTTTCCCGGTCCTTACAGACCTATATCCGAGGCGCCTCGTATCCAAAAACCACACAGGTGAAAAGTATATAAATGTCAGGGCTGGTAGGACACTGACACCACCCTAGCTAGAAAGAAACGTCGTGCTCTCCCTGCAGTCACTATCCCGTTTTTGACTCATACCGAGGTGTGAGGCTCGCGAATTCACGTTATACACAAAGCTACGCCACACTGGCCGTGCTTTGATCATCAACCACAAGACTTTGCTTTTCAACAGAAGCCTTGATCAATTGCCACTTACGCGTGCCACACTGACAATTCACTCCATGCGACTGATGTCCATCGATATACAACCTCTGAGCTCGTACGTCTCAGAGAAGGGCGTTAAGCAAGAGAATAAATTCTCTGCCGCCAAACAGATGTATATTTAATAGAGATCAATCAACATAGAATAAAATCCAATGTCAGACACACAATCCATTTACAAGTTCGTTCTGGGTCTGAACGAAACCGGAGGTCCTTTCCTCGCATATCCATCGATCTCCAAGTACGTCTGGACGATCACCAACTGTTTCCCTCATCTTGGGTGTACAGCCCAATCAAGATCATCAGTAATCACCCAAACGATGTGAAGACTTCCGGTCTTCAACCACCGTCTTCATCTTCGACATCTCGTCGAATCGGTTATTCAGAATGGGTATAACCCGGCCTTTCTGAATAACCCACGTATATAATAAACAAATGTTACACAAACACAACGAACGCCTCATTCCAATTCAGAATATTCTTTTATTCACAAAATCACATTCTTAGGGAAAGGTTCCCATTAATTTTATCCAAGATAAATTCTTCTAAATTTATTCTTTAATCCTCCTTTGGATATCATTTCAAACTAGTCGGGATTAGCGAACCACACCGAAGTAATTATTTATTTTATTTCCCAATCCCAACCTATATATCCCATGGAGCAAAACTGGTAATACTCCATATCTAACACCACGGTGTTATCGGTAAAATTAATTACCATTTCACGTTCAAATCTAATTAAAGATTTAACTATCGCTTTGGAGCAAAACTGGTGGTACTCCATTCTCGATCACCTTTCAGATTTGCAATTCACTTTTTAATCTAATTAAAGATTCATTAAAACTCCACTTAGTTTTAATCTTTTCAAAAATCAACATCCTGCATTTAACTGGGTTAAAGAACCAATGTCTTCTAAAAGACGGTTCACGATAAACCCAAATCACATCTGATATTAATTACAAGGCTCTGAATAGAAAATATACCGGCTTATATTCAATATCAAATTCTGGAACCAACAAATATCGTATTGGAAATAACGATATAAAATATATCTTTCAAATTCCCATAACAATATCTGCATAGTCACGAAATCCAACATCGAAATATCCCGAAGATAATTTCGATTCAATTCCAGTCCAATCCACGTATTGGGAATATTGATTATTTTTAAAATCACTTTCAAATTCAATTTATTTATTTCAAAAATAAATTGAATTTTAGTCCTAGTTCAAAACTAGTTTATTTCGAAAAAAAACTATTTTTATCTTTTCAAATATGGAATTTTCTAGCTCAATTCTTTCCAATTCATATATTATGATTTTACACAAATTATAGATATTTTTAATAATTTTATCAAGGCCCGTACAGTCGATTTCCATCAACGGCCATCGAACTGCACTTATAGCGACCTTTTTCGAATTTGATTTGGACATAATTCCAAATCCAACCGTTAGATTTCAAATTTCTAATATTCATTGGAAAGCTCTTTTCGATACGAACCCAACGGTTCCGGGTTCAGGAGAATCCGACGGTCGGATCTCCCGCAACGTCAATTCGAAGTCAATGGTTGAAATTCACGAACTGCCGCGGCGCGGCGCGTTCTATTCAGGCCATTATATATAATATATATATATATATATTATATATATTTCATCGACTTCCTTTTAAAACGTATTTTATAAATCGCTTTAAATTCGTTTTCAAAACCATTTCAACTCTATATTCCATTTCAAATAAAAATTGAATATTTCATATCATTACTATATAAATGATAATATTTTCAAAACGTTATATTTTGAAATCACTACCTTCTCTATATTCATTATAAAAACGAATATAATCGATATAAATATCGTTCATGTCAAAATGGCGCAACTCTAATCAACACGGCTTTATATATTTCAATAAATTCGTTATCCTATTCAACAAATGAATATTTATTCTATTCAACCCATGAATCTATATTTCTTTCAACACACGAATAATCTCAACACATGAGTACTGTCAACACATCACTATTTTTGTTATGTAAAATATTTTATAAAACTATGGTATCTATCGTTTGATTTTTAATCAGACTCCACCGTGAAGTAGATTCTAATTTTAAATATGATAAAGATGTAAATTATATTATTAAAATATTTTACTCAACACATGAATAATTTCACCACATGAACATCGTCAACACATGACTATTTTTATATTCAACACGTGAATTTTCTTTTATAATATTCATTATTTTCCCGATTGGAATGAGGCCCAATCAATCACCATATAATGTTAATTATATGGATTCCATACAACACATGTATATAATAGCAATGATAAATAATCAACCATCATCCAAAGTGCACCACACAACTGCATAAGCATCAAATATAAATAATCAACGCTTACACAGCCTGTCGACCAATCGATCGACATACAATTAAATAATTGGGATTAGTGTATGCCAAATATCATCCCAATACCCGTGTGGGGTTTCAAATCAACAAACACATATTTTTATTCGTGCAGTTGGGCGATGTGTAAAATTTATCATCCCAATCAATATCAGTCAAATCAGTGTATATAAACAAATCGGCCGATTTGTTTATAAATATTTATTTATTCACTTTCACGTTAAAAATTATATTTTTAACGATAATTTAATTATTTCAACACATGAATATATTTCATTATCTATTTCACGTTAACATCACAAACAAATTTTCACAACATATCAATCAAACAAACAAGCCATCCATGGTCTGTGGATGACGGGTGTCGGGTGCTGCTAAGCACCGTCTGCATCCTAGTCTATATATATAACTAGAAAAAGAAATTTAGAGTGAGAAGTTCTCACCGATAGCTATCCCAGCTCCATGACACTTCTATTGTAGAAGTCATCGATGTTCTCGCCTTTTGTCACTTTCGTCGCCCGTAGTCACTACATATACAAAAATCGAATTTTTACTTTGCTATTCAATATATAAAAATCGAATTTTTACTTCGCTACTATATAGATAAAAATTCCATTTTTACAACGCTATTATATAAATAAAAATTCGATTTTTACACTGCTATTATATTGATAAAAATTCTATTTTTATCACACTATTCTATATAAAAAGATTTCGCCCTTTCAAATATAAAGATTTTACCTTTTCAATTTCATCACATTTTTACTTTGCTACATATATAAAGATGATATTTTTAATATTCCTATCATGTAAAAATTATATTTTTAATTCTCTACATAAACAAAAATCATATTTTTACATCTTCTATATAGTAAAGATCATATTTTTAATACTTTAAAAATATAAAAATCATATTTTTATTACTTTAAAAATATAAAAATCATATTTTTACTTTGATGTTATATATAAAAATCATATCTTTATTTGCTACTTCACACGAACAAAAATCTAACCTTCCTTCAAATTAAAAATCAAACCTTTAAAAACTATAAAGATCGTATTTTTTTATCTACATTGCTATTTAAAAATCAGATCTTAACACCTTTAACTAAATAAATTCATAACCTAAGTAATTAAATTAATTACCTTTCACTGCATCGTTCGTCGGAGCAGCTAGGGCGCGGTGATGGCGGCCGGAGGTGTTGGACGTGGCGCGGGTTGCTAGGGCTTTGGGGGTTTCAGGCTTTTGGGGTCTCGAAGGCGAGGGGGATGGCTAGACGGAGGGAGGAGGAGCGATGGAGGCGGCTCAGGAGGAAGGTCGAGGGGGAGGGGCGAAGCTCAGGTGGCGGTGGAGGGGGGGCTGTAGCTCGCGTCGGTTGAAGAGGGGGGAGGCGGCGCTTGAGGGGGTCGGCCAGCGGCGGGAGGACCTGGCGGCGGTGGCCCTGGTGCGTCGCGATTTTAGTTTTAGGTTTTTTTTTCTTTGAACGGCAGAAATAATGAGGAGAGGGAGAGAATAAAAGGGGGGGCCATTTATTTATTTTAAATTTTATATTATATTTTAATTCCCTAAGGTTGACTTTTCCTACGACCTCGAAATCAAACATGCCGACTGTCGTCCCTAGCGTAATACCCCCATTTCGAACACAATGGGATATGTATCGTAGGCTGATTCGATCATTTCGATCAGTTTCCGTTAAAATCTACACATAACTCTATATATATTGAATTTGAACACGCATTTCAATTTACCGGGGTCACATACTAACTCTAAAAATTCTCGAAAAATATTTTCTAGCTTCGTATTGACGATACGGTCCTAACAAAACTAGTTTCGTCAAATTCTGAGACTGTTGGAAAAATGGCCAATTTCCAGTCGATTAAAATCAACTGAAACTGGTCAAACGCGTTTTCTTTTGCCACGCTCACATATTGATTCGAAAAATTATGAAATTTGAAACCTAGCAATAATTTGACATCACGGACCCAACAAAAGTGGTTTTGTCGAAATCCGAGGTCGTTTGCAAAATGTCTATTTTTAAGGGCCTGAATTCCATAGCGACTATTCAGAATTTTCAACTGGACATATCTTTTGATTCCCGCTATGAAATCTCAATTTCTCGGGTTCGTTGGAAAGATATCATCAATTAGATCCTATTGTTTTTGGTTTCACTAAAATCCGGATTGTTTTGCACCCGGTACATTCAATTGAAGTTTGAAATCGAATTATCGAACTACCGCGCCATTTTTAATTCTATTTATAATTATAAATAAATTTTTATATTCTAACGATGATCTATATAAATATACACGTTCTAATTCTGTTCAAAATAAATTTCTCATCGATATTATTTAAAATAATTCATTTTAAATAATCAAAATTCGCTAAATTTGCCAAAATAAAAATTTTAAACTGGCTCAGAATTTCCGGGTTATTACATTATTTGTGCAGTTGGGAGATGTGTAAAATTTATTGTCCCAATCAGTATCAGTCAAATGTGTGTATATAAACAAATCGTCCGATCTGTTTATATTTATTTATTTCATTTACACGTTAAAAATTCTATTTTTAACTATAAAATATTTTTAACTATATAAATATTTTATTTCCGTTCACGTCACATTACACAATCAACTACACATCAAAATCAAACAAACAAGCATACAAGTCGTCCATGGTCTGTGGACGACGGGTGTCGGGTGCTACACAATCAACTACACATCAAAATCAAACAAACAAGTATATATTTTAACTAGAAAAAGAAAATTAAAGGTGAGAAGTTCTCACCAAGGGTTCCACTCCATCATTCTTTAGTGGACGATGGTTTGAATTCTATTCGCCTCCAGTTGGTTCCATCGCAATCTGTTTCACGCGGTACATATATTAAAAATCACATTTTTCATATCGTTACTATATATATATAAATCATATTTTTATATTGTTAAAACCATGTTATTTTATATTCTTAAAACAATGTATGTTTATATTTTTAAAACCACATTTTAAAAATAAAGTTATATATATATATATATATATATATATATATATATATATATATAAACCCATATTTTATTTCAAAACCATATACAAAAAAGAGATTTTTACTTCCATGTTATATATAAAAATTGGATTTTTAAACTAATGTCATATACAAAAATAAAATCCTATTTTTATACAATGCTACTAATATTTTCAAAAATCCATGCTATTTACATAATAAAAATTATATTTTCAATGATATATATATATATATTTTTTAAAACAAAACTATTTATATTTAAATCTGAATTTTATTTTAAACCTTAAATAGTTTAATTAATAACAAAGAAAATCAAGGTTTTAATCACCCTCAGCATCTACGTCTTCTTCCTGGGTTTGAAGAAACCCATCATCGACATCTAGGGCAAGCCGTGCCCGCCGCCACGGTGGTCCAGGCCACCATCCATTGCCACCACGTTGACGCCCCATGTGAGATGCGCCACCCCCTCCATCCTCGAGCAACTCGGTGGGGCCCTCACGTGGAAAAACGCGTACGAACTCCGGTAGTTTGATGCGCCATCTCGAGCAATTCAGACCACTAAAATTGATCACACCTATATGATTTCGAAGCTGCTGAAATTCTCTTTAATTTCGATTTGGAGATAGGTTTTAATTTGATTTGAATTGGAAGAATTTTGGGATTTAATAACTGACGAAATTGATCGTTCAATCGGTGAAGGCGGCTCCAGAATTGCGTTGACCGCGGGTGGGAAAATGGTAGGGTTTTTGACCGTATACTATACTAGTATATATACCATTTAAATATTATTTAATTCAATCCTTGTTTGTTTATCGTTCTGAACTCCAATTCAAACCCAACGACTATCGCCTCTAGCTAAATACCCCCATTCCGAACACAATGGGATATGTTTCATAAGCCAATTCTAATGTTTTAATCAGCTTTCGTCAAAACTAAAATATAAATCTATATATTGAATTTTAAACGCACATTTCAATTTACTGGGGTCACATACTAACTAGAAAAATTCCCGAAAAATATTTTCTAGCTTCGTATTGACGATACGGTCCTAACAAAACTAATTTCATCAAATTCTGATACTGTTGGAAAAATGGCCAATTTCCAGTCGATTAAAATCAACTGAAACTGGTCAACGCGTTTTCATTTGCCACGCTCACATATTGAATCGGAAAATTATGAAATTTGAAACCTAGCAATAACTTTACATCGCGGATCCAACAAAAGTGGTTTCGTCGAAATCCGAGGTCGTTTGCAAAATGGCTATTTTTAAGGGCCAAAATTCCATAGCGACTATTCTGAATTTTCAACTAGGCATATCTTTTTATCCCCGCTATGAAATTTCAATTTCTTGGATTCGTTGGAAAGATATTCTCAAGTAGATTCCATTATTTTTGGTTTCACTAAAATCCGGTTTATGTTGCACCCGGTATGTTCATTTGAAATTTGAAATCGAATTATCGAACTACCGCGCCATTTTCAATTCCTTATATATATATAAATAAATTATTTATATTCTAACGACAACGTATATAATTACATACGTTCGGATTCTATTCAAAATATATTTTTTGTTGTTATTATTTAAAATAATTCATTTTAGATATCCAAAATTCAATAAAATTGCCAATTTAAAATTTTTAAATTGGCCCAGATTTTCGGGTTATTACAATATCCATGTAGATACTACTCCTAGTTACGGCTCAAATGATGAAAATGAACATGAAGACTTGGGCTCTCCTATTCGAAAGGTACGCTCTTTACAAGATATTTATGACTCATGCAATGTTTTTCTTTTTTCTTGTGAACTGCAGTTGTTTGAAGAGGCAAGCAAAGAAGATGTGTGGATTGAAGCAATGAAAGAAGAAATAACAGCCATTAAGAAAAATAAAACATGACAGATAGTTGACTTGCCAAAAGATAAAGAAGTCATTGGCCTGAAATGGGTTTATAAGACAAAATATGGCGAAGATGGTTCTATAACAAGACACAAAGCACGACTGGTTGCAAAGGGATATTCGCAGCAGTCCGGAATTGACTTTAATGAGACATTTGCTCCAGTAGTTCGAATGGAAACCATTAGAACAGCTCTTGTAGTTGCAGCGCAATTATAGCTTAAAGTTTTCCAACTCGATGTGAAGTCTGCTTTTCTTAATGACGAGCTTAAGGAAGAGGTATATGGTGAGCAACCAGAAGGTTTTGTGATAAGAGGAAAAGAAAATAAAGTCTATAAGCTTCAAAAGGCACTATATGGACTAAAATAGGCGCCCCGAGCATGGAGTTGCAAGATTGATAACTACTTCATTCAAAATGGTTTTCAAAGAAGCAAGAACGAACCTGCCCTTTATGTGAAAAATCAAGGAGTAGAATTTCTGGTTGTATGTCTATAAGTTGACGATCTAATCTATTTCGGTACCAGCAACAATCTTGTTTAGGAATTTAAGGAAAGAATGATGACGGACTTTGAGATGACGGACTTCAGTTTGATGAAGTATTTTCTAGGCATGCAAGTCAAACAAGCAAGGGGCAATATCTTCATTTCACAAGAGAAATACATTGAAGACATTCTCAAAAAATTTCACATGGCAGATTGTAAACCAGTTAACACACCAATGATGCTAAACGAAAAATTAAAGCAAGAAGATGGCGCAAAGACGGCGGATGGAAAGATATTTAGAAGCTTAGTTGGTTCGCTATTTTTTCTCACTCATACAAGGCCTGATATTTGTCATGCAGTAAGTATACTTTCAAGATTCATGCGAAATCCAAGTAACAATCATTTGATTGCAGCAAAAGGAATTTAACGATGTCTTGAAGGAACAAAAGAATGTGGGCTTCAATATGTCAAAGAGGACGAATGCAAGTTAGTCGGTTTCACTGATAGTGACTGGGCAGTAGCATTGGATGATCGGAAGAGCACATCAGGCTATGTATTTTGTCTCGGTTCCAACATAATCTCATGGAGTTCAAGGAAGCAAAAGACCGTAGCTTTATCTTCAGCTGAAGCTGAGTACATGGCAGCTACAGAGGCAGCCAGTGAAGCAGTGTGGCTGCGGAGAATTCTGAATGATATGAAGCAAACCCAAGACAAGCCAACAAAAATCTACCGTGATAATATGTCGGTTGTAGCAATGACTAAAAATCCAGTGTTTCATGCTCGCACAAAGCATATTGAGATACGTTATCATTTTATCCGAGAATTGATTAGCAAGGAGGAGATTGTCATGGACTTCATCAACACAAAAGAGCAGCCAGCGGATTTCCTTACTAAAGCAGTCACATTGGAGAAGTTTGAAAAGTTCAAGAAGCAATTAAAAATTACAAATTAGGGAGGAGTGTTAAAAGTTAATTTGTAATTTTGTTATTAGGCAACAATTAATTGCATTTACAAATTTGCCTTGGTATTAATGTAAGGAATAATTTAAGAATAAATAATTCCTATATATGACATATTAGAGAATTCTAGATAAGGTATTGTCAGGAATACTCCAGAGAATGTATTTCATTAT
Organism: Allium sativum; assembly: GCA_030737875.1. Classification (NCBI taxonomy): domain Eukaryota; kingdom Viridiplantae; phylum Streptophyta; class Magnoliopsida; order Asparagales; family Amaryllidaceae; genus Allium; species Allium sativum. The sequence goes on along the minus strand of CM060916.1, from coordinate 603,912,914 downwards.
ATAAGACAGTTGTATCTCTTTTACTGATGGAATGAAATAAAGTATTAAATCAAATTCAATCTTTTATCTATCTTTTCACATATTACTCTGCTGTGCCTAACAACTACAACTATCAGGTGGTCCAAACAATGCAGCAAAGATGACCTATGCATGGAAACAAGGGTCCTCGGTTTGGCTACAGGCCATTTAAAATGAAGTAGCAGTGACAATAATGCTTGTATATTGATATTGCTGTATATATACAAGCATCAATATCTGGGTGTTAACATATAAAATAAGGTACCAAAATCGAAAGAACATGTGCAAGTGTTAATATATCTCAGGTTTCAAAGCATCCATAGTGTTTTTCCATCCTTAAGGCAGAAGGATAACTACTATGTGTAACAAGGCAGCATATATATTAGTGTATATACGTTGCCTGAGGATATGTATATACACATACAAGGATATATATATATGCACACACATATATATATATACATATGTGCCGACCTCCATGCATGTACACAAATCAATTTCCAAACCCCAAACAGTAAAGAAAAGTAACAAGGGTCAAGACAAGGCAATATGCATTAACATAGGTGGTGAAGTAACGCATCCTAAAATAGTCAATCATATATATGAAAACAATCCCAAGAACTGATCGATTTTAAATTAGTTCCTATTGAAGTTAAGCTACTTAAGGAAGAATTAATCGTGAAGTTAAAATCATCTACTGCCTTTTTTCCTAGCAACGACGAACGCGCAGACGGGCTTCGAATTAGGGTGCTGGAGAAAGTCATGGTGGTGTTGGGCTTTGATGAACACGTGGGCAGAGGTTGTGCGATTTAGGGATGAGAAAGGCAACAGGTCGCTGGCAATTTTGAATGAGGGAGGAAGGCATTTTTAGAGGAGGCCATTTTGTCTAATTTGGGGAAGAGGGTTTCTTTGGCTGGTAAGGAAAATAAAATGAAGAAGAGGCAGTGGAAATAAAAAGGAACAAAAGCAAGTGTTTTAGATTTCAGAGGTCATAGTAGAAGTGTAACAAGTTTACTAGTGGCAATTTTCTTAAATAAGTAATTGTTTTCGAAGTATATACACACTATGTACATAAACAAATATGTATATACTATGTATACCAACAATACTAGTGTATTCTATACATTCTAAATACATCCCTTAAATTAAATTAAAGCATATTTCTCAAATTAAATTTTAAAGATGATATTATTTACAAATATTCAAACAACATATTTGCAATTAGCTTAAAATATTAATAACGTTAAAATTAACCAAATCATGTAGATTCAAAATAAAAATTAAACTTATATTTACGGAACTAATTAAAAAACGAAGTTGAAATGGATTAGATTTAAAGTTCTAAATAAATTTCAAGTATTAACGTGATTTCAATACTAAATCTAAATTAATTACATATTTTAAAACATTGAAAATCTTGGGTCGTTACAGTTGGGCATCTTAAAAATAAGCTTCACCAATGGAATTTTGCTCACAATAAAGATTATATAAAGAGAGGATAAAACATCTCGATTAATGCTTCAAGCCAGTAGGGGTGGCAAAAATCTAGGATTCTTCACGACTAATGGTTGCTCGAAAGGAACAAAGCCTATGTTAAAGAAAAGACAAAGAGCATGGATTGTACGACCAAAAGAGAAACCAACAGGATAACAATCTTTAGAGAACCCTTACAATATTTTCTCTTTTTTCCCAAAGGCACTTTAGGATATCTAACTAAAAGTGGGTTTGGAGTCAATAATGATTTCGTAAGACCATCCACCTGTTACAATTCACTTGTGATCAATCGCTCCGATATGATAGCGATAAATAAAATGAAGCGTAAGTTGTGAAGCATCCAACTTCTAAAGGAGTAAAGGTCCCTTCCTAGACTAGGCACATGATAATCATAAAGTCATTCTAAATTATAATAATTGGTGTTCAACATTTCGAGTGTTGACATGGGAAAGTACAGTGTATTGTCTATGCAAAGTAAGTGTAGTGTCATGAACACCACAAACCGACATCTTGTATAGATAACTCTCTCATGTTAGAAAAACAAGCCATACCATACTTTTAGATTATCTTTTTGGAACTTACCAGTTATCAATGAGAAATGAATAATGGAGTCGTTGTTCAAAATGAAATGAGAACCTTTCTTTCTAGGATTATTGGAAGGCTAAAAGTAAGAAAGGCCGTGTGATGAGATCGTTAATTATGTTTGATTTTGAGTAAATCATTACACCAAAATTCGAATGTCAATGAGGAATTAGTCAAAATCATAAAAGGATATAACTAGATCCATAAGCATGACTTAGCTCAGAAGCAACATGCCTTTGAATAAGGTGAAACTTAGCTTCATCTCAAGCCAAGAAAAATACAAAATTCAATTATCTTATTTTGCAACGGCCGCCATCCCAAAATGATAAATAAGAGTTTTTATACCTAAGGCATGACATAGTCTCTGAAGTGTATATTACATCACCAAGGCAAGATATTTCAATTGAAGCTAAGATGGAAGGTTAATTTTAATTCGTCCAAGTAAAAATAACACATCAGCACGATAGGCAAGTAGCTAACATGGATTCGATGACTAGCAATCTTGAACTTATGATATTTTGGAGCCAACTTTGTTTTAAATGAAAGCATACTCTATAGGGAAAATGCTAATCAGGTTTCACTCAGGCAGAATTATAAAGTAGTTAGAGCATCAAGATTAATCCAAAAGGAATTAAAGCATTACTGAAACACTCAAGAGATCATGTAAAATGATTTTAGGGAAAATAGACTAGAAATATGCTAGTTTATGACTCGGCATTGATTCTCTCTATGATTTACTATCAAGTCATAATAATAAGTCGCGAGTCAACCAAACCACTCGTAGAACAATATACTAGTTCATCTGATCCAAATAGTAGTTCAATCTGAGTTAGAATAGTAATCAAAATAATTCAACCAGCTATGAAATTGCATCAACGACATCAAAATGGAACGAGGAATAAAAAATAATTAGTTAAATCTAAGCTAAGAATATGACTCAATACCTAGTCATCCCCTATGGCTCAGTACCGAGTCATCATATTGAGTTGGGTTGACTCGATCTTCTGGGAAAAATCTTAGGTCGAGTGCAGGAGTTTTTAGTGATTAATATCTGGTCCAATTAGCTGTAAGACCCTTAGATTTAGCAAAGGTTATTTGCAAAATTTAATTTTGATAAATTAGATAAGAATAATGTAGTAGGATGTTGACTTGAGATTTGTACATATTAAATAATAATATGGTTTGGCCTAGTGACTAATCAATTCAATTAGACATAAAAAGAGGGTTTATATGAGGGAAAAGGTTAAAAACACCAAACCTCATGTATATACATACCTTTTATTTCTTTACCCCTTTATCTTTCTTTATGAAACTTAAAAAAAATATAAAGGAGGCTGGCTATTATAAGGAAGAAAATGTAGAGGAAAACATAAAGAAAGCTAAGGAAATCGAGCTAAGATAGAAGTTACATTATATCTTAACACTTAAACTAAGGTGAATAGTGCCATTCATATCATTCCTATGTATTAAATTTAGGGTTTTTAGTGCATTCCAATTTTTTTGATGATAGTATGGTTGATTTTACCATTGTCTACATAAATGGTTATTTGTTGGATTTTTTGTGGAATTATTCTAAAAGCTTTTAAGGTAAAACCTTAGTAAATAACCTTCAAATGACTTGATTTTTTATACATCTTGCCTGAAACATAATTTTAGAGATGGGTTTTTGATTTCATAATTTTCGGAATTAATAAGAATATTTTATGAATTTCCTAATGTGGAAATGGTATTTACTTGGGTCTTAATTATCAAAAATAATAAAATAATAATTTTTTCTTTGAAGTTTTTATATGGTACTCTTATTTTAGATTTTTAATAAATTTTTAGGATTTTCCCAAGCGTGTTTGACTTATTATGAATTTTCTAAGCTATAAAGGCTTAAAAATTATTTTAAAATATCATATAATTTAATGGATTAGGAATAATTTTGGAAATTGTAAAATCTGACTCATAGCAGTATTTCTGCAGAAAGTGACAAAATATATTCCTAACTAGTAGGAATTTGACAAAGATTAAGAATTGGTGAAAAACGTACTTTATTAAGCAAAATGTCAGTTTTTGCATTAATTACAAGCTTGCCACTGAAGCCTTTTTCCAGAGTCGAAAGCTCCTTTCTCCTAAATTAAAGGAACCCTTTCTCTCTATAGTCGAAAGCACCTAGCTCCTAGGTTTGAGGAACCATTTCTCCACTTTTGAAAGGTTGTTTCTCCTCCGTTAGAGGAACCCATTCTCCGCGGTTAAAGTCCATTTCCTTAGATTGGAGGAACCCCTTTCTCCTAGGTTAAAGGAACCCGTTTCTCCTATGTTGGAGAAACCCTTTCAACAAGTTGGAACCCCTTTCTCTTAGGTTGGATGTAATGACCCGTATTTTAACGATTGGGTATTTAAATATTATACTCAAATATTGATCGTTAATTATTTGAGTGATGGTTCAAAAGTGTTAATTTTCACAAACAATCGAATCAGAATCGAAACTAGTTCCATTGAGTTCATATGGTTCATTAGGTGAATGAAAAGTATAAGGATTGCTATATTTTGAGATCATGAGATTTTAGGGTCAAAACCTTCTTGAAATACGCGTAAAATTATCGTTTCAAGCAACAATCTCGGATTACAATGAAACATGTACAATTTGAACCACATCGTTATAGCGATGCACGCATCAAATTTCGTAGTGATGGGATGAATAGTTTGATCGTGTAAAAATAAAACGTGTAACTGTTTTAAGTGAAATTGGAATGATATTTATTAATAAAATAATTTTAAATTATGCTAAAACCTAAATCTTATTGGGCCTCTACTGTCTATCTTTTCTCTTTCCTATCATCATTGTTCCATTAGAAATAATGTCACCTCTCCCTTCTTTGTTTAAAAAACCAAATCCAGTAATCTACTCAATGATAAATCACGATAGAATACTCATTGGAATCATGAAACTAGTCTCTACATGCTCATCCCATCTTCATGACGTTCGATCAAGATCTGGGGGATCGACATTTTGGGTACTTGACCTAGGGTTTCAGTTTCGACAAGTTGTAAGCATTAATGGTCGGATTCGATGGCACCGTTGTTCTTCTCTCATCGAATGGTTCCCGTCCATGTCCCCTACTTTAAGTACGATACCCTATGGGGATTGCGACTTTCCTACAGTGGCTACATGAGAGTTTCGACGCGTTTTGAGTAGGTGAGTTATGACATGGGATTTTGGTGCCAATAGGTCGGGTGTTCGAAAAGGAGTGCAATGCTAAAATCGGTTTTGGATGTCATTATGGTTTGATCTGTATCACCGATAGGTGCACGAATGGGCACAAATGTTTGTTGTGCACGGCTAAGAGAGAAAGGGAAGAAGGATTAAGTAAATTAAGGTGATTAAATAACTTAAATTAATTTAACAATTATAATAATCGTGAAATTTATAACATGTGTAATTTTTGCGTACGAGGTCGGATTTGAACGCGGTTTCTTCCTATTGACAAGTTCTCGATGTGGAGCTAGTTTGAATTGATTTGGCTAAGGTAAGTGATATTGTCTCCCACTGAACTGTATTTGTCTATATAGTGTAAATTTGACATTTTAAACTAATTGTTAATTATAATAGATAATATTTAGGATTGTTGAAACTAATAGATAATAAATAAAAAGATTAAATAGTGATTTAAGCAGATTTAACCTGATTGTCATATTTTTACCTGTTTGTTCGCTATTACACGCTATTTACCATTTTACGTGCTATTGCGCACTGTTTTAACCATATTGTTGGATTTAGGTTATTTAGACATTTATATCACTTTCATTGTTATATATAGGTTCTACTTAGGTTATTATTGCTATTATGGAAGTTCGTATGTTAATTTAGAATTTATGCGACTATTGGTTGCATGGACTTGTTTGCTTTGTTTAGATTAAAATGTCATACATAGGCGATATAGTATTAGGAAATATTTCGTTTGTTAGAGTTCAGGGCGCTTATCGATAAAATGCACATATTGGTTGTAACAACCCGGAAAATCAAAACCAATTTAAAAAAATTATTTTAGTCAATTTAATGAATTTAGAATATTTAAAATGATTTATTTTTAAAAAAATAACTAAAAATTTATTTAAATCGAAGTTAGAATGTATAAATATATTTTACTTACAAAAGGAGTTAGAAATGGCGCGGTAGTTTGAAAATTCGATTTTAAACTTTAATTGAATATACATGATTCAAAATAAATCGGATTTCAGTAAAACCAGAAATATTTGAATCTGTTTAATTATATCTATCTAACGAATGTGAAAAAACCAGATTTCATAACGGGAATTAAAAGTTATGTCCATTTTATATTTAGAAATAGTTGCTATGAAATTTAATATAATATATAGCTCTTAGAAATAGCCATTTTGCAAACGACCTCCGTTTTCGATGAAACCACTTTGGTTGGATCCAGAATATCAAATTATTGCTAGATTTTAATTTTCATAATTTTTGGAATCAATATGTGAGTGTGACAAAAGAAAAGGTGTTTGGTCAAATTCAGTTGAATTGGGTCGACCAGAAAGTGTCCATTTTTCAAATGGTTTCCAAATTCAACAAAATTAATTTCGTTAGGACCGTATCATCAAAATATAGCTAGATTTATTTTTCATAAATTTTTGGAATCAGTATGTGGCCCCGGTAAACTAAAATATACGTTCAAATTTAATATTGAATGTTTTATATTTTAATTTAAAGAATAACTGACTGAAACAGTCGAATAGGCTTACAAATCATATTCCATTGTGTTCAGAATGGGGATATTTAGCCAGGGCTAACAGTCGTTGGGTTGGATTTGGAGTTTGTATGGGTTAATGGGCCTTTATAGAATTAAATAAATTAAATATAAATATTAACCAATAGAATTTCTTTAAAACCTTATTCTAATTTTCACAAACCCGATACCTCTTAGAAACTCGATGGCGGCTATTGTTCTTCTCTTCTCTCCTTGATTTCTTCAAACCCGCTTATTGAAATCAAGTGAACCTTAAGAGGATTTTGTGGAGAATTGCAAGATCCTCAATTCCATATAGGGTTTGAAATTTATGGTGGTGTATTTAGATCGAAATCTCGCCAGGAAGTCCCGATGTTCCCACCACCGCCGAGCCTTCATCCGACCGTCGAACTCCACCGCCTCACTAGCGCTGACGCGCCTCTCCAGCCCCGACAACATGGTAATGTTCGATCGACTTCACGCTACACTGATTTGGAGATAAATCTAAACCTAGATTTGAAAAATTATGGAAATTAACAGATGAAGTTATTTTGAAAGGTTTGCAACACTTTAAATTCGTTGCTAATCCATTATTATTTTTAAAAATCGTATTTTTTCATACGATAACAAAATTCGATGAAACAAGAGACATTGGACTCGTGGCATCGTACACGACATTCCAGAAGAGACCATATAATTTTTGGAGCTTTCTACAATTTTAGAAGGAATCAAAAGCAACGTGAGCAATCTAAATTCAAAAATAAATGAATAAAATTATATTAGGCTGCAGACGGAGTTTAATAGCTCCGGACACCGTCGTCCACAGACCATGGACGACTTGATTTAATTGTGGTGTGAAATTGATTGTGATTGTGGATGATTGATTATGGTTGAAACGAAATTGATTGTGTTTGTGGAAAATTCACAATGTTGTGAAAATGAATTGTATTATGGAAATTGTAAAAATAAAACCCTAGTATCACCACGAGACCTGGGATAACAGAGGAGTCATACTAGGGACGGTGCCAGTTTTTATTACCTTGTCGTTATAATGCCGAAATTTTCTGAAATATTCATGTGTTGTGAAATATTCATGTTATGAAATAAAGTTTACATTTTTATTGTATATAAGAAATGATTAAAGATGATCATTGTTGAAGTAAAATTACATTTTTTATATAAGAAGAATCATTAAAATATTCAAGTTTGAATAAAGATGTGTTAAAATGTAAAATTACATTTTTTTATGTAAGAAGAATCATTAAAAATATTCAAGTTTGAATAAAAATGTGTTAACATTAAAAATTACATTTTTAATGTAAGAAGACTCATTTAAAAAGATTCAAATTCGATAAAAGTGTTCTAACCTTAAAAATTGCCGTTTTCCAATGTAAAGTATGATTCATAAAAAAAGATTCTAGTTTGATAAATTGTGTCACATTAAAAATTACATTTTTAATGTAAGAAGATTCATTTAAAAAGATTCAAATTTGATAAAAGTATTTTAACATTAAAAATTACCTTTTTTAATGTAAAGTATGGTTCATAAAAAAAAGATTCTAGTTTGATAAATTGTGTCACATTAAAAATTACATTTTGAATGTAAAGTAGGATTCATAAAAAAGATTCTAGTTTGATAAAATGTCTCACATTAAAAATTACATTTTTAATGTAAAGTATAATTCATAAAAAAAGATTTTAGTTTGATAAAATGTGTCACATTAAACATTACATTTTTAATGTAAAGTATGATTCATAAAAAAAGATTCTAGCTTGATAAAATGTGTCACATTAAAAATTTCATTTTTAATGTAAAGTATGAGTCATAAAAAAAGATCCTAGTTTGATAAAATATTTCAACATTAAAATTTACATTTTTAATGTAAGAAGGAATCATTAAAAAGATTCTAGTTTGATAAATTGTTGTGACATTTAAAATTTACATTTTTAATGTAATAAAGAGTCATTAAAAAGATTCAAGTTAGAAAATATGTTTTGTTAAATATGTTTTGTTAGATCAAAACATTAATCATTGATATGTTAGCAAAGTTGGAAAAAGAACCATGTGTTAAAATATATTTTTGTTAGATAAAAATATTCTTTTTAACATGTGTATGAAGTGTACAAAATTATTTAAAGAATAAATAATTTGAAATCGTTGAACGAATTATATACATATATATTAAAATAAAACGAATCGCGCACGGTAGTTCGCGATTTGGAATCGTTTCTTTAAATGATTATACCGAGAGATCCAACATTGGATTTTCAAAAAACTGGAACAGTTGGGTTCGCTTTGGAAAGATCTTTCCAATGATATAAAATTTGCTAAGATCCAACGGTTGGATTTTGAGAAATGTTTAATTCAAATTTTAATACAAACAGCGCCACGGCCGCGTAATGACCTAAAGCATCGTTTAATTAAAAGGAGCTATTTTTATATAAATAAAAATAGCGATAAATCCTTATAAAATATTATAAATGATATGGAATGAAAAGATTCGATTTAAATAATATATATTCGCGAATTATTTGGAAAGGCCGAGTTAATTCTCATTTCAAATAATTATACGACGATTAGAAGTCGAAGACAACGAAGACGGTGGTTGAAGACCAGCGATCTTCACATCGAATGGATGACTACTGATGCCTTTGATTGGAGTTGCCGCCTTGAAAGGGTTACAGTGGTAGTTGTCCGGACGTACTTGTTGATTGTCCGGATATGCGAGAGCCTCTCTTCCGTATTGGACATATGGAACGAGGAATTAGGTGTCTCTGGTTTTGTTCAGACCCAGAATGGACTTGTAAATGGATGTATGTCTGACATTGGATTTTATTCTATGTTGATTGATTTCTATTAAATATATATCTGCTTGGTGGAGAAGAATTTATTCTCTTGCTTAAAACCCTTCTCTGAGACGTACGAGCTTAGAGGTTATATATCGATAGACATCAGTCGCATGGAGTGAATTGTCAGTGTGGCATGCCAAGATGCAAATGATCAAGGATTTTGTTGAAAAGCAGAGCCTTGTGGATGATGATCAAAGCACAGCTTTAATTAGCATAGCTTTGTGTACAGTGTTGATTCGCGAGCCTCATACCCCGGTATGAACTAGAAACGGGAGAAGGATCCAGGGAGAACATGTGTTTCTTTCTAGCTAGGAGTGGTGTAATCGTATGGATCCCAGACATTTTTTACTTATGTGGATGATGGAAAGCGAGGTACCTCGGGTTTGAGTTCCCAGTGGCTCTTGATTTACGCCCCATAGGGCGGGGAAACATATTGTTCAGGAATTATATATAATCTACTAACGTAAGTTGTGGACCGGCCCTGTGATTCCTAGGTGCAATTGCGACTGTAGCTTGAGACATGGTAGGCAAGGTTGTCTCGATTTCGGTAAAGAAGATCCATTGCCTTGGTTCATGATGGAAACCCAATCTCCAATACGACATTACGGATTTGATTGTAAAGCTATATATGGCAACATAGTAGGACGAGGTACTATGCCATCTATGATCGATACATTATGATTAAAAATGTTTTTGAAACATATAAACACCAATAATGATATCAAATGATTTTGATTTATATGTATCAAGCATATTTGCCCATCATAAGGTAAAACTCTATCCTCCAAGTTTGCATCGCATTGTGTGATGGGACTTGAGTCTTATAATGGCTTCATTTATCTAAAAAGCATTGCGTTGTTTAATGATTTACTTTATTTCATGCACTGGCAATCCAATGGAGTAAACCCGTTTTGAGTTAGTGGCATGGTCCCGTGATTGACCTTATTATTAAATAGGTTAAGTAAGATTTCTTATACCAGTCCCATGACTGGCTCATAGTTTGTTTCACTTTGCAAACTCGGGTGACCTTATTTTCCACATGGGCAGCCATGCATTCAGGTTTTAGCAGACTCATTCTGGATAGCTATGGAGCTGGAGATGGATCCTATCATTTCTATTGTGATGTTCAGACTTCATTTAGTATATTATGTTCGATTCCGATGCAGACATTTTATATTAAGCTGAAACTGTATTATGTTCTTAGTACGATCCTGTTCTGCTGTGTAACTCTGATGTTAATATTATTTCCAGTGTAACTTTGATGTACTTTATCTGGTATAATTCTATGATTTTGTTCTACTGTTTTTGTTTATGTGTTATATTCCAATGATTATCCTTGCTTCCATGGTACCGGGTTTTGAGGTTATCACAGTTGGTATTAGAGCTATGGTTAACCTTAGCTCTGGAATATAACATATTAACGAACTCGTCAGAAATAGAATCAGCAGTATTCTAGAATGAATAACTCATTATAGATAGGATCATTAATGTCATAGAATGAGTATAGCATAATAAAATTCATCCCTGTAGATTCATTTACATTTAAATATATGTCTTTATGCTTTACAATATATTTTCTGTTAGCCTGACTCTTTGTCTACTATTTGTAGACATAGTAAAAAATGGGTGGCAGAAACAGAAGAAGTAATTCTATGGTTCAATAATCAAATGAGCCAATTGTGCTCCCACAGCCAGAACCAAATCTAGAAGCTCTAGTAAATAAGTATCGAAATCTGGGTGGAGTACCATTCTTGGGCAAAGAGTCGGTTATTGAAACACAAGCATGAATTCGTTCTTCTCAGAGAATTTTTGAAGGCTTAAAGCTGAGAGATGATCAGAAAAGATTACTGACATCTTGGGCACTCAAAGACAGAGCTTTAATCTGTGGGAAACTGTTACAAAGGATAATCTAGAAGGTAATATTACCTGGAATAGATTAAAATAAATTTTAAAAGAAAAATTTATTCCTTCTGAAGCAACTGAGCGATTATATGATGAGTTCTATCATCTGAAACAAGGAGATATGACCATCTAGGAGTATCAGAATAAATTCAATGAACTTTCCCACTTTGCCCTAGGGCTAATACGGGATCCTTTGAGGAAGAATCTGAGATTTATTAATGGACTTCAAAGAAGGTACGAAAGTAGAGTAAATGCTCATGTGAATCTTCCATTTTCTAAGATGATACAAATGGCTTATTGCTATGAGGATAATGATAAGCAACATGGTTTGGAAGACGAAGAGGAAGGCAGTTCTTGCAACAAAAGGAAGCTTGAAACTGATAGTCCAAAGGCAAGTACGAAGCCTGAGGCAAGTATGAAGTCTGAGGTCAGTAAGAAGCCTAAAGCTGATAAGAAATGGGTTAAATCTAAGAAAGAACCATTAACGATTGCCACATGCTCTAACTGCAATAGGCAAGGACATTTTTCAATAAATTGCAAATCTTCGAAGAAATGAAGGAACGATGGATCTAAATCCAATAAAAAGTTTCAAGAGGATAGAGAATGCAATCTTTCCATCAGACTGGTCATATAAAGCAAGATTGCCGGATTTTGAAAGTGACCAAGGTGGCTCAAGTCAATAAAGTGGCAAAAGCTCCAGCACCCTCAGTTAGTAGGCAAACATTAGATGTTTTGGAAGGCACTCTAATGTCCACAATATTCCAGTTAAGGTACTGTTTAACAAGGGCGTGTTGCAAAGCTTCATTTCGAGTAACACAGTCAAGAAGTTAAATCTAAAATTGAAAAATCTTAAAGAATCGATGAAAGTTCATAATCCAATCGGTGGTTCTCTTGTCCTTGGTTCGTGTTCTAAAGTGTCCGTCTCCTTTTCCCATTATCGATTTCCTTGTACCTTGATCAACACGAATTTTTCCGAGTTCGATATTATTCTTGGACTGGATTGGTTAACTAAATATAAAGCAGAAGTTAGATGTGCAGAAAGAGTTGTTAAAATTAAAATGAAGCTTGCAAATATCGTTATACCCTGCTTAGGCTCAGATTCAGACTGAAACGAATTTTGGGCTGCTATTGAGGTTTCTCCCACTGCTATTGAAGATATTCCTGTCGTTAAGAATTATGCGGATGTGTTCGAAGAAGTTGATAGCTTACTCCCACGAAGAGAAATTGCCTTCAGGATCGATCTAGTTCCGGATGCAAGACCAGTCGTGCACGTTATTCGAAGGATGATATTTTAAGAGAAAGAAGAATTGAGTTATCAAACCAAACAGCTCTTGTAGAAAGGTCCGATTAAGCCTAGCTTTTAGAATTGGGGTGCGGCAGTAGTGTTTGTTCCAAAGTCAGACAGTACCCTCAGATTTTGTGTGGATTACCTAGACCTCAACAAGCAGACACTAAAGAACAAATATCCATTACCGCATATTGATGATTTATTAGATCGCTTGAATGGAGTACTAGTATTTTCTAGAATGGACCTAGCTACAGGTTTCCATCAACTGCGGGTTTCCGAAGAGTGTGTTCCTTTGATAGCTTTAAGAGGTCCATACATAGTTTATGAGTGGTTAGTAATGCCATTTGAATTATGGAATGCTCCTGCTTACTTTGTCGATTTAATGAATAGAGTATTCCGCGATGTCTTGAATAAATTTGTACTGATTTTCATTGACGACATTTTAATCTTCTTTAAGTCAATTGTCGAGCATGAGAAGCATTTGGAAGAAGTTTTGGAAATTCTGAGAAAGAATGTATTAAAAGCCAAATTTTCTAAATGCATATTCTAGCAAGAAGAAGTAAGTTCCTCGGTCATGTAGTATCGAAGGAAGAAATTTCAGTGGATCCAAGTAAAATCACAGCTATTCGATATTGGAAGCAGCCTAGCACGCCTACAGAAGTCAGAAGTTTGCTAGGATTGGCTGGCTATTATTGGAAATTCGTTAAAGATTTTTCGAAGCTAATTTGTCCATTAACGAAGCTTACTAAGAAGCATACAAGGTTTAATTGGATGCCTGAATGTGAAGCAACTTTCCAAGAGCTAAGATTAAGGTTGACTAATGCTCCAGTGTTGACTATTATAGATGGCAATCAAAATTTGACAGTCTATACAGATGCTTCTCTTGAAGGTGTTGGTGTGGTATTAATGCAAAGAGGCAAAGTAGTTGCTTACGCTAGCCGTCAGTTGAAGCCGCATGAGAAGAGATATCATACTCATGATCTTGAGTTGTTAACTGTCGTGTTTGCTTTGAAAATATGAAGGCACTATCTTTTGGGTGAGAACTTTGAATTATATACAGATCATAAGTCACTAAAGTATTTGTTCTTCTAGAAGGACTTGAATTTGAGGCAGTAGCGTTGGTTAGAATTTCTTGTGGCATACGATCTAGATATTTTGTATATTCAAGGGAAAGCCAATGTTGTAGCAGATGTGCTTAGCAGGAAGAATGCAATCATCGCCAATCTTATCTTTACGCCTTCATTAAGTAATAAGATCTCTGCTCTTTAGAAAGACGATAAGTTTATTTAGATGATCAGCAAACGAGTTCAAAAGGGCAAAGCTTAAAGCTTCCAAATTGATAGCAAGGGGACTCTTAGGTTGCAAGGGCGAATCTGTGTTCTAGATATTCCCGAGCTCAAAAGAGAAGTAATGGATGAATGTCATAAATCTAAACTTAGCATCCATCCAGGAGTAAGTAAGATGTATCACGATCTTAAGCACACATTTTGGTGGAAGGCGATGAAAAAAGACATTTCCATATATGTTAGCAAGCGTTCTACTTGCCAACAAGTCAAAACGATCAACAGAAACTAGCAGGATTGTTGCAACCACTAGAGGTTCCAAACTGGAAGTGGGATCAAATCTCCATGGATTTCATTGATGGCTTGCCCCGAACCAGGAAAGGTAATGATAGTATATAGGTGATGTAGATCGTTTCACGAAGACCATCCATTTTATTCCTGTCAAATCGACTAGAACAGCTCAAAGTCTGGCGCAGATTTATGTCAAAGAAATCATTAAGCTACATGGAGTTCCCAGTAGTATTATTAGTGATCGTGATCTGGTATTCGCTAGTAAATTATGGGAAGCATTCCAAGAGGAGCTGGGGACAAAGTTAAATCTGAGCACCGCATATCATCCTCAAATAGATGGCCAGATTGAGAGGGTGAATCGTATACTATAAGACTTTTTGCGAGAATGTATTCTTGATTTTGGCGGATCGTGGGAAGATCACTTGCATATGGTTGAGTTCTCATATAATAACAGTTATCAAGCAAGCTTGCAAATGTCGCCATTCAAAGCATTGTATGGTAGACCATGTAAATCTCCCGCATGTTGGGTGGAATCAGGCAATTGGCTAGTACTGGGTCCCGACATGATTCGATAAGCTTCGGATAAGGCCGGTATCATTAAGAAGCGATTGCTAGCAGCTCAAAGTAGACAGAAGAGTCATGCAGATTCTAGAAGAAGAGATTTGACCTTGTCTATTGGTGATTATGTGTATTTGAGAGTTTCTCCGATGAGTGGAGTAGTCCGTTTCGGGAAGACAGGGAAGTTGGCGCCTAGATTTATTGGTCCATTCCCTATACTCAAAAGGATTGGAACTCTCGCTTACAGGGTTCAGCTACCTGACTGGTATCCAGGGGTACATGATGTATTTCACGTATCACAACTTCGAAAGCATGTAAATGATCCACACTTGGTTGTGGAAGAAGCAACACAACAAGATTTGGAGATTACCCCAAGCTTAGCAGTGAGAAGAGAGGCAGTAAAGATTATTGGCAAGGAAACCAGAGTTCTGAGAAACAAGAGAATCCATTTAGTCAAAGTGCAGTGGAGCGGAGATCCTAGAGACTGTACAAGCGAGACTGAAGATAGCATTAAGCAGGCTTATCCTAAGTGCAGAGTAGACATCTCTGATTAGCTCTAGTGCAAGGTACATTTACAATATTTTGCATTTCCATCTTGTTTCCTACTTTACTATTGTTTCCTTTTCGAGGACGAATTTTTTTTAAGTGGGGGACACTGTAACAACCTAGAAAATCAAACCAATTTAAATTTTTTATTTTAGCAAATTTAATGAATTTATAATATTTAAAATGATTTATTTTCAATAATAACAACTAAAAATTTATTTAAATCGTAGTTAGAACGTATAAATATATTTTAATTATAAAAGGAGTTAGAAATGATGCGGTAGTTTGAAAATTCGATTTTAAACTTTAATTCAATGTACAGGATTCAAAATAAATCGAATTTCAGTAAAACCAGAAATATTTGAATCTGTTTAATTATATCTTTCTAACGAATGTGAAAAATCCAGATTTCATAACGGGAATTAAAAGTTATGTCCACTTTAAAATTAGAAATAGTCGCATTGAAATTTAATATAATATATAGCCCTTAAAAATAACCATTTTGCAAACAACCTCCGTTTTCGACGAAACCACTTTGGTTGGATCTGGAATGTCAAATTATTGCTAGATTCCAATTTTCATAATTTTTGGAATCAATATGTGAGCGTGGCAAAAGAAAACGTGTTTGGTCAAATTCAGTTGAGTTGGATCGACTAGAAAATGGCCATTTTTCAAACGGTCTCCAAATTCGACGAAATTAATTTTGTTAGGACCGTATCATCAAAACATAGCTAGATTTATTGTTCGTGAATTTTTAGAATAAGTATGTGGCCCCAGTAAATTAAAATGTATGTTCAAATTTAATATTAAATATTTTATATTTTAATTTAAAGAATAACTGACTGGAATAGTCGAATGGGCTTACAAAACATATTCCATTGTATATGGAATGGGGGTATTTAGCTAAGGCCGACAGTCGTTGGGTTGGATTTGGAGTTTATATAAGTTAACAGGCCTTTATAGAATGAAATAAATTAAATATAAATATTAACCAATAGAATTTCTTTAAAACCTAATTCTAATTTTCACAAACCCAATACCTATCAGAAACTCGACGATGGCTATTGTTCTTCTCTTCTCTCCTCGATTTCTTCAAATCCGCTCAACGAAATCAAGTGAACCTTTAGAGAATTTTGTGGAGAATCACAAGATCTTCAATTCCATATAGGGTTTGAAATTTATGGTGGAGCATTGAGATCGAAATCTCGCCAGGAAATGCCAACGTTCCCACGGCCACCAAGCCTTCATCCGACTATCGAACTCCACCGCCCCACCAGTGCTGACGCGCCTCTCTACCCCCGACAACATGGTGTTGTTCGATCAACTTCAACCTACACTGATTTAGAGATAAATCTAAACCTAGATTTGAATGATTATGGAAATTAACGGATGAAATTATTTTGATAGGTTTGCAACACTTTAAATTCGTTGCTAATCCATTATTGTTTATAAAAATCGTATCTTTTTCATACGATAACAAAATTCGATGAAACATGAGACAATGGACTCGTGGAATCGTACACGACATTCCAGAAGAGACCAGAGAATTTTTGGAGCTTTCTACAATTTTAGAAGGAATAAAAAGCAATGTAAGCAACCTAAATTCAAAAATAAATGAATAAAATTATATTAGGTTGCAGATGGAGTTTAGTAGCTCCCGACACCGTCGTCCACAAATCATGGAGGACTTGATTGTATTTTGGTGTGAAATTGATTGTGATTATGGATGAGTGATTGTGGTTGAAACGAAATTGATTGTGTTTGTGGAAAATTCACAATGCTGTGAAAATGAATTGTATTGTGGAAATTATAAAAATAAAACCCTTGTATCGCCGCGGGGCCTAGGATAGCAGAGGAGCCGTACTGGGGACAGTGCCAGTTTTTATTACCCTTCCGTTATAATGCCGAAATTTTCTGAAATATTCATGTGTTGTGAAATATTCATGTTATGAAATAAAATTGTTTGAACAATAAAATTTACATTTTTATTGTATATAAGAAATGATTAAAGATGATCATTGTTGAAGTAAAATTACAATTTTTTATGTAAGAAGAATCATTAAAAAAATTCAAGTTTGAATAAAAATGTGTTAACATGTAAAATTACATTTTTTTTATGTAAGAAGAATCATTAAAAATATTGAAGTTTGAATAAAGATGTGTTAACATTAAAAATTTCATTTTTAATGTAAGAAGATTCATTAAAGATTCAAATTTGATAAAAAGTGTTTTAACGTTAAAAATTACCTTTTTTTTAATGTAAAGTATGATTCATAAAAAAAGATTCTAGTTTGATAAATGTGTCACATTAATAATTACATTTTTAATGTAAGAAGATTCATTTAAAAAGATTCAAATTTGGTAAAAGTGTTTTAACATTAAAAATTACCTTTTTAAATGTGAAGTATGGTTCATAAAAAAAAGATTCTAGTTTGATAAATTGTGTCACATTAAAAATTACATTTTTAATGTAAAGTATGATTCATAAAAAAAGATTCTAGTTTGATAAAATGTCTCACATTAAAAATTACCTTTTTATTGTAAAGTATAACTCATAAAAAAAGATTCTAGTTTGATAAAATGTGTCACATTAAAAATTACATTTTTAATGTAAAGTATGATTCATAAAAAAAGATTCTAGTTTGATAAAATGTGTCACATTAAAAATTTCATTTTTAATGTAAAGTATGATTCATAAAAAAAGATCCTAGTTTGATAAAATATTTCAACATTAAAATTTACATTTTTAATGTAAGAAGGAATCATTAAAAAGATTCTAATTTGATAAACTGCTGTGGCATTTAAAATTTACATTTTTAATGTAATAAAGAGTCATTAAAATGATTCAAGTTAGAAAATATGTTTTGTTAAATACATTTTGTTAGATCAAACATTAATCATTGATATGTTAGCAAAGTTCGAAAAATAACCATGTGTTTAAAAAAATTTGTTAGATAAAAATATTCTTTTTAACATGTGTATGAAGTGTACAAAATTATTTAAAGAATAAATAATTTGAAATCGTCAAACGAATTATATTTATATATATAAATATAAAATAAAATAAAATGAATCACGCGCGGTACTTCGCGATTTGGAATCGTAAATTTAAATGATTATACCGAGAGATCCAATCGTCGGATTTTCCCAAAACTGGAACCGTTGGGTTCGCTTTGGAAAGATCTTTCCAACGATATAAAATTTTCTAAGATCCAACGGTTAGATTTTGAGAAATATGTGATTCAAATTTTAATAAAAACAGCGCCATGGCCGCGTAATGACCTGAAGCGTCGTTTAATTAAAAGGGGATATTTTTATATAAATAAAAATAGCGATAAATCATTATAAACGATATCGAATGAAAAGAATTGATTTGAATTATATATATTTGCGTGGGAAGGCTGAGTTAATTCTCATTTAAAATAATTATAGGATGACTAGAAGTCGAAGATATTGAAGACGGTGGTTGAAGACCGACGATCTTCACATCGAATGGACGACAACGGATGCCTTTGATTGGAGTTGTTGCCTTGAAAGGTTACAGTGGTAGTCGTCCGGACGTACTTGCTGATTGTCCGGATATGCGAGAGCCTCTCTTCCGTATTGGACATATGGAATGAGGAATAAGGTGTCTTCGGTTTCGTTCAGATCCAGAACGGACTTGTAAATGGATGTATGTCTGACATTGGATTTTATTCTATGTTGATTGATTTCTATTAAATATATATCTGCTTGGTGGAGAAGAATTTATTCTCTTGCTTAACACCCTTCTCTGAGACGTACGAGCTCAGAGGTTATATATCGATAGACATCAGTCGCATGGCATGAATTGTCAGTGTGGCATGCCAAGATGCAAATGGTCAAGGCTTTTGTTGAAAAGCAGATCCTTGTGGATGATGATGAAAGCACAACTTTAATTAGCATAGCTTTGTGTATAGCATTGATTCGCGAGCCTCACACCCCGGTATGAACCAGAAATGGGAGAAGAATCCAGGGAGAACATGCATTTCTTTCTAGCTAGGAGTGGTGTCATGGTATGGAGCCCAGACATTTTTACTTATGTGGATGATGGAAAGCGAGGTACCTCGGATTTGAGTCCCTAGTGGCTCTTGATTTACGCCCCCATAGGGCGGGGAAACGTATTGTTCATGAATTATATATAATCCACTAACGTAAGTTGTGGACCAGCCCTGTGGCTCCTAGGTGCAGTTGCGACTGTAGCCTGAGACATGGTAGGCTAGATTGTCTCGAATTCGGTAAGGATGATCCCTTGCCTTGGTTCATGATGGAAACCCAATCTCCAATACGACATTACGGATTTGATTGTAAACCTATATATGGCGACATAGTAGGATGGGGTACTATGCCGTCTATGATTGATACATTATGATTGAAAATGTTTTTGAAACATATAAACACTAATAATAATAATATCAAATGATTTTGATTTATACGTATCAAGCATATTTGGCCATTATAAGGTAAAATTCTGTCCTCTGGTTTGCGTTGCATTGTGTGATGGGACTTGAGTTTTGTAATGGCTTCATTTTTCTAAAAAGCATTGCGTTGTTTAATGATTTACTTTATTTCATGCACTAGCAATCCAATGGAGTAAACCCATTCCACGTTACCATCGTGGTCCTGTGATTGACCTTATTATTAAATAGGTTAAGTAAGATTTCTCATACCAGTCCCATGACTGACTTGTAGTTTATTTCACTTTGCAAACTCGAGTTCCCTTATTTTCCACACGGGCGGCCTTGTATTCAGGTTTTAGTAGACTCATTCTGGATAGCTATGGAGCTGGAGATGGATCCTATCATTTCTATTATGCTGTTCATACTTCATTTAGTATACTATGTTTGATTCCGCTGCAGACATTTTATATTAAGATGAAACTGTATTATGTACTAAGTATGATCTTGTTCTGTTGTGTAACTCTGATGTTAAAATTATTTCCAGTGTAACTTTGATGTACTTTATATGGTGTAATTCTATGATTTTGTTCTTTTGTTATTGTTTATGTGTTATATTCCAATGATTATCCTTACTTCCATGGTACGGGGGTTTGGGGTTATCACAGTTGGTATCAGAGCTATGGTTAACCTTAGCTCCGGAATATAACATATTAACGAACTCGTCAGAAATAGAATCAACGGCATTCTAAGATGAATAACTTATTATAGATAGGATCATTAATGTCCTAGAATGAGTATAGCAGAATAAAATACATCCCCATAGATTCATTTACATTTAAATATATGTCTCTATGCTTTACAATATCTTTTCTATTGGCCTAACTCTTTGTCTGCTATTTGCAGATATAGTAGAAAATTAGTGGAAAAAATAGAAGAAGTAATTATATGGTTCAATAATCAAATGAGCCAATTGTGCTCCCACAGCCAGAACCAGATCTAGAAGCTCTAGTAAAGAAGTATCGAAATCTGGGTGGAGTACCATTCTTGGGCAAAGAGTCAGTTTTTGAAACACAAGCATGGATGCGCTCTTCTGAGAGAATTTTTGAAGTCTTAAAGCCGAGAGATGATCAGAAAAGATTACTGGCATCTTGGGCACTCAAAGACGAAGCTTTAATGTAATAGCCCGCACCTCCGTTCACACAAGATATTGTCCCTAAATTAACCACCGTATATGTGGGGTTTTGTTCCTCAAAAGGCCTCCACATTAGTTAGAGATGGGCTCTACTATATAAGTACCCACTTCACATAAGCTTCCACGATGTGGGACTTAGGGGTGTTACATTCTCCCCCTACAGAGCCCAACATCCCCGTTGGCTCACAAACACCTCACCCAGGCACTGTTATCCACACAGGAGCTACAATTCCCGCTGGGTATTCGCTCTGATACCACTGTAACAGCCCGCACCTCTGTTCGCAAGATATTTTCCCTAACTTAAGCACCGTATAGGTATGGGATTTTGTTCCTCAAAAGGCCTCGGCATTAGTTAGATATGGGCTCTACTATATAAGTACCCACTTCACACAGGCTCCCACGATGTGGGACTTAGGGGTGTTACATTTAATCTGGTGGGAAACCATTACAAAGGATAATCCAGATGGTAATATTACCTGGGATAGATTTGAATAAATTTTCAAAGAAAAATTTATTCCTCCAGATGCAACTGAGCGATTATATGATGAGTTCTACCATCTGAACAAGGAGATATGACCATCCAGGAGTATCAGAATAAATTCAATGAACTTTCCCGCTTTGCCCCAGAGCTAATTCAGGATCCTTTGAGGAAGAATTTGAGATTTATTAATGGACTTAAAAGAAGGTACGAAAGTAGAGTAATTGCTCATATGAATCTTCCTTTTTCTAAGATAATACAAATGGCTTATCTCTGTGAGAATATTGATAAGCAACATGGTTTGAAAGACGAAGAGGAAGGCTGTTCTAGCAACAAAAGGAAGTTTGAAAATGATAGTCCAAACGCAAGTACGAAGCCTGAGGCAAGTACGAAATCTGAGGTCAATAAGAAGCTTGAAGCTGACAAGAAAGGGGTTAAATCTAAGAAAGAGCCATTAACGACTGCCACATGCTCTAACTACAAAGGCAAGGACATTTGTCGATAAATCGCAAATCTTCGAAGAAATGAAGGAATGATGGATCAAAATCCAATAAAAAGTTTCAAGAGAATAGAAAACGCAATCTTTGCCATCAGACTGGTCATGTAAAGCAAGATTGCCGGCTTTTGGAAGCGACCAAGGTGGCTCAAGTCAATAAAGTGGGAGAAGCTCCAGCACCCTCAGTTAGCTGGGAAAGGCCAGATGTTTTGGAAGACACTCTAACTGTCCACAATATTTCAGTTAAGGTACTGTTTGACATAGGCGCGTCACAAAGCTTCATTTCGAGTAATATAGACAGGAAGTCAAATCTAAAATTGAAGAATCTTAAAGAGTCGATTAAAATTCATAATCCAATCGGTGGTTCTCTTATCCTTGGTTCGTGTTGTAAAGGGCCCATCTCTTTTTCCCATCATCGATTTCCTTGTACCTTGATCGTCATGAATTTTTCCGAGTTCGATATTATTCTTAGGCTGGATTGGTTAACTAAATATAAAGTCGAAGTTAGATGTGCAGAAAGAGTTGTTAAAGTTAAAACGAAGCTTGCAAATATTGTTATACCATGCGTAGGCTCAGATTCAGAAAGAAAAGAATTTTGGGCTGCTCTTGAGGTTTCTCCCACTGCTATTGAAGATATTTCTGTCGTTAAGAATTATGCGGATGTGTTCGAAGAAGTCGATAGCTTACCCCCACGAAGAAAATTTGACTTCAGGATCGATCTAGTTCCGGATGCAAGGCCAGTCATGTACGCTATTCGAAGGATGACATTGAAAGAGAAAGAAGAATTGAGCAATCAAACCAAACAACTCTTGTGGAAAGGTCTGATCAGGCCTAGCTTTTCGAATTAGGGTGCAGCAGTAGTGTTTGTTCCGAAGTCAGACGGTACTCTCAGATTGTGTGTGGATTACCGAGACCTCAACAAGCAGACACTAAAGAACAAATATCCATTACCGCGTGTTGATGATTTATTAGATCTCTCGAATGGAGCGCAAGTATTTTCTAGAATGGACCTAGCTACCGGTTTCCATCAACTGCGGATTTCCGAAGAGCGTGTTCCTTTGACAACTTTAAGAGGTCCAGACATATTTTATGAGTGGTTAGTAATGTCGTTCGGCTTATGTAATGCTCCTGCTTACTTTGTCGATTTAATGAACAGAGTATTCCGCGATGTCTTGAATAAATTTATGCTGGTTTTCATTGATGACATTTTAATCTTCTCTAAGTCAACTACCGAGCATGAGAAGCATTTGGAAAAAGTTATGGAAATTCTGAGAAAGAATGTATTAATAGCCAAATTTTCTAAATGCATATTCTGGCAAGAAGAAATGAATTTCCTCGGTCATGTAGTATCGAAGAAAGGAATTTTAGTGGATCCAAGTAAAATCACAGCCATTCAAGATTGGAAGCAACCAAGCACGCCTATAGAAGTCAGAATTTTTCTAAGATTGGATGGCTATTATCGGAAACTCGTTAAAAAAAATTCGAAGCTATCTTGTCCATGAACAAAGCTTACCAAGAAGCATACAAGGTTTAATTAGACGCTTGAATGTGAAGTAGCTTTCCAGGAGCTGAAATTATGGTTGACTACTGCTCCAGTGTTGACTATTATAGATGGCAATCAAGATTTGATAGTCTATACAGATGCTTCTCTTGAAGGTATTGGTGCGGTATTAATGCAAAGAGGCAAAGTAGCTGCTTATGCTAGCCGTCAGTTGAAGCTGCACGAGAAGAGATATCCTATTCATGATCTTGAGTTGTTAGCTGTCATGTTTGCTTTGAAAATATGGAGGCACTACCTTTTGGGTGAGATGTTTGAATTATATGCGGATCGTAAGTCATTAAAGTATTTTTTCACCCAGAATGACTTGAATTTAAGGCAGCGGCGCTGGTTAGAATTTCTTGTGGCATACGATCTAGATATTTTGTATACTACAGGGAAAGCCAATGTTGTAGCAGATGCACTTAGCAGGAAGAATGCGATCATCGCCAATCTTATCATTACGCCTTCATTAATTGATAAGATCTCTGCTCTTTAGAAAGACAATAAGTTTATTCGAATGATTAGCAAACAAGTTCAAAAGGGCGAAACTTCAAGCTTCCAAATTGATAGCAAGGGGACTCTTAGGTTGCAAGGGTGAATCTGTGTTCCAGATATTCCCGAGCTCAAAGAGAAGTAATGAATGAATGTCATAAATCTAAACTTAGCATCCATCCAGGAATAAGTAAGATGTATCACGATATTAAGCGCACATTCTGGTGGAAGGCGATGAAAAGAGACATTTCCATATATGTTAGCAGGTGTTCTACTTGCCAACAGGTCAAAAGCAATCAACAAAAACTTGCAGGATTGTTGCAACCACTAGAGGTTCCAAACTGGAAGTGGGATCAAATCTCCATGGATTTCATTGATGGCTTGCCCCGAACCAGGAAAGGTAATGACAATATATGGGTGGTCGTAGATCGTTTCACGAAGGCCACCCATTTTATTCCTGTCAGATCGACTAAAGCAGCTCAATGTCTGGCGTAGATTCATTTCAAAGAAATCGTTAGGCTACATGGAGTTCCCAGTAGTATTGTTAGTGACCGTGATCCGATAATCGCTAGTAAATTCTAGGAAGCATTCCAAGAGCAGCGGGGGACAAAGTTAAATCTAAGTACCGCGTATCATCCTCAAACAGATGGCCAGACTGAGAGGGTGAATCGTATACTAGAAGACTTGTTGCGAGCATGTATGCTTGATTTTGGTGGATCGTGGGAAGTTCACTTACATCTGGTTGAGTTCTCATATTATAACAGTTATCAAGCAAGCTTACAAATGTCTCCATTCAAAGCATTGTATGGTAGACCATGTAGATCTCCCGCGTGTCGGGTGGAATCAGTCTATCGACTAGTACTAGGTCCCGAAATGGTTCGAGAAGCTTCGGATAAGGTCGATTTCAATAAGAAGCGATTGCTAGCAGCTCAAAGCAGACAGAAGAGTTATGCATATTCTAGAAGAAGAGATTTGGCCTTTTCTGTTGGTGATTATGTGTATTTGAGAGTTTCTCCAATGAGAGGAGTAGTCCGTTTCAGGAAGACAGGGAAGTTGGCGCCTAGATTTATTGGTCCATTCCCTATACTCGAAAGGATTGGAACTCTGCTTACAGGGTTCAGCTACCTGACTGGTTGCCATCGGTACATGATGTATTTCACGTGTCTCAACTTCGAAAGCATGTACATGATCTAGACTTGGTTGTGGAAGAATCAGCACAACAAGATTTGGAGATTACCCCAAGCTTAGCAGTGAGAAGAGAGCCAGTAAAGATTATTGGTAAGGAAATCAGAGTTTTGAGAAACAAGAGAATCCATTCAGTCAAAGTACAGTGGAGCGGAGATCCTAGAGACTGTACATGGGAGATTGAAGATAGCATTAAGCAGGCTTATCCCAAGTGCAGAGTGGACATATCTGATTAGCTCTGGTGCAAGGTACATTTACAATATTTTGCATTTCCGTCTTGTTTCCTACTTTACTGTTGTTTCCTTTTCGAGGACGAAAAGTTTTTAAGTGGGGAAGATTGTAACAACCCATAAAATTAGAACTAATTTAATTTTTTTTATTTTAGCTAATTTAATGAATTTAGAATATTTAAAATGATTTATTTTAAATAATAACGACTAAAATTTTATTTAAATCGAAGTTAGAAGGTATAAATATATTTTAATTATAAAAGGAGTTAGAAATGGCGCGGTAGTTTGAAAATTCGATTTTAAACTTTAATTGAATGCACAGAATTCAAAATAAATTGGATTTCAGTAAAACCAGAAATATTTGAATCTGTTTAATTATATCTTTCTAAGGAATGTGAAAAATCCAGATTTCATTACGGGAATTAAAAGTTATGTCCAGTTTAAAATTAGAAATAGTCACTACGAAATTTAATATAATATATAGCCCTTAAAAATAGCCATTTTGCAATCGACCTCCGTTTTTGACGAAACCACTTTGGTAGGATCCGAAATGACAAATTATTACTAGATTCCAATTTTCATAATTTTTGGAATCAATATGTGAGCGTGGCAAAAGAAAACGTGTTTGGTCAAATTCAGTTGAATTGGATCAACCAGAAAATGACCATTTTTCAAATAGTCTCCAAATTCGACGAAATTGATTATTTAGGACTGTATCATCAAAACACAGCTAGATATATTTTTCGGGAATTTTTGGAATCAGTATGTGACCCCGGTAAATTAAAATGTATGTTCAAATTTAATATTGAATGTTTTATATCTTAATTTAAAGAATAACTGACTGAAACAGTCGAATGGGCTTACAAAACATATTCCATTATGTCCGGAATAGGGTTATTTAGCTAGGGCCGGCAGTCGTTGGGTTGGATTTGGAATTTGTATGGGTTAGCGGGCCTTTATAGAGTTAAATAAATTAAATATAAATATTAACCAATAGAATTTCTTTAAAACCTAATTCTAATTTTCACAAACCCGATATCTCTCAGAAACTCAATGCCGGCAATTATTCTTCTCTTTTCTCCTCGATTTCTTCAAATCCGCTCAACGAAATCAAGTGAACCTTTAGAATATTTTGTAGAGAATCACGAGATCTTCAATTCCATATAGGGTTTGAAATTTATGGTGTTGTAGTGAGATCGAAATCTCGCCAGGAAGTCCCGACGTTCCCACCGCCGCCGAGCCTTCATCCGACCATTGAACTCCACAATCTCACTAGCGTTGATGCACCTCTCCACCCCCGACAATGTGGTGTTGTTCGATCGACTTCACGCTGCACTGATTTGGAGATAAATCTAAACCTAGATTTAAACGATTATGGAAATTAACCGTTGATGTTATTTTTATAGGTTTGTAACACTTTAAATTCGTTGCTAACCCATTATTATTTATAAAAATCATATCTTTTTCAAATGATAACGAAATTCGATGAAACAGGAGACACTGGACTCATGGCATCATACACGACATTCCAGAAGAGATCGGAGTAAGTTTGGAGCTTCTTACAATTTTAGAAGGAATAAAAAGCAATGTGAGCAATCTAAATTCAAAAATAAATGAATAAAATTATATTAGGTTGCAGACGGAGTTTACTAGCCCCTGGCACCGTCTTCCACAAACCATGGACGACATGATTGTATTATGGTGTGAATTTGATTGTGATTGTGGATGATTGATTATCGTTGAACCGAAATTGATTGTGTTTGTGGAAAATTCACAATTTTGTGAAAATGAATTGTATTGTGGAAATTATAAAAATAAAACCCTTGTATCACCACGAGGCCTAGGATAGCAGAGGAGTCGTATTAGAGACGGTGTCGGTTTTTATTACCCTGCCGTTATAATGTGTTAACAATAAAATTGTTATGAAATAAAATTGTTTGAACAATAAAATTTACATACTTATTTTATATAAGAAATGATTAAAGATTATCATTGTTGAAGTAAAACAACATTTTTTATGTAAGAAGAATCAATAAAAATATTCATGTTTGAATAAAAATGTGTTAACATGCAAAATTAAAATTTTTATGTAAGAAGAATCATTAAAAATATTCAAGTTTGAATAAAAATGTGTTAACATTAAAAATTAAATTTTTAATGTAAGAAGATTCATTTAAAAAGATTCAAATTTGATAAAAGTGTTTTAACATTAAACCTTTTTTAAATGCAAAGTATGATTCATAAAAAAAGATTCTAGTTTGATAAAACGTGTCACATTAAAATTACATTTTTAATGTAAGAAGATTCATTTAAAAAGATTCAGATTTAATAAAAGTGTTTTAACATTAAAAATTACCTTTTTTAATGTAAAGTATGATTCATAAAAAAAGATTCTAGTTTGATAAAATGTGTCACATTAAAAATTACATTTTTAGTGTAAACTATGATTTATAAAAAAAAGATTCTAGTTTTATAAAATGTGTCACATTAAAAATTACATTTTTAGTGTAAAGTATGATTCATAAAAAAAGATCCTAGTTTGATAAAATATTTCAACATTAAAATTTACATTTATAATATAAGAAGGAATCATTAAAAAGATTCTAGTTTGATAAAATGTTGTGACATTTAAAATTTACATTTTTAATGTAAGAAAGAGTCATTAAAAAGAATCAAGTTAGAAAATATGTTTTGTTAGATCAAAACATTAATCATTAATATGTTAGCAAAGTTAGAAAAAGAACCATGTGTTAAAATATATTTTTGTTAGTTAAAAATATTCTTTTTAACATGTGTATGAAATGTACAAAATTACTTAAAGAATAAATAATTTGAAATCATCAAACAAATTATATATATATATATATATATATAAATTAAAATAAAACAAAACGCGCGCGATAGTTCGCGATTCGGAATCGTAACTTTAAACGATTATACCGAGAGATCCGACCGTCTGATTTTCCCAAAACTGGAACCGTTGGGTTTGCTCCAACGATATAAAATTTGCTAAGATCCAAATGGTTGGATTTTGAGAAATGTGTAACTCAAATTTTAGTAAAAACAGCACTAGGGCCGCGTAATGACCTGAAGCGTCGTTTGATTAAAAAGGGATATTTTTATATAAATAAAATAGCGATAAATCGTTACAAAATACTATAAACGATATGGAATGAAAAGAATTGATTTGAATTATGTATATTCATGAATTATTCGGAAAGGCTGAGTTAATTCTCATTTTAAATAATTATACGACGACTAGAAGTCGAAGATATTGAAGACGGCGGTTTAAGACCGGTGATCTTCACATCGAATGGACAACTACTGATGCCTTTGATTAGAGTTGCTTCCTTGAAAGGGTTATAGTGGTAGTTGTCCGGATGTACTTGTTTATTTTCCAGGTATGCGAGAGCCTCTCTTCCGTATTAGACATATGGAATAAGGAATTAGGTGTCTCCGGTTTCGTTCATACTCAGAACGGACTTGTAAATGGATGTATGTCTAACGTTGGATTTTCTTCTATATTGATTGATTTCTATTGAATATATATCTTCTTGGTGGCGGAGAATTTATTCTCTTGCTTAACACTCTTCTCTGAGACATACGAGCTCAGAGGTTATATATCGATAGACATCAGTCGCATGGCGTGAATTTTCAGTGTGGCATGCCAAGATGCAAATGATCAAGGCTTTTGTTGGAAAGCATAGCCTTGTGGATGACGATGAAAGCATAGCTTTAATTAGCGTAGATTTGTGTATAGCATTGATTCGCGAGCCTCACACCCCGATATGAACTAGAAACGGGAGAAGGATCCAGGGAGAACATGTATTTCTTCCTAGCTAGGAGTGGTGTTATGGTATGGAGCCCAGACATTTTTACTTATGTGGATGATGGAAAGCGAGGTATCTCGGATTTGAGTCCCTAGTGGCTCTTGATTTACGCCCCATAGGGCAGGAAAGCGTATTGTTCAGGAATTATATATAATCCACTAACGTAAGTTGTGGACCGACCCTGTGGCTCCTAGGTGCAGTTGCAACTGTAGCCTGAGACATGGTAGGCTAGATTGTCTCAAATTCAGTGAGGACGATCCCTTGCCTTGGTTCATGATGGAAACCCAATCTCCAATACGACATTACGGATTTGATTGTAAACCTATGTATAGCGACATAGTAGGATGGGGTACTATGCCATCTATGATTGATACATTATGATTGAAAATGTTTTTGAAACATAAATACACTAATAATAATATCAAATGATTTTGATTTATACGTATCAAGCATATTTGGCTATTATAAGGTAAAACTCTATCCTCCGGTTTACGTTGCATTGTGTGATGGGACTTTAGTCTTATAATGGCTTCATTTTTCTAAAAAGCATTGCATTGTTTAATGATTTACTTTATTTCATGCACTGGCAATCCAATGGAGTAAACATGTTCCACGTTAGCAGTGTGGTCCTTTGATTGACCTTATTATTAAATAGGTTAAGTAAGATTTCTCATACTAGTCTCATGACTGACTCGTAGTTTGTTTCACTTTGCAAACTCGGTGCCCTTATTTTCCATATGGGCAGCCTTGTATTCAGGTTTTAGCAGACTTTTTCTGGATAGATATGGAGCTGGAGGTGGATCCTATCATTTCTATTATGCTGTTCGGACTTCATTTAGTATATTATATTTTATTCCGCTGCAGATATTTTATGTTAAGATGAAACTGTATTATGTACTAAGTATGATCATGTTCTATTGTGTAACTCTGATGTTAATATTAATTCTAGTGTAACTTTGATGTACTTTATCGGGTGTAATTCTATGATTTTGTTCTGTTGTTATTGTTTATGTGTTATATTCCGATGATTATCCTTGCTTCCGTGGTACGGGGGTTTTGGGTTATCACATTGGTGTATATTGGTTGAGTGCACAAGGATGGTACAGTCGAGCGAGTGAGATATATTCTCGAAGGAGTTTTAGAGTGCTTGATGAACTCAAAGATGGAGCAGCATTGGATTTGGGCACCAGATTTGAAGGCAGAGTGACACTGGAGCATGATGGCGGATCTAAAAATGGCAGATGGCGACTAGCTAAACTTCGCAACGAATGTTGGAAGTTTTCCTCGGATGGCTTTTTGACCAATTTTAGTTAAATACGTGATCTGGGTAGTCGTTATCGATTACTATGAGTGGTCGATATTAATTGCCATTGTTATTGGCCACTTGGTCAATTTGACATGGATGATGGTGCAATTTCGAGGAGCAGGATATGGTGGTTCGTTCAATAGCGATTTTGATATGATGGCTCTTTTATCAGTGCCTTTGGCTTGATGCAAGGACGTGGTGCTTTTGTTGATTTGTCGTACAATAACCATGATTCCAAGATGGGGAGCAAGGCTGCTGCGAATGGTTTTTCTCCGAGATGCAAAAAAGACGACGTTAATTCATATTAAGATGACTATCAAAGAGAGAGAGAGAGAGAGATGGGAGACACAAGATGATATCATTTGACATACGATGATTATCGGGGATAGTTCCCATATTGTGACAACTTCAGATTGGAGTCTTATGGACTGTCCTGTGATGTATTCTACTACAGAAAACATATGCAAAGGGATTATCGATAATGCATGTTTTTAGCAATTACTCGTAAAGAGGAGGTAGTGGGTGTGATTTCCATTTGGACCAGGTAGGTCCTCTTATTTCAATGATTGGAGATTTTTGGCATTCACCTAGACCAAATGTGTCCTTACCGCTGGGGCATACAAGTAGGTACAACCTAGGTCCTAGCTGACTGGGTTGCATGGATTCGAGTATCATGAAAACCAAGTGTTATCGTATATCCAACACACTGGGAGAGTGAATGTGAGAATGGATGATGGATGTTATGTTTGTTTAATCATTTATCACATCAGAGGTAGCTTGTAATGTAGGTATCATCGATTCAAATATCTGAACACCCCTAGTATTCTGATGTAGAATACACCCTTATTATTATCATTATGAATTAGTATATATATTCTTATATATGCTGATTTTGTGGATGCGGGGGGAGGACAGGTATGATTCTCCATATCCTCCGTTTTGTATATACTATTATGACTTTTACGGTATTTTTGAGATTTGTTATTGCTCACACCATATTTTTGTTTGACCCAAATTTTTATTTTCCTTTTATTACCTTGGGTACTCATCGATGATGCTAATGAGCAAGCCACGTGATAAATACAGGTATTAATCAGAGTCGTGCAGGTGGATTAGCAGGAGGCAGAATTTTACGTACCTATACTAGTATTACCTTTGTTAATTCCGTTGTATAGCACTTTGGAGCCTTGACAGTGTCATGTGTTATTTTAGAGACAGTTTATCAGTTGAGTTTATTCAACTTTTGTATAAACTCTATCACTATTCTATATAACTATGTGAGCCTATATACTATAACTGTCTAGTTTATATAGTTAGTACTATCTCACCTGTTTTATATCTGTGATTTGGTTATTTTACTTATCTAATGCGCTATGAGATATACGACAGGTTTTGTGAATGTGTTCATATTATGTTCTCTTCTTTGTCTTCTATTCTATCTCCTTCGTTTCTTTCCCTTTCTCTTTCTTTCTACAATTTCTTTCTCCTGATGATCGCTTTACAGCAACCAGATGATTGTACAATACAATTTTTTAGTTATGAGCACCGATGGTGTATGGCTAGTCGTCACATTTGAGGAACCACTTTCACATAGTTAGAACTCCTTTCTTGTAACGTCCCGTATTTTTGGCAGCCAAATACTTTATTTATTTTATTTATTTTAAATATTTTATTTGGAATATTAAAGGGTTTTAATATTTAAATCACTATCTAAACAAAGTTGAACGATATATATTTATATATAAAATAAAACGAGCCCAGAACAGCGCTGCAGTTCGTAAAATAGAGTTTTGAACTTCAACTGGATATACAGAGCCTGTTTTAAATCAGATTTCTGTGAAACAAGAAACGTACGGATCAAGTGAAGTATATTTTTCTAGTGAAAGAGAAAAATCGAGATTTCGTCGTGTAGATTGGAAGTTATGCACAAATCAATTTGGCAGAAAAACAGCGACGTAGTTGTTTATCGACCGTAACGGTTTATTGGATATAACTGCATATTGGTTTCGAATTTAGCCAAGGTTCTTTTGGCACATAGTGAAAATTTAATTTTTAGAATTTTATGGTAATTTTTAATTAATTAAATAAGCAACTTTTTATGTGGAGTATTTTGCACCCTGTAATCAACATTTTGGGATTTCACAATATAAGTTAAACTACCGGTATTATTATATTTTTGGGATCGCGACACCTCACTGAACACGACTGTATTTTTATTTCAGTCTGCAACGCTCATACATGAATACATAGTGGTGTAGGTAACTTTATTTGAATGGTTAACTGGTCAAACGAACTCAAAATTCAACGAAACAAGTTTCATACGAAACCTTAGGAAGAGGTCTAGTGAAATGGCAAGGCCTCATATTTTTAGGATTTTTTCTGTAATTTTAAGGAATTATTGCTCGGTGTTTTTCATCGATATTTTCTAAAGGATTTTCGCAAACGACCTCGGATTTCAACGAAACCTGTCCCATTGGGTCCGGAATATGTTTTTATGATAGGAATAGGTGTCTTTGCTTCGATTAGAGATCATATGTAGCGATTTTTAACGTGTTTTCTTAACAAAATTTGCACACATTATAATATTAATAAAAACATCCCACTTTTCTACTGTAGCCTTTTTCTTTACCTTGCGTCCAAACTTCTCTTCAATATTGGAGATACCTGCGCCCAAAACAATAAATTCCTTGCGCCCAATTTATTTCTTGCGTACCAAAATTTTCACTGTAGAATATTTGCACCCCAAACAACTGAATTTCGTGGCCGCCAATTTATTTCTTCCGTGCCGACAAAGTAAATTCTCGAGCCTCGTCCTACCCTATATAACACGCCTGCAAACCTATGCTCATTTCCTTGGTTCGCACGGTGTCTTTCTTCTATATAAACCCAACTGTTCTACTAAATTTTTCCCATCACTTCAGTAATGGCCAAAAGGAAAAGCCCTCTTCAAAAAAAAAAAACAAACAAACACGAATGCCACCATGAAAAAAAAAAAGAAAGAGAGAAGAGGCGAGACTGAAAGGAGGAGTTATGTGGCGGGTGCGGTTTTCGTTCTTGACTGTAGAAGGAATAATGGGTGGGATGGTGTGAAGTGGGATGGTGTATGGGGGTGCAGGGCGTAGCAGTTTCCAAGGGAAAAGAAAAAAAAAAAAAAAAAAAAGGGGGGGGGGGACGGGCGAACAAAAAGGAAGGGAAGGATGAAGTTGCTACAATGGGATTGCTGCTAATTTGTTTTAGCGCATGGAAGGATTGTGGCCTTTGTGGTCCAGGCGTGAACACTAAAAAAAAAAAAAAAAAAAAAAAAAGAATTGAAAGAAGAATAAAACAAAGGGGAGGGATGGACGTTGAACCATGCAGGAATGGGAAGGAGGACCACCTGTTAGCTGTACGTGTTTTCAGAAGTGAAGAAGGAAGGAAAAGAAGCTATACAGTGAATGTGACAGACCAAAGAACGTTGGGACTATATTGACATACGCAATGTCATGGAATAGGATGGACGCAATGTCATGGAATAGGATGGACGGAGTTGAACGCAGCTAGAGGTTGGTAAAACATACCGTTATGACGAAGAGTGGGATCGAGGTGAGTTAAACTCACTCAGTTTTTCCCCTACTTATATTTTATATAAGTTGGGTTTTATAATTGTGTGCTATGGTTGTTAATGGTTGTTTGTTTGTTGTTCATTGTTGATTTTATATTCGTATATTGACTGAAACAGTTAAATTAAACGTTCGTTTAATTTAATTAATCGTTATTTCTAACGGTTGAATCCAAGTGAGGTAACTTACCTCAGTGGTTACGTTTATAACACTATAAACGTTATGATCAAATAGTTGAATGCTTGAACTGCTGTATTATCCCAGTATGGACCGTTACAATTATTATTGACCGTTATCATTTAAACTGCTCATGTCATCTATTTAGATGGAAACCAAATATTGATTGGCCATTTTGAACTGAATAATGTTATCAATATGATTATATTGTTTGTTATGAAATGTGAAATTTGTTTATATTTCACGTTTGGTACTGTAGTAGCCATTTGCCTCTTTAATACCGTCGACTGAAAGGAATGACTTTTCGAAATCAGTAGTAAATAGATTTTGAATGTTTTCAAAGATATAAATATATTTTTATATGGTTTTGAAATACGATTTTCATTGTAAAAATAATAGTCGAAGTTAAATTTATCAATTTTATATAAATATAACTAGTAGAGATGCAAGATGTATTAAATGAATGGTTAAACGATATAATTTATCGTGTTGATTATTTAAATATTGAAATGGTTTTGTGAAGGCCTTACGGTCGTAAAAGAAGTTTTAAATTGATTTCATAATAGAAAATGGAATAGTTAAATCATGGGTATGCGAGAACGGGTAAAAGAGTTCAAAGAGAAATGTTTTGTAATAAATGATCATTTTTGACAAACGTCGTTCAAACAAATACGAAATGTGATAACATTTCGTGTATAAGATTAACAAATCAATGAGTTGGAAATGAGTGGTGATTTGGAAATGGGGTTTCATATTTTGAATGAAATCGAAGTTGAAAGTATGAATATGAATTTATAAATGAGATTTGGTTAAATAAAAGGAAGCGAGTTTATTCCGAGGGTCGGAATGTTGTATTCCGAAGTTCGGAATGATTAATCGAAGTGAGTTCTATTCCGAGGTTCGGAATGTGATATTCCGAAGTTCGGAATGTTAACTGAAGGCAGAATTTTAAATGAGGTTAAGAATGTGAATAACGACAACGAATATTAGTTGTCGCTGATGAATTACAAATGAGATTTGTAAACAAAATTAAAGATGCGCAAGTGAAAACGAATGGTAAGTATCGTAGTTAATTTACAAAGATTTTGTAAATGGAAATTTAAAGTTTTGAAAATGAAATCGAGTAAGTAAATAAAATTTAGGGTTTGTGAATGGGTTTATAACATGGGTTACAAATGAAATAAGATATGAGATTTTTTATAAAGGGATTATCATATGTTGTAGACGACGAATAAGTGGTCGAGTACGAGTTAAAGAGAATGTGATAAGTGAAATAGTTTGAAATGAAGTTTGTAATGTTTGGCACAAATAACAAGTTGAATCGTCTTGATAAATACCAATATAAGGATTTGAAAAGTATATCAATATAAAAATTGTATAAGGTATTAATATGAGAATTATAAAAGTTTGGTTTATATGGTTTTAAAACAAATGAAATTTGAATTGTCGAAATAAATGGTAAGATTGTAATAAAGAGATATCAAGGAAGTTTCATAAAGATTCTATTCCTAATAGAATCAAAGTTCGTATATAATATTGTAAATGATTATTAATAAATCGAAAGGATTAATGAGAATTTACTTAACAATTAGTTAAGTAAACGTGGATGAGATTTGGATAGGTTTTCAAAGGGAAAATATGTTGTTAATAAACTTCTATTTATTCTGAAGATATGAATGATGTTGGTCAAGGTCTGAGAGGTAATAAAATACCCCAACTTGAACGACTCCATGATTATCCAGGAATGATATTAGTTTATAAACGAGAGTAGTTGAGGAAAACATAAGCTATGATTTCCTTAAATGATATTATAAACTGTTTTCGAAAGTTTATAACATGAATTTGGAGAATATTCTTATTTTATAATAAGAAATAAAAGCGATAGTTCAAATATTGAAAGATGGAAAAATATAATTAACGGGCGGTTCGTTAAAGAGGCTGGATGATACTGAGTATTGAATTAGTGAATCCATTTTCTTTTATGGATGAATGGTTGTTTTTATTTGATAGTTAAATAAGCGACTATCAAAATTTGCCCATACGATTGTTGGTACGGGAAGACCGGGATCGAATATATATTCGAAAACCATTCCGTCCAGCAAATACGAATACGTTGAAGATGCTGATTCAAGATGGAGCTATTGAAGACCGTGGATCTTCATAAGCGAAAGGATTACTTAAAATCTCTGACTTGCAAGCAGAGATAAACTGTGATTCTGTCGTGATTGGAATCTACGGGATGCAAGGACTTCTCGCTACTGATCCATGGGGTGATTCCTATATTGGATGCAGTAGGGGAGTACCTTCGGTTCATCCTGTTCCTGGGTGACTTGTATGGATGAATGTCTGACAGAGTATTTCCAGAAAAAATCACGTACATTGATTTCTTCAACAGTACCAAGAGTGGAAGCGGAGAAGGAAACTTCTTTTAGCTAACACGTAATGTATTGTTGTGGACGTCAATTAGTGACTGTTGATGGATCTGACGATGTGGCATTCGAAGTGAATGAGATGTGCTGATAAAGCGTAGCCTCAAGCCTCATCAACCGGGAGATGACAGAAATCGGGCAGGCAGCATGGCTATGTGGGTCGCTCCCATTAGGGTGTATAATCACCTATCTAGAGAAATTCCTTTTGTTTCTTATTCTATCGATCCTGCCCATTCGGGAACGGTGGTTTGAGTCCAACCGTTGGTGATATACATTTGATACACTCAAGCGAAATGAGTGGTCGGTCATGTGAGGGCCGGGTTGCAAGACGTTCTTGTTGAACCCAGTGTATTCGCCTCTAGAGATACACTATCGGCAGGTGGTCCCATACCTTGTCAAGGTCGGAATCCAATCTCCAATAAGCACCTGCGGTTTTGTTTGTATACTATATATGTGGAGCGTGAGATGCAAGCGTTCAACTAGATTCTATTTACTTGTATTTAGACATTATGATAATACCAGACAAGATATTGATTTCAAAACTGTTT
Source organism: Allium sativum (assembly GCA_030737875.1). Taxonomy (NCBI): domain Eukaryota; kingdom Viridiplantae; phylum Streptophyta; class Magnoliopsida; order Asparagales; family Amaryllidaceae; genus Allium; species Allium sativum. The sequence goes on along the minus strand of CM060916.1, from coordinate 603,875,452 downwards.
TGGGTTATCGTAAGGTAAAAACCGTCCGTATTTATGTGTGGATTCGGTCTTACGATTATCCTTTCTTTCGAAAAGATTTTTACTTTAAAATCAAGTTGTGTGATACCTTAATACTGTGCGAGTTTATCTCACTCTGGTTCACCAGACTGACCCGGTGTTTTGTAAATGCTCGGGTTAGGCCGGGGTGTACAGGTCCAGGTTACCGGATGCTGCGAAGTCCAGAGACAAGCTGGAAGAGTTCAAACATATGGTTATATATATAGCTACTATTCCGCTGTGTGATTGTATATGAGGACAGGTTATATAACTGTCCAGATATGTTGATGTACTCTGATACTGTAAGTAATTATGAAAGCTCTCAATAAGGATTTATTTCCATATTATATTTTGTTCCGCTGCGATGTGAGACTCTGTGTTGTTCTTCTTCTTCTTCTATTCTAATATTTCTATCTTATCTTTCTCATCCTCCAACTTCTTCCTTCTAGCTTTCTGGAGATTCGATACTCGAATGGGACACAGTTTGTGTAAATGTCGAAAATTCGAGTGTCAAATTTTCCGGGTCGCTACAGTTGGTATCAGAGCTATTGGTTTAGAAATAACCTTGGCTCTGTGGTGAAACTCGATAGAGATTGGGTTAGTAATACCCTAGATCGAGATTGAGTGTATATATATGAGAGCGTATTTGAAAATTTTATATACAAAAGTTTTATGTTTTGAAAAGAGGGTAAATGGAATAATTTTACCCAAAATATATTTTTGTATAGAAAATAAATTTTTATTAAATTATTGAGATATTAGTGTGTTTGATCGATTTGAATGAAATTCAAATCGAATTAAAAAGTTGAATTGATACTTAACTTGGTTAAGTGTAATTAATTTCAGAATGATATTGTAATTAAATTTAATTGGAAATTAAATAAATGAATAATAATCAAATGTGTGAAACCAAAATAAATATTAATATTGAAGATGAATTCAATAAATTTTGTTTATTTGGTTGTGTATTGGTTGATGGTTGTGAATTGGTTGTTATTGGATGACAAGTAGTTGAATAAAATTCATTCAATGGGTTAACGAAGATATGGGAAATAAATTCCAGTATAATTTAATTGGGATGAAACTGCATATGGATTGGAACTTATGGTTTAACCCCGTAATTGATAATCAATCAATGCTATTTGTTTGATTTTGGAATTTAGTGCATTTATACTCGTTGACCTATGAAATATTATCTCAGAATTTCATATATCTATTACTGATATGTGAATTGAGTTAAGTATAGGTGCCAAAGGACTTGGCAGATTGATATCGGTTGAATAAATCGCATATACATTGAGCAAATATGCTCAATAGCGCTCGAAAAGGTACCCCTACGCGAAAATATAAAATTTTGGGGTTTTGATTTTTGTTTCCCGACCGTTGGTCGATGTATATACTATGTGTTCCTGCGATATCGCAGATGTCACTCCGTGCAGGGGAGACTCTGCCGAATTTCTCCAGGAATTTAGAGTGTTAGAAAATTTTCGATATTTTTAAAAAATTTTATTCACAGTAACGAATTGGTTGATTTAAAATAAATTGGATTTAGAAATTAACGGGATTTGTAGCATTTTTCTTACCTTAGCAATTTCGAGGACGAAATTATTTTAAGGGGGGGAAGAATGTAACGTCCCGTATTTTTGGCAGCCAAATACTTTATTTATTTTATTTATTTTAAATATTTTATTTGGAATATTAAAGGGTTTTAATATTTAAATCACTATCTAAACAAAGTTGAACGATATATATTCATATATAAAATAAAACGAGCCCAGAACAGCGCTGCAGTTCGTAAAATAGAGTTTTGAACTTCAACTGGATATACAGAGCCTGTTTTAAATCAGATTTCTGTGAAACAAGAAACGTACGGATCAAGTGAAGTATATTTTTCTAGTGAAAGAGAAAAATCGAGATTTCGTCGTGTAGATTGGAAGTTATGCACAAATCAATTTGGCAGAAAAACAGCGACGTAGTTGTTTATCGACCGTAACGGTTTATTGGATATAACTGCATATTGGTTTCGAATTTAGCCAAGGTTCTTTTGGGACATAGTGAAAATTTAATTTTTAGAATTTTATGGTAATTTTTAATTAATTAAATAAGCAACTTTTTATGTGGAGTATTTTGCACCCTGTAATCAACATTTTGGGATTTCACAATATAAGTTAAACTACCGGTATTATTATATTTTTGGGATCGCGACACCTCACTGAACACGACTGTATTTTTATTTCAGTCTGCAACGCTCATACATGAATACATAGTGGTGTAGGTAACTTTATTTGAATGGTTAACTGGTCAAACGAACTCAAAATTCAACGAAACAAGTTTCATACGAAACCTTAGGAAGAGGTCTAGTGAAATGGCAAGGCCTCATATTTTTAGGATTTTTTCTGTAATTTTAAGGAATTATTGCTCGGTGTTTTTCATCGATATTTTCTAAAGGATTTTCGCAAACGACCTCGGATTTCAACGAAACCTGTCCCATTGGGTCCGGAATATGTTTTTATGATAGGAATAGGTGTCTTTGCTTCGATTAGAGATCATATGTAGCGATTTTTAACGTGTTTTCTTAACAAAGTTTGCACACATTATAATATTAATAAAAACATCCCACTTTTCTACTGTAGCCTTTTTCTTTACCTTGCGTCCAAACTTCTCTTCAATATTGGAGATACCTGCGCCCAAAACAATAAATTCCTTGCGCCCAATTTATTTCTTGCGTACCAAAATTTTCACTGTAGAATATTTGCACCCCAAACAACTGAATTTCGTGGCCGCCAATTTATTTCTTCCGTGCCGACAAAGTAAATTCTCGAGCCTCGTCCTACCCTATATAACACGCCTGCAAACCTATGCTCATTTCCTTGGTTCGCACGGTGTCTTTCTTCTATATAAACCCAACTGTTCTACTAAATTTTTCCCATCACTTCAGTAATGGCCAAAAGGAAAAGCCCTCTTCAAAAAAAAAAAAAAAAAAAAAAAAAACAAACAAACACGAATGCCACCATGAAAAAAAAAAGAAAGAGAGAAGAGGCGAGACTGAAAGGTGGAGTTATGTGGCGGGTGCGGTTTTCGTTCTTGACTGTAGAAGGAATAATGGGTGGGATGGTGTGAAGTGGGATGGTGTATGGGGGTGCAGGGCGTAGCAGTTTCCAAGGGAAAAGAAAAAAAAAAAAAAAAGGGGGGACGGGCGAACAAAAAGGAAGGGAAGGATGAAGTTGCTACAATGGGATTGCTGCTAATTTGTTTTAGCGCATGGAAGGATTGTGGCCTTTGTGGTCCAGGCGTGAACACTAAAAAAAAAAAAAAAAAAAAAAAAAAGAATTGAAAGAAGAATAAAACAAAGGGGAGGGATGGACGTTGAACCATGCAGGAATGGGAAGGAGGACCACCTGTTAGCTGTACGTGTTTTCAGAAGTGAAGAAGGAAGGAAAAGAAGCTATACAGTGAATGTGACAGACCAAAGAACGTTGGGACTATATTGACATACGCAATGTCATGGAATAGGATGGACGCAATGTCATGGAATAGGATGGACGGAGTTGAACGCAGCTAGAGGTTGGTAAAACATACCGTTATGACGAAGAGTGGGATCGAGGTGAGTTAAACTCACTCAGTTTTTCCCCTACTTATATTTTATATAAGTTGGGTTTTATAATTGTGTGCTATGGTTGTTAATGGTTGTTTGTTTGTTGTTCATTGTTGATTTTATATTCGTATATTGACTGAAACAGTTAAATTAAACGTTCGTTTAATTTAATTAATCGTTATTTCTAACGGTTGAATCCAAGTGAGGTAACTTACCTCAGTGGTTACGTTTATAACACTATAAACGTTATGATCAAATAGTTGAATGCTTGAACTGCTGTATTATCCCAGTATGGACCGTTACAATTATTATTGACCGTTATCATTTAAACTGCTCATGTCATCTATTTAGATGGAAACCAAATATTGATTGGCCATTTTGAACTGAATAATGTTATCAATATGATTATATTGTTTGTTATGAAATGTGAAATTTGTTTATATTTCACGTTTGGTACTGTAGTAGCCATTTGCCTCTTTAATACCGTCGACTGAAAGGAATGACTTTTCGAAATCAGTAGTAAATAGATTTTGAATGTTTTCAAAGATATAAATATATTTTTATATGGTTTTGAAATACGATTTTCATTGTAAAAATAATAGTCGAAGTTAAATTTATCAATTTTATATAAATATAACTAGTAGAGATGCAAGATGTATTAAATGAATGGTTAAACGATATAATTTATCGTGTTGATTATTTAAATATTGAAATGGTTTTGTGAAGGCCTTACGGTCGTAAAAGAAGTTTTAAATTGATTTCATAATAGAAAATGGAATAGTTAAATCATGGGTATGCGAGAACGGGTAAAAGAGTTCAAAGAGAAATGTTTTGTAATAAATGATCATTTTTGACAAACGTCGTTCAAACAAATACGAAATGTGATAACATTTCGTGTATAAGATTAACAAATCAATGAGTTGAAAATGAGTGGTGATTTGGAAATGGGGTTTCATATTTTGAATGAAATCGAAGTTGAAAGTATGAATATGAATTTATAAATGAGATTTGGTTAAATAAAAGGAAGCGAGTTTATTCCGAGGGTCGGAATGTTGTATTCCGAAGTTCGGAATGATTAATCGAAGTGAGTTCTATTCCGAGGTTCGGAATGTGATATTCCGAAGTTCGGAATGTTAACTGAAGGCAGAATTTTAAATGAGGTTAAGAATGTGAATAACGACAACGAATATTAGTTGTCGCTGATGAATTACAAATGAGATTTGTAAACAAAATTAAAGATGCGCAAGTGAAAACGAATGGTAAGTATCGTAGTTAATTTACAAAGATTTTGTAAATGGAAATTTAAAGTTTTGAAAATGAAATCGAGTAAGTAAATAAAATTTAGGGTTTGTGAATGGGTTTATAACATGGGTTACAAATGAAATAAGATATGAGATTTTTTATAAAGGGATTATCATATGTTGTAGACGACGAATAAGTGGTCGAGTACGAGTTAAAGAGAATGTGATAAGTGAAATAGTTTGAAATGAAGTTTGTAATGTTTGGCACAAATAACAAGTTGAATCGTCTTGATAAATACCAATATAAGGATTTGAAAAGTATATCAATATAAAAATTGTATAAGGTATTAATATGAGAATTATAAAAGTTTGGTTTATATGGTTTTAAAACAAATGAAATTTGAATTGTCGAAATAAATGGTAAGATTGTAATAAAGAGATATCAAGGAAGTTTCATAAAGATTCTATTCCTAATAGAATCAAAGTTCGTATATAATATTGTAAATGATTATTAATAAATCGAAAGGATTAATGAGAATTTACTTAACAATTAGTTAAGTAAACGTGGATGAGATTTGGATAGGCTTTCAAAGGGAAAATATGTTGTTAATAAACTTCTATTTATTCTGAAGATATGAATGATGTTGGTCAAGGTCTGAGAGGTAATAAAATACCCCAACTTGAACGACTCCATGATTATCCAGGAATGATATTAGTTTATAAACGAGAGTAGTTGAGGAAAACATAAGCTATGATTTCCTTAAATGATATTATAAACTGTTTTCGAAAGTTTATAACATGAATTTGGAGAATATTCTTATTTTATAATAAGAAATAAAAGCGATAGTTCAAATATTGAAAGATGGAAAAATATAATTAACGGGCGGTTCGTTAAAGAGGCTGGATGATACTGAGTATTGAATTAGTGAATCCATTTTCTTTTATGGATGAATGGTTGTTTTTATTTGATAGTTAAATAAGCGACTATCAAAATTTGCCCATACGATTGTTGGTACGGGAAGACCGGGATCGAATATATATTCGAAAACCATTCCGTCCAGCAAATACGAATACGTTGAAGATGCTGATTCAAGATGGAGCTATTGAAGACCGTGGATCTTCATAAGCGAAAGGATTACTTAAAATCTCTGACTTGCAAGCAGAGATAAACTGTGATTCTGTCGTGATTGGAATCTACGGGATGGAAGGACTTCTCGCTACTGATCCATGGGGTGATTCCTATATTGGATGCAGTAGGGGAGTACCTTCGGTTCATCCTGTTCCTGGGTGACTTGTATGGATGAATGTCTGACAGAGTATTTCCAGAAAAAATCACGTACATTGATTTCTTCAACAGTACCAAGAGTGGAAGCGGAGAAGGAAACTTCTTTTAGCTAACACGTAATGTATTGTTGTGGACGTCAATTAGTGACTGTTGATGGATCTGATGATGTGGCATTCGAAGTGAATGAGATGTGCTGATAAAGCGTAGCCTCAAGCCTCATCAACCGGGAGATGACAGAAATCGGGCAGGCATCATGGCTATGTGGGTCGCTCCCATTAGGTTGTATAATCACCTATCTAGAGAAATTCCTTTTGTTTCTTATTCTATCGATCCTGCCCATTCGGGAACGGTGGTTTGAGTCCAACGTTGGTGATATACATTCGATACACTCAAGCGAAATGAGTGGTCGGTCATGTGAGGGCCGGGTTGCAAGACGTTCTTTTTGAACCCAGTGTATTCGCCTCTAGAGATACACTATCGGCAGGTGGTCCCATACCTTGTCAAGGTCGGAATCCAATCTCCAATAAGCACCTGCGGTTTTGTTTGTATACTATATATGTGGAGCGTGAGATGCAAGCGTTCAACTAGATTCTATTTACTTGTATTTAGACATTATGATAATATCAGACAAGATATTGATTTCAAAACTGTTTTGGGTTATCGTAAGGTAAAAACCGTCCGTATTTATGTGTGGATTCGGTCTTACGATTATCCTTTTCTTTCGAAAAGATTTTTACTTTAAAATCAAGTTGTGTGATACCTTAATACTGTGCGAGTTTATCTCACTCTGGTTCACCAGACTGACCCGGTGTTTTGTAAATGCTCGGGTTAGGCCGGGGTGTACAGGTCCAGGTTACCGGATGCTGCGAAGTCCAGAGACAAGCTGGAAGAGTTCAAACATATGGTTATATATATAGCTACTGTTCCGCTGTGTGATTGTATATGAGGACAGGTTATATAACTGTCCAGATATGTTGATGTACTCTGATACTGTAAGTAATTATGAAAGCTCTCAATAAGGATTTATTTCCATATTATATTTTGTTCCGCTGCGATGTGAGACTCTGTGTTGTTCTTCTTCTTCTTCTATTCTAATATTTCTATCTTATCTTTCTATCTTATCTTTCTCATCCTCCAACTTCTTCCTTCTAGCTTTCTGGAGATTCGATACTCGAATGGGACACAGTTTGTGTAAATGTCGAAAATTCGAGTGTCAAATTTTCCGGGTCGCTACATTTCTCCTAGGTTGAAAGAACCCATTTCTATACAATAGGAACTCCTTTCTCCTAGGTTAGAAAAACCCTTTTCTTCTAGGTTGGTGTAATCCCTTTCTCCATAATTGGAACCACCTTTCTCTTAGGCTGGAGGAAGTCTTTCTCCATAGCTGGAACACTTTTCTCCTGGGTTGTAGAAACCCCTTTCTCTATAATTGAAACCCTTTCTCATATGTTGGTGGAACCTTTTGACCAAGTCAACAAAGCATATTTACAACTTCTTTTAGAAACCCCTAAGGCTTTTCTCCTTTTTCCTTATCGTTACTGCAGTGGTTGGTTAGATTTGTTTCTAAACCTATTTTCTAAAGATTGAGGCTATCGCCTCTATAAACTTGGCATCATCATCCATCTCGATAAGGTTCCTTTTTAAACCTTGTTTTCAGGAAACCATTTGAAATCCATAGGTGGTTAACTTATGTATGAAGCCAATAAGCATGTGCCATTGACTTTATTGCTATGGTGGTGTTGACACCTTAGTACGAGGCCTACAAGGATATGATAACTCACTTGTCGAGCCTGTGCTTTTATATGGTCGATAACCTTTTCTTTGTAAAATATTAGTTGTTGCTAATGTTATCGACACATGATTTACAATTGTTGGACAAACTAATATGAGTAATTAAATCGTATAATATTAGGTACAAATACTTTATGTTTATTTTGGAGCTACTAGGTTTTGCTATTCATGGTCATCCTATTTGTAAAACTATGGCATGTGTATGGTTGTTGACTACATGTATTGATAGGTTCACAGTCATCCTACGTGTAAAATTATGGCATGTGTATGGTTGTTTCCTACATGTTTTGATAGGTTATCATCCTACATGTAAAACTGTAGGTTACCACATTAAATTTTATTTTCATATATACCAGGAAGGCTATTTTCGAAATGGTTGGGATAGATGGCCTGGGATGGAAAATCCACAATATGTTGCACCTTGGCATATTTTACTATGATTGTTCTAACCATTGTGATTGTAGGAGCACATGGATGGTTATTATGTTGCAAGATACTAAAGGGAAACGACATCCACTAAGTCGTGTGGTCTCACTAGATATCTCTTGATTTCAAAGCATATGTTATTATTCACATCTATTTGTTGATTGATCCAAAGTTTTTTTTCTTCCTTAGACTCTCTTGTACTCATTTGAGGATTCTAGGGGTTAAGGTTTTCAATCTTCTTCGAATAGGCTTCTGGAGACGTCCGAGAAGCAATTAGCTATGTAGGGATTTTATTTTTGTTGTGTGTTCTATTTTGAATGCATATACAACAAAGATGTTTTACCAATATTTAGATTCTGATAAACTAAAGGGAATCTTCATATGTCGCTCTTGTTATTGTATTTACTAATAATTATATTTGATCTGAACTAGGGTTTTTATAGTGGGAATTTGTAATGAAAAGTTACTAATTAATGTGTCTTGAAACATTTTCATATTCAATTGTTCTTTGACGTTATGATTCATTAACATATATGTTCTCTATCATCGGAAGTTAATACTATAAATGATTGCAACATTTGTGGTGTTTAGCTTTATGCCTTAGAGAATGAGATGTTGCAATTTGGTATCGTAACATAGGTTTACGTAAGTTTAAAAAGATTTTAAACTAAAAACTGAAGACTGTTGAATATAATAGTATGATTTTTTGTTTTATGATAACAAACATATATTATTCTCTAAATGTGTTTGTAACTGTACTATTCTATATTTCATCTCATATAGAAACAAATATTAATATTGAATAATAATGCTACTGCACATAATTTAAATATTCAAATAGTATTTATTATTCAATAAAATATTTATTTCAAATATACAGGGAATAATCGCATTCATGTACATTGTTTCCTCACTACAGTTCACTCATTTCACTCATTAACACATATACACTCTCTCACATACATTCATACACACACACACACACACTGAGTCTTCACGTGGTTCAAATCTTGTTCAGTCATCTGCATACTTATCACAGAAACACACATGATAAACTAGAACAAAATAGAATTTACTATGGATAAATATAAATTTATTTCATTTTTTATTTTCCTTAGAATTTTTGGTGTCTTTCTCATCATCTTTCTAGAATTGGTCTAATATATATATGCATGTATGTACGTATATGTATATCTATATACATACATACATATATATATATATGTATGTATGTATGTATGTATAAATATTTGAGTTTGGATTGCTTGTGATATTCGCAATGATTCACTATAAATACCATAAGTAGGTTGATTTTCTGGTGCTCGCAAACTAGCGTCAACTTATTTACAGTGGTCTGTTGATCAAGACCAGCCTCAACTCACATAGGTGGTCTGCTGATCTTGTCTAGCCTCAATACAACCATAACTAGTTTGCTGGATTAGAAATAATAAATATATGTATATGCATAGATAATTTTTTAGGTGAACATGGGCAATATGAGAAAATAAAATTCAGCATAGCACATGTTCAAGTAAACCAGGCAGCAAGGTCAAAGCTTGAGTATGCATGTATACAATGCAACAAACACATATATGCACACATACTACATGCACATAAAATGTCAAGAATCAACAACTTCGAGAGAATAGTACATGCAACTTCAATCTCTAGGGCAAGTGAGTCAAAATGGTTCAAGAGAGCAATTGAACAACACTAAAGGGTGCACAATACAGGTGCACCACTTCACAAATACAAAATGTAGCAAGAATGTGCAACTGCACATGATTCAGCATAACTAATGGAACAAGGATGCTCAGGCAACCAGTATGAAGATGGGACAAGAACACAACACAACATTGGTGCTACATACATGAACACATGCATATGCAGCAAAGCAGAGAAGTGGCAAGCAACAAAAAAGCCACACATACATAGTGCACCAAGCACATAGACACACACATATATATATATATATATGTACTACACAAAGCACAACAAAGGCTACAAAAAATACAAGGTGCATCAACGTAGGTCAATCAACCCAGTACTGCAAACCAGCAAGGGTAGCAAGCACTAGATCACCAAACCAAATATCTCAGTGCAATAGGTGCAGCAAACATGTGCATGGTGGCATGAAATAGGACTTTCAAGTGTACAGGGGGCATGTGCACAAGCAGATGCAGCAATGCAGCAACATGCATAAGGAGTAGAGACAAAGTGACATTGAACAAGAAACAAGGGTTCAAGCCCAAGAAAGGAATAACACAAGCTATAAAGCAATATCACAATAGAGTGCAAATAAGTGTCACAAGCAGTGTACAAATGTACTCTAGAATGCATAAAGCTGTGTACGAGTCCAAGCAAAGAGAAAAGGCAGAGTGTAGTGTGCACAGCATCAAGAAAGATCATAAATATATGTTCTTACTATAAGTGTATCCAAGCGTTAGTGGTAAAGTGAATGATTTGTTTAAGTATGCATGAGCAATATAAATTTCACAAAGTAAAGGAAAGAAAATTTTCGAATTCAAAATTAGTGCAAATTACCCAAAACAGCATGGCACATTTTGGGCAAGAAATTTGTAATCATCAATCATGACCAAGAGTTATTCCCATATATACAAGTAACAAACTTGGCACAATTTTTAATTTTAGAAAGTTGTAAAGAATTCACCACTGCAAAATCACGGAAGAAATTATAAATGTGTTCAAAGTTTTCGTTTTTGGGCAAGGACGAAATCATGGCTTCAAAACTTTACAAAAAATCACAAGAGCATTTTTTATGCAAGAAAATCATTTGAGAATGTCCAAAAATCAATTAGGGACTCACGGCAAGCCATAAATGAAATCAGAGAAATTATGGTTTTGAAAACCCTATAAATAGATCCATTCATCACAGGCAAACATCCATCAAATCCAGCAAACAACTCAAGTAATCAAACAAATAAAATCAGAGAGCTTATGAATTTTTTATCGAGAGAGAGTTTGAAATTTCATATCGTGGGAAGATAACAAGTGTACAACCAATTGAAAATCATCCAGCAATCAATTGAAGCAAGCCATGATTCAGAGGAGAACCAAAAACCCTAGTTTTTGAATTTCGGTCACCATTGAAAAAAAAGGATGAGTCGTGTATCAAAAATGAACAAGAAAAAGTGGGCCAACCTTTTCTCTTCTTTTTAATGTTTTTATTTTGATTTTTTGTTCTCTTGTTAGTTTCTTTTGCTAAAAACTTGTTCTAGTTGAATCGTGTAACTACAAGATTTTGTAGTTGAGAAAATCACAACTGAGGATTTAAGTCGTGTTAAGATTTTAAGCGTAGGATTAGAGCAGTAGAAGGGTTTGCGATTTTACAGGGTTTTGCAAGGGGGAAACTGTTTTAAATACCCAGTAGAAATCTTGGGGATGCAGCAGTAGGCAAGGTTTGCAAAACTGGGTAATTCTTGTATGTGTATTTTTTTTGTAGTTTCTTTCTTATTCTGTGTTAGTTTATTTTTAATTTACAATAAACCCTATTCACTCCCCCTTAATGGTTAACTTAGATCCTACAAGTGGTATCAGAGCCAGTTTTTAATTAACTCTGGAGTCATGAATTCAATAAACAATGCTTTACCTGATGTAAAATCTATATAGCTAGGCCACCTATGTTCAATGGTAATGATTATGCTTACTGGAAAGATAGGATGAAGTTTTATTTAATATATGTTGATTACGATGTTTAGGATATTATTGGAACAGGATATAAAACTCCTACTGTGATCACTAATGATGCTGAATTTCCTAGACTAAAGGATGGGTGGGATGCTGATGATAAGAAATTACTTTCGACTAATGCTAAAGCAATGAATGCTTTAATTTGCATACTTAACAGAATTGAATTTAACAAAGTTTCTCATTGTATGACTGCACAAGAATTTTGGCATACTTTGGAGGCCATACACAAAGGAACAATTCAAGTGAAAGAATCTCAAGAGAAAAGGACAAGAGTATTTTATACATGTATGGTCGATTTTCAGTGTTGGTTTACAATGTTATAACTCTTGGAAAAGCTTACACTGAAATGGAACTAGTAAGGAAAATTTTACGAGTTTTGCCAATGAATTTTGAGGTTAAAGTCACGGCGATTCAAGAATCAAAGGATTTGAACAAACTAAACATGGAAGAGCTGATTGGAAATCTGATGGTATAAGAAATGGAGTTGAGGGAAAGAGAAGAATGCAACAACTCGGATTCCAAGAAAAAGTTAATAGCCTAAACTAACATTGTTGACATCGATGATGATACGGAAGATCCTATCAAGAAGATTGCTATGGCTGTCAAACATCTCAAGAAATGGACCAAATTCAAACCACGTAAGAACAAGCTCAAAGCCAACAAATCAAGATATTCTGACAATTCAGACGAGGAATTAATCTTCTTCAAATGCAAGAACCCTGGACATATCAAACCAAACTGTCCACTGCTTTAAACGGCAAAGGAAATAAAAAAAGAAGAAGAAATCTTTTACGAAGACATGGTATGATGAGGAAGGAGAAGAAGTTTCTGATAGCAGCGAAGAAGAGGTTGATCTATGTTTTTTGACATAGTTAGATTCAGAAAATAGTTGAGAAGACGCTAGTGAGGTATACAGTTACAAAGACTTAACTTTTAATGTGTCATGATCTTACCAAAACTATTGATGCCCTAGAATTAAAAGTGAAGAAATTAAAATTTGATATATTAAAGCTAGTTCATGATAATGATAGGTTAGAATCTGAACTTGAAAAAGTTGCAAATATTCAAAACCTAGACTATGAAAAGTGTAAGCCTTTGAATCCAGAGCTATCAAAATTCAAGCCATAGAAGACCTTGAAAAGAAAATTTTGAGTTTGAAAGAGAATGATGACATTAAAAGGAATAATTTCTTAATAGATGCACCTTACTTGTGACTGAGAATACAACACTTAAAACCATAGTCCATGATCTTGAGATTACCTTGAATAAGTTTTGAATAGGTGAAACATCTTTTAAAATGTTGTTAGGAAATCCGTTGTTCATTAAAATTAGAAAAGGACTAGGTTTTGGAAAGACAAAGAATGATGTGAACGATAATGCTAAAGGTAGGAGTGACTTTCCTAAGTGTGTGAAATATGAAAAAATTGACATAGTTGTGAAAGTTGTAAGAATAGGGACAAGAACAAAAAATTTATACAAGTTTTGGTTCCTAAGAATTTAGCAAGCAACTATCTTAACTATTGGAACACGAATAAAAATGCAAAACAAATATGGGTTCCAAAAGGTTCTTTTATCCATAATGCTTCAGTCACTAATACTCTTGGACCTAAGAGATTCTCTATGTCATTCTCTTCTTTTATTGTGAAGGTATGTTGGTGGGCTAAGGAGCAACAAAAATGATATTTGGACTCGGGTTGCTCTAAATATATGACAGGTGACAAGTCACTATTCCTTAGCCTAGAAAAATATAAAGGTGGGAGTGTGACATTGGGCGACAACAGAAAGTGTAAGATTATTGGTATAGGTAAAGTAGGTAACAGTACTTTTACTTTAACTGATGTTTTATACGTTGAATATTTACATCACAATCTCATCTCTATAAGCCAACTGTGTGATAAAGGTATGAATGTGGTCTTTGATAGTGAGATTTGCAAAATCATTGAAACATCCATAGGTAACATTTTTTTCATAGGCAAAAGAAAAGGAAATGTTTACACACTTTCGTTTGAAGATCTAACTCTTTCCAGATGTTTGGTAGCCAAAGAAGAAGAGGTAGTTTTTTGGCATAGGAGACAAAAGAACTTGTAAGAGGTCTACCACATTAAAAATTTAAAAATAGTAAAGTGTGTAAAGAATGTTCCGTAGGCAAATTTAGTCGTTCATCATTTCGTCCTAAAAATATTGTTGGAACTTCTCGAGCTCTTGAGCTAATCCATATGGACTTGTTTGGATCAAATGATACTGCGAGCCTAAATGGAAAACATTATTCTTATGTATTGGTTGATGGTTATTCTAGATTCACAAGGGTTTATTTTCTAGCCAAAAAGTCTGAAACTTTAGATTATTTTTTAAAGTTTTCAAAACTTGTTCAAAATGAAAAAGGTGTTTTAATTAAAACATTGAGAAGTGACCATGGAGATGAATTTGAAAATTTATACTTTGAAAGGTTTTGTGAAGAAAATGGTTTTAAGCACGAATTTTATTCCCCTTAAACAACTCAACAAAATGGGGTAGTCAAAAGGAAAATTCGTACATTACAAGAATTGGCTAAATCCATGTTGAGTGAGTATAAATTGCCTCCAACTTTCTGGGCAGAGGCAATTAATACATCTTGTTATGAAATGAAAAGAGTTATGATTAGACCAATACTTAATAATACGTCATATGAATAGTGGTTAGATAAAAAGCCTAACATCTAATATTGTAGAGTATTTAGATGTCCTTGTTATATTCTTAACACAGGAGATCAACTTGGATAATTTTAATCAAAAGCCGATGATGGAATTTTCATAGGTTACTCTTTGAGGAGCAAAGCCTACAGAGTCTCCAGTAAGTGATCAAAAACAATTTTTGAAACCGTTAGTGTGAAGTTTGATGAATCGGACTTGGAGTTGGCTTGTGGAAAGGATAAAGATGATAGTGTTGTGCAAGAAAGAGAAAAGGAAAGTAATGAAATTGAAGCTAGCAGTGATGAGGTCACACAGCCAACAATTGAAGTTGAAAAGTTGAATTTTAGACAATCATCTTCTAGATTTGGTCATAGGAAGTCCAACGCCAGGTGTTCGCACTCGTTTCTCTTAATATAAACGTTTGTGCTTTTTTGTATTCACAATGCTTTTATTTTTGAAATTGAACCAAGTTCTTATGATGTTTCTCTTAACGATTAATGTTGGATTTTAGCAATGCAAGATGAACTTAACCAATCTGAGTGGAATAAGGTCTAGAAATTAGTTCCTAGGCTAAATGACTATCCAATTTTCGAAACAAAATGGGTGTTTAAAAATAAACTTGATGATGCTGTAAATGTAATTAGAAAAAAAAACTAGGTTGGTTGCAAAAGGATATAATCAAATAAAACGCATTGATTTTGATGTATCATTTGCTCCAGTTGCAAGGTTAGAGGCAATTAGAATTTTGCTAAGTTTTGCATGTTTTAAGGGTTTCAAACCTAAGAAAATGGATGTAAAGAGAACCTTTTTAAATGGAGAGCTAAAAGAAGAAGTTTTTGTTGATCAACCCTTGGTTTTGAAAGTCATGAGTCTCCAAATCATGTGTATAAACTTGAAAAATATTATATGGCCTTAAGCAAGCTCCTAGTACTTGGTATGACTGGCTTTGTACATATCTTTTGGCAATAGTTTTAAAAATGGGAGTCCTGACATGACTTTGTTTCTATTACATGATTGAGATGATTTTTTGATTGTTCAGATTTATGTTAATGATATCATTTACGGTGCTACTAATGAAGGTTTGTGTGATAAATTTGAAGAGGTCATGCAGGATAAATTTGGAATGAGCTTGGTCGATGAATTGAAATATTTCGTTGGATTCCAAATCAAACAAAGCAGCAATGGGATTATCATTTCTCAAACAAAGTACACGATGGAATTGTTGAAAAGGTTTGGAGTTGAAAATGCAAAGTCACTAAGAACGCCAATGAGCCTATCAACCAAGCTTGATAGAGATGAAAAAGGACTTGCTGTTGATCAAAAAAATATCATGGGATAATCGGTTCACTTCTCCATCTCTCCGCTTCTAGACTCGATATTATGTTTTATGTCTACTTGTGTGGTCATTTTCAATCTTACCCAAAAGAACTTCATTTAAAAGCCGCAAAATGAATTTTTAGATATTTGTTGCACACACAAAAACTTGGTTTATGGTACCCCTTTTGTGATAAATTTGATGTAGTTGGTTTCAGATGCTGATTATGCCGGTTCACTCACAGATAAGAAAGCAGTAGTGGAACTTGTTTCATGCTAGGACATTCTCTAGTTTCATGGTCAAGTCGAAAACAAAATTGTATTGCGTTCTACACTAGTAAGCCGAATATATTGCATTAGGAAGTTGTTGCGCATAGATTTTATGGATGTTGCAAACTCTCTCTGATTTTGGCCAATCTATAAACAAGTACCATTGAAATGTGATAGTCAAAGTGCTCTGTTCATCATTCATGCACAAAACACATTGATGCGAGGCACCACTTCACTAGAGATCACATTTCTAAAGATGACATTTTCATTGAATTTGTTCCGACTAAATCCCAACTTGCTGACATTTTTACAAAACCCCTTCCTGAAGATAGATTTTCCAGATTACGCTTAAATTTGGGGATTGTAGAAATTGATTAGTCACTGTGCATGTTTTTTTTAAATATTCTTAGATGTTTGTTCTCTAATTAAGTCTCTAATAGATCAGAACATTTTTTGGACACCATTAAAGAAAGTACAGATTTTAAAAAATTTTATCGAAGTGTGACTATAGTATTTTTCAAAATGAGAGAGAGGTGAAATTTTTTTCAAAAATCCTTGTATAGTTGAATGTATTTCATAATATGATTAATTTAGAGATTTATTTCATGACCATCTCAACTCCTACCATATTTCTATCATTCATTATGGTTTTATATAATGAGGGGAATTTTATATAATAAGTGTTACTATAATCTCATTTAAAAAACCTTACGGTCATGCATGGTTAGAGAATGCTTATAATTTAAGTTACTACTGACCTCGTTTAAAAGTCCTTGTGGTTATGTGTGTATAGTGAGTTCTTAAAAAAGGATAAAATAAAAAAGGAAAAGAAAATAAAAAAATGTATATATAATATATAGAATTCTCCTCATTATGTAAAAACCAACCTATCTCTCCATTTTCTGAAATGTGAAATGTGTTACTATGTTATGATATATTATGATTTTTTGTTTGATTGTTTTGGGATTTGCGATATTTGAATTTGTCTTTTGAATTGAATTTATAATTATAGTCCAAATCCATTGTTATTTTCCGTTTATGTCGATCTTTTGACGATAACAAAAAAGGGAGAAAGGTTAAGATTTATATAAGCGTGCAAATATTTATAGATTTTTTTCTAGATTTTCTAGGTGTTTAATAGATTTTTATACTTTACAAATCTCATTCAAATTTGTTAGTGGTGTTTTTGGTTGTAGGGGTAGCATACAAATAGAGAGAGTTTTATACTTCATTGTCAAACACACTTATCACATTCAAAATCTTATGTGTATGATTGTCATCATCAAAAAGGGGAGATTGTTGAATATACCAGTATGATTTTTTTGTTTGATGATAACAAGCATATTTTATTTTCTAAATGTGCTTGTAATTGTACTATTCTATATTTCATTTTATACAGAAATAAATATTAATATTGAATAATAATACTATTGCACAAAATTTAAATATTCAAACAGTATTTATTGTTCAATAAAATATTTAATTTCAAATATATAGGGTAATACAACTTTCAGAACTCTTTTCTGTACATAACACTGACTACATTCATATACATTGTTTCCTCACTACAGTTCACTCAGTCATACATATACACTCTCTCACATACATTCATATACACACACTGAGTCTTTACGTGCTTCAGATCATATCCAATCACCTGCATACCTGTCACAGAAATACGCATAGTAAACTGGAATAAAATAGAATTTACTATAGCCAAATATAAATTTATTTTTATCTTTATTTGCTTTAGAATTTTTAGTGTGTATCTTGTCTTCTTTCTAGACTTGGTCTGATATATATATATATATATATACACACACACACATATACATATATATATCTGACTCTAGACTCCTTGTGATATTCATAGTTATTCGCTGTAAATACCATATGATAGGCTGATTTTCTAATGCTCGCAAAGCAGCCTTAACTCAGTTACAGTGGTCTGCTAATCAAGACCAGCCTCAACTTACACAGTGGTCTACTAATCTTGACCAACATCAACAAAACCATAGCTTCTTTGTTGGATTAAAAATAAAAAAATATGTATATGCATAGAGATTGACCAGCCTCACATACATTAAATTGAGAGAGATAATTTGAAATTTCAGACCGTAGGAAGACAACCAACTGAAGATCATCTAACAATCGATTGAAACAAGCCACGATTCAGAGGAGAATCAAAAACCCTAGTTTTTGAATTTCGGTCACCGTTGAAAAAGAAAAAGGAGGACCCGTGTATCTCAAATGAACAAGCAAAAGGGGCCAACCTTTTCTCTTCTTTTTAATATTTTTATTTTTGGTTTTGTTGTCTTGTTAGTTTCTCTTGTTAAAAATTTGTTCTAGTTGAGTCGTGTAACCACAGGATTTCATAGTTTAAAAAATCATAACTTAGGATTTAATTCATTTCAAGATTTTGAGCGTATGATTAGAACAGTCGAAGGGTTTACGAGTTTACAGGGTTTTTAAGCGGGAAACTGTTTTTAATACCTAGTAGAAACCTTGTGAATGAAGCAGTAGGCAGGGTTTACCGAAGCTGGGTAATTCTTATTTGTGATTTATCTTTTCTGCAGTTCTTTATTATTCCACGTTAGTTTATTTTTAATTTACAATAAACCCTATTCACCTCCCTTTAGGGTTACTTATATCCTACAAAGATCTGAGTAATATACCAAAGTATAGGATTACGATATTATAACATGCTTGCATTTGTATTATATAAGTATGAACATACCCTCACATTCTTAGACTTTCCTTCGATATCTTACTAAGGTTCATATGAAGATCAAGAAAAGTAAGATACAAAGAGAAGGAGCGAAAGTGTGAATTTGGGTGGTGGGAGTATCACAGCGAATGTAAATGCTTGTCCAAATAGGAACTAGGGTCGTCAAGCAAACAAAGGAGAAGGTGATGAGTCCCTACCGATTGATAGAAGGAATCTTTATAGGTTCTTCTTCAACTTGATGTAAGCTAGAGCTACTACTATCTTTGCTAGATCTAATGTTGCTCCCATCAAAGTGACTAATCCTATGGCATTGGTTGGAAACAACTATGTTAAGTTAAGCAAGGATTATGCTGATCTTGTAGGAAAAGAATTCTTTGGAAATGAGGATGCCATTAAATTAGGAAAATGGATTTTAAGTTGCGAAAGGTTCTTCTTTGACTTCATTTTGATTGATGCCCATAAGAGAAGGCTTGCTTCGTGGTAGTTATAAGGAGTTGCATTGCATTGGTGGAATAATGTAATTTTTGGAATACTAAATGATAAAATCTCTTGGACTGATTACACGACTCTATTTGGGTAGGTATTTATCTAAGAGATATAAGGCAATGCCATTCTGAAATTTTGGTGATCTGGTATAGGGCAACCTAACTGTCATAGAGTATACCAATAGGTTTGATGAACTATCTAGACATGCTCATGGAACTATTGATGTCATGATCAAGAGAAATGAAAAGTTAATCCAAGGATGGAAGTCAGAGAGTGCAAAGGCTGCGATGGCACACTTGAGTGATCCTAGCCATATCATAGTGGACATGACTATCACAAGTGAAGAGTTGTTTGCTTTGTTTAGTAGTAAGAGCTGATTGACAAACAGAGTTCTAAGGAAGAAAAGGAAATTTTCAAGGGTAAAGGTGCTTAGAAGGGTGGTAAAGGAAAAAGAAACAAAGTTAATGTTGTTCGTTACAGGTGCGATAAGAAGATGCATTACGAAAATGAACGATAGGTTGATGAGATAAAGCTAATGGTGCAAAGAATGTGAGATGATACAACCGCAATCAAATGGGAATTATAAGAAGTGTCTAGAATCAGCGAAAGAGAATGTCCTTGCTTTGGAACCTTCTTCATCGAGGCCAAATTATACTGAAAAACAACCATGATGAAAGGTACACTTGTAATTCATAGCATGCCTGGTGGAATACTATTTGATATTGGTGGATCACACTCATTTATCTTTCAATATTTGGTATATGAGTTATCATTAAAACCAGCATATTTTGTTATTTCCTTTATGGTAGCTAATTCTATAGGAGGTTACACAATTTTGGGATTGAGATGCGATAACCTAGAATTTTAATTGCTAGGTTACACTTTTGTATGCATTTTATATGTTTTCTATTTTGTGGGCTTTGGCATTATCTTGGATATGGATTCATTGAATCGTTATGATGCTAGGATATATTTCTAACTTAGGAAGATATCATTAATTCATCCTAGTAGTGGTAATTGAATCATGTATTCAGTAACAGCATGAGTTCGCGTTATATGCTTCACTGGTTACTTCAGAGTTGGAAGATAAAGTAAGTCGTGCTCCTTTGTTAAGGAGTTTGCATGAGTTTTTAAGCCAGTGACGGGTTTGTCGTTAAAGAGAGCTATAGAGTTCAAAAGAGATCTTGTGCCTGGAGCCGAACATGTGAGTGAACCACCTAGCCAAAGGGCACCTATAGAGATGAAGACATTTAAGGTTTAGCTAGTAGACTGTAAAGGAACGAACTTTATCCATCCAAGAAATTCCTCTTGAAAAGAAGTTGTCATGTTCGTAAAGAAACCAGATGGATCATTGAGGTTGTGTAACACCCCGTATTTTCTGTGGACGTATAAGTAACAAATTAGAGAATAATTAATTTTTAAAATAAGAATCAAGGGAAACGGGTTGCGCCATTGCGTTCGTCTCGGAATTCTTCATGAAATCGAGTCTGAGTTTTCGAAAATCGGAGTTCGTATGACCAAGTTATGACCCTCAGAAGTTTTAGGAATTTAAATAAAATAAAACAGCTCGAAAAATAAAGCTAGAAATTCGAAATTCAAACCCAGGGAAGGCTAGCGGGAAAATTCCTGCCCATATACCCAGGTCGACTGGGGAGTCGACCCCCCCAACCAGGTCGACTGGGGAGTCGACTGGGGTGTCGACCTCCCCATGACCAGGTCGACTGGGGAGTCGACCTGGGGGTCGACCTGCTCCCGAAACCCAGTTTTTGAACCTGGTTTATTCTGATGTATCCGGTCTCGTTTTCTGTCTAGATTCATCCACCTAATCCTATATAAACAGCCCTCTAGCCTCATTTTCTCTACACAATTTCATTCTGTCTATATTCTGCCTCTGTTCTAATTAAAAA
The DNA here is from genome assembly GCA_030737875.1 of Allium sativum. Lineage (NCBI taxonomy): Eukaryota > Viridiplantae > Streptophyta > Magnoliopsida > Asparagales > Amaryllidaceae > Allium > Allium sativum. Next base: position 603,853,993 of record CM060916.1, on the reverse strand, counting down.
CAAGAATGGTGTCGCTACTCTGCTGGAATCAAAACTTGGACTAATGCATCTTCTTCCAACCTGAAAAGAATCAAAAGCTAAATCAAATCTCAAATCAAAGTTAAGAGCTACAACAACAATTAAAGAGGAATAATTCAGCATTTCTGCATCAACAACAGTTTATTTTCCTTTCTTAAAACAACGAAAGGCAAGTACAATTATTTTCCGCTATAAACTGTAACTATAATTGTGACATGATTGTAAATCTGAATTTGAGGTTGTGTACGTTCTGTTCTGATATATTTTATTCTGTATCTCTTTCTTCTTCTTTCTGTTCTATAGCCAGGCTACCACGAGCCTGCGCCACATCTCATAAGAGATTAACGCACGAACGCTAAATTTTGGGACAAATAATAATGCATAATTGGACATGAAACTGTTGCCTATGAGACTATTGCCTATGACTATGATTCATTGACTATGAGACTATTGCCTATGACTATGATTCATGACTATGAGACTATTGCCTATGACATTAAATAAGAAACTATTGTGATTAGTTGCCCATGACTATTGTGGTTAGTTGCCTATAACTATTGTAGTTAGCTTCTTATGCCTATTCCCTTAATGATGTTAGATCTCATATTTAGTATGTAACTTTGCTAGTTTATTCCCATTCACTGTTATGTACATCGAGCCTATAGGGCCATTTCATGAGTATTTAGAGAACTTGTGGAAACATGTTATACAGGGATTGGGCGTAGCTTAATTAAGTAAAACTGGCATAGCAAATATGTTGGCATAATCTGAGTTGGCTATAATAGAGAATGATTTACATGTGTATTAGTCTTGGACATAAATGGTGAACTAGAATATTAAATCTAGTTTTGACATGAACTATAAATGGGAATATTAAGGCTAAAATTTGGGGCATATATTGTATTATGAATTATGACCTTGATTTAGGCATGTAAGTTTAGGTAAATTTATGACTGGGCAAGACATGTAAATAGAGTTTTAGATATATATAATCTGCTAAATCTGTTATCTGCTAAATCTGTTAAATCGCCTAATCCGTTATCTGCTAAAATTGTTGAATTGCCTAAACTGCTAAATCTGTTATCTGCTAAATCTGTTGAATCGCTTAAACTACTAGATCTGCTACATGTTGAATTGTCTGATCTGTTGAGACTAGATAATGGTAATCTGGGTATGGAAATCCGAAGGCTCGACCTAAGATTTAGTAGAACATGGAAATTTGATTAATCTGTTATATCCTATGAAGAAGCTTAATCTGTTAAATAAACAGAACTAGTCTGATATCTGAAAAATCTGTATTGGAATGAATTGGCTATGACACGAGGTTAGACTCTGTTTGCGGTAGAAGCCTTCCCGGAACCAACCAGCTTAACCAGCGACCGCAAACTGTTAGTCTAATGTGAGAGGTCGTAGGCATAACTAAAATATGCTTAGACACGAGGTTTGGTCTGGCTTGTGGCAGAAGTCTGCCCGGAACCGCCCGGCATATCCAGCGGCCATAAGCTACCGACCTAATGTGAGAGGTCTATGCATTATTATTTAGTTAATGCAAATCTGGGATAAATATGATGTCTAAAACGTGTTGGGTGGATAGGGTTAAACCAATTAGATTAATGAATTTAACAAACCCATTTCATGAATTTGTAGGCCCAATTACAAAGTTAGACAAATCTGTAAATCTGTTAAATCCGTATATCAGATCTGTTAGTCTGAAAACTTGTCTGATCTGTGAACTAGTTGATCTGAACTCTGTATGTCTAAACTTGTAAACAAGTTAATCTGAAATCTGTTAGTCTGGGGACACAAGGTTAGGAGGGAAATTACTTGTGTCATCTGTTGTTTGGGACCCATATTAGTCAGTAACCCTTTATGGTATCAAAACTTTGACCCAACAGTAGGTAGGGTCCGGGCACGCTTACTGCACTAATTATAAGCGGTTCATTCTGATAATGGCGAGGGGTGTTGATGGTGCGTTCCAACCGGGTCATGTGCGTGCATGGATCCCGGTCTGCCTCTGAGGATGTAAGACGCCATGACATCTGTAAATAGCTCTGTGCCAATTGGTTGTCACTTTAGGGAGTGATACACCCTACTGTGGGGCCGACACAGGGTATTTATGTATTAGGGAGCCGATCACTTGGGGTAGGGTTTTAGGGTACACTTAGTTCTGTCTGTTTCTGTTGGTACCGTCTGTTTCTGTTGGGTGGCAACACCTGTCTGTTTCTGCGTGGTACCGTCAGTTCGGCTGGTAAAGGCCCATTTACTAGTGTACACCTAATTCTACATTCTGTTTCCGTAGGGATTAATCTGTTTCTGTTTCTGTACCTTCTGTTCGGGTTGTAAAGGCCCATTATTAGCATTCTGTTTTCTGTTTGTTTCTGTTGGGGTGGTAAAGGCCCATTACTAGCATTCTCTTCTTTGGAAATTATTCTGTTCCCATTTCTGTTTCAGTTTAGACATTAGGGTGACACCTAATCCTGTTATACTGATATTAGTGCAGAGAAATGAAAAGTGATAGTATTCTGTTTCTTCTATTTAACCTAAGTACATCTCCTTCTCCTGTTACTATTATCTCTTATCCAGCTTATTCTCATGTAATAATTATTATTATCTTTTCATATGCTGAAAGTCACTGGACTTGACAGACTTTATGTCCGACCTTGCTTGTTTTCGCCGCTTTTTCTTCCGTTCCCCCCCAGGTTTTCCAAGGAGGGAATACTTTAGCTTGATCCGGATTTCTTCTTCTTGAAGTACTTAGAGTGCTTAAAGTATGGCTTGACTCCTTATGGCAGCTTCTATGGGGATTATGATTTTACAGTTTTGTACTCTGATGATTTTCTGAGCAAGACTGATATTACTTGAGTTTTTGGTAAAGATGTAACCAAACTGATTTCTATTTTCCGCTGTAATAAAGTTATAATTTCTTTAGTATTGTTTATCTGTCTTGTAAATTTCTGTTCTGTCTACTAAAACGGTCCACCAAAGTTAAGGCATTCCCTTTGTGAGTGACCTTAATGGAGGTGGGGTGTTACGCTTGGTATCAGAACCGAAGGTTACCGGATTTGATAAAAAAGTTTTGAAAACTATTTTCAAAAAGGTTTTAAAAAGGAAGTATTTTCAAAAGTAAAGCTTATTTTTGAAAAACATAATACCCAAAAAGCCATATATCTATCTTTTCAGTTCTCCGTTTTAAATCTTTTTCTTTTATTCCAGCATGTCTGGGAGTCTTAACTTTCCAGAGGGCATGCCAATACCTGGCTGTTTTGGGAGGTACTTAGAGGCTAGGGCCAATGATGCAGGCCCAGCAGATATTCCTCCTCCAGCTGCAGCGATTCCTCCTCCTCCGCCCCTCCTCGTGCAATTGCTTTTTCAAAGATCTGTAAAGATTTTAGGGCCATGGGTGGAAAGGATTTCAAGGGAACTGAATCATTCGTAGAGGCAAGGAACTAGCTCAAAGAAACTGAGGATCTGTTCGTTATCTTCGAGGTGGACGATAGGTAGAAGGTACAATTGGCAGTGTGGTTGCTCAAGGACGAAGCTTCCTATTGGTGGGAAGTCACTAACGCCGAGAGACCGGTTGAAACATGGATGGATTTTAGAACAAGGTTTGAGACGAAATTCCTCTCACAAGCTGAACGAAGTCTACAACCGGAAAAGTTCTTATCTCTTAAGCAAGAAAGTATGACGGTCAGGGAATACGTCAATCAGTTCAACCAACTGGCTAGGTTTGGACTAGATTTAGTCAATACCCAATATAAAAATGCTCTCCGCTTTGTTAAAGGATTGAACGAGCCACTGCACAGCCTAGCCATGACCCATGTACCCATGGGAGCGACTTACGAGAGATTGGTGGATATGGCACTACTGCACGAGGAAGACAACGGCAAGAAAGAGGCAAAGAAGGAAGAACCACAGAACAAGAAAGCATGGCCCAAAAAGGAAACACAAAAGAAGGTTGAAAAGTCTGAAGATAAGAAGGAGAAAAAGTGCTTTACTTGTGGAAGCTCGACTCATCTGAACAAGGATTGAAAAAAAAGAAAGGGCACTTGCTTCAACTATGGTGAGATGGGACACTTCACTAGGGACTGTCCGAAGAAACGAGGGCAAGGGCAGAGGGCATGACCAACTTCTGGAAGGCAGACGGACACTCTCGAGGCTAGTGGATAGGATAGAAATAGGAAAACTTTCTGTAGGAGGTTTAATTTCTTTATCTGATTTTTGAGTTAAAACTCTTTTCTGATTCTAGCATTTCGATTCTGTAATCGATACTTTGCACTTGAGTACTAGTATTGTTTCTGATTCCGCTGTAGACTCAGACCCATAAGGGTTATGACTCATCCGATTGTGATAAGTTCGGTATTTGTGTTGAGCGTTATGTTGACTATGACACATACATTCTGGGTTTTTATCATGCTTAGTTTCCTAAGAATCATTTAGTAATCTGATCTGTACCGGTAATCTGTAAATATCTGAATATTTCTGATAAGGTTGAGATTTCCAGTTTTGAAATTGTCTAAGGAGGGTAATCCTCTGGGTGTCAATCTGATGTTGATTTCGGTCTTCGCGGTTGATACTTAGGGGAATTTGTCTCTCAACCAAGGTCTAATGGAAACCAAGTTTTTGTTTATCTGCACTCGCTCCCATCACTCGATTGTATCCTATTGATCAAATCTTCGAACTTTAGGTAGAAACTAATGGATGTAAACATGTGTTTGAGACATGTTATGTTTAATGGTTGCAAGTGGATGCAAGTGGTTGCAAGTGGTTGCTCGTGGATGCATATACACACACAAGGCACTAGATCGGTTCGAAAACACTCTCATACTGCATATGGATGTGTGAGCATTTTCAATTTTTGGGGATGCAAAAGGGGACAACCTTTTCTCTTCTTTTTAATATTTTTATTTTTGGTTTTTGTTGTCTTGTTAGTTTCTCTTGTTAAAAATTTGTTCTAGTTGAGTCGTGTAACCACAGGATTTAGTAGTTTAAAAAATCATAACTTAGGATTTAATTCATTTCAAGATTTTGAGTGTATGATTAGAGCAGTCGAAGGGTTTACGAGTTTACAGGGTTTTGTAAGCGGGAAACTATTTTTAATACCTAGTAGAAACCTTGTGAATGAAGCAGTAGGCAGGGTTTACCGAAGCTGGGTAATTCTTGTTTGTGATTTATCTTTTCTGCAGTTCTTTATTATTCCATGTTAGTTTATTTTTAATTTACAATAAACCTTATTCACCCCCCTTTAGGGTTATTTATATCCTACAAAGATCTGAGTAATATACCAAAGTATAGGATTACGATATTATAACATGCTTGCATTTGTATTATATAAGTATGAACATACCCTCACATTCTAAGACTTTCCTTCGATATCTTACTAAGGTTCATATGAAGATCAAGAAAAGTAAGATACGAAGAGAAGGAGCGAAAGTGTGAATTTGGGTGGTGGGAGTATCACAGCGAATGTAAATGCTTGTCCAAATAGGAACTAGGGTCGTCAAGCAAACAAAGGAGAAGGTGATGAGTCCCTACCGATTGATATAAGGAATCTTTATAGGTTCTTCTTCAACTTGATGTAAGCTAGAGCTACTACTATCTTTGCTAGATCTAATGTTGCTCTGTAACGACCCAGAAAATCTGAACCAATTTAAAATTTTTAAATTGGCTAAAATAATGGATTTTAAATATTTAAAATAAACATTTTAAATAATGGCGATGAAAACTGAGTTGAAATCGACAATTGAAAACGAATATAATTAATTATAATTATATATAGAATTGAAAATGGCGCGGTAGTTCGATAATTCGATTTCAAACTTCAATTGAATATACCGGGTGCAAAACAATCCGGATTTTAGTGAAACTAAAAATATTTAAATCTGTTAGTGAATATCTTTCTAACGAATTCGACCAATCGAAATTTGATAGCGGGAGTCAAAGGATATGTCCAGTTGAAAGTTCTGAATAGTCGCTATGGAATTCAGGCCCTTAAAAATGGACATTTTGCAAATGACCTCGGATTTCGTTGAGACGACCCGATTTTCCGTTCTCACGGAAACAAGGTTGTCTTTGGAATATAACACAGAAACATAAAATAGCAGAACAGAATTAAATAAATACACCAGAATGAACAACAAAATATACTGGATAAAAGTAATCATCAGAGTTACACAGTATACAGGATCTTACTTAGTACAAATACAGTTCAGCTATACATAAATGTCTACAGCGGAAATAAACAAAATATGTACAATAGGAGCTGAACAGCATAAAAAGAAATAAATGATAGAATCCATCTTCAGCTCCAGCTATCCAGAAAGAACCAGCTAAACCTGAATACAAGGCTGCCCGTGTAGAAAAAGGGGCACCCGAGTTTGAGAGTGAAACAAACTACGAGTCAGTCATGGGACTGGTATGAGAAATCCACTCAACACATATATAATTTGGCTAATCACAGGACCACGCCACTTTCGTGGAACGGGTTTACTCCATTGGATTGCCAGTGCTTTAAAACAGATCTTTCTTTTAAAAACATCGCTATGCTTTTTATAAAATGAAGCCGTTATAAGACTCAGTTCCCATCACACAATGCAACGCAAACCGGAGGATAGAGTTTTTACCTTATAACGGCCAAAATATGCTTGATACGAATAAAACAAAGGCATTTGATATTATTACTAGTGTTTATATGTTTTGAAAACTTATTTCAAATCATAACTATCAATCTTAGACGGCATGGGTACCATATATCATGTCGCCATATCTATATACAATCAAAACCGCATGATGTCGTATTTGGAAATTGGATTTCCGTCATGAACCAAGGCAAAAGATAGTCCTTACCGAATTCGTGACTCTCTAGCCCGAGCCACCGGAACAGCCGCAACTGCCCCTTGGATCGTCAGGGCCGGTCCACCGATGTGGATTATAGTGCCTGAACAATACGTTTCCCAGCCCTTTGGGGCGTAAATGAGCCAACGAATGACTCCATCGGACCCGGATCGTCCGATCAAACCGAGGCGCCTCGCAACAGCAACAACCACATAGGTGAAAAGTATATAAATGTCAGGGCTGGTAGGTCACTGACACCACCCTAGCTAGAAAGAAACGCACATCCTCCCTGATGTCCTTTCTCCCGTTTTAGGTTCATACCGGGGTGTGAGGCTCGCGAATTCACGTTATACACAAAGCTACGCCACACAGGCGGTGCTTTGATCATCACCACAAGACTTTGCTTTTCAACAGAAGCCCTGATCACTGCATCTTAGCATGCCACACAGAATAAATCCTATGTCAGACACACAGTCCATTTACAAGTCCGTTCTGGGTCTGAACGAAACCGGAGGCACTAAATACCTCGCAAACCCTTCGATCAACACGTACGTCTGGACGATCACCACTCATTATCCATATTTCGGGATGCCTCCCAATCAGGACCTCGGTTACCATCCAAACGAGGTGAAGATCTCCGGTCTTCGACCATCGTCTTCATCTTCGAATTTCAATCGTCGGTCGATTATTCGAAATGAGAATTAACTCGGCCTTTCCAAATAATTCACGTATATTTAGAATTTCAAATCGATTTATTTCAATGGTTAAATTATTCGACAACACCAATTGTTCTTTAATGTAATTTTCACACCAAACACATTCAACCATCAAATATCACATAAATCAAGCAAATTCAGTTTATTTCCATTCCATATCGCTTAGGATATTTTATAACTATTTATCGCTATTTTTATTTATTTTAAAATAGCCATTTTATTCAAAACGACGCTTCGGGCCATAACGTTGTCGCGGCGCTGTTTTTCTTCAGATTTGATTTACACATATCTGAAAATCTAACCGTTGGATCTTCACAAAATTTATATCATTAGAAAGGTCTTTTCAAAACGAATCCAACGGTTCCAGTTTCGGGAAAATCCGACGGTCGGATCTCCCGGTACAACCGTTTGAAGTTTCGATTTCAAAATACGAACTGCAGCGTCGTTATTCGATTAAATATAATTATATTTATATATATAAATAAATATAATCGTTTCTGGCGCTGTTTTTCTTCAGATTTGAATTAAACATTCCAGACAATCCAACCGTTGGATTTTTACAAGGTTGGTGCCGTTGGAAAGAATATTCCAAGGCGAACCCGACGGTTGAGGTTTCGGGAAAATCCAATGGTCGGATTTTCCCGTACTAGTCGTTTGAAATCACGGTTTCAAAATACGAAATGCACGGCCTCGTTTCGTTTTAATTTTATTTATATTTATATAGTTATATAAATATAGTTCATTCAAGGATTTCTATATCGTTTTCACTTCAAAAATTTTTCTAACACCTTAAATTTTGGAAAAATTTCGCCATAACCTCCCCTGCACCGGGAGCGTCGGGAAATCGCAAATAGCGTCCCGGTCCTTCTAATCTCAAAAAGAAAAAGAAAAAGCCAAGCGGCTAGCCAACAGGCTCAAAATCATCACCCAAACAAATCAGTAAATGTGTACCTATTTGTCGGGCACAAAATTTTATTCCTCTTCTCTAGCCCCTTTGCTATAACCTGTTCAATGAATATTGCATGTACATATGTATACAGTTCATATCATTTTTCATTTTCTATTCAACTTCATAATTGATTCCTATTTGGTTTAAAAACTCCATTTATTCTAATATTACATACATAGGTGCAAATCATTTCATTAGCTAATTAATGAATATTTCAACTCATATTTGTTTATTTTGAACAAGTGGCTATTTTTAACATTTCACATTTCAACGATTTATGCATACAATAAAAATGTGATTTTTATTGTAAAACAATTCATTTCAAAACACTATTTTTCTATATAGTTCAAGTTGGTGATAAAAATGAAATTTTTATCATAAAACAATTTCTTTTAAATCGAGGTTATTTTACATAGTTCATATAGTCGATAAAAGGTGATTTTTATTATCAAACAATTTATTTCAAAATATGAATACCATTCAACACATGAATTTCTAAACAACGAATGAATATCAATTCAACACATGAATGTTTTCTATAGTTTTTATATATAGATAAAAATGTGATTTTAATTATTAAACGATTCATTTCAAAATATGAATACCATTCAACACATGAATTTCTAAACAACGAATGAATATCAATTCAACACATGAATGTTTTCTATAGTTTTTATATATAGATAAAAATGTGATTTTTATTATTAAACGATTCATTTCAAAATATGAATACCATTCAACACATGAATTTCTAAACAACGAATGAATATCAATTCAACACATGAATGTTTTCTATAGTTTAAGCATATGAAAATAATTCAAACACACAAATATTATTCAAAATTTCGGCAGCATAACGGCAGGGTAGTTACACCGGCACCGTCCCTAGTACGGCTCCTCGCTCTACCTCAAAACCTCGCGGTTTTTGACAATGGGAATCATGCATCTAGTTCGCACGCAGGCGGCATGTATATATTTATTTCATTTCCACAAACTAATCCTAAGTGGTTTCAACCAAATATTTCACAACCACAAACGGGTATTTTTCAACCACAATCAACCAATATCCATCACAAACAATCCCAAACAATCATTCAATTTTCACAACAATTTCAACCAATAAATATCGTCCATGGTTTGTGGACGAGGGGCGTATATATATATATATATATATATTTATATATAGCAATTCATTTTTACTTCACACATATATATATAAATTTTAAATCAGAAATCTCACCAATAGCTATCCAACTGCACGACTCTTCCTAATAGAAATCTTCGCCTTTTGTTGCTTTCGCCCGTATTCTCTACACAGGTAAAAATAGAATTTTTACTATGCTATTCAATATATAAAAATCGAATTTTGACTTCGCTATTCAATATATAAAAATATGATTTTTACTTCGACTCTCAACATATAAAAATATGATTTTTCTTTACTTCGACTTTCAATAAATAAAGATATGATTTTTCTTTACTTTCGATAAATAAAGATATGATTTTTCTTTTTAAAGAAATCAGTTTTCAATACCCTTTTTTTTTAAAAAAATCAAGATCAGTTTTTACTCTTTTTATTAAAAACAAAAATCAGTTTTCTTTTCTAAAATAAAATCAGTTTAAAAAATCTTTTACAAATCAGTTTTTAATACTTTATATAAAAAATCAGTTTTATTCTTTTTTTTAAAATTCCAGTTTTATATTTTATAAAAATTCAGTTTTAATCTTTTTTTTTTAAATTCCAGTTTTATACTTTTTATAAATTCAGTTTATATAATTTAAACAAATCAGTTTATATATAAAATAAAAATAAAATAAATAAAAATAAAATAAAATTAAAAACTTACAGAGGAGCGGGGGGGGGGGGTTCACCGATGTCTCGAACTGGGCGGCTCGGAGTTTGGTGGCTTCGCGATAGGATTCGACGGGGGGGGGGGGGGGCTAATCGGTGTCGCGGTGCTTCGATCAAGGGAGGAGGGCGAGGCCTTCGTGGTGGTTGGGTCTTTGATCGGCGTCGAGGTCAGTGGGGGGCGGAGCGGTGGGAGGTTGGTGGTTCGGCGGTGGCTCGGCGATCGTCTTAGGGTTCTCTTTTTTTTTTATTTTTTTTATTTTGTTTGACTGAAGAATGAAATCGGGGGGGGGGGGGCAGGAAGAAGATAAAGGGGAGGGAGGAATGAAATTTTTTTTTATTATTATTATTTTATTATTTAAATTTGCAAAAGGGTTGACTTTTACACACGACCTCGAAACGAGGCCCACCGCCTGTCGTCCTTAGCGTTTTACCCCCATTCCGAACACACTGGGATATGTATCGCTAGCTGATTTGATCGTTACAATCAGTTTCCTTTTGAATTTTCATTTAAATCACTATATTGAATTTTAAACGTACATTTCAAATTACCGGGGTCACATACTAACTAGAAAAATTCCAAAAAAATATTTTCTAGCTTCGTATCGACGATACGGTCCTAACAAAACTAGTTTCGTCGAATTCTGAGACCGTTTGAAAAATGGCCAATTTCCAGTCGATTAAATTCAACAGAAACTGGTCAAACGCGTTTTCCTTTGCCACGCTCACATATTGATTCGAAAAATTATGAAATTTGAAACCTAACAATAACCTGACCCTGCGGATCCAACAAAAGTGGTTTCGTCGAAATCCGAGGTCATTTGCAAAATGTCCATTTTTAAGGGCCTGAATTCCATAGCGACTATTCAGAACTTTCAACTGGACATATCCTTTGACTCCCGCTATCAAATTTCGATTGGTCGAATTCGTTAGAAAGATATTCACTAACAGATTTAAATATTTTTAGTTTCACTAAAATCCGGATTGTTTTGCACCCGGTATATTCAATTGAAGTTTGAAATCGAATTATCGAACTACCGCGCCATTTTCAATTCTATATATAATTATAATTAATTATATTCGTTTTCAATTGTCGATTTCAACTCAGTTTTCATCGCCATTATTTAAAATATTTATTATAAATATTTAAAATCCATTATTTTAGCCAATTTAAAAATTTTAAATTGGTTCAGATTTTCTGGGTCGTTACATGCTCCCATCAGAGCAACTAATCCTATGGCATTGGTTGGAAACAACTATGTTAAGTTAAGCAAGGATTATGCTGATCTTGTAGGAAAATATTTCTTTGGAAATGAGGATGCCATTAAATTAGGAAAATGGATTTTAAGTTGCGAAAGGTTCTTCTTTGACTTCATTTTGATTGATGCCCATAAGAGAAGGCTTGCTTCGTGGTAGTTATAAGGAGTTGCATTGCATTGGTGGAATAATGTAACTTTTGGAATACCAAATGATAAAATCTCTTGGATTGATTACACGACTCTAATTTGTGTAGGTATTTATCTAAGAGATATAAGGCAATGCCATTCTAAAATTTTGATGATCTAGTATAGGGCAACCTAACTGTCATAGAGTATACCAATAGGTTTGATGAACTATCTAGACATGCTCATGGAACTATTGATGTCATGATCAAGAGAAATGAAAAGTTCATCCAAGGATGGAAGTCAGAGAGTGCAAAGGCTGCGATGGCACACTTGAGGGATCCTAGCCATATCATCGTGGACATGACTGTCACAAATGAAGAGTTGTTTGCTTTGTTTAGTAGTAAGAGCTGATTGACAAACAAAGTTCTAAGGAAGAAAAGGAATTCAAGGGTAAAGGCGCTTAGAAGGGTGGTAAAGGAAAAAGAAACAAAGATAATGTTGTTCGTTATAGGTGTGATAAGAAGAGGCATTACGAAAATGAATGATAGGTTGATGAGATAAAGCTAATGGTGCAAAGATTGTGAGATGATACAACCGCAATCAAATGGGCATTATAAGAAGTGTCTAGAATCAGCGAAAGAGAATGTCCTTGCTTTGGAACCTTTTCATCGAGGCCAAATTATACTGAAAAACAACCATGATGAAAGATACGCTTGTAATTCATAGCATGCCTGGTGGAATACTATTTGATATTAGTGGATCACACTCATTTATCTTTCAATATTTGGTATATAAGTTATCATTAAAACCAGCATATTGTGTTATTTCCTTTATGGTAGCTAATTCTATAGGAGGTTACACAATTTTGGGATTGAGATGCGATAACCTAGAATTTTAATTGCTAGGTTACACTTTTGTATGCATTTTATATGTGTTTTATTTTGTGGGCTTTGGCATTACCTTGGATATGGATTGGTTGAATCGTTATGATGCTAGGATATATTTCTAACTTAGGAAGATATCATTAATTCATCCTAGTGGTGGTAATCGAATCATGTATTCAGTAACAGCATGAGTTCGCGTTATATGCTTCACTAGTTACTTCAGAGTTGGAAGATAAAGTAAGTCGTGCTCCTTTGTTAAGGAGTTTGCATGAGTTTTTAAGCCAGTGACGGGTTTGTCGTTAAAGAGAGCTATAGAGTTCAAAAGAGATCTTGTGCCTGGAGCTGAACATGTGAGTGAACCACCTAGCCAAAGGGCACCTATAGAGATGAAGACATTTAAGGTTTAACTAGTAGAGTGTAAAGGAACGAACTTTATCCATCCAAGCAATTCCTCTTGGAAAGCCGTTGTCATGTTCATAAAGAAACCAGATGGATCATTGAGGTTGTGTAACACCCCGTATTTTCTATGGACGTATAAGTAACAAATCAGAGAATAATTAATTTTTAAAATAAGAATTAAGGGAAATGGGTTACGCCATTGCGTTCATCTCGGAATTCTGCATGAAATCGAGTCCGAGTTTTCGAAAATTGGAGTTCGTATGACCAAGTTATGACCCTCAGAAGTTTCAGGAATTTAAATAAAATAAAATAGCTCGAAAATAAAGCCAGAAATTCGAAATTCAAATCCAGAGAAGGCTGGCGGGAAAATTCCCGCCCATATACCCAGGTCGACTGGGGAGTCGACCCCCCCAACCAGGTCGACTAGGGAGTCGACCTCCCCATGACCAGGTCGACTGGGGAGTTGACTTGGGGGTCGACCTGCTCCCGAAACCCAGTTTTTGAACCTGGTTTATTCTGATGTATCCGGTCTCGTTTTCTGCAAGATTCGTCCGCCTAATCCTATATAAACAACCCTCTAGCCTCATTTTCTCTACACAATTTCATTCTGTCTATATTCTGCCTCTGTTCTAATTAAAAACAAGAATGGTTTCGCTACTCTGCTGGAATCAAAACTTGGACTGATGCATCTTCTTCCAACCTGAATAGAATCAAAAGCTAAATCAAATCTCAAATCAAAGTTAAGAGCTACAACAACAATTAAAGAGGAATAATTTAGCATTTCTGCATCAACAACAGTTTATTTTCCTTTCTTATAACCACGAAAGGCAAGTACAGTTATTTTCCGCTATAAACTGTAACTATAATTGTGACATGATTGTAAATCTGAATTTGAGGTTGTGTACGTTCTGTTCTAATATATTTTATTCAGTCTCTTTCTTCTTCTTTCTGTTCTATAGCCAGGCTACCACGAGCCTGCGCCACATCTCATAAGAGATTAACGCACGAACGCTAAATTTTGGGACAAATAATAATGCATAATCGGACATGAAACTGTTGCCTATGAGACTATTGCCTATGACTATGATTCATTGACTACGAGACTATTGCCTATGACTATGATTCATGACTATGAGACTATTGCCTATGGCATTGAATAAGAAACTATTGTGATTAGTTGCCCATGACTATTGTGGTTAGTTGCCTATAACTATTGTAGTTAGTTTCTTATGCCTATTCCCTTAATGATGTTAGATCTCATATTTAGTATGTAACTTTGCTAGTTTATTCCCATTCACTGTTATGTACATCGAGCCTATAGGGCCATTTCAAGAGTATTTAGAGAACTTGTGGAAACATGTTATACGGGGATTGGGCGTAGCTTAATCAAGTAAACCTGGCATAGCAAATATGTTGGCATAATCTGAGTTGGCTATAATAGAGAATGATTTACATGTGTATTAGTCTTGGACGTTAATGGTCAACTAGAATATTAAATCTAGTTTTGACATGAACTGTAAACGGGAATATTAAGGCTAAGATTTGGGGCATATATTGTATTATGAATTATGACCTTGATTTAAGCATGTAAGTTTAGGTAATTTATGATTGGGCAAGATATGTAAATAGAGTTTTAGATATATATAATCTGCTAAATCTGTTAAATCGCCTAATTCGTTATCTGCTAAAACTGTTGAATTGCCTAAACTGCTAAATCTGTTATCTGCTAAATCTGTTGAATCGCTTAAACTATTAGATCTGCTACATGTTGAATTGTCTGATATGTTGAAACTAGATAATGGTAATCTGGGTATGGAAATCCGATGGCTCGACCTAAGATTTAGTAGAACATGGAAATTTGATTAATCTGTTAAATCCTATGAAGAAGCTTAATCTGTTAAATAAACAGAATTAGTCTGATATCTGAAAAATCTGTATTGGAATGAATTGGCTATGACACGAGGTTAGACTCTGTTTGCGGTAGAAGCCTGCCCGGAACCAACCGGCTTAACCAGCGACCGCAAACTGTCAGTCTAATGTGAGAGGTCGTAGGCATAACTAAAATATGCTTAGACATGAGGTTAGGTCTGGCTTATGGCAGAAGTCTTCCCGGAACCGCCCGACATATCCAGCGGCCATAAGCTACCGACCTAATGTGAGAGGTCTGTGCATTAATATTTAATTAATGCAAATCTGGGATAAATATGATGTCTAAAATGTGTTGGGTGGATAGGGTTAAACCAATTAGATTAATGAATTTAACAAACCCGTTTCGTGAATCTGTAGGCCCAATTACAAAGGTAGACAAATCTGTAAATCTGTTAAATCCGTATATCTGATCCGTTAGTCTGAAAACTTGTCTGATTTGTGAACTAGTTGATCTGAACTCTGTATGTCTGAACTTGTAAACAAGTTAATCTGAAATCTGTTAGTCTGGGGACACAAGGTGAGGAGGGAAATTACTTGTGTCATCTGTTGTTTGGGACCCATATTAGACAGTAACCCTTTCTGGTATCAAAACTTTGACCCAACAGTAGGTAGGGTCCGGGCACGCTTACTGAACTAATTATAAGCGGTTCATTCTGATAATGGCGAGGGGTGTTGATGGTGCGTTCCAACCGGGTCATGTGCGTGCATGGATCCCGGTCTGCCTCTGAGGATGTAAGACGCCGTGACATCTGTAAATAGGTCTGTGCCAATTGGTTGTCACTTTATGGAGTGATACACCCTACTGTGGGGCAGACACAGGGTATTTATGTATTAGGGAGCCGATCGCTTGGGGTAGGGTTTTAGGGTACACTTAGTTTTGTCTGTTTTTGTTGGTACCGTCTGTTTATATTGGGTGGCAACACCTATCTATTTCTGCGTGGTATCGTCTGTTCGGGTGGTAAAGGCCCATTTACTAGTGTACACCTAATTCTACATTCTATTTCCGTAGGGATTAATATGTTTCTGTACCTTCTGTTCGGGTTGTAAAGGCCCATTATTAGCATTCTGTTTCTGTCTGTTTCTGTTGGGGTGGTAAAGGCCCATTACTAGCATTCTCTTATGTGGAAATTATTCTGTTCCCGTTTCTGTTTCGGTTTAGACATTAGGGTGACACCTAATCCTGTTATACTAGTATTAGTGTAGAGAAATGAAAAGTGATATTATTCTGTTTCTTCTGTTTAACCTAAGTACATCTGCTGCTCTTGTTACTGTTATCTCTTATCCAGCTTATTCTCATGTCATAATTATTATTATCTGTTCATATGTTGAAAGTCACTGGACTTGCCAGACTTTATGTCGGACCTTGCTTGTTTTCGCCCCTTTTTCTTCCGTTCCCCCCAGGTTTTCCAAGGAGGGAATACTTTAGCTTGATCCGGATTACTTCTGCTTGAAGTACTTAGAGTGCTTAAAGTATGGCTTGACTCCTTATGGCAGCTTCTGTAGGGATTATGATTTTACAGTTTTGTACTCTGATGATTTTCTGAACAAGACTGATATTTATGTACTTGAGTTTTTGGTAAAGATGTAACCAAAATGATTTCTGTTTTCTGCTGTAATAAAGTTATAATTTCTTTAGTATTGTTTATCTGTCTTGTAAATTTCTGTTCTGTCTACTAAAACGCTCCACCAAAGTTAAGGCATTTCCTTTGTGAGTGACCTTAATGGAGGTGGGGGTGTTATACTTGGTATCAGAGCCGAAGGTTACCAGATTTGATAAAAAGTTTTGAAAACTATTTTCAAAAAGGTTTTAAAAAGGAAGTATTTTCAAAAGTAAAGCTTATTTTTGAAAAACATAATCCCCAAAAAGCCATATATCTATCTTTTCAGTTCTCCGTTTTAAATCTTTTTCTTTCATTCCAGCATGTCTGGGAGTCTTAACTTTCCAGAGGGCATGCCAATACCTGACTGGTTCAGGAGGTACTTAGAGGCTAGGGCCAACGATGCAGGCCCATCAGATATTCCTCCTCCAGCTGTAGCGATTCCTCCTCCTCCGCCCCCTCCTCGTGCAATTGCTTTTTCAAAGATCTGTAAAGATTTTAGGGCCATGGGTGGAAAGGATTTCAAGGGAACTGAATCATTCGTAGAGGCAAGGAACTGGCTCAAAGAAACTGAGGATCTGTTCGTTATCTTCGAGGTGGACGATAGGCAAAAGGTACAATTGGCAGTGTGGTTGCTCAAGGATGAAGCTTCCTATTGGTGGGAAGTCATTAACACCGAGAGACCGGTTGAAACATGGATGGATTTCAAAACAAGGTTTGAGACGAAATTCCTCTCGCAAGTTGAATGAAGTCTACAACTGGAAAAGTTCTTATCTCTTAAGCAAGAAAGTATGACGGTCAGGGAATACGTCAATCAGTTCAACCAGCTGGCTAGGTTCGGACTAGATTTAGTCAATACCCAGCATAAAAAGGCTCTCTGCTTTGTTAAAGGATTGAACGAGCCACTGCACAGCCTAGCCATGACCCATGTACCCATGGGAGCGACTTACGTGAGATTAGTGGATATGGCACTACTGCACGAGGAAGACAACGGCAAGAAAGAGGCAAAGAAGGAAGAACCACAGAACAAGAAAGCATGGTCCAAAAAGGAAACACAAAAGAAGGGTGAAAAGTCTGAAGATAAGAAGGAGAAAAAGTGCTTTACTTGTGGAAGCTCGACTCATCTGAACAAGGACTGCAGAAAAAGAAAGGGCACTTGCTTCAACTGTGGTGAGATGGGACACTTCACTAGGGACTGTCCGAAGAAACAAGGGCAAGGGCAGAGGGCAGGACCAACTTCTGGAAGGCAGGCGAACACTCTCGAGGCTAGTGGATATGATAGAAATAGGAAAACTTTCTGTAGGAGGTTTAATTTCTTTATCTGGTTTTTGAGTTAAAACTCTTTTCTGATTCTGGCATTTCGATTCTGTAATCGATACTCTGCACTTGAATACTAATATTGTTTCTGATTCCGCTGTAGACTCAGACCCATAAGCGTTATGACTCATCCAATTGTGATAAGTTCGGTATCTGTGTTGAGCGTTAAGTTGACTATGACACATACATTCTGGATTTTTATCATGCTTAGTTTCCTAAGAATCATTTAGTAATCTGATCTGTACCGGTAATCTGTAAATATCTGAATATTTCTGATAAGGTTGAGATTTCCAGTTTTGACATTGTCTAAGGAGGGTAATCCTTTGGGTGTCAATCTGATGTTGATTTCGGTCTTCGCGTTTGATACTTAGGGGAATTTGTCTCTCAACCAAGGTCTAATGGAAACCAAGTTTTTGTTTATTTGCACTCGCTCCCATCACTCGACTGTATCCTATCGATCGAATCTTCGAACTTTAGGTAGAAACTAATGGATGTAAACATGTGTTTGAGACATGTAATGTTTGATGGTTGCAAGTGGATGCAAGTGGTTGCTAGTGGTTTGCTCGTGGATGCATATACACACACTAGGCACTAGATCGGCTCGAAAACACTCTCATACTGCATATGGATGTGTGAGCATTTTCAATTTTTGGGGATGCAAAATGATTGACTCATCACATGGATGTTGCATATGAATGAATGGTTGTCACTCATGTAAGAATGATATGTATCAAATAGGAAGATTGCATACATGTTGGACTCATGACACTGACATAGTTCGCATTAAGGAGGTCAATTGAATCAGTGGACCGCCTGATCTTTGCATTAGATAAGGAACATATACACACACTTTTGCATATGTTCATACAACATTAGAAGTTTTCTAAGGACAATGGATGCTTGTGGATGATGGTTGAGTAGATAGATGACTGGATGGTAGGACACATTCTTCTTAACTTGAAGATTTCGGGGACGAAATCCTTTGAGGAGGGGAGAATGTAACACCCCGTATTTTCTGTGAACATATAAGTAACCAATCAGAGAATAATTAATTTTTAAAATAAGAATCAAGGGAAACGGGTTGTGCCATTGCGTTCGTCTCGGAATTCTGCATGAAATCGAGTCCGAGTTTTCGAAAATCGGAGTTTGTATGACCAAGTTATGACCCTCAGAAGTTTCAGAAATTTAAGTAAAATAAAATAGCTCGAAAATAAAGCCAGAAATTCGAAATTCAAACCCAGAGAAGGCTGGCAGGAAAATTCCCGCCCATATACCCAGGCCGACTGGGGAGTCGACCCCCCCAACTAGGTCGACTGGGGAGTCGACTGGGGTGTCGACCTTCCCATGACCAGGTCGACTGGGGAGTCGACCTGGGGGTCGACCTGCTCCCGAAACCCAGTTTTTGAACCTGGTTTATTCTGATGTATCTGGTCTTGTTTTCTGTCTAGATTCGTCCGCCTAATCCTACTCATTTTCTCTACACAATTTCATTCTATCTATATTCTGCCTCTGTTCTAATTAAAATCAAGAATGGTGTCGCTACTCTGCTGGAATCAAAACTTGGACTGATGCATCTTCTTCCAACCTGAATAAATCAAAAGCTAAATCAAATCTCAAATCAAAGTTAAGAGCTACAACAACAATTAAAGAGGAATAATTCAGCATATCTGCATCAAAAACAGTTTATTTTCCTTTCTTAAAACCACAAAAGGCAAGTACAGTTATTTTCCGCTATAAACTGTAACTATAATTGTGACATGATTGTAAATCTGAATTTGAGGTTGTGTACGTTCTGTTCTAATATATTTTATTCTGTATCTCTTTCTTCTTCTTTCTGTTCTATAGCTAGGCTACCACGAGCCTGTGCCACATCTCATAAGAGATTAACGCACGGACGCTAAATTTTAGGACAAATAATAATGCATAATTGGACATGAAACCATTGCCTATGAGACTATTGCCTATGACTATGATTCATTGACTATGAGACTATTGCCTATGACTATGATTCATGACTATGAGACTATTGCCTATGACATTAAATAAGAAACTATTGTGATTAGTCACCCATGACTATTGTGGCTAGTTGCCTATAACTATTGTAGTTAGTTTCTTATGCCTATTCCCTTAATGATGTTAGATCTCATATTTAGTATGTAACTTTGCTAGTTTATTCCCATTCACTGTTATGTACATCGAGCCTATAGGGCCATTTCATAAGTATTTAGAGAACTTGTGGAAACATGTTATACGGGGATTGGACGTAGCTTAATTAAGTAAACCTGGAATAGCAAATATGTTGGCATAATCTGAGTTGGCTATAATAGAGAATGATTTACATGTGTATTAGTCTTGGACATAAATGTTGAATTGTCTGATATGTTGAAACTAGATAATGGTAATCTGGGTATGGAAATCCGTAGGCTCGACCTAAGATTTAGTAGAACATGGAAATTTGATTAATCTGTTATATCCTATGAAGAAGCTTAATCTGTTAAATAAACAAAATTAGTCTGATATCTGAAAAATCTGTATTGGAATGAATTGGCTATGACATGAGGTTAGACTCTGTTTGCGGTAGAAGCCTGCCCGGAACCAACCGGCTTAACCAGCGACCGCAAACTGTCAGTGTAATGTGAGAGGTCGTAGGCATAACTAAAATATGCTTAGACACGATGTTAGGTCTGGCTTGTGGCAGAAGTCTGCCCGGAACCGCCCGGCATATCCAGCGGCCACAAGCTACCGACCTAATGTGAGAGGTCTGTGCATTAATATTTAATTAATGCAAATATGGGATAAATATGATGTCTAAAACGTGTTGGGTGGATAGGGTTAAACCAATTAGATTAATGAATTTAACAAACCCGTTTCGTGAATCTGTAGGCCCAATTACAAATTTAGACAAATCTGTAAATCTGTTAAATCCGTATATCTGATCCGTTAGTCTGAAAACTTGTATGATCTGTGAACTAGTTGATTTGAACTCTGTATGTCTGAACTTGTAAACAAGTTAATCTGAAATCTGTTAGTATGGGGACACAAGATTAGGAGGGAAATTACTTGTGTCATCTGTTGTTTGGGACCCATATTAGTCAGTAACCCTTTCTGGTATCAAATCTTTGACCCAACAGTAGGTAGGGTCCGGGCACGCTTACTGCACTAATTATAAGCGGTTCATTCTGATAATGGCGAGGGGTGTTGATGGTGCGTTCCAACTGGATCATGTGCGTGCATGGATCCCGGTCTGCCTCTGAGGATGTAAGACGCCGTGACATCTGTAAATAGGTTTGTGCCAATTGGTTGTCACTTTAGGGAGTGATACACCCTACTGTGGGGCCGACACTGGGTATTCATGTATTAGGGAGCCGATCGCTTGGGGTAGGGTTTTAGGTTACACTTAGTTCTGTCTGTTTCTGTTGGGTGGCAACACCTGTCTGTTTCTGCGTGGTACCGTCTGTTCGGGTAGTAAAGGCCCATTTACTAGTGTACACCTAATTCTACATTCTGTTTCCGTAGGGATTAATCTGTTTCTATTTCTGTACCTTCTGTTCGGGTTGTAAAGGCCCATTATTAGCATTATGTTTCTGTCTGTTTCTGTTGGGGTGGTAAAGGCCCATTACTAGCATTCTCTTCTGTGGAAATTATTCTATTCCCGTTTCTGTTTCAGTTTAGACATTAGGGTGACACCTAATCCTGTTATACTAGTATTAGTGCAGAGAAATGAAAAGTGATATTATTCTGTTTCTTCTGTTTAACCTAAGTACATCTGCTGATCCTGTTACTGTTATCTCTTATCCAGCTTATTCTCATGTCATAATTATTATTATCTGTTCATATGCTGAAAGTCACTGGACTTGCCAGACTTTATGTCTGACCTTGCTTGTTTTCGCCCCTTTTTCTTCCGCCCCCCACCCTCCCCCCCAGGTTTTCCAAGGAGGGAATACTTTAGCTTGATCCGGGTTTCTTCTTCTTGAAGTACTTAGAGTTCTTAAAGTATGGCTTGACTCCTTATGGCAGCTTCTATGGGGATTATGATTTTACAGTTTTGTACTCTGATGATTTTCTGAGCAAGACTGATATTACTTGAGTTTTTGGTAAAGATGTAACCAAACTGATTTCTATTTTCCGCTGTAATAAAGTTATAATTTCTTTAGTATTGTTTATCTGTCTTGTAAATTTCTGTTATGTCTACTAAAATGCTCCACCAAAGTTAAGGCATTCCCTTTGTGAGTGACCTTAATGGAGGTGGGGTGTTACAGGTTGTGTATCGGCTATCGAAAGCTTACTGAGAGAATGGTGAAGAATAGGTATACTCTGCCAAGAATAGACAATCTGTTTGATCAACTAAGTGGAGCTAAGGTATTCTCTCAGTTAGACTTGAATACTAATTTTCCTCAGCTCCGAATAGCAGAAGTTAGCATTTCTTTGATGGCATTTCGGGCAAGACATGGATTGTATGAATGCACGGTCATACCATTTAGGTTAATGAATGTGCCTACTTCCCTCGTGGATCTAATGAACCAAGTTTTCCAAGGACACTTGGATAGATTCGTGGTAGTCTTCACGGATGATATTTTGGTGTACTCCAAAGATGACAAAGATAATGAGATTCACCTTCGGATTATGCTTGAGACTCTGAGACAATACCAGTCGAAGGCTAAGTTTTCTAAGTGCCACTTTTGGGAGAAGAAGATTAAGTTTCTTAGTCATGTTGTTCCAAACAAGAGATTGTTTGTAGATACAACAACGGTTAAGGCTATAAATAATTTGAAAAGGGCAGCGAGTATTAGCGAGATTAGAAGGTTTCTTCTGTTGGTTGACTGTTACAAGAGATTCATCAAGGATTTCTCACGGATAGTGTCAGCATTTAGTAATTTAACTTGGAAGGATGTTAATTTTTTTTGGTCAAGTAAGTGTGAGGAAGCATTTCAATTTTTGAAATACATATTGAAACAACCCAAAATTTGATCACCTTAATTAAGAAAATCTAAATTCTTCTAAATATTTAGATTAGAATAGTTCCAACTGTTAATGACGTTTACGGTAAGAAACAATGATATTGAAGTCATATTAGGAAAATTTTCGGAGGATATTTCCTTAGGGAAATAGTCGTACATGACCATATGCAGTTAAACCACTCAGCAGATGCAATGCGACGGAGATGCAAAAAGTTGTAGCGGGGATAGAACGAGGATATATCAAGATATAGCAGATGAGTCAAAAAGAGAATATAAAACTTGTATTTAATGCTTTTACAAATATACGAAAAAAATAAATAAATGGAAACTTAACATCAAACTTAATTATAGTTAGTACACTCTTTTTAAATAAAAGCATAAGAAATTACATGTAAACAAATATATACTTTTATTAAGCTTAATTAAATTTAATAGAATATTGTAGTACTTTATATTCTAAAAATATATGTTAAAAAATTATATTAAAACTAATTTTATAAATTTTATAATTTATAAATGTCATTTTTAAATTAATTTATTTTATAGAAAACATAGCGAATATAGCCGAAACAATGGGATATATCGGGAATATCATAATATAGTGGGGCTTCAAGTGGAAAGGCTATTTCAGAGGCTATTTAGAAATAGCGTAGCGGTAGAAATCAGCTACATGATATTGCGGGGAGATGGCGGGGTAATAGCGGTGCATTAACTGCACATTAAATGATTGAAATCGTTTTATCAATAAAATTGATTTCTATCCGTTGAAAATGTGAGCGGTTCTGGATATGTACACTTATCTTAATAATTGAAGAAGGATATAAAATAAAAGGTTATATATTATTTTTGGAATTTAAGGTTTTTGATGACATCATCAATAAGAATATTATATTCAGTAATTGAATTATGGATTTAAATAAGAAATTTAATTGTTTGATAATTTTAATAATTATTTAAATAAGAATATAAATGATAAGAAATCATTTCAAATATGTTATATAGTGATAACATATCGATGGTGAACAAGTTATATAAAGAAACATATCATACGCGTTTGTTGATCTCCACGAATGTACATATGTTTGATGGCGGAGAAGGAAACTTCTCTTAGCTTAACACCCTTGTCTGAGACGTACGAGCTCAGGAGATGTAAATTAGTGAAAATCAGCGACGTATGTTGGACTTGGCAACGTAACATTCAAAATTAAAAATGAGCTTGAAGAAAGTTATCCGTTGACCTCTAAGCCTCAACAACCAGTGTTTGCAAAAATAGGGCACGTAGTAAGGTCAGTTTGAGTAGCGCAAATGTTGAGACGTTTTTCACCCTTCTATATTTTGTTGTTGTATAACGAGAACTGGAGTATGAGGGCTATCGGGGTTGTTAGGTTGATTACAACCGGGGTGATGATGTATTCGAGCAGTGCACCACTTGGGGAAAAGGTCTACGTAACTACTCCGGCCTTGCTAGTTTGGCGGATAAGATTGGTCATCGGTACATCCCATCTAGAGTTTTAATGTACGGAAAGGTAGTCCTAGACATTGCCATCGTATGGAAATCCGCTTCTCTAAGAAATTGCGAATTCTATTGTAGATCCCCGAAAAAAGTAGGGTTGTGGAACATAATCAATGTAACAATTTTGCATATTTCTATATTTTATTTTAATGTATTTTATCCCGCAAGTCATTAATAATAATATCAGACAATTTTGACATAGAACGATTTGGTTACCATATGGTAAAAATTCATGCCATGTTTGGTCTTATGGGATACCCTTTATTTTCAAATGGCGAATTTAAGTTTCTCACACCAGTCCCATGACTAACCCGTAGTTGTTTTTATCTTAAACCCTGGGTGGCCATATTTTCTCCGGGCAGCATACTAGCTCAGGTCATACTTTAATCAATCAGATGGAGCTTGGAGCTAAAGAATTTGAAGATAGTCGCTTTTTTCTTAGTTTCATTCAGCAATTGTAAGGATAGGTTCTATAACTGTTTAGGCTGATATAATTTCACTCTGATAAGTTAGATTAAAAATTCTGCTATAAAGGTTTTAGATGATAAATAAATATAAATTTCTTCATTATGCAAGATTCTGATGTTTCTACTTTATCACTCCTTTCTTTCTTACTACAAACAATTCACTTCTCGGGAACTTGGTTTTACGACACGTGAATACCGTGGATGTATTACTGTCGATTTTCGAGGATTGAGGAAGCATGTCATTTCATTCGGTATCATAGCCTTAGTTTATCAATTACCAAGGTCTGATTATCATCTGGTGATCATACTAGATGGATCCCATTTAATATTAGAGCTTGTGTTAAGCGAGCACCTAAGTTTGATCTGGTAAAAAAATCATCAAAGATGGGGTTAGCATTACCCTCAGTTGAGTAACTTTGGATTAGAAATATTCTAGAATGAGTTGAGAGCGATATGAGTGTGTGTTTTAAATAAATGATCTTCCTTTAATAGTGATAAAAAATAAAAATTTTCTAAGGTTTCCATCTGAACGTACGAATGCCTTGTGAAAGGAATAACCAATAACAAACGATGGACATCGTTAATTCCACCTATCTTTACTAGTAGAATAAGAAATAAATCTTATTATTGATAGTTTTCCTTTGTCTTTGTAGAATTCCAACGAAAGAAAGGTCTACAAAGGAGAATCCTCTAAGCCAAAGTGGAACAAACCTATCGAGATCTCCAGCGATAGTAGCAAGCACCCTAGCCTACCTTTTTCCCACTTTAGCTGGGAGAACATTCCCCATACCATGTGGGGTCATTCCTCGAGAGGATCTTGAGCTCATCGTGTTATCTAATGATGAGGAACCAATGCTGATCATTGAAATCGAAGAGTCGATACCTGTTGAAGTGGAAGAAGAGGAACTCGTGGAAGAACCCACGGAGGAGGAGGAAGAGCCAAGGTTGAGCTCAACAGTCAACATTCTACATACTATTGTGATAGCCCGTAACTTCCCCGTGAAGGAAAGCCCGGATACTTCGAGAACAACACACATCGGAACGCAAACAGAAGAACAATTCATTGTATATTACAACAATTCCATCAGAATACAAGAATATACAGAGTATGAATTAATATTACACAGAAAATATCAGAGATTTAAATTACATTTAAATACTTCGCAGCGGAAAAACAATACAAAGCACAACTAGAAGAGATATGCGGATACAGAGCTTTCAGGATATCGCTCCAGCTGTAAATCAGGATCCTGTGAATATAAATCTGCAAAACCAAAACTACTAGCTGCCCGTGTGGAAATAGGGGCACCCAGAGTTTAGGTTAAAACAATAAACTCCAGGTCAGTCATGTGACTGCTGTGAGAACTAAAACAGTTATTAATCTTTGTTTTTAAAGTTAGGTAAATCAAGGGACCACGCCGTATAACACGGAATGGGTTTCCTCTCAAGAATACCAGTGCATGAACAAACATCGCAATGCTAAATAAAGAACAATGAAGCTATTATAAGACCCAGATCCCATCACACAATGCAACGCAAGCCGGAGGATAGGGTTTTCCCATATAATAGCCAAATATGCTTGATACGCGAAATTTCATCTTATATTATTACTATAAACGAAGAAAACAACTTCAAATAAAAATGTATCAATCATAGACGGCATGGGTACCATATATCATGTCGCCAATACTAGGCTCTACAATCAAAACCGCAAAATGTCATATTTGGAAATTGGATTTCCATCATGGTGGCTCCTGATTCGAAAGATCGATCGCGTAGTGCCATCTACAACGGCTTACGTCTCAGCTAGAGAAAACACCGTAATGCACATCCGCACTTTTGGGAAATCGAGTATCACTGCGGCTTACGTCTCGGCGAGAGAAAACACCGCTTACTCTATCCCTCTGAGCACTAAGCTCAATCTCGGTCGACCGAATCCACGACACCACGAAGGTGCCCATCCTATAAAAAGCATACTGATCAAACCATTAGTTTACCACCATACCGGGGTGTGAGGCTCGCGAATCAACGCTATACACAAAGCTGTGCTATATTAAAGCTGCGCTTTGATCATCATCCACCAAACTTTTCTTTTCAACAAAAGTCTGGATCACTGCATCTCAGCATGCCACACTATCAATCCATGTCGTACCACTGATTTCTGCCAATATATAACCTCTGGGCTCGTACGTCTCAGAGAAGGGCGTTAAGCAAGAGAATAAATTCTCCGCCGCCAAACAGATATATATTTAGCAGAGATCAACGAATACAATATAAAGGAATACAATGTCAGACACACCATCCATTTACAATTCCGTTCTGGGTCTGAACGAAACCGGAGGCACTTTCCTCGCATATCCGTCGACCTCCAAGCACGTCCGGATGACTACTACTTTAGCCCCCTTCAAGGTAGCTACTCCCATCGTGAGCATCAGTAGCACCCATCCATTCGATGTGAAGATCATCGGTCTTGCACCGTCTTCCATCTCTTCGACTCATCGTCGAATCAGTTATTCAGAATGGGTTATACCCAGCCTTTCTGAATAACTCGCGTATCTTATAATCAAATGCTATAAAACACAACATACGCCTCATTCCAATTCATCAGTCACTAACCGTAAATTAGTAAGAGAACAATTCCCCAAATATTAACCCCGAAGGCCGAAACCAACATCAGATCAATACCCAGGAAACCATTCTTCTTAACTAACCTACAGCTAGTTTCTAAATTTCATATCCTTAGAGAAAGGTTCCCATTAATTTTATCAAAGATAAATTCTTTAAAATTTATTCTTTAATCTTCCTTTGGATTTCATATCAAACCAAATTATGGTTTTCCAAACTAGTCGAGATTAGCGAACCACACCGAAGTAATTATTTATTTTATTTCCCAATCCCAACCTATTCATCCCATGGAGAAAAACTGTTATTACCCCATAACTAACACCACGGTATTATCGGTAAATTTAATTACCATTTCACGTTCAAATCTAATTAAAGATTTAACTATCGCTCAGAGCAAAACTGGTGATACTCCCCTTTCGATCATTTCCAAATTTTGATAATTTAAATTACCAATTCTCATTTCAATCTAATGAAAGATTCATTAAAACTCCACTTAGTTTTAATCTTTAACTGGGTTAAAGAACTAATGTCATTTAAAACACAGTTCACGATAAACCCAAAATTCCATTTGATATTAAATACAAGGCTCTGAATAGAAAATATATCGGCTTATATTCAATATCAAATTCTAATTATTTTTAAAACCACTTCAAACCCAATTTATTTAATTAAAAATATTGGATTTTAATTCTAGTTCATAACTAGTTCATTTCGATAAAAAATATATTTTTATCCTTTCAAATAGAGAATTTTTCATCCCAGTTCTTTCCAATTCATATATTTTGATTTTACACAAATTATAGATATTTTTAATAATTTTATCAAGGCCCGTACAGTCGATTTCCAATAACGGTCGTCGAACTGCACTTACAACGACCTTTTCTAAATTTGATTTGGACGCATCTCCAAATCCAACTGTTAGATTTCAAATTTCTAATATTCATTGGAAAGATCTTTTCGATACGAACCCAACAGTTCTGATTTCAGGAGAATCCGACGGTCGGATCTCCCGCAATATCCGTTCGAAGTTAATGGTCGAAATTCGCGAACTACCGCGGCGCGGCGCGTTCTATTCAGGCCATTATATTATATATATATTATATATAATATATACTTCATCGATTGCTATTTAAAATGAATTTTATAAATCATTTTAAATTCGTTTCAAAACGATTTCAACTTCATTTCAGGTTCAAATCAAAATTGAATTTTTCCCAATATAAATTCGTTTTAAATTCATTTCAAATCGATTTCAATTCAAATTCGATTCTATTCAATTCCAATTCGAATTCATTTCTATTCAATTTCAATTCGAATTCGTTTTAGATTCAATTCAATTCGAATTCACTTTATATTTAATTCAATTCGAATTCACTTTATATTCAATTCAATTCGAATTCGTTTTATATTCAATTCAATTCGAATTCACTTTATATTCAATTCAATTCGAATTCACTTTATATTCAATTCAATTTGAATTCACTTTATATTCAATTCAATTCGAATTCACTTTATATTCAATTCAATTTTCATTTTCTTTTCAATATTCATTTTCTTTTCAATATTCATTTTAAAAACGAACATAATCGATATAAATACCGTTCGCGTCAAAATAGCGCATCTCTAATCAACACGGCTTTATATTTTTCAATAACTTCGTTATTCTATTCAACAAATGAATATTTATTCTATTCAACACATGAATCTATATTTCTTCCACCACCTGACTAATCTCAACAAATGAGTACCGTCAACACGTTAATCTTTATTTTATAATATTCTTTATTTTCCCAATTGGAATGAGGCCCAATCAATTACCATATAATGTTAATTATATGGATTCCATACAACACATGTATATAATAGCAACAATAAATAATCAACCATCATCCAAAGTGCACAACACAACTGCATAAGCATTAAACATATATAATCAACGCTTACACAGTATGTCGACCAATCGATCGACATACAATTAAATAATTGGGATTAGTGTATGCCAAATATCATCCCAACACCCGTGTGGGGTTTCAACAATCAAACACAGATTTTATTGGTGCAGTTGGGCGATGTGTAAAATTTATCGTCCCAAACAATATCAATCAAATGTGTGTATATAAACAAATCGTCCGATTCATTTATATTTATTTATTTCATTTTATATACACGTTAAAAATTCTATTTTTAACTATACAATATTTATTTTCTATATAAATATTTTATTTCATTCCACAACACACATTCAATTTTTCACATCAAAATCAAACAAACAAGCATACAAGCCGTCCATAGTCTATGGACGACGGGTGTCGGGTGCTGCTAAGCACCGTCTGCATCCTAGTATATATATTAACTAGAAATTTGAAATAAAAGTGAGGAGTTCTCACCGAGGGTTCCACTCCGTCATTTCATTTCTGAATTTCCGAACCGGTTGACTTTCCTTTTTGATTTCTGGTACCGTTCTGTTTCAGTTTGCTTCCTTGCATATTGTTCTTCACTGTGTTTCCAATGCAATCTGTTTCACGCAGTTTGTATTAAAATCACATTTTTTTATACTGCATTATTTCTTTAAAAATCAGGTTATTTATATTTTCAAAATCAATGCTATATATAAATTAAAAATCGTATTTTTATACTGACAGCGCTATATAGAATTAGAAATCACATTTCTATACAATGTTATTTTTTTCATGCTATATATAACGTAAAAATCATATTTTTTTTCTTCACTATGTGAATGTATAAAAATCGAATTTTTATACTTATGATAACCATTTCAAAACAAAGTTAATTTTATTTTAAAAACATATTTATTTTCAAAGCAATTGTATTTTAAAACAAAGTATATTTCTATTTTTTTATTTTTTATCTATTCTATTCCCCCTTTTTATTTTTAAAACTATTCTTATTTTATATTTTAAAACTAATGTATATTATTTTTCAAAACAATGTATAAAAACAATGTGAATTTACTTAAGAACAATATATATAAAACTCACCGTATAACAAACAGCCGTAGTCTTCAAAGTTTGCTCCAACTAGGGTTCGGGTTTCTAGGCCGCCACACTCCCATCCACGACGATCGCTCCCCGCCACGAGGAAGAACCTCGAAAGGCGCGCCAGTGGGGCCCAGCCTCATCAGACTCGGTGGCAGCAGGAGGGAGTACTTCGGGTGCGAACGGCGGAAGTTAACGAGGGAGGTTCGAGCCGAAAACTCAACGATGGGAACCGAAACCCACATGGATTTGTAGAGTAGAAGGAGGACTTCATTGCTGCTTCAGAAATTCTTCGATTTCATTGAATATATCGATCAGAAATTAAGGGAGAAGAATCGACGAGTTTCCGCCTTACGTTGGGAATAGAACGGCGGCTTTGACCCTGATTGAAAATTGAATAGGGGTTTGACTTTGTTTGGGGTTATATATATTTATATTTTAATTTATTTAATTTCGAAAATACCCTTGTGTTTATACGAACTCGAAATCAAACCCAATGACTGTCGCCCCTAGCTAAATACCCCCATTTCGAACACAATGGGATATGTTTCGTAACCCAACTCGGCTGTTACGATCAGTTTTCGTTTAAATTAACATTTAAATCATTATATTGAATTTTAAACGTACATTTCAATTTACCAGGGCCACATACTAACTCTAAAAATTCCTGAAAAATATTTTCTAGCTTCGTATTGACGATACGGTCCTAACAAAACTAATTTCGTCAAATTCTGAGACCGTTTGAAAAATGGCCAATTTCCAGTCGATTAAAATCAACTGAAACTGGTCAAACGCGTTTTCCTTTGCCACGCTCACATATTGATTAGAAAAATTACGAAATTTGAAACCTTGCAATAACTTAAAATCACGGATCCAACAAAAGTGGTTTCGTCGAAAACCGAGGTTGTTTGCAAAATTTCTATTTTTAAGGGTCAGAATTCCATAGCGACTATTCTGAATTTTCAACTGGACATATCTTTTTATTCCCGCTATGAAATTTTGATTTCCCAGATTCGTTGGAAAGATATTCTCAATTAGATTCAAATATTTTTGGTTTCGCCAAAATCCGGTTTATTTTGCACCCGGTACATTTATTTGAAATTTGAAATCGAATTATCGAACTACCATGCCATTTTCAATTCATTTTATAATTAAAATAAATATTTATATTCTAACGACGATCTATATAATATACATGTTCGAATTCTACCAAAAATAAATTTCTCATCGTTATTATTTAAAATAATTCATTTTAAATAATCAAAATTCGCTAAAATTGCCAAAAATAAAAATTTTAAATTGGCCCAGATTTCCGGGTTATTACAATCTCCCCTACTTAAAACTTTTGTCCCCGAAAAGGAACGAAGCCGAAAGTTGTTTTACAAACCAACTCAACTTCCATTATTTTCTTTACGGCTTAAGTTCTTCAACTTTTCAGTTTCTAAGAACTTTTCAAATTTCTCAAAAATTTGGCTAACACCCTAAATTTTCGGAAAATTTCGCCATAACCTCCCCTGCACCGGGAGCACCGGGAAAATCCCGAAATTGCCATACAGGCCCTCAGATCTCAAAAAGAAAAAGAAAAAGCCAAGCGGCTCATAAAATCATCATCACCCAAACAAAACAGTAAATTATGGTAAACGTGTACCTATTTGTTGGGCAAACAATTTTATTCTTCTGCTCTAGCCTCTTTGCAATGACCTGTTCAATGTAAGTACACGTATATGCAAGCAAATGTGACCAATTTTCAATACAATTCAATATTCGGTTCAATTAGACCAAATGGTTCAAAATATCAAACAAATAAACAAACAACACAAACATCAATCAATTAGTGGATTAATGTTTCAAATTCATAATTTTACTACATATACAGAAAATCATGTTTTTGATGCCAAATCACAACAATAAATCTATCTAGTTTTGGTTCTCACACCAGCCTAATGGAAATATATAGATAACACACTTTCGAAACTCAAATATAAATTCCGATGATGTACGTACTATATAGCGATCATCAGAACCATCCCCGGGCGACTAGAATGTGATTCTACATATATCCAGTATATTAAAACTTCGAATATACGTTCATGACGCGTATATGAAAAATTGTATATACTAGATTGTCCAAATTCAAAATAAATAAATATTCAAATACGAATAAAACGATTTAAATTTCAAAACAAAATTGTTTTCATTTGAAAAATATACTCTTCACACTCGTTCTAGGATACTACTGATCCTATCTCTAACGAGTCATTCTAATTGGATATTACTAATCCAATATCTGATGAATTCTTTCGTTTGGTTCTAATGTGTCTTGTTCTCGAGCTCTGTAAACCAAAGCTCTGATACCAACTGTGAAAACCCGTAACTTCCCCGTGAAGGAAAGCCCGGATACTTCGAGAACAACACACATCGGAACGCAAACAGAAGAACATTTCATTGTATATTACAACAATTCCATAAGAATACAAGAATATACAGAGTATGAATTAATATTACACAGAAAATATCAGAGATTTAAATTACATTTAAATACATCGCAGTGGAAAAACAATACAAAGCACAACTAGAAGAGATATACGGATACAGAGCTTTCCGGATATCGCTCCAGCTGTAAATCAGGATCCTATGAATATAAATCTGCAAAACCAAAACTACTAGCTGCCCATGGGGAAATAGGGGCACCCAGAGTTTAGGTTAAAACAATAAACTCCAGGTCAGTCATGTGACTAGTGTGAGAACTAAAACAGTTATTAATCTTTGTTTTTAAAGTTAGGTAAATCAAGGGACCACGCCGTATAACACGGAACGGGTTTCCTCCCAAGAATACCAGTGCATAAAACAAACAGCGCAATGCTAAATAAAGAACAATGAAGCTATTATAAGACCCAGATCCCATCACACAATGCAACGCAAGCCGGAGGATAGGGTTCTCCCTTATAATAGCCAAATATGCTTGATACGCGAAATTTCATCTTATATTATTACTATAAATGAAGAAAACAACTTCAAATATAAATGTATCAATCATAGACGGTATGGGTACCATATATCATGTCGCCAATACTAGGCTCTACAATCAAAACCGCAAAATGTCATATTTGGAAATTGGATTTCCATCATGGTGGCTCCTGATTCGAAAGATCGATCGCATAGTGCCATCTACAACTGCTTACGTCTCAGCTAGAGAAAACACCGTAATGCACATCTGCACTTTTGGGAAATCGAGTATCACTGCGGCTTACGTCTCGGTGAGAGAAAACACCGCTTACTCTATCCCTCTGAGCACTAAGCTCAATCTCGGTCGACCGAATCCACGACACCACGAAGGTGCCCATCCTATAAAAAGCATACTGATCAAACCATCAGTTTACCACCATACCGGGGTGTGAGGCTCGCGAATCAACGCTATACACAAAGCCGTGCTATATTAAAGCTGCGCTTTGATCATCATCCACCAAACTTTTCTTTTCAACAAAAGTCTGGATCACTGCATCTCAGCATGCCACACTATCAATCCATATCGTACCACTGATTTCTGCCAATATATAACCTTTGGGCTCGTACGTCTCAGAGAAGGGCGTTAAGCAAGAGAATAAATTCTCCGCCGCCAAACAGATATATATTTAGCAGAGATCAACGGAACAATATAAAGGAATACAATGTCAGACACACCATCCATTTACAAGTCCGTTCTGGGTCTGAACGAAACCGGAGGCACTTTCCTCGCATATCCGTCGACCTCCAAGCACGTCCGGACGACTACTACTTTAGTCCCCTTCAAGGTAGCTACTCCCATCGTGAGCATCAGTAGCACCCATCCATTCGATGTGAAGATCGTCGGTCTTGCACCGTCTTCCATCTCTTCGACTCATCGTCGAATCAGTTATTCAGAATGGGTTATACCCGGCCTTTCTGAATAACTCGCGTATCTTATAATCAAATGCTATAAAACACAACATACGCCTCATTCCAATTCATCAGTCACTAACCGTAAATTAGTAAGAGAACAATTCCCCAAATATTAACCCCTAAGGCCGAAACCAACATCAGATCAAAACCCAGGAAACCATTCTTCTTAACTAACCTACAGCTAGTTTCTAAATTTCATATCCTTAGGGAAAGGTTCCCATTAATTTTATCAAAGATAAATTCTTTAAAATTTATTCTTTAATCTTCCTTTGGATGTCATATCAAACCAAATTATGGTTTTCCAAACTAGTCGAGATTAGTGAACCACACCGAAGTAATTATTTATTTTATTTCCCAATCCCAACCTATTCATCCCATGGAGCAAAACTGTTACTACCCCATAACTAACACCACGGTGTTATCGGTAAATTTAATTACCATTTCACGTTCAAATCTAATTAAAGATTTAACTATCGCTTGGAGCAAAACTGGTGATACTCCCCTTTCGATCATTTCCAAATTTTGATAATTTAAATTACCAATTCTCATTTCAATCTAATGAAAGATTCATTAAAACTCCACTTAGTTTTAATCTTTAACTGGGTTAAAGAACTAATGTCATTTAAAACACAGTTCACGATAAACCCAAAATTCCATTTGATATTAAATACAAGGCTCTGAATAGAAAATATATCGGCTTATATTCAATATCAAATTCTGATTATTTTTAAAACCACTTCAAACCCAATTTATTTAATTAAAAATATTGGATTTTAATTCTAGTTCATAACTAGTTCATTTCGATAAAAAAAATATTTTTATCCTTTCAAATAGGGAATTTTTCATCCCAATTCTTTCCAATTCATATATTTTGATTTTACACAAATTATAGAAATTTTTAATAATTTTATCAAGGCCCGTACAGTCGATTTCCAATAACGGTCGTCGAACTGCACTTACAACGACCTTTTCTAAATTTGATTTGGACGCATCTCCAAATCCAATCGTTAGATTTCAAATTTCTAATATTCATTGGAAAGCTCTTTTCGATACTAACCCAACAGTTCCGATTTTAGGAGAATCCGACGGTCGGATCTCCCGCAATATTTGTTCGAAGTTAATAGTCGAAATTCGCGAACTACCGTGGCGCGACGCGTTCTATTCAGGCCATTATATTATATATATATTATATATAATATTTACTTCATCGATAGCTATTTAAAACGAATTTTATAAATCGTTTTAAATTCGTTTCAAAACGATTTCAACTTCATTTCAGATTCAAATCAAAATTGAATTTTTCCCAATATAAATTCGTTTTAAATTCATTTCAAATCGATTTCAATTAAAATTCGATTCTATTCTATTCAATTCCAATTCGAATTCATTTCTATTCAATTTCAATTCGAATTCGTTTTATATTCAATTCAATTCGAATTCACTTTATGTTCAATTCAATTCGAATTCACTTTATATTCAATTCAATTCGAATTCGTTTTATATTCAATTCAATTCGAATTCACTTTATATTCAATTCAATTCGAAATCACTTTATATTCAATTCAATTCGAATTCACTTTATATTCAATTCAATTCGAATTCACTTTATATTCAATTCAATTCAAATTCAATTTATATTCAATTCAATTTTCATTTTCTTTTCTATATTCATTTTCTTTTCAATATTCATTTTAAAAACGAACATAATCGATATAAATATCGTTCGCGTCAAAATAGCGCATCTCTAATCAACACGGCTTTATATTTTTCAATAACTTCGTTATTCTATTCAACAAATGAATATTTATTCTATTCAACACATGAATCTATATTTCTTCCACCACCTGACTAATCTCAACAAATGAGTACCGTCAACACGTTAATCTTTATTTTATAATATTCTTTATTTTCCCAATTGGAATGAGGCCCAATCAATTACCATATAAAGTTAATTATATGGATTCCATACAACACATGTATATAATAGCAACAATAAATAATCAACCATCATCTAAAGTGCACAACACAAGTGCATAAGCATTAAACATATATAATCAACGCTTACACAGTCTGTCGACCAATCGATCGACATACAATTAAATAATTGGGATTAGTGTATGCCAAATATCATCCCAACACCCGTGTGGGGTTTCAATAATCAAACACAGATTTTATTGGTGCAGTTGGGCGATGTGTAAAATTTATCGTCCCAAACAATATCAATCAAATGTGTGTATATAAACAAATCATCCGATTCATTTATATTTATTTATTTCATTTTATATACACGTTAAAAATTCTATTTTTAACTATACAATATTTATTTTCTACATAAATATTTTATTTCATTCCACAACACACATTCAATTTTTCACATCAAAATCAAACAAACAAGCATACAAGCCGTCCATGGTCTGTGGACGATGGGTGTCGGGTGCTGCTAAGCACCGTCTGCATCCTAGTATATATATTAACTAGAAATTTGAAATAAAAGTGAGGAGTTCTCACCGAGGGTTCCACTCCGCCATTTCATTTCTGAATTTCCGAACCGTTTGACTTTCCATTTTGATTTCTGGTACCGTTCCGTTTCAGTTTGCTTCCTTGCGTATTGTTCTTCACTGTGTTTCCAATGCAATCTGTTTCACGCAGTTTGTATTAAAATCGCATTTTTTTATACTGCATTATTTCTTTAAAAATCAGGTTATTTATTTTTTCAAAATCAATGCTATATATAAATTAAAAATTGTATTTTTATACTGACAGCGCTATATAGAATTAGAAATCACATTTCTATACAATGTTATTTTTTCATGCTATATATAACGTAAAAATTGTATTGTTTTTCCGCTGCGATGTATTTAAATGTAATTTAAATCTCTGATATTTTCTGTGTAATATTAATTCATACTCTGTATATTCTTGTATTCTGATGGAATTGTTGTAATATACAATGAAATGTTCTTCTGTTTGCGTTCTGATTGGTCGTGTTCTCATGGTAATCCGGGCTTTACTTAACGGGGAAGTTTCGGGTTTTCACAACTATGATCAATGGATGGACGACATCTCCGACGATGACATAAAAAGTAGCCAAGGGAGCAATATCGTCTGGTCAATGGAAAGTGACAAGGTTGAGTGGAAGGATCAGATGGAGGTTGATGAAGTAGTAAAGGCGGAAGCAGTTCCTGAAGAACCAGCCTAAGGAATGGAAGAGATAGAAGAAGGAGAAAACATGATGGCCGTAGATGCATGGCCACTTAACATGGTATACCCACCTCAAGAAGGAGAGGATGGGAATGAGGATGACAATGAGAAAGTAGAAGATGATGAGTGTTTGGACATGTCTTACGAAATAGACTTCTGGTCTGAAAGAAACTTATCTGACTCTGACGAATAGGACTCCGACTTCCCTTTCATTCTTTTTATCAGTAGGAACTAGCAATGTATCTTGGTGGTAGTAGGAATTATGAGTCACGGTATCAATAATGTTTAATTATAAATAAGTCAGTAAGAAATTCGTATCAATGAAACAATATTTATGG
Source organism: Allium sativum (assembly GCA_030737875.1). Taxonomy (NCBI): domain Eukaryota; kingdom Viridiplantae; phylum Streptophyta; class Magnoliopsida; order Asparagales; family Amaryllidaceae; genus Allium; species Allium sativum. The sequence goes on along the minus strand of CM060916.1, from coordinate 603,816,102 downwards.
TTATATACTTTACACAAATCCCACTTTAAACAAAAATAATTGAGAAGTAACTTTCACCATAGTTAAGATATGCTTTAACAAAGAAATTTATACGAGTAAACTAAATGAGGTCGTAACATCTCATTTGAATCAATTAGATCCATGACCACAACCTAATGCTTGAAAGCATAGGAGCATTTTAGTAAGTTTTACTTCCTATCAGTAAATTTCAGTTAGTAAGTTCCATTTGGTATCAAGAGAATTTCACATGGTTTCATTTAAGTTTTATTAGTACCAAGCCTAAGAACATTTCATTTAGGTCGACTTCATTTCATTTGGTGCCAGACTTTTAATAAATGATTTTAAAAGACTGTTTTCGTAAAAGAATATTTAGTGAAACGTTGAATCCCAAAATAAAGAATATTTTGTGTCAGACATATAAAATAGATGGCTGGTTTGGATAAGCAAAGTGTTTATCTTGGCATAAGTAAATAAGTGAGTAACAAGTAACTTAGTAGAATTTCAACAATTGAATGAACTGAGGTTTTCGATGATTTTTGGACAGTTGAAAATCTTGAAATTGTTTTAGAACTAAATTTTGAAACATTACTGAAAATATAAGGTCGAGTTTAAATGACACATAATTTAAGGAGATAACAAATTAAGAAGAAAATTTTTCAACCTGCTTGTTAGGAGAATGATGTTGATGTTTGTATATACTCGTAGGATGTAACAGGGTGTTGTACAAGTATGAACATGGATTATAAAATGTATAGAAAGTTGAAGGAACGACACAATATTTGAATGTAAGGAAGAAACTAATAGTAGGAACACGTAAGTGTATGTAGATTATTTTATTTGCATCTTGATCTGGATACGAGTACAAAACTTGAGGCTTTTACCTCAATCCAAAAGAAAACTTATCATGCGATGTTTGATGGCGAATATAGATTGGGGTTTATGTTCAAACCCTTGAGTTTTCTATCATGGGTGAGAACCGTGCAAGGGAAGCAAAGTCTTCTGATCAAAGAGCCTGATTGAAGTCTGCACTAAAGGATGAAGGATCGATACTAGCTCGGAAGGAGGAGTTGTGAATTCAAGTAAGGATCGAATTACATATCGGGTACATATGATTTACATGCCTTAAGTAAAATAAAATTTTAGGGAAACTATCTTGGTTTTTTTGGCATAATTTCGAGGATGAAATCCTTTTAAAACGAGAAGAACGAAACAACCCGAAATTTGATCACCTTATTTAGGAATATTAAAATTATTCTAAATATCTAAATTATATTAATTACTACTAATAATGAAGTTTAGGGTAAGAAACAATGATATTGAATTCATATTGGGAAAATTGTTTGGAGGATATTTCCCAAGGGAAATAGTCGTAAAACGACCGAAATCGTTTTATCAATAAAATAGATTTCTATCCATAAGAAACGTGAACTGTTCAAGATACATACGCTTATTTCCATAATTGAGTAAGAATAATAAAAGCAAATTTAAAAACATATGAGAATCATATGTGGATAGTTATTCATGACAGGCTAAACACATCTAGTAATTTAAGGTGCAGAGGAGTGAATGCAGTGGGAGGCTGTGCTTTTTGTGATGAAGATGATGAAGACTATCCACACCTTTTTTGTACATGCGACTACGCTTACTACGTTTGGACTAAATGCATTGATTACCTTGAATTGACCTAAACTGGCGTGATTACATTAGAGACCAGTTTACATTTTGGCATTACACGTTCTTTACTTTACATGATTCCCCCACGCGTCACCTGTTTGTTCTTCTTAACTTTGCATCTATGTGGATTCTATGGCAAGAAGGAAACTACAGAAAATTTAAACTCAAGTTTAGAAGGCCTAACAAAGTTATTTACACCAATCTTCATTTTGTTTTCAAATGGACAGGCACTAGTAGCAGCTGGAAGTATGTGGATACTATCATAGCAAGGGTGCTGACAGAGCCGTGGGAAGGAATGGTCCAACTGCGTGATGCGCCGAAGCTGGATGGTCATGTTTTATATTTTGGGGGGCACAATGTTATGCGTATAATGCTATAGAAATTATGTAATGTTTTATTTTGGTAGGCTATGTTGTGTGTTTGATGTTATATGCCTGTGTTTTGGGGTTCCACGTATGTATGTAAATATATGATGCTATGTACATGTATGTATGAACAATGTATGGTTCCACGTATGTTAATATATCAAGGCGTGAATCATTATGATTCACCACATTTCTACTTCAAAAAAAATGTGTGGAGAATATACATGGATATCATAAGTTTCATTATTCTTTGATTTCAATCAAACCTTAATGCAAAGGTTATTTCTTAAATCAAAATCATATTCCTACCCACTTAATGAAACACAAAGAGAGATGTTAATACCCTAGGTACCATATGTATTGATTTTGATGACAATTTGATGACAATAACCATATAAATGTTACTACTAACATTTCATTGAGTTGTGCAGTTACATTAGATATATTATGGAGATATTTAAACAAGAGTACAAAGAATGATTATAGAAGAAGGATAATCAAAATAATTGAAGACTAAAGAAGACCAAATCCTATTATAGAAAAATGCTGAAGAACAGACGTATTTGAAGTGATGAGGAGTTGGTTGAACCATAGAATATCTTGTCAAAGATCCCATGGCAATTATACTTAAAGATAATCAACTATTAACCTCAATCGAATCACCATAATCCACAAATATAAGGAAATTTGAAGAGCAGAAAATTTGCGACACTTATAAGTGTTGCTGGCATATTGGCAACACAAGTATGTCGACATATCTATTTTGTATGTCAACATATAACAGCTAGTCCAGATTTTTGAATTCAATTTGAGTAGTTATTTCCCTCCACCCTTTCACCAAAAGACACATCCTTTCATACACTATATAAAGGCCTCTACTAATGAATTTTTACACATTAATTTCATATTTTCTTCTACTCCTTCTTCTCCATTTATTCTCTACAAAATTCAATTGATAACTATCTTATTACTCTTGCAAATTCACTCTCTTTCACTACTATTCTTCATTGATTTGCAAGCCACACAATATCAGAGAGTTGTACTTGAATTCATATCATTCTCTCTCTGATTTAATCCTATTTCCTCAAAGAATTCAAAGATAGATTGCCACTGGAGGTCTATAGGATCATTGTTTTAATCTGCAAGAATCTGTATAGAAGATACATCTACTTGCCATTGTTTTTCGTTGCTGATAAGGAGAAGGCGTATCTTGTAGCCCGTGAAATCAAGATTGTAAATGTCTTATTGCCACCCGTGGAAAGCAAGCGATTATAGTGAACTTCTACACGGTGGAGTGCAGGACTGGATGTAGGATTAGTTAATCCGAACCAGTATAAAAATCCTGGTGTTATTTACTTTACTACATTTTATTTTATTGCTTATTTCTTTTGATTTGAATATGAATAGATATAGTTTATATCTCTAGTGTCTTAGTAGCCTTAAGGTCCTAACAATTAGTATCAGAGCTAGTTAGAGAACATGAAAGGGGGTTCTCGCTCGGCTGTTTGGTGGCCGGCGGTAGATTCTTACTCCTACATGTCCCCGTGTGTGGGTTGGTTGAGCCGCGAGGCTAACCGTTAGATTAGTTCTGAGATATCATTGATATGCCATGGTGGCAGGCTAGGTCACTGGTCGTGGACGACCCCTAACAATTGGTATCAGAGCCTGGTCTTTCAAAAAGTTCATAATCTGATTTAAAAGCTAGTGACACTAGTAACACCACTATTAGTTCTTTTATAGAAGGGAAATCTACCACTAGACCTCCTTTATTTGATGGCAATAATTATGCTTATTGGTGCAAAGATACGCATTTTTCCCGACCTTAATTGATCGCTAGATCGATTAAAAACCCGCATACGTTAACTTTGGGAATACAATACATTAGAACAATAACAGCAGACTTTTACAAACATCATAATAATGTTACATCAAAGTACATAATATCAGAGTACATCGATCAATAAAATACATCGGAAGACTTATTACAATAAATTAATACAATACACAACGGAAGACTTTCTATACTCTGGACACAACTTTAGGCTTCGATCCAAAATCCTGCTCAAGAGATAAATATCTGCAAAAAGCTACTCGATTGCCCGTGTGGAAAAGAGGGCACCCGAGTTTGCAAAGTGAAACAAATTACGAGTAAGTCATGGGACCGGTATGAGAAATCTTATTTAACCTATTTGAAAATAAGGCTAATCACACGACCACGCCGCTAACGCGGAACGGGTTTACTCCATTGGATTGCCAGTGCATAAATAAAGTAAATCGTTAAACAACACAATGCTTTTTAGAAAAATGAAACCATTATAAGACTCAAGTCCCATCACGCAATGCAACGCAAATCGGAGGATAGAGTTTTACCTTATAATGGTCAAAAATGCTTGATACGATAAAACGAATTTAATATTATTATTAGTGTGTATATGTTTTAAAAAAACATTTCAATCATAGACGGCACAGCTACCATATACTATGTCGTCGTACTACTAGTAGTACAATCAAAACCGCATGGGTCGTATTGGAAGTTGGATTTCCATCATGAACCAAGGCAAAAGATAGTCCTTACCGAATTCGAGACAATCTAGCCCATGTCTCAGGATCAGAGCTCGAGTGACCCTTCGGAGCCACAGGGTTGGTCCACAACTAATGTTAGTGAATTATATATAACTCTTGAATAATACGTTTCCCCGCCCTATGGGGCGTAAATAGAGTCACTGGGGAATCAAAGCCGAGGCGCCTCATTCCATCATCCACATAAGTAAAAAAGTCAGGGCTGGTAAGTTGCTGACACTACTTCTAGCTAGAAAGAAACGTATGTCCTCCCTGGATCCTTCTCCCGTTTCTGGTTCATACCGGGGTGTGAGGCTCGCGAAGTAACGTTATACACAAAGCTGTGCCTAGATAGGCTGTGCTTTGATCCTCAACCACAAGGCTCTTCTTTTCAACAATAACCCTTGATCATTTGCATCTTGGCATGCCACATTGTCAATCCATACCATACCATTGATTTCTGCCAATATATAACCTCTAAGCTCGTACGTCTTATAGAAGAGTGTTAAAACACCAAACAAATATATATTTAGCAGAGATCAATGAATACAGTATAAAGGAATACAACGTTAGATATACAATCCATTTACAAGTCCGTTCTGGGTCTGAACGAAGACCGAGGCACCTTATACCTCGCATATCCGAACAATCAACAATACGTCCGGACGGTTACCACTGTAGCCCCTTCAAGGTGGCTACTCCAATCATGGGCATCGGTAGCCACACATCCATTCGATGTGAAGACCGTCGGTCTTCAACCGCCGTCTTCAAATCTTCGACTTCCAATCGTCGTATAATTATTTGAAATGAGATTTAACTTGGTCTTTTCAAATAATTCTCGAATATATATTGTTCAAAATCATTTCTTTTCATTCTATATCATTTATAATATTTTATAACGATTTATCGCTATTTTTATTTATTTAAAAACAGCCATTTATAATTTAACGATGCTTCGGGTCATTACAAGGCCCTGGCGCTGTTTTCATAAAAATTTGATTTACACATTTCTCCAAATCTAGCCGTTGGATCTTGACAAATTTTATATTATTGGAAAGATCTTTCCAAAACGAACCCAACAGTTCCAGTTTTGAGAAAATTCGATGGTTTGATCTTACGGTATAATCATTTTACGTTACGATTGCCGATACGCGAACTACCGCGCGATTCGTTTAAATTTTAATTTATATTTATATATACAAATATAAATATAATTCTTTCAATGTTTTCAAACTGTTACCATTTTAACATTGATTTCTTTTATATATGAAATCATATATTATAAAAAAAATGAAATTTTCATTATCTTTCTTTTATTCTTTTATTACATTGAAAAAATGTAATTTCTTTATTCATTTCTTATACTACACTGGAAAATGAAATTTCTTTGCATTGTATAAAAATGCAATCTTTTGACATTACATAAAAATGTAACCTTCTTACATTACAATTAAAATGCAATTTTTTTCACTTGCAAAGCAAATGTAAATCCCTTTTTATTTGTAAAGAAAATGTAATCCTTTTTGCCTAACATAAAAATGTATTCTTTTTACTTGACATAAAAAATGTGCTCTTTGATTTCATTCTTTGATTACATTAAAAATGTAATTTTTCATTTCAATATATGGTTACAATGAAAATGTAATCTTCTATTCCAAACTTTGTTTATATTAAAAATATAACTTCCAATTTCAATGTGTTATTACATTGAAAAAGTAAACTCTCTATTTCAATATGTATTTACATTGAAATAAATCTTTTTATTTCAATGTAATCTTTTCTTACATTATGTAAAATGTGATCTTTTCTTATCTTCTATTTCATTTTGGAAGTGTAGTCTTTTCATTCTTTTATATTACGTTTGAAAATGTAATCTTTTACTTTCTTTTATATTACATTTTGAAAATGTAATCTTTTACTTCGATGTTTCTTTGCATCTAAATATGCGAATAAAAATATTATCTTTTAACTACAATGTTTATTTGCATCTAAATATGCAAATAAAAATATGATCTTATAACTACAATGTTTATTTGCATCTAAATATGCAAATAAAAATATAATCTTTTAACTACAATGTTTATATGCATCTAAATATGCAAATAATTTTTTTTATTTGCATCTAAATATGCAAATAAAAATATGATCTTTATCTACAATGTTGATTTGCATCTAAATATGCAAATAAAAATATGATCTTTTAACTACAATGTTTATTTGCATCTAAATATGCAAATAAAAATAGATCTTTTAACTACAATGTTTATTTGCATCTAAATATGCAAATAAAAATATAATCTTTTAATTACAATGCTTATTTGCATCTAAATATGCAAATAAAAATATGATCTTTTAACTACAATGTTTATTTGCATCTAAATATGCAAATAAAAATATAATCTTTTAACTACAATGTTTATTTGCATCTAAATATGCAAATAAAAATATAATCTTTTAACTACAATATTTATTTGCATCTAAATATGCAAATAAAAATGTGATCTTTTAATTTCAACATTTTATCTGTATCAATAGTGCAAATAAAAGTATAACTTTTTATTGCAATGTATATTTGCATCAAAGAACGCAAATAAAAGAATAACTTTTTATTTCAAAATATATTTGCATCAAAGAATGCAAGTAAAAGAATAACTTTTTATTTCAACGATATCACATGAAAATGTAATCATATTTCTACGTAAACACATTCCTAAGGTAAACATATTTCTACGGTGATCATAATTCTAATGCAACATTTTATTTTTATTTCTAAAATGTCAATTTTTAATCTAATGCACATTTCTAACCAAAGATGGTATTTTATTTCTAGTGTACATTTCTAACCAAAAATGATATTTTACTTTGACATAACATGGTATAATCAAAATGTTATTCAAATAAAACATTCCTACTTAAAATGACAATTTTATTCTCATGTTACATTTTATAACAAAAATGTTATTTTATTCTCATACAACATTTTATAACAAAAGTGTATTTTGTTTTCAATGCAATACTTTATAACAAAAATGTATTTTATTTTCAATGCAAAGTTTTATAACAAAATGTTCTTTTTATTCTACTTCTCATTCCTAACAAAAATGATATTTTTAATCCTAAGGAATATCTCCTAATAAAAATGTTCTTTTTGTCATATTAAACATTTCTTAACGAAAATGTCCCTTTAATCCTATTAAGTATTTCATTAAAAAATGTATATTTTAACGAACTCATGTTTTGGTTAAAACATGAACGTTTTCTATATTTTTAACTAATTCAACAGGATGATGGAAATTGATATTTCATTTTGTTGAAAATTTTAACTCAACAAAATGCCCAAAAATGTGTATCTCATCTTTGTTGAAAATTCTGGTTCAACAAAGGACTAAAAGTGATTATTCATTTTTTTGTTGAAAATTCTATTTCGACAAAAAGATTAAAAGTGATATTTCTGTATTGTTAACAATTCTTATTTTAACCAGTATAAATAAAGTGATAATTCATATTGTTAACAATTCAATTTTTTTGAAAATGAATACAAATGATTCATTCATTTTTGTTGACCATTCTAGTTTCAACAAAAATGACAATTTCTATTTTGACGATTCTAACTCAATAAAATGACACATTTATTTCAATAACAAATAAAAGAATGATTTATTTGCATACAAATTTAACTTAACAAATAAAAGGAAAATTTTATTTTTTAACAAATTCTATTAAACAAAACGATATTATTTCAACAAAATGATTCTCATTACAATAAAAATGTAATTTTATTGTTTACTCTTTTCTAATTTAACAATTCTGGAAACAATGATATTTTGTTTCTAATATAACGATTATAGCAAAATGATATTTTGTTTCTAATATAACGATTCTAGCGAAATGATATTTTGTTTCAAATGATATTTTAATATAACATTTCCTATCAAAAATGTTTATTTTTATACTAACATAACAATTTCTAATTAAAATGATATTTTTAATCCAATGTGACAATTTTAACACAAACGATGTTTTATTCTAATTTGACAATTCTAATTTATTATGACCAAAATGAAAAAATTGTTTACAACAATTTTATAATAACAAAATGACATATTTGTTTTCAATTATTTCATTTTGACAATTATGATACATTTGTTTTAACTATTTTTCTAATCAACACCATTGTTAATCTTTTATAATCGACTAATCTAATTAACACAAATGTTAATTCTTGAATTAACAAATCTAATAACTCAACATGATGATTTGGTTTCACTATTTGGTTACAACAAAAATGATATATTTTTGTTTTCAATCTTTCCGTCACAACAAAATGATATATTTGTTTCCGACAATTTTGTAACACTAGTGACAAGTTTGTTCTCATCATCAATTTTATAATAACAAATTGACATATTTCTAATTCAACTAATTTAATGAATAATAATGTAACTTTTCGATTTGACTATAATCTAATTAACAAAATGTTAATCTTTGTTTAACCATAATCTAATTAACAAAAATGTTAATTTCAACACACTATATATTGACAAAATGAAAGCAGTATTTTGTCAATTTTGATTTAACATAAATGGCATGATTATGTGACGGCCCGCCCCGCACCAGCCGACAGTTCTCATGAAAGTGCGCTGTGCCAATGTCCAACTAGCACGGGATGATCGCCAAAGAAAGGAAAAAGAAGAAAACCTACTGGTGAACTAACAAAGAACATGTAGAATATCTCACAGCGCATGGAATAAAATACAATAATAACATACTTTTACATAAAACAGGTGAGATAGTGCATAAGCTGAAAATTAAACATCATAGCAGCGGAAAATCCAATTACAGCTTATGTTCCACATCATCATTATTTCAACTTTAAAACTGTCTCTAAAGAAAAAGAAAGGAAAGTTACACTACTAATGCCCAAAGTAGTGACCAGCAGCGACATAGGGAGAATATCTATATATATCATACGTGGGAGCCTCCTGCTCGTCTCCGGTACAGCTACCCGTGTATACCACCTAACCTATCTCTAGTTTGCCCGTTTAAGAGCACCCAGAGTAATAAGAAGAGATATAAAACTCTTGGTCAGACAAAAGTCTGGTATGAGCGATAAGCATCAAATAGAACAATAACAGACCATACCTGAACCTGGACCTGCAACCAAAGAGTTAGCACAACATACCGCTCAATACTCTAAGGGGCCACCAACATATGGTGTAAAGAATACGGGGGTGGGGGTGTGCATGTCATAATGAAAACAAACAATCAAACATAGCAATCATCCTCACATCTCTCACTCAGTGCGTAAAGCATACGACATCCACCACCTTGATCACCATATTCCTTGCTATGATCACTCTGCCCCATGGAGTCATGATGACACCACTGCACTGATCCATAGCCACTAGTCTTTGCTATGTCCACTCTGCCCCCATGAAGTCATAACAACACCACTGCACTGGCTCATAGCCACGCTACGATCACTCTGCCCCATGGAGTAATAACTACCCCACTGCACTGATACGTAGCCTAACATCCGTCTTGGTGGTGAATCAAAGCTATGGACGTCGATAACCCCTTAGCACACGTCCCACAGCAAAGCCCAACTCACGAAGTTGACTCGTTGGTTCCCATCTGGATCCTAAGTACAAACTTCCCACTTGGGCTACCTTTGCATCTCGGGTTTTGGTCTTCTCCGGATCGGTTCGGATATGCACCTCTTCACTATGCTTCCTATCGTGCTCCTCGAAGTAGTCCTGTCTGTGATCATCCACATCGGGTTGGGTCGGATTTCTCCATCCAAATCGGTTCGGTTCGGATCGCGATCGGTTCGTGATAGGCTGCGGATCGGGTCGGGTCTTCATCACCAGTTCGAGCTCGATTCCTGATCGGATCGGGGTCTCCAAGCGGTATGGGTTAGATGGCTCTCTAGATGAGCGGGTCAAATCGGAGCTTCAAAATGCAAGGGATCGGTTCGGTGCCACCATCCATGAGCGGTTCGGATCGGGTAATGCTCCACGATCGGATCGGCTCGGAGCTTCATGGTGCTCCACGGTTCGGTTCGTGCTCCCCTCCTCCGATCCGATCCGGTTCGGCTAATTTCCTGCACTTCTTTCCAGTGACTGTTTTACGCAATTCGACGGTGTTTTCGACCAATCTAACTTTTCTAATCAATCAAAAAACATACCATATAGTCATAGCAACATATAGAATCAACCACTAACATCAAAACGACAATTTGATAGGTCAAAACGGATAAAACAAAGCCAAAATCCTATATTTTCCCTTAAGCATGTTAAGCAAAAATTAATGATTGGATTAGTAAAACTTAACCAAATTAACCAAATTTTCTAACAGATGCCTAAAACAATATTTCGAAATTTATCAATATTTTTCCAGATTTTTAACATGTATCAATTTGCTAATTATCACTAATTACCCTTAATTAACCATAATTAGTGAGGAACTATTGTAAATCACTCACCTTAGCCATAAATAAAATATCAAATTGAAATGATTCTCTGTTTAGTGCTGTTTCCAAGGCTATACAATAGTTCTATCTCGATTCTTGTGCTAATCCGCTTTGATTAGATGTAGATTTGGCTTAATCCTTGATTAGAAAGTGGTTTAGAGGTGTTTTAGTTGTTGGAGGCTATTACTAGGGTTCTAAGAATGAATGTGGTGGCTGTGAAAGTGAGAAAAGGGTGTTCTCTAAACCCTAACAACCCTTAAATACTCCAAATCCCAAAATTCCCCTTTGGGCTTAGCTGTTAATCACCCGGTTAAGCCCAATTAAGCTGTTTTTCACCACCTGAAACTTGTTTCAACCATATCTCCCAAATGGTGAGTCCGTTTGGCTAATGTGATCACTCTACGGAAAGGTAAACCATCATTCGGATCTAATGGAAGTGGTTTCAGGTCAAAACTCCTTTCCAATCAAAAGTTACGGCCAAATCAAGATCAGTTAGGGGCAAAATGGTCATTTAAAAATCGGCAAAAATCATGAATATGGGAAATGATCCCAATAGTCGTCTCCCAAAGTTACATGACCATTCGACTTCGTATGTGAAAGAAATAAATGTTCTACGATCCTTCGATACGTAGAATGCGGGTCATTACATTTTCCCCCCTTAAGGAATTTCTTCCCTGAAATTCCTTAAACCAAAACATACAAAGGATCCCGCATGCCTACCAGCCACATCCAATAATCAAACATGCAAAACAAACAAAACAAGCCTATCCTAGCATGCATAAAGACTAAATCAAAACTGAAATCTTTCCACGCGAAGAGTTCTGGATACATCTTCCTAATGCTCTCCTCTGTTTCCCAAGTACAGTTATTCTCGTTCTCGACCAACTGAACTTTAACTAGACTCACCGCTTTCCTTCGAAGTTGCTTCGTATCGTTCCCAACAATAATCACAGGTCTGCGGTTCCCAACCGCCTCGGGTTCAACCTCGATATCGTCCAATTGATCATGTGAAATAGTCACATCGGGGTCATGCACGAACTTTCTTAATTGGGAAACATGAAATACATTGTGAACTCCTGCCATCTTATTTGGTAATTCAACTTTACATGACAAATTCCCAATTTTCTCGAGAACTAGGAATGGTCCAACAAATCTTGGTGCTAACTTGACTCTCCTGCCAAATCGTATCATGCTCTTCAATGGAGAAATCTTGACAAACACCAAGTCACCAATGGAGAACTTTAATTCTCTTCTTCTCTTATCAGCATAACTCTTCTGCCTATCTTGGGCAGCCTTCATTCGCTGTTGGATAACCTTAATCTTAGCTGAAGTTTCTCTTATCACATCTGGTCCAAGCACAAACTTCTCACCAGTTTCTAACCAACATGACGGTGAGTTGCACGGTCTTCCGTACAAAGCTTCAAATGGAGCCATACCAATACTGGATTGATAACTACTATTATATGCAAACTCTACTAGATGCAAATGGTCATTCCATGATCCACCAAAGTCTAATATGCAAGCTCTCAATAGATCTTCTAATACTCGATTCACCTTCTCTGTCTGTCCGTCGGTTTGAGGATGATACGTGGTACAGAGTTGTAATTCTGATCCTAACGCCTCTTGTAAGCTCTTCTAAAATCCACTAGTGAACAATGGATCTCGGTCACTCACAATTCCTTTGGGTATTCCATGAAATCTCACTACCGACTTTACATATATTTCAGCAAACTTAGCTGCCGTTCTATTTGACTTGACGGGTATAAATCTTGCACTTTTGGTCAATCGGTCCACAATCACCCAAATGCTATCATGGCCCGATCTAGTCCTTGGTAACCCATCAATGAAATCCATTGAGACTTGTTCCCGTTTCCATTCTGGAATCTCTAATGGTTGCAACAAACCACTAGGCTTCTTTTTCTTAGCTTTAATTAGCTGGCAATTCAGGAATTTGGATATAAGCTTCCCAATGTCTCTTTTCATCCCTTCCCAGTAGTAGGTCTGCTTCATGTCTCGATACATCATGTCACCACCGGGTTGTATAGTCAGTTTTGAGTGATGACATTCTGTAAGCACTTCATCTCTCAATCCATTGACATTGGGTACATCCAGTCTTCCATTCTTTCTAAGCCATCCATCTCGATCAAGCCCATACTCGTTCATCTCCTCATCGATGCCCATCTCTAACTTGGAGATGATTTTCAATAAGTTAGGATTGCCCCTCTGACTGGAACCAATCTGCTCAATCAGAGTGGGCCTGACCGTCAAACTTGCTAATATTTCTGGATCCAATTCGCACTTTGGTCTGAAATCATACCCAGCGATGTACCCTAGTTGCTTCCATTCCAGAAACATAGCCCCTAAACTGGCATGTCTTCTACTTAATGCATCAGCTACCGCATTGCCCTTTCCGGGTGTGTATGCGATATCGAAATCGTAGGATGTCAAGAATTCTAACCATCTTTGCTGTCGGAGATTTAGGTCTTTCTGAGAGAAAAGTTACTTTAGTGACTTATGATCGGTAAACAAGTTGAATCTTTCTCCCAAGAGATAATGTCTCCACATCTTAAACGCGAATACGATCGCTGCTAATTCCAAATCGTGGGTAGGGTATCTTGTCTCATGCGGTTTCAGTTGTCGACTTGCATAAGCTACAACCCTAACTCCTTGCATCAACACAGCACCTAATTCGGTACCACATGTGTCCGTGTATACTATCATCTCTTCATTCTCTTTAGGAATGACTAACATTGGTGCATGCGTCAACTTTTCCTTTAAACTCTTGAATTCATTTTCACACCTTTCGTCCCAAACAAAAGCTTGATTCTTCTTGGTCAACTGAGTCAACGGTGCTGCTATCTTGGAGAAGTCATGGATAAACTTACCATTATACCCGGCTAACCCAAGAAACTTCTTATGTCTGTTGCATTCTTGAGCGTAGACCAATCTTGTACCGTAGCCACCTTTGCATGGTCCACGATAATACCATTCTCTGAAACAACATGGCCCAAGAATCTCACTTCCCTCCTCCAGAAGTGACATTTAGAAAACTTTGCTTTCAATTGGTGTTTTCTCAACACCTCCATCACTACACTCAAATGTTCCTTGTGTTCTTCCTCTGTCCTTGAGTAGACCAACATATCATCCACGAACACAAGAACAAACTTATTCAATTGATCCCTGAATACCCTATTCATAAGATCCACAAAATATGCTGGTGCATTGGTTAACCCGAATGGCAGGACCAACCACTTATAGAATCCAGTCGGCGTCCGGAAGGCCATTTTAGGTATACTCTCAGCTTCCACTCTAAGCTGATGAAAACCTATCGCGAGATCCAATTGGGAGAACACTCTCGCGCCACTCAACTGATCAAATAAATCATCTATCCGCGGTAGAGGATACTTATTCTTCCTCATCACCTTATTCAATTCGCGGTAGTCCACACATAATCGAAGGGAACCATCTGCCTTGATAGAAAACACAAATGGTGCTCCCCACTTAGAAACACTTCTTCTGATAAATCCCTTCTTCAAAAGATCGGTCACTTGCGCCCCGAGCTTTTGTTACTCCCTTGGTGCCATACGACGAAGTGGCATCACTATAAGTCTGGCATCTTTCACTAAATCAATACAAAACAATCTCTTGGTGTGGTGGAAGTCCGATCACTTCCTCGAAGACGTCCGGATACTGGCCAGCCATGGGCACATCTGACAACTCATCATGTGGGATGTCAAGGGAATTTAGAAAACTAGCCATTACCCCATCATTAGGTAGACCACCATGTGACGAGAAGGAATTTCGCTCGGTCCGAACCAGTCGCTAAACCGACCCAGACCGTTCGAAACGCCCTATCGTTTGAGAACACGACAAAACAGAACGCATACAAAAGAACGTTTCATTGTATATTACAACAATGCATCAGATTATACGAATATACAGAGTATAAATGAATAAATATTACACAGAAATATCAGAGATTTAAATTACATTTAGATACATAGCAGCGGAAAATAATACAATACACAACTAGAAGTAGATATACTGATACAAAGCTTTCCGGATATCATTCCAGCTGTAAACCAGGATCCTGTGAATATAAATCTGCAAAACCAAAACTACTAGCTGCCCGTGTCAAAATAAGGGCACCCAGAGTTTAGGTTAAAACAATAAACTCCAGGTCAGTCATGTGACTGGTGTGAGAACTAAAACAGTTATTAATCTTTATTTTTAAAGTTTGGTAAATCAAGGGACCACGCCGTATAACACGGAACAGGTTTCCTCCCAAGAATACCAGTGCATAAAACAAACAACGCAATGCTAAATAAGAAAAATGAAGCTGTTATAAGACCCAGGTCCTATCACACAATGCAACACAAGCCGGGGGATAGGGTTTTCCCTTATAACAGCCAAAGAATGCTTGATACGTTTAAAACAAATCATTTGATACTATTATAAATGCATAGTGTATAAAACAACTTCAAATCATAAGTATCAATCATAGGCGGCATAAGCGCCCCATCCCACTATGTCGCCATACTAGGCTCTACAAATATAACCGCAAATGTCACGTATTTGGAAATTGGATTTCCGTCTGTGAACCGAGGCAAAAGATAGTCCTCAACCGATTCGAGACGCTCTAGCCCGCCCCTCAGGAACAGCCGCAACTGCCCCTTGGATCGTCAGGGCCGGTCCACCGATGTGGATTATTATGCCTGAACACTACGTTTCCCCACCCTTTGGGGTGTAAATGAGCCAACGAATGACTCCATCGGACCCGGATCGTCCAATCAAACCGAGGCGCCTCGCAACAGCAACAACCACACAGGTGAAAAGTATATAAATGTCAGGGCTGGTAGGTCACTGACACAACCCTAGCTAGAAAGAAACGCATGCCCTCCCTGAGGTCCGTCTCCCGTTTTTGGTTCACAACCGGGGTGCGAAACTCGCGAAGTAAACGTTACACAAAGCTACGCCACAAAGGCCGTGCTTTGATCATCACCACAAGACTTTGCTTTTCAACAGAAGCCTCGATCAATTGCCACTTAGGCATGCCACACAGGCAATTCACTCCATGCGTTTGATATCCATCAATATATAACCCCTGAGCTCGTACGTCTCAGAGAAGGGCGTTAAGCAAGAGAATAAATTCTCCGCTGCCAAACAGATATATATTTAATAGAGATCAATCACACGGACTAAAATCCAATGTCAGACACACAGTCCATTTACAAGTCCGTTCTGGGTCTGAACGAAACCGGAGGCACCTGGTACCCCGCATATCCATCGATCTCCAAGTACGTCTGGACAATCACCAACTGTTTCCATCTTCTTGGGTGTACAGCCCAATCAAGATCATCAGTAATTACCCAAACGACGTGAAGACCTCCGGTCTTCGACCATCGTCTTCTTCTTCGACTTATCGTCGTATCAGTTATTCAGAATGGGATAAACCCGGTCTTTCCGAATAACTCGCGTATATTTTAAATAAGTGTTACACAAACACAACATACGCCTCATTCCAATTCATCAGTCACTAACTGTAAATTAATCAAGAGAATAATTCCCCAAATATTAACCCCGAGGGCCGAAACCAACATCAGATCAATATCCAGAAAACCGTTCTGCTTAGCTAACCGACAGTTAGTTTCTAAATTTCACATTCATAGGGAAAGGTTCCCATTAATTTTATCCAAGATAAATTCCTGAATTTATTCTCTAATCTTCCTTTGAATTTCGTTTCAACTAGTCGGAATTAGCGAACCTTACCGTAGTAATCATTGGTTTTAATTTCCCAATCCCAACCTATTCATCCCATGAAGTAAAATTGGTAATACTTCATATCTAACACCACGGTGTTATCGGTAAATTCAATTACCATTTCACGTTCAAATCTAATTAAAGATTTAACTATCGCCTGGAGCAAAACTGGGGATACTCCATTCTCGATCTTTTCAATCTAATTAAAGATTCATTAAAACTCCACTTAGTTTTAATTGTTAACTGGGTTAAAGAATCCGTGTCATTTAAAACACGGTTCACGATAAACCCAAAGTCACATTCCATTAATTATCGGGTTAAAGAACGAGTGTTATTTAAAACACTGTTCACGATAAACCCAAAAATCAATATCAATTCAATTCCAATTAAATATTATTTAATTGGTACACTTCATTAAATCTAAATAAAAAGATTTAATCTTTTCTCAACTGGGTTCGAGAACAGTGTTAGTCAAGACACCATTCACGACAAACCCAAATCACATTTGATATTAAATACAAGGCTTTGAATAGAATATATACCGGCTTATATTCAATATCAAATTCTACGACTAACAAATATCGTATTGGAAATAACGATATATATATATCTTTCAAATTCCCATAACAAAATCTGTATCATCACGAAATCCAACATCGAAATAATCCAAAGGCAATTTCGATTCAAATCCATTCCAATGCAATCATTGGAAACTCTGGTTATTTTCAAAACCATTTCAAATTCAATTTATTTATTTAAAAATAAATAGAATTATATTTCTAGTTCAAAACTAGTTCATTTCGATAAAAACTATTTTTATCTTTTCAAATATGGAGTTTTTCATCCCAATTTTTCCCAAATCATTTCTTATGATTTTACACAAATTATTACTATTTTTAATAATTTTATCAAGGCCCGTACAGTCGATTTCCATTAACGGCCATCGAACTGCACCTATATCGACCTTTTTCGAATTTGATTTGGACGTATCTCCAAATACAACCGTTAGATTTCAAATTTCTAATATTCGTTAGAAAGCTCTTTTCGATACGAACCCAACGGTTCCAGTTTTAGGAGAATCCGACGGTCGGATCTCCCGTAATATCTGTTCGAAGTCAATGGTCAAAATTCGCGAACTACCGCGGCGCAGCGCGTTCTATTCAGGCCATTATATTATATATATAATATACTTCGTCGATTTCCTTTTAAAACGTGCTTTATAAATCGTTTTAAATTCATTTCAAATCGATTTCAATTCGAATTCATTTATATTCAAATTCAATTCGAATTCATTTCTATTTATTTTCAATTCGAATTCATTTCTATATAGTTCGAATTTCAAATCTATTCAATTTCAATTCGAATTCAATTCTATTCAGTTTCAATTCGAATTTCTATTCTTTTCAAAATATTAGATTTTGAAATCACTTTCGATATTCCTTATAAAATGAATAAAATCGATATAAATATCGTTCACGTCGAAATGGCGTCAATCTAATCAACACGGCTTCATATATTGATATTGTCAAATATTCCATTTCGAATATTTCTATTTCAACTATTTCTATTCAAATATTTCCATTCCAAATATTTCTATTCAAATATTTCCAATTCAAATATGTCTATTCAAATATTTTTATTTCAAAACTGGAATGAGGCCCAATCAATTACCATATAATGTTAATTATATGGATTTTCTACAACACATGTATATATCAACAACGATGAATAATCAACCATCATCCAAGGTGCATTCTACACTGTATAAGCATCAAATATAAATATCCAACGCTTATAACAGCCTGTCAATCAATTGATCGACATACAACTAAACAATCGGGATTAGTGTACGTCAAATATCATCCCAATACTCGTGTGGGGTTTCAAGCAATCAAACACAGATTTTTATTTGTGCAGTTGGGCGATGTGTAAAATTTATCGTCCCAATCAATGTCCTTCAAATAGGTGTACATAAACAAACCGTCCGGTTTGTAAATGAATATTTATTTATTCACATTCACGTTAAAAATTATATTTTTAACGATCAAACTATTTTATTCAACCTATGAATTTTCTATTCAGTTCATTTATCAAATAAAATGTTATCTTTATTTTTCTAACTTATTTTTAGAAAATTTCGGCGGCATAACGGCACGATACTAGAAACGGGACAAGGCCTAGCCTTATCCCCGGTCTAGTGAAGGCCCACGCCATTCACACATCAATCAAATCAATTCATTTCACCAAACAATTCAATTTAAATCAAATAATCTAACCAATTCTTGCAATCAAACAAACAAGTCCATGGTCTGTGGACGATTCTGTCGGGTGCTACTAAACACCGTCTGCATCCTAGTATAAATATATATAACTAGAAATAGAAGTTGAAAGGTGAGAAATTCTCACTTATAGCTATCCAATCATCTTGACTCTTCATTTATAGAAATCTTCATCTTTCACGCCTTTTTATCACATTCATTGCCCGTAGTCACTACATATGTAAAAATCGGATTTTTACTTTGCTATTCTATGTATAAAAATCACATTTTTACTTTGATGTTCAATATATAAAAATCACATTTTTACTTTGATGTTCAATATATAAAAATCACATTTTTACTTTGATGTTCAATATATAAAAATCACATTTTTACTTCGATGTTTTCATTATATTAACCATATTTTTATAACGCTACTTTCATCACAAAAATTTCGCCTTTTCAAAAAGAAATATTTTGCCCTTTCAAAAATAAATATTTCGCCTTTTCAAAAATAAATATTTCGCCTTTTCTCATATAAAGATTTTATCTTTACAAATATAAAGATCAAACCTTTTCAAATTTAAAGATTTCTAAGTAAAAATCATTGCTTTATAACATAAAATAAAATCAGTTTTTATATATAACTGAAATCAGTTTTTAAATTAAAATAAACATTAAAAACTCACCTTTTTCCGAGTTAGAAAGGGGGGGGGGGGTCGCTGCTACGAACGGAGACGGAGGGTGGCGGTCTGCTGGGACGCGGCGGCAGTGGGTGGAGGTGCGCTCGAGGTTAGGGTTTCGGGGGTTTTGGGGGCGATGGTCCGTGGGTTCTTCGATGGAGGAGGGGCTTCGATTGGCTGTGGGGGAAGGAGGGCGAGGGCTTGGAGGTGGAGAGGTGGCGGCGGTGATGAGGAGGGTGGCGGCGGTCGGTTTTCGTCATCGACGGTTTCGTTTTTTTTTCTGACTGTCGATTTGTTTTTGAAAAGAGGGGGGGCCAAAGATAAAGGAAAAGGGGTTTTTTTTTATTTTTTTAATTATTTTATTTTGCAAAAAGTTGACCTTCACATACGACCTCGAAACGAGGCCCACCGCCTGTCGTCTATAGCGTTTTACCCCCATTCCGAACACAATGGGATATGTATCGTAAGCTGATTCGATCGTTACAATCAGTTTCCGTTGAGTTTACATTTAAATCACTATATTGAATTTTAAACGTACATTTCAAATTACCGGGGTCACATACTAACTCGAAAAATTCCACAAAAATTATTTCTAGCTTCGTATTGACGATACGGTCCTAACAAAACTAATTTAATCGAATTCTGAGATCGTTTGAAAAATGGCCATTTTCCAGTCGATTAAAATCAACTGAAACTGGTCAAACGCGTTTTCCTTTGCCACGCTCACATATTGATTCAGAAAATTATGAAAATTGAAACCTAGCAATAATTTGACACTGCAGATCCAACAAAAGTGGTTTCGTCGAAATCCGAGGTCGTTTGCAAAATATCCATTTTTAAGGGCCTGAATTCCATAGCGACTATTCAGAATTTTCAACTGGACATATCTTTTGATTCCCGCTATGAAATTTTAATTTTTCGGATTCGTTGGAAAGATATCATCAATTAGATCCCATTATTTTTGGTTTCACTAAAATCCGGTTTATTTTGCACCCGATACGTTCAATTGAAGTTTGAAATCGAATTATCGAACTACCGCGCCATTTTCAATTCCTTTTATAAATATAAATAAATATTTATATTCTAACGACAACGTATATAATATATACGTTCTAATTCCATTCAAAATAAATTTCACGTTGTTTTTATTTAAAATAATTCATTTTAAATAATCAAAATTCGCTAAAATTGCCAAAATAAAATTTTCAAACTGGCTCGCATTTTCCGGGTTATTACACACCAAACACTACCCTCCGCCCATCATCCGCTCTAACTGTCACCAAAAAGCCCTCACAGTCTACCACCACCTCGTATCTTTGGAGCCAATCGACTCTCAAAATAATGCCAAACCCAGTAAAGCCCAAAACAAAGCAATCACAAACAAACATGCATCCACTACAACAAAATATGTTATTTATAACGCTATTTAATAACACGTTACTCTGAACCGTTATCATTTATACCGCTCCCTTCTAAAAATTTCCAAATTATCAAAGTTTTCACGGTCTCCCTCCAAATTTCCAAATTATTCTCTCTCCCTCCAAAATCAATTCACCTCCCTCCAAACTATTTTGCCTCACAAAAACTAGGTCATTTCTCTCCGATCTCCTCACCCAATCGAAGAAAGCAAACTCTTCTATCTCCAATTTCCTCAGTCGACGTGTTGAAGCTAGGGCAGGTTCTCTCGCGTTTCGGATTTGCTGCCGAGCAAGTGGTAAATAAATTAGTGGTTTCATCAAAAAACCTTAGTTTTCCAAATCAAATTTCATATAAGTTAATTGTTTGCTTGTGAAATGTAAGAAGGATTATCTATGAAAATCAATTTCATATATATCAGGACTTAGAATGGAAAATCAATCCAAAAGAACAAAGCGAAGACTGAGTAAAAAGTAGATGCAAAAATACCGGCCGAATTAAATGGAATTGTGAAGATCAGGAAAATGATTTCTTGGTACCCACAACTGTTTTGGGCTATTTTTTCGTTTCACTTTAGAGCTTCTCCTTATTACTCTCCCGCCTCGCTATTTCACTCTTCTGTCGTTGTATATACGAGATTATAAATTGATTATGGAATTCGGATCGGGCATGGAGTTATCATGTCTGCAAAAGCAGTGGATTGAATATAAACTTGAACTGCCTCCTTGCCTTCAGGTTCTGTTTTGTTCATCTCTGTCATTCTGATTGTTATAACGAGAATTTATTAATAATTTGGAATTTCTATCTTTTAGGGGTCAAATTTGGAAATTGAATTTGGAGAAGCAATTACTGTGACAGATCCTTTAGATGCACAATTGATTCAGAGATCGTTTCCTTTAACTTATGGAAAGCCATTGGTGCATTTTGTGAATCCAGTTAGTAAAATATGTGGAAAAAGGCCTAAAGATAAAGCTCCTTTAAGGTTTAAAAATATTGGAATTTGAAAAATGTTAGTACCTATGGATTGAAAATATAACTTCGGAACATAACATATTTTGGAGTGATTTATGCATTACATTTACTAACATTTTTTTAAGAAAACAAGGAAGCATATATTTAACAACTTATATGCATTTTATTGTAAAGTAGATTACAAATGGGCAAAAATCAACACTGCTTAAAAGCAGAGGTTGAATTCTTTTGCCATCTTTTTTCATTGAGTGATGAGAATTATATTGCTTTGAATTTCTATCAGCCTAATTTGTTAAAGTAATTGTTAAATTAATATCATAGCCTTGTTTTATGGTGATGATCAGGGTTGGGGTAGTATTCTGCGATCGTCAATCTCCTGGAGGACACAATGTTATTTGTGGACTACTTGATGCCATTAAATCACATAATCCTAAAAGCAACTTGATTGGATTCTGCGGTGGGAACTGAACCTGATATGCTTCGTTGTTGTATAAAATGTTATCTTCCTCTGCATATACAGGTTACTTTTTTTCCCGTTATAAATCATCAGCTTTTGGTTTAACAATTGCTCTTGATCTTTGTTTTCCGACAGGAGGAACTGAAGGTTTATTTGCACAGAAGTCTATTGAGATCACAAAAGTTCTTATCCCTAATTATCGCAACCAAGGTGTTTAACCTTAGTTGTACTTTACCGATGTTGTAATTATGCATCTGTTATTCTCCTTTTTAATAATCCCAAAGTATTTTCTGTAAATAATTGTACTGCAGACCTTGTTTCATAAATTATGATGTCATGTTACTCAGTAACATAGCAATTAAGGTAAATGCTGCGTTGTTAGAGATTATATAATTTTGAATCTGAAATAAAAATATTTTTCTTCTTCTGCACCAAGGCCTGGAATGACTTGAGTTTCTTCAGTTTGGTTTAGCACATATTTATTTATTTATTTTGGGAATGACTAGAGCAACCTTTACCTTGTAATATTTTAGGCATCTCCCTTAAATTTATTTTGAGATATGTTTTTGCATGTATTTGTGTCAAATTTTTTTCGTTGCATCTTAGTCCTTAATGTTAACAATCAGGGGGTTATGGCTAACTTGGGAGGACTGAGCAAGTGAATGCGGCATTGGCTTCATGCCAAAGCTTAATTTAGATGGGCTGGTGATTATTGGAGGTATACTTAGAATAGTATTATCACTTTGTAATCGATCTGTTTATGTATCTTAAATATGTTTATTTTTCTTATGTGGGTGTGACATCCAACACTGATGCAGCTCAGCTTGCTGAGACATTTGCAGAGAAGAAATGCTCCACAACGGTGCGTAATTTTTCTTTGCAAGTTGTTATGCCTCATATTTGCAAATGCAAATTTCACCACATATTTTTAATTAGTTATCTATTTGAATTAATATATGAATAAGAATGTTTGCACATATACTGCATTTTAAAATAATGTATGAAACAGTGTATTAATATCACATTTTTAATTATTTAGGTTATTGGTGTTCCAGTAACATTTTACGAAGACCTAAAGAATCAATTTGTTGAAGCTAATGTTGGATTTGATACTATATGCAAGGTTAATATCCGTAATTTATAATCTCTACTCTTTATAGACACTAGTGCGAACCTGTGCTACGCACGGACTACAACTGATTTTTTGCTCATTTCTTGTGCTAAACATTGATCTTTGTTTATTATAAGATAAATATATTTAAGTTGTCAATTTTTTATATTAAGGAAATGGATGATACTCATTTGATGTTCTCTTACTAAAATTAAGCTATTACTTTTGTTTTTTGGAACATGTAACAAACTTAAGCCAATCATGGTATAATTTTCTTCTAAGATATTAAAATGACAAATATTGAGCGATCTTCATGAATGCTAAGCTTGTATCACCAAAATAATAGAACTGGTTCTGAAATAATATTATAATATGTTTATGCATGCATTACACAGCCTAACTGAAGCGCAATAAGTTCTTTTTCTGTGACTGAAACACGTGTTGTATATCTAATAGATACATGCTAAGAATTGTTCAATATAGACAGAACATGAAAATATTGCTACACAGTTTCATCGCTTCACTTCCAATTTATTTCATAAGTAAACTATTCCTCTTATTGCTTCCTTTGAAATGTCACATCAGTTCAATATCAGATCACCTTCAAGCCATTCTTGTTTCTCCTCACTGTTAATATATGACCAAAACTTGTCCTAGTTTACTTGCTAGTCAAACCTTTTAGCTGTCTCTATTTCAATCATTCATAGTTGATCGCTAACATGGAAAACAATCTCCCTTCCAAGTTTTGACTAAGTCCACATCAAACTTGTATAAAATTATCTCATTTTCTTCATTCATTGAACCCAACAATGGTTAAACTATCCTTAATATGGCAGACCTATAAAAAGTTCAACAATTGTTCAATTTATGAAAGCACATTGCGTATCAATTTGTGAAGGAATGCTAAATATCATATCCAAGAAAGGACAGTCGAAAGTTTAAAGGGTGAAAATTAGTGATAATTTTTAGGGAATGTAGTATCTCATATAAGATTTTCAATTTTTAAAAACCGAAAAAACTAATGCTGCTGGCAATTAGAACAATCAGATGAGAACAAAAATATAATGCTAAACTAAGTAATAAACTAAGGTTATATTGATATGTAATTGGATGAAGCATCTTAGAATAAGCAAATAAATGCTCAAGATGTCACAATTAAGTATTGTTGGCAAATAGATTTGAAAAAATATCAATTAATTACTGCAGTAACAAAATATTACTAATAGATTGGTTATTTCTCCTTGAATATTGCTCCTCATTTATTACATTTTAATGGAAATACACATGCATGATATTTCAATAATAAAGATTATTTTTGACAAATTTAGCATGTAGACTAAACTCATGCATATCTTCATTCGATTATAAAAGCAACAAATATAATAAAATCAAAATATTTACATTAACACATATATGACTTAAAATCAATCACTGAGTGCAATCAATGCAAAGAAATATTTGAAATAAATTCAACATGATATAGTTAATAAACGTTAACTGTATATTTCCTATTAGATAATATAATCAACCGCCATATGTTCACATTACCATCAATCTTCGTCAATCACTTCCAATATGAGTCAATAACTAAACATATTTCAATCCTACTATCGTGCTTTTGATGTTTTGTTAGTTGAAGCAACAACTTATGTAAAGGAACAACATAAGAAAATATGCAGCATTTTCATAAGCAAATCTCTGGTATTAAATAACTTTTGGCAAGGATATGTTGGCACACGATTATGAATAAAAATTTGCTGCCCATATGGTTTCATCGAATAATATTTAGGGAGAATACTGGTAAAGTAAAATATTATCTTTCATTAGTCTAACATTACATTGCCACTTTATCAATAATATGTAGGGAGAATACTGAACTTGTAGTTAATTTCCTACATAAAATTATCTTTCATTCTTCTAACATTACCTGCCACTTTATCTTTCAATACCTTTTCCTTTTTATCCAAATTTAAAATCCGTTTGCATAACTCTGAATCCAAACATAAATAATATGACAATCAATCTATAATTGAAAATCAATTTATGCCACTTACATAGCATGTTTGAAACTCGACCCGACTGTAAGATCTAAAAGCTCTCTAAGAACTTTACTGGAATCTTTAATAGAAGGGAAAATGTGAATATCTTACGACATAGTGTTGTTGGATCTTAGAATGGAGAGACTGAGATAACCGAGATGAAAACAGAGATTTAGTTAGGCTCTCTACCATGATTTCAATTTTCAATGACTTTTTTATATAAAAAAAATAGTGTATAAGATATCTGTTTCTTTGAGATGAGAAACAAAATAACACTCTTTTGCCAGGATAAAAGGATATAAAAAAGGAAGGGGAACAAATTACACGAATCTCAAATTTGAATTTTTTTTATTTATCTTTTGAATTAGATAACTAAACAATTAGATTCTTCCCATAACAAAATTATTTAACCAAAAATTAAATAACTTTTTCATTCTTTTTAACCTAATCATATCTCTCTTAATTTTCCATAATCATTAATTATATCATGTGATATCTTGGTTTATAGTTTATCAATTATCTAATGTATAATTGAACTTCTTCTAAAACGATATTAATACACTTCATGAAGGAAAAAAAATCATAAAGTGTGATGTGATATAACTGAAATTCTAATTATTACGTAAATAAAAAAACACACGTAAGTAAAGAGAGAGAGTAGTTATTCCTTTTCATTAATATGCAGCACTTATTTATTGCAAATAAAAGAATCCTCGCCTAATATCCTAATATTTATATTATATACGTTCACTCCTTGTATCACATCAAGACATATAAGGAGAAAATGAATTTTTTTTCCAAAAGATATCAAAATTGTTGTAATTTAAATTTAGTAAGCACAAAACTGCCTGCAACATAAATGATATATAAAAAATGGTAATGCCAAATAAATGCTTGCTAAATCTTTATACATTACATATTCCGAGATATCGTAGAATTCAACTGTTATTATAATGGAAATATTTTATTTAAAATGTTATATAAATTTACATATACATTTATCTACCATTTGCATTATAGATACGTATACAATTCGAAAATAATATTGGTATAAAATGATGGTCGCAAATATTGATTAAGTTAAATCTCATGTATAATTTTATTTATTTTCATATGGATAGGGAATATAATAAGTTAATAACATATTTGTTGTTATAAAAACACAAATACAAATTGCTTGCTTATCTTGCGACTTAAAAATAAGTAAAAAAATAAACTGATGAGTCATTACGCTGATCGTCGCTGATCCACTGCCACGCATCATAAACTCACCTTTTCGGTTGACTTTGCTAGACTACTATGTCTCCTTTGCCACTATTCCAAATATTTAGATTTCCTATCTTGAAACTTTATAAACTTTTTGGTCCTCTTCCAGTTGTACGATATATGTCCACTGCTACTGTTAATAACAAATGGAATGGAACTATGTTACCATTATTTTTCGGCTCCATTATTTTTCACTACATCCCCATCTTAGTTTTTTCCCATTTTCACCACTATGGAATTCTTGAATGACTGTCTTAACTGCACAGTTCTTAAAATGTCATTTTCACGTGTTTATTGACATATTTTGTGTATTTCTGTATGTTTCATTGTTGTGCATACATGCTATAAGGTATCATCACATGAATAAATTTTCTTTTTGTCTGATATGATGAGTAACCATGTCTGCATTTCAGGAAATACATGTCCTATTAATGAATGGAATAATGGCTGAGAACATCTCAACAAACTTATCTCCTTGGGCATCTGTTCTTTTTGAATCTATGCCTCCATTCATTAAGAAACATGTATGTCACTAGTTTATCATGTAAAGATCGTTTACTTTGGTTAATTAGTAAACACAATGATCTCGATGAACCTTCATTTCTGCACTGTTTCTTGGTTAGCATGCATTTTTCTGCATTGCTTCCATTTGTCAGAAATAAAGCATTCCTTGTATAATTGCTATTCACCTCTTTTTTTGAAAATTTAATCTCGTCTGTTCTATACAGCTACTTCTTTTCCCAGACTCAGATGAATCTGCCTAGTTGTCACAGGTATTACCGATAAATGCTTTGTCCTTGTTTTTAATCCATATCATTTAATTTACTGAGTTTTAATATAATGACAGATTGAAACTGAAAAACTTTTAGCACAACTAGTGGAAACAGAAATGGAAACGCGAACTGTTAGTAATCCATTATCCAAAATAAGTGCTTTGAGTATAAACTGTTCTACCATTTGTATACTAATTCGTTATATGACATCAACTGCTGACAGAGAAATGGCATATACAAAGGGAAAAAGTTCAACGCAATCTGTCACTTCTTTGGCTATCAAGCACGAGGTTCTTTGCCTTCTAAATTTGATTGTGACTATGCAAACGTGAGAAACTTCACTATTTTAATTACTCGAAGTAATTCATAGTTTTCGTCTAAACATAAACCATTTGAATTTATTGTGTTAGGCTATTATTCTGTAGCTGTAGATTTAAAACGGAAAGCCCTATGAGTAAGTAAAAAAAAGGCCCAACTATTCTTCGACAAATAAATAAATCAAAAAGAAAATGAAATGATTTGATCAATTTTATGAACACAGATTACTGCTTCGAGATGCTGAAAATTTTCTGATGAATGATATATACGCAAATCCTGGACCAATACAGTTCACTTGACCAGGCTCTGATAGTAAGACTATTTCACTTTGTGTCGAGGATCAGGATTACATGGGTAGAGTTGAAGAGCTACAAGCTTATTTAGACAAGGTATTTCTTTATGTATATTCTAAGCTTCATAGCGAACATATGCATATATGATATGGTTAGATAACAGATATTTTTTGATTAGGTAAAGGCTATAGTGGAGCCTGGGTGTTCACAGGAGGTATTGAAGGTTGTTTTGAGTTCAATGGCGTCTGTGGTCGAGATACTCAATGTCATGTCGCCTGTCACTAAGCGCCAGCTTCCATGAGAGCTAGTGATCCATTCTTCACATCGGTTATTTATAAATTTTCTTTGGTAGTTGAAATCTTCTCATTTTTGGTTATCATGATCTTGGAGCATATAAGAAGAAAGAATGGTAAGAGTAACAGATAGGCTGTACAGAGAAGAAAATCTGACGCTTGTCCAATCTCAGTGAGCGCCATGTACATAAAACAACATTACGTTGCTTGGTAACGGACAGTTTACTTATTACATCACTTTTTGCTTGCTGATTTCATTTTTTTGGGAATTTCTTCATTTTTCAATTTGCAGTACACAGTGAGTTATATGGAAAACAAGAAGCATTCTGGTGATCAAGCCAAGACAATGGCCTAAACACTAATATCCTTGCAGTAGCAACAGCTGGTAGTGGTGGTGGTAGTTTAGTTTTCATTAGATTAAATATTTTTCTTAATAAATTAGGATCAGGACAATTAAATTGTTGGGCTGGCCCTATTGGCAATATTACATTTTTTAATTAGGAGAAATTTGATCAAAAATTCTTCACTATTTATAAATACGACTTTGCTACAGGGGCCTGAAACAAAGATATGCACATAGTGCAAAACAAAGATATGCAGACTTTGCTACAGGGCCCGAAATAATTCCTCCTCAATCCGAGATCCTTGCAGTTGGCTCTGGTAAACATTTTTTTGTTTTCCTTTTCCTGTTCTTATTTTCTTCTTTTTTGGTCTTTGTAAAATTTGTTGTACATGGGTTTAAACTTTTTTAATTTGTGGTCTTATGTGTGGTTATAAACTATTTTTGAGGTATAAATCCAGGCCATAAAATATGGCTATATATGATGGATACATCATGATCCAACCTATGACATGAATGGTTGTATGTAATCATCATTATGGGCTACATCTTCTGTTAGTTTTAGTGTCTACTCCCAGGTGCACTTTGGATGATGACAGGTTGAGGATTAGAAGGTGACAATGCTTGTGGGTTGTGAAAGGTTGGTTGATTTCAGGTGGAAGGCAAATTGGAAGAAAGTGCTGATTAGACGAAGCGTTGGGTGAGGAATTGAGTGTTGTGATGTGTGGTGCACAAAACAAAACAAGTACTAAAAAGAAGATCAATTTGTAATTATTATTTTCTTATGTTATTTAAGAAAACATATGTATTGAATAACTCATGAATTAAATTAATTTTTTGTTAATTAATACTTTTTTGACATTATGAATGTGTGTTATATTTGCTAATTATTATTATTTTTCGTTTGCACATTGCTTTTCAAATTGTTATGAAGATTCATTTTGATTGTTATTATTAAAATATAATATATGGATATAGCTTATGAAAAGCATTATAAATATACTATAACATGTTGATATACAGCGTGATATAGCCGTTATTGAATTAACATGTTATAGCGGCTATATTTTGTTATAAAGATTTTGTTATTTCCATTGAAATTTATATGTTTTATAGCGGTAATGGTGAGCTATGGTATTTAGGTAACATAGTGGCAAATATGTGTTATAAAATTATGCTCTTTTATAGCGGCAATTTTGGTGTTATAAATATTTCAGTGTTTTTTATAACATGTTGATATACCGCAGTTATCGAATCGCTGTAGTTTTCATTAATAGCGGTTTTAGGCTGCTATAAAAAACTTTTTCTGTTGTAGTGATCCATGACTCGATAAGACCACGTTACAACAAATCATGCTAAGGCTAGTTGAACCACCAATCGGGTGCGTCACTACCAAAGGTCTATCGACAATCTCAGACTCCAATCCCAACCTATCTACCAGGTCACTAGATATGAAGGAACTGGAAGCTCTGGTATTAAACAACACTCTAACTGGAACATCATAAACAGAAAGCATACCTTGAATAACAACATTCTTTCCTTTCTCTGCCACAGTTGGGGCATTCGACGAAGAAGGAACATCATTGGTAGCATATGCTTTCACAATCTGCTTTTCTTTAGGGGGTTGCGGACACTTATCCTTGTGATGTCCCACTTGGCCACAGTTAAAGCACTTCCTATCCGCTGGCTTGGCCCGACATTCTTTGGCATAGTGACCCTTCTTACCACGGCTGAAGCACTCAACATCTTTCTTATTCTTATTCTTCTGGCCATCCTTGGTCTGATTCTACTTTCTCTTATTCTGAGAACCATTCTTGCCTCCACCGCTTGCTTGCGGCTTTGGCTCCTCTGCAGATGCAACCTCAGTCTTCGACTTAGGATAAAGACTCTCTGACCTCAATGCTTTCCCCACGATTGATTAAAACGTCTCATCGATGTGGTTAATAAGCCTTTCCCCCAAGTACTGATCTAAGCCTATTATGAACTTCTCGTTCTTCTTCTCAGGAGTGTCGATAAGAGATAATCCATACTTTGATAAAGTATCGAACTCAGCAATATACTCCGAGACAGCTCTACCATTCTGCTTTAGCTCCAAGAACTTCCTAAATAACTCTGACTTCTGAGCAGCTGGGATAAATTTTTCACCGAATCGGGCCTTAAACTGATCCCATGTAACTTGGTCCTCTGAAGTAGCAGCCTTAATAGCATTCCACCAATTCATCGCCCGTCCTTGCACCTGACGGGACGCTAGCTTTATTTTCATCGCATCCTCGATACCTAAGTCTTCGAAAATACGTTCACAGCTATCCAACCAATCCTGAACATCCGTAGTCGATTCCGTTCCATGGATCAGCTTTCCACCAAGACTAGTGTAATCCTTGCATAGCTTGGCGAAATCGGCCCTAGGCGCCTGCACCGCTGCACCACCACCATTTACAGCATTGGGAACTGCTCCTTGCACATTTCTGAGCATCTCCCTCATGAAGTCAGTAAACATAGCCCTCATGTTATGAGCATTCCCGTTGTTGGCTCCTCTACCAGCACCCCTCGTATATCGGCTCATCGTTCAATCTGTAAAGAGAAACGATTAACCATCCTCTTTGTGGTGTCAGTGCAGTGTGACTTCATCCTTAGCTATACTAGTAGTATATATATAGCTTTTGAAAACCAAAATAATCACAACTACGCGCTCTCATATACGCATTATCTCTCCCTGGTGTCTTTCCCTTGGTAAACTACGCAACCTAGAGCTCTAATACCATATATGACGGCCTGCCCCGCACCAACCGACAGTTCCCATGAAAGTGCGATGTGCCGATGTCCAACCAGCACGGGACGATCGCCAAAGAAAGGAAAAAGAAGAGAACTTACTGGTGAACTAATAAAAGAACCTGTAGAATATCTCACAGCGCATGGAATAAAATATAATAATAACATACTTCGACATAAAACAGATGAAACAGTGCATAAGCTGAAAATTAAACATCATAGCAGCGGAAAATCCAATTACAGCTTATGTTCCACATCATCATTATTACAACTTTAAAACTGTCTCTAAAGCAAAAGAAAGGAAAGGTACACTACTAATGGCCAAAGTAGTGACCAGCAGCGACACAGGGAGAATATCTATATATATCATACGTGGGAGCCTCCTTCTCATCTCCGGTACAGCTACCCGTGCATACCACCAAACATGTCTCTAGTCTACCCGTTTAAGAGCACCTAGAGTAATAAGAAGAGACATAAAACTCTGGGTCAGACAAAATTCTGGTATGAGCGATAAGAATCAAACAGAACAATAACAGACCGTACCTGAACCTGGACCTGCAACCAAAGAGTTAGCACAACATACCGCTCAATACTCTAAGGTGCCACGAACATATGTGTAAAGAATACGGGGGTGGGGGTGTGAATGTCATAATGAAAGCAAACAATCAAACATAACAACCATCCTCACATCTCTCACTCAGTGCATAAAGCATACGACATCCACCACCTTGATAACCCTATTCCTTGCTATGATCACTCTGCCCCATGGAGTCATGATGACACCACTGCACTGATCCACAGCCACTAGTCTTTGCTATGTCCACTTTGCCCCATGAAGTCATAACAACTCCATTGCACTGGCTCATAGCCACACTACGATCACTCTGCCCCATGGAGTAATAACTACCCCACTGCACTGATACGTAGCCTAACATCCGTCTTGGTGGTGAATCAAAGCTATGGACGTCGATAACCCCTTAGCACACGTCCCGCAGCAAAGCCCAACTCATGAAGTTGACTCGTTGGTTCCCAACTAGATCCTGAGTACAAACTTCCCACTTGGGCTACCTTTGCATCTTGGGTTTCAGTCTTCTCCAGAACGGTTCGGATATGTACCTCTTCACTATGCTTCGTATCGTGCTCCTCGAAGTAGTCATGTCTGTGATCATCCACATCGGGTAGGGTTGGATTTCTCCATCCAAATCGGTTCGGATCGCGATCGGTTCGTGATAGGCAGCGGATCGGGTCGGGTCTTCATCACCAGTTCGAGCTCGATTCCTGATCGGATCGGGGTCTCCAAGCGGTTCGGGTCGGATGGCTCTCCAGATGAGCGGGTCAAATCGGAGCTTCAAATGCAAGGGATCGGTTTGGTGCCATCATCCATGAGCGGTTCAGATTGGGTAGTGCTCCAGGATCGGGTCGGAGCTTCATGGTGCTCCGCGGTTCGGTTCGTGCTCCCCTCCTCTGATCCGATCCGGTTCGGCTAATTTCCTGCACTTCTTTCCAGCGACTGTTTTACGCCATTCGACGGCATTTTCGACCAATCTAACTTTTCTAATCAATCACAAAACACACCATACATTCATAGCAACATGTAGAATCGACCACTAACATCAAGACGACAATTTGATAGGTTAAAACGGGTCAAGCATAGCCAAAATCCTATATTTTCCCTTAAGCATGTTTAAGCAAAAACTAATGATAGCATTAGTAAAACTTAACCAAATTTTCTAACAGAGGTCTAAAACAATATTTCGAAATTTTTTCAGATTTTTAACATTTATAAATTCGCTAATTATCACTAATTACCCTTAATTAACCATAATTAGTGAGGAACTCTGCAAATCACTTACCTTAGCCACAAATAAAATATCAAATCTGAAAGGATTCTCTGTTTGGCGCTGTTCCCAAGGCTATACAGCAGTTCTATCTCGATTCTCGTGATAATCCGCTTTGTTTTGATGAAGATTT
Source organism: Allium sativum (assembly GCA_030737875.1). Classification (NCBI taxonomy): domain Eukaryota; kingdom Viridiplantae; phylum Streptophyta; class Magnoliopsida; order Asparagales; family Amaryllidaceae; genus Allium; species Allium sativum. The sequence continues at coordinate 603,782,313 of CM060916.1, read as the reverse complement.
GGCTTAATCCTTGATTAGAAAGTGGTTTAGAGGTGTTTTAGATGTTGGAGGCCATTACTAGGGTTCTAAGAATGAAAGTGGCGGCTGTAAAAGTGAGAAAAGGGTGTTCTCTAAACCCTAACAGCCCTTAGATACTCCAAATCCCGAAATTCCCCTTTGGGCCTAGCTGTTAATCACCCGGTTAAGCCCAATTAAGCTGTTTTTCACCACCTGAAACTTGTTTCAGCCATATCTCCCAAACGGTGAGTCCGTTTGGCTAATATGACAACTCTACGGAAAGGTAAACCATCATTCGGATCTAATGGAAGTGGTTTCAGGTCAAACCTCCTTTCCAATCAAAAGTCATGGCTGAAACAAGATAAGGTAGGGGTAAAACGGTCATTTAAAAATCGGCATAAATCATGAATATTGGAAATGACACCAATAGTCGTCTCCCAAAGTTACATGACCATACGACTTCGTATGTGAAAGAAATAAATATTCTACGATCCTTCGATACGTAGAATGAGGGTCGTTACAGATTATTTTGTCAATTCTAATATGACAAAAATATACCATCCAATTAACAGATCAACAAGCATCATCAAACAATTTTACATCCAATCACGCACATTTAGTAAAATATTACAGCGCATGTGTAACACTAAAATTATGGTTAACAAATTTTAATTATATAAATAAAGGAATATAATTTCTCACATTGATTTTGATTTTGTAACGTTCAGATCTGAATTTTCTCTAAATTTTGAAAGTGCTCCTTTTTAGATCTGGATTGTTCTACAGTGTAGATCTCGGAAAGATGATTCCAACGGATTTCGTTTCATCAAATTCTGATCTGATTTGAATGAGATATCATTGTTTATACGTTAATTACAATTTTAAAATAATTAATTAATAATTTAATTAAGTAAATACCCTTGAACTTTTCCTCTTTTACAATCCTTCTTTCCATCGTCTTATTCTTCACAGGAAAACCGAACCCATCGTTCCACTCTGTCCCCAGCTTGCGCGCAGCCAGAACAACCACCGAACCCAGATCCCGAGCCGCCACAAAGACCGCCATGACGCCGCCATCCCACGCCCTGAGCTGCGTGGAGCTCGGTGGGCCCCTGCCTTCTCGAATTGCATACAAACGTGGGGGTGTTTGGACCCCGAAATCTCCCAATTTACTCAACTATAATTGATCATCACCGTATGAGATGAAAGCCCTCGAAGTTCTCTCTGATTTGGTTTTATTATCTTCGAAAATTAATGTGCGGATTGATAGAAATTTGGATCCAAAATTCTGATCTTTGAGGCCATCGGTTATGAGGGTGGAGGCTGCTCTACTTGGAAATTAGGGTTTCTAGGTTAATTTGGCTATTATTTATAATATAATAATTCTAGTTATTGGGTTTAAGCCCGCTAATCTTTTTCTGCTCCAATTTCAGCCCAACAACAGTCATTCCTAGCTAATAACCCCCGTTCTGGATCCAATGAGCCATGTCCCGTGAGCCTAAATGACCATCTTTAGCCAATTTTATTTAATTTAATATTTAAGTCATTTATTTATTTATTCCAGTCGTACAATTGAATTTACTGGGGCCACATACGGACTCTAAAAATTACAGAAAAAACATATTTGTTTATTTACATCTAAATATGCAAATAAAAATATAATCTTTTAACTACAATGCTTATTTGCATCTAAATATGCAAATAAAAATATAATATTTTAACTACAATGTTTATTTGCATCTATATATGCAAATAAAAATATAATCTTTTAACTACAATGTTTATTTGCATCTAAATATGCAAATAAAAATATGATCTTTTAATTTCAACATTTTATCTGTATCAATAGTGCAAATAAAAGTATAACTTTTTATTGCAATGTATATTTGCATCAAAAATGCAAATAAAAGAATAACTTTTTATTTCAAAGTATATTTGCATCAAAGAATGCAAATAAAAGAATAACTTTTTATTTCAACGATATCACATGAAAATGTAATCATATTTCTATGTAAACACATTCCTAAGGTAAACATATTTCTAAGGTGATCATAATTCTAATGCAACATTTTATTTTTATTTCTAAAATGTCAATTTTTAATCTAATGCACATTTCTAACCAAAGATGGTATTTTATTTCTAATGTACATTTCTAACCAAAAATGATATTTTACTTTGACATAACATGGTCTAATCAAAATGATATTTTTAATCCAATGTGACAATTTTAACACAAACGATGTTTTTATTCTAATTTGACAATTCTAATTTATTATGACCAAAATGATAAAATTGTTTACAACAATTTTATAATAACAAAATGACATATTTGTTTTCAACTATTTCATTTTGAAAAATATGATACATTTGTTTTAACTATCTTTCTAATCAACACCATTGTTAATCTTTTAGAATCGACAAATCTAATTAACACAATTGTTAATTCTTGAATTAACAAATCTAATAACTCAACATGATGATTTGGTTTCACAATTTGGTTACAACAAAAATGATAAATTTTTGTTTTCAATCTTTCCGTCACAACAAAATGATATATTTGTTTCCGACAATTCTGTAACACTACTGACAAGTTTGTTCTCATCAATTTTATAATAACAAATTGACATATTTATAATTTAACTAATTTAATGAACAAAAATGTAACTTTTCGATTTAACTATAATCTAATTAACAAAATGTTAATCTTTGTTTAACCATAATCTAATTAACAAAAATGTTAATTTCAACACACCGTATATTGACAAAATGAAAGTTTTACTTTGTCAATTTTGATTTAACATAAATGGCATGATTATTTTGTCAATTCTAATATGAAAAAAATATACCATCCAATTAACAGATCAAAAAGCATTATCAAATAATTTTACGGCCAATCACGAACATTCAACAAAATATTACATCGTATGTGTAACATTAAAATTATGAATAACAAATTTTAATTATATAAATAAAGGAATAGAATTTCTCACTTTGATTTTGATTCTGTAACGTTTAGATCTGAATTTTCTCTGAATTTTGAAAATGCTCCTTTTCAGTTCTGGTTTGTTCTATGGTGTAGATCTCGGAAAGATAATTCCAACGGATTTCATTTCATCAAATTCTGATTTGATTTGAATGAGATATCATTGTTTATACGTTGACTACAATTTTAAAATAATTAATTAATAATTTAATTAAATACCCTTGAACTTTTCCTCCTCTACAATCCTTCTTTCCATCGTCATCTTCTTCACAGGCAAACCGAACCCATCGTTCCACTTTAGCTTGGCGCCGCCAGAACAACCACCGAACCCAGATCCAGAGCCGCCACACCGACTGCCATGACGCCGCCATCCCACGCCCTGAGCTGCATGGAGCTCGGTGGGCCCCTGCCTTCTCGAATTGCGTGCGAACGTGGGGTGTTTGGACCCCGAAATCTCCCAATTTACTCAACTATAATTGATCATCACCGTATGGGATGAAAGCCCTCGAAGTTCTCTCTGATTTGGTTTTATTATCTTCGAAAATTAATGTGCGAATTGATAGAAATTTGGATCCAAAATTCTGAGCTTTGGAGCCATCGGTTATGAGGGTGGCGGCTGCTCTACTTGGAAATTAGGGTTTCTAGGTTAGTTTGGCTATTATTTATAATATAATAATTCTAGTTATTAGGTTTAAGCCCGCTAATCTTTTTCTGCTCCTATTTCAGCCCAACAACAGTCATTCCCAGCTAATAACCCCCAATCTGGATCCAATGAGCCATGTCCCGTGAGCCCAAATGGCCGTCTTTAGCTTTTTTATTTAATTTCATATTTAAATCATTTAATTATTTATTCCAGTCGTACAATTAAATTTATCGGGGCCACATACAGACTATAAAAATTACAGAAAAAATATATTTGGTTTGGTTATGATGATATGGTCCTAACAAAATTAATTTCGTCGAATTCCGAGACCGTTTGAAAAATGGCTATTTTCAAATCGATTAAATTTGACTGAAATTGTCAAAACACATTTTCTTTTTCCACGCTCCCATATTAATTCGAAAAATTCTAAAAATTGAAACCTAGCAATAATTTGACATTCCGGTTCCAGCAAAAGTGGTTTCGTCGAAAATAGAGGTCGTTTGAAACATGACTATTTTTAAGGCCAATATACCATATTGAAAAATATATAAATTATACAGAGACTATTCTAAATTTTAAACCGGCCATAACTTACAACTTTTAAAGTGAAATTTCAATTTTTCTGATTCGTTAGAAAGATAATGTTAAACAGATTCAAATATTTCTTGTTTTACTGAAATTCAATTTATTTTGAATCCTATACATTCAGTTAAAGTTTAAAATCAAAATTTCAAACTGCAGCACTATTTCTATCTCCTTCTATATTCAAATTAAATTTATTCGTTATAAATTCGATTAAAATAAATTTTTGGTCGTTATTATTTAAAATAAATTATTCTAAATATTCAAAATCCTTTAAAATTTCTAAAATAAAAATTTCAAATTGGCCCCAAAATTTCGGGTTGTAACAATTGGGCTTGTAGGATGAAATTTTATTTGCAGTCTAATGGTTTAGATATTCGGAATATTACCCAAGTAGAATACATAGAGCCCCAAACTGAATATTCAAAATGGATACCAGACCAAAAGACTCAAGCACATAATAATTCTAAGGCTATGAACATTTTATTTTTCTCTTTAGATAGAAATGAATTTAATCGAGTTTTATATGTAATTCTTCATATGAAATTTGGAGAATACTGAAAGTCACACATGAAGGCACCAATAAAGTAAAACAGACTAAGATATCTATGCTGACCCACCATTTTCAACTTTTTCGAATGAAACCAAATGAATCTTTTCTGGTATGTATTCTAGATTTCAAGATGTTGTACATGCCTTAATATCATTAGGAAAGAAAATTACTGAAGAAGACCAAGTCAGAAAGATCTTAAATTCACTTCCTAGTGAATGGGATCAGAAGACTCTAGCAGTCGAAGAAGCCAATGATATTAGTACTATGTCAATAGAAGAATTAACTGGTAATCTAATGTCCTATGAAGTGAAGTTGCAGGTTAGAAAAGAGAATCAGAGAAATGAGAAGAAATCACTGGCATGTAATGCAATGATTGATAATGATGAACCAGATGATGATACTGTTGATAATGATATCGAGTTTATTACCAAGAAGATCAAGAAATTTTTGAAGTACTGGATAACGAAGAAACTTTGAAAAATTAACAACAATAATTCCAGAAATGGGAATGTTGTTAGATGTTTCAAATGTGATAACCCCGGTCATTTGAAAAGAGATAGTCCCAACTTGAGAAAACCAAAGCACATTCCAAATACTTTCAATAACGAGATGAAACAGGCATTCAATTCAACACGGGATGACTCATCATCAAGCGATAGTGATTTAGAAACAGAAAATGCTAATGTATGCTTCATGGCAATGGATGACCAGGTATGGAATTTTGATAAAGAAATTACTAAAGTTTTAAATGATATGCATCAAAGTTATGAAATAGTTAGGAAAGAGTACAATAATAGTTTGGTAGAAGTAGGTAGATTAAAAATATTTAATGAAAAGTTGAGTAAAAAAAGCAATGTCTAGAAGACGAAACTGAAAGATTTAACGGTCTTAAAAGTGGAAAGGACTTAACACTTAGAAGTTTTGAAAAACTGAAAAGTGAAAACGAGTCCTTAAAATCAGAAAAAATTTCAATGAAGTCACAGATCATTGATCTGAATAAGAAAATAACATCTCTAGATAATGTTATTCTTAATCATAGTAAGGATTTTGATAAAATGAAAATTGATGTTGATAAATTTAACAAAGGAAAGGATAATCTAGAGAAATTATTATCTACATATAAACACAATAGGAATAATCATGGAATTAGATATACCCCTAAGGCTAAATCAAAGAAAGATAGTAGTCAATGTACTAAGTTTGTTAAAGTCACCAAGTTCAAATCAAAACTTAGGAAATTAAAGTTAGATCCTCCAAATATGGTCATTAACTTATGGATTCCAAAATGGTTGGATAATACCGAAAAAGAACAGTATATTGATAATTTTATTAATAAGGTTCATTTATCTAATGATTATATTTTGAAAGGGCCTTCAAATTCTTCATGGGTTTGGCATCCAAAACATAATCCCATGGACCCCGAAATAAAAAGGGTACCAGTGTGCATATTTTATAATTTTTCAGGTACCAAATAGCCGATGCTCAAAGCATATGACAACAAATCTATTGAATCATGGATAAATATGAAAAGAATTTGTTATTGGCATCAACAAATTTAGTAACTCTAAAACTCATATGATTATTTAGTTTATTTCTTGTTTTGATTTCCCCACTTGTTATATATATATATATACACACACACACAAACTCTACATATTGTCTAGCAGTCATCTGAATAATTCTTTTTACCCTTTTTGTTGATGACAAAAGGGGAGAAAAAGTATACATAGACTAGATAAAATGATAAGGGAGTGCATAGAGTTAGGGGGAGTCAAATATAAAAAGTATTATATTTTATCTCTCAAATATTTATATTGTTGTCCTCATCAAAAAAGGGGAGATTGTTAATACCCTAGGTACCTTAGGTATTGATTTTGATGACAACAACCATATAAACATTACTACTAACATTTCATTGAGTTGTTCAGTTACATTAGATATATTGTGGAGATATTTAAACAAGAGTACAAAAGAATAATTATAGAAGAAAGATAATCAGAATAATTGAAGATCAAAGCCTATTATAGAAGAATGATGAAGAACAAAGGTGTTTGAAGTGATGAGGAGTTGGTTGAACCATAGAATATATTATTAAAGATCCCATGTCAATTATACTTGAAGATAATCAACCATCTCAACCGAATCACTAAAATGCACAAATATAAGGAAATTTGAAGTGCAGAAAGTTTGCGACACTTATAAGTGTTGCTGGCATATTTGCAACACAAGTATGTTGACATACTCTTTTTTGTATGTCGACATATAAAGGCTAGTCCAGATTTTTGAATTTAATTTGAGTAGTTATTTCCCTCCAGCCTTTCACCAAAAGACACATCCTTTCATACACTATATAAAGGCCTCTAGTAACGAATTTTTACACATTAATTTCACATTTTCTTCTATTCCTTCTTCTCCATCTATTCGCTACAAAATTCCATTGAAAACTATCCTGTTACTCTTGCAAAATTCACTCTCTTTCACTCCTATTCTTCATTGATTTGCAAGCCACGTAATATCAGGGAGTTGTGCTTGAATTCATATCATTCTCTCTCTGATTTAATCCTATTTCCTCAAAGAATTCAAAGATATATTGCCATTGGAGGTCTATAGGATCATTATATCAAATCTGCAAGAATCTGTATAGAAGATACGTCTACTTGCCGTTGTTTGTTGTTGTTGTTGATAAGGAGAAGGTGTATCTTGTAGCCCGTGGAATTCAGATTGTAAAGGTGTTCTTGCCACCCGTGGAAAGCAAGCGATTATAGTGAAATTCTGCACGGTGGAGTGCAGGACTGGATGTCGGATTGGTTAATCCAAACCAGTATAAAAATCCTGGTGTTATTTACTTTACTGCCTTTTATTTTATTGCTTATTTTTTTGATTTGAATTTGAATAGATATAGTTTATATCTCTAGTGCCTGAATAACCTTAAGGTCCTAACAGAGGACACCAGTCCCACTTTGTCGATCTAGGACAATTTCTACCTACGATAGAATGTGACTAGCTCCTTATCCCTAATCCAAATCTACGTTCATTTGGCCAGTTCTAATTACCTTAATTAATCCATTTTCCATTTCAATCATTCAAATATTTATTTAAAGGTTTGTTTTTAACTCCAAATTAGTTTTAAATCTTCAAAATCATTATTCAATGATTACTTAACTTTGGAAGCCAATTTTGTTTTTAGTTGGGTTAAAGAATATAGGTTATTCAAGACATCATTCACGACAAACCCAAAATCCAAATTGATATCAAATATAAAGCTTTAAGCAGAAATCATATTGACTTATATTTAACATCAAATTTTGAAATCACAAATACCGTATAGGGAATAATGATACAAATATCTTCCTAATTCCTCAAACAGTATCCGTATAACTACGGAATCCAGTGTCGAAATATCCGAAGATTATTTCCATCCAAATCCAATTAATTTAGATTGATAAAACTTTATCTTAATTAAAATTTTTATTCAACACTCATCTTTTTCTTACATTCCAACTCATATTCAATTTCGGGTCAAAAATATGTCATTTAAAATACCTTTCACAATAAACCCAAGATCATACTTTCATTATAAATGAAATATTCACGGAAATCATATCAGCTGATAATCAATATAAATTCTCGTACTGAACTAACACTATAAGAGGAATAATGGCAAACCCTTTTAAAATCCACAAATAGTATATGTCTTCATCTGCAGATAATTATCTCGATTATCGATAAATCGATTCCCATTAAATTCAAATTTTGATTTATTAATCATCCAAAAATGATTACTCAAGTCATAGTTGAAAAATATTGAGTTTAAAACCTTTAAATAACCCATTTCAGACAATGTTGTCATAGCATCACAAAAAGCGCTACGAATAGGCTTATATTAGCTAATTTAGTCAAAATGACTTTTATATTATATAAAACTTCATTTTATCAATAAAAATCACTTTTAAACAATTTTTTAATTATTTATGACAATTTACCCCTATTTTTAATAATTTAAAAATAGTTTATTTCATTGAAAATCCAATTTCAGATCGTTAGCTGCAAATTCTGGATTTTTCCGGAAAATCGATTTTGACTTATTTCAAAATCTAACCGTTGGATCTTAAAACTTTACATTTCATTTGAAAGCCCTTTTCATTTCTAATCAAACATTTTTTGTTGCAGGAAAATTCGACGGCCGGATCTCCCGATACATCAATTTGAAGTCAATGGTCGAAATTCGCGAACTACCGCTGCGCGACTAGTCCTATTCAGACCAAATTTCGATTTATAATTAAACTTAAATCGAATCAATTCCAAAATAGCTTATTAATTATAAATTATATAATTACTTGTAGAAACTATATTTCAATGGTTTCACTTAAAAATCACATATCCATTATTTAATCATTATAATATTATTTAAAACATTAAAATAATATTATTTTTTGAAACTTATTATTTGAAGTCCAAATTTTCCTGAAGTTCATTATAAAAGTAAATAAGATAGTTTGGAAAATAAAATCTTGTTAAAACATTCCCTGGATTCCCAAACCAAACTTTAATTTGTTTTTCTCGTTACTACTCATTCTTAAATAAAAGCTTGAACATGCCTTAACTACTTGAAAACTTATTCAAATAAAATTCTAATTCTTACGAAAACTATTCATAATTACTTAAACTGTATTTCAAAATCATTTCAGATTTAAAATTAAATTTTTTATTTTCCACTTAATATTTTTTTAATAAAATATTCAATGAAATTCCAAATTGGAATAAAACTCAATTAATCCCCATATCTTCCACATATGTGTGTATAGTGAATCCATAATCGCTATTAATATTTCAAATAACAGTACCATAATTTACAACATCCATTCACATATATGTATATGCATATGTATGTATATACACACAGTGTATGTATATACACATGTCATGGCATAAATCATATGGTATAAGCGTTAGACAATTAATGCTTATAAATTTTTCAATCAACAGATTAACCGCAATTATCCAATCATCAAATAATCATAAGCATTAATAACATCATACAACATCCAATAACAACATAGGGTGTCATTTACACAAGTGTTCATACCATATCCACAAAAATGTGACATCTTTATTACTTAAAATTAGGTGTACACATTTTTAACACATAAAGCAACCTCTTTAACACTTTAAACTAAGTGTTTACATTGTTAATACCTGAAGGCAACATTTTTAACACTTTAAAGTAAGGGTTCATGCTTTAAACATCTAAAGGCAACATTTTTAACACTTTAAAGTAAGAGTTTACACTTTAAACTCACAACGGTGATATTGTTAACCTTTTTACCAAAGTGTTCATGCTTCTCACACTAGTTACAACCAAACCAAATCAAAATCAAATCATTCATCGTCACATCCAAACCTAACATACATAAAAGCAAATATCCACTACTTTAACACATAAAGGTGCAATTTTTCCTCACTAACCACATCATTAACAATCAATTAACATCATAAACAACTTTTGAACATTATTAGCAAACATAAGTGACTAATTTAAGCTAGAAATCCAAATGTGAGTGAAAAGTTCTCACATGGGGATCCAGTCCTTCGTTCTTAAAGCTTTAAGTCTCCTTCGGCAGCCTTCGGGCATCACGAAAGATTGTCCAGTCAAGATCCTATTTAAATTTTCCAATTCTTACTAGATTGAAAACAAATTGAAAAGGAAGCATCTTTTTTTTAGTCTTAGATGCTAAAGGTTAGATTTTTACAAGTTATAGGCCTAGATCTATAAAGTAGAAAAGTGTAAAAGTGGTTTAGAGGCGGAAAAATGGAATATTTGCCATTATACGTTTTAGGCGTGTGGAACATAGAGGATTGTAGGGATTTAGCTTGCAAATGAATGTGTGTATGTGCTAGTAGGAAGGAATCGAGATGAAGTGAGGTGGTTTGGAGCTAGAAAAGTGGGGAGAAGGGGAGAGATGGATTTGGCCATAAGTAAGAAGGAAGGAGGAGGCCATTGAAGCTAAGGTGGAAGGAGAAAGAAGAACAAAACAAAATGAAACTCTCTCTCACCACATGCATAAGACTTAAGAAAAGGGAAGCGTGGAAGAAGATGATAACTGTAGTGAGAGGAGGATTTGTTGTCTTGTAAAGGGAGAAGAATGGACAAATTTTAGACAACTCAAAAGTGGATTTGAAAGGGAGAAGGAGACCTCTAAACGAGGTCATATGGTGTTGTTTCCTTGCCTTGGAAAGGAAGGGGTGATGTGTTGAGTAAGGAAGGAGGGAAAGGAATAAGATGACACCTCAAAAGGAGGGGGAGTGGTGTGCACATGGACGTATCTTTGAGTGGAATCTTGTTGTGGCATATAATGATAACCATTATATTGTTTAGTTAAGTAAATTAGGGTTTAGTTAGTTTAGCACAATTTTTTCATTCCTTGGCTAATGATGTTAACTAAAACACTTAACCAATTTCAATAACAAAATTATAAATCAACAATTTGTTTTTCGAACAATGTTTTACCCATTATTTGATTAATTTTGAAGTAAAATATATATTATCGAATCAATTATATACATGTGTTCAAAAATCCGTTTAAAAAATTATCTTAAATCCATATTTTAGTGACTAAAAATACGATCATTACAATCTCCCCTACTTAAAAAGATTTCGTCCTCGAAATCGAAGACGGAATTGAAGGTCATTTACTTAACCAACAGAGTCACTAATCTAACAAATCCATTATTCTAACTAGCTGACAAAACCTTTGTTGTTTTCCCTTTGTACTATGTAATATTTCTTCCACAACTTAAGTATATTTTAGAATTTATTAACTATCCAATATCGTCGATAATTTCCATTTCTAACTCAAATTATTTATACTTACTATAATCAATCCCTTTATATTTAAAATATAACATTTCAGAACAATTTTTTAAAATCAATTTCATACTGTAATACAATCTCTCTCTTTCGTATATGCAATACTCCTAACTCATTCTAGGGCATTACTAACCCCATCTCTAATGAGTTTTTCTTATAGGATATTAATAATCCTAGCCTGATGAGTTCTTTTCCTTCTTTTCTAATGAGTTGTACCCCAAAGCTTTGTAAACCAAAGCTCTGATACTGTAACAACCCGAAAATTCGGGCCAGTTTAAAATTTTTATTTTGGCAATTTTAGCGAATTTTGAATATTTAAAATAGATTATTTTAAATAATAACGACGAGAAATTTATTTTGAATATAATTCGAACGTATATATTTATACGCGTCGTCGTTAGAATATAAATATTTATATATAATTATAAATAGAATTGAAAATGGCGCGGTAGTTCGATAATTCGATTTCAAACTTCAATTGAATGTACCGGGTGCAAAACAATCCGGATTTTAGTGAAACCAAAAACATTAGGATCTAATTGATAATATCTTTCCAACGAATCCGAAAAATCAAAATTTCATAGCGTGAATCAAAAGATATGTCCAGTTGAAAATTCTGAATAGTCGTTATGGAATTCAGGCCCTTAAAAATCGAAATTTTGCAAGCGACCTCGGATTTCGACGAAACCAGTTTTGTTGGATCCGCAGTGTCAAATGATTGCTAGGTTTCAAATTTCATAATTTTTCAAATCAATATGTGAGCGTGGCAAAGGAAAACGCGTTTGACCAGTTTTAGTTGATTTTAATCGACTGGAAATTGGCCATTTTTCTAACGGTCTCAGAATTCGACGAAATTAGTTTTGTTAGGACCGTATCGTCAATACGAGGCTAGAAAATATTTTTCTGGAATTTTTCTGGTTAGTATGTGACCCCGGTGATTTGAAATGTACATTTAAAATTCAATATAGTGATTTAAATGTAAATTTAACGGAAACTGATTGTAACGATCAAAACAGCTTGCGATACATATCCCATTGTGTTCGGAATGGGGGTAAAACGCTATGGACGACAGGCGGTGGGCCTCGTTTAGAGGACGTATGTAAAAGTCAACTTTTTAGTAAATAATAATAATAATAATAAAATATATATAAAATATCTTCATCCTCTATACCCTGGCCCCCCCCCCCCCACCCCCGATTAAATTCAGTCGAACGAGAAAAAACAAAACCTAAATCTAAATCGCTCGACAGCCAGCCTCCTCCTCCTCACGACAGGCGACGATCGCGCCCACCCTCAGCGATGCCACTGCGTCGATCGACAACCGCCTCCCCTCCTTCCTCTTTCTCCTTTCTGAAACTCGCACCCCCCTGACGGTAATCCCAATCCGCCACCATCCCTAGCCACTGCATCGAAGCCGCTACCACCACTGCATCGTCCCAGTGCCAGAGCTCCTCCGCCTCCGGCCACGTCAGAAACCCCCCCCCCCCGTCGAACGGTGACGCCCCCTCAGTTTTTTTCCTCGCTGTAAGTGTTTATTAGCTTATTTGTTTTAATTATTTAATGTATTAGATTTTTGAAAACAAAAAAAAATGAATTTGCTTTTGAAAACAAAAATGAATTTGCTTTTGAAAAAAAAATGAATTTGCTTTTGAAAAAAAAATGAATTTGCTTTTGAAAACAAAAATGAATTTGCTTTTGAAAAAAAAATGAATTTGCTTTTGAAAACAAAAATGAATTTTGCTTTTGAAAACAAAATTGAATTTTGCTTTTGAAAACAAAAATGAATTTGCTTTTGAAAAAAAAAATGAATTTGCTTTTGAAAACGAAAAATGAATTTGCTTTTGAAAACAAAAATGAATTTGCTTTTGAAAACAAAAATGAATTTGCTTTTGAAAACAAAGTTTGCATTCTTTTTTTAAAAATAAAATTGACATTATTTTTAAAATAGAAGAGACGATTTTCGCTTATACAAAGATTAGATTTTCAATTGTGTAAAAAATATGATTTTTATATATTGAACATCGAAGTAAAAATATGATTTTTATATATTGAATAGCGAAGTAAAAATTCGATTTTTATATATGTAGTGGCTACGGGCAACGAAGATGATGAAGATGCGATAGCGATGAAGATTTCTATCAATGAAGTGCCGTGGAGCTAGGATAGCTATCTGTGAGAATTTCTCACCTTTCAATTTCTTTTCTAGTTATATATATATACTAGGATGCAGACGGTGCTTAGTAGCACCCGACACAATCGTCCACAGACCATGGACTTGTTTGTTTGATTTCAAAAATTAGTTAGATTATTTGATTGAAATTGAATTGTTTGGTGAAATGAATGGATTTGATTGATGTGTGAATGGCGTGGGCCTTCACTAGACCGGGGATAAGGCTAGGCCTCGTCCCGTTTCTAGTATCGTGCCGTTATGCCGCCGAAATTTTCTAAAATATGTTAGAAAAATAAAAATATCATTTTATTGAATAAATGAACCGAATAGAATATTCATAGGTTGAATAAAATGTTTTATCGTTAAAAATATAATTTTTAACGTGAATGTGAATAAATAAATATTCATTTACAAACCGGACGGTTTGTTTATGTACACCTATTTGAAGGACATTGATTGGGACGATAAATTTTACACATCGCCCAACTGCACAACTAAAATCTGTGTTTGATTGTTTGAAACCCCACACGGGTGTTGGGATGAAATTTGAAGTTCACTCATCCTGATTGATTAAATATGTCGATCGATTGATTGATATGCTGTTATAAGCGTTAGATATCCATATTTGATGCTTATACAGTGTAGTGCACTTTGGTTGATGGTTGATTATTTTTCAATGCTATTATGTACATGTGTTGTATGAAAATCCATATAATTAACTTTATATGGTAATTGATTGGGCCTCATTCCAATTTGAAAAATAAAGAATATTATAAAATAAAGGTTCATGTGTTGACAGTACTCATCCGTTGAGATTAGTCATGTGTTGAACGAAATATTTTAGTAATAAAATTTACATCTTTATCAATATAAAATAAAGGTTCATGTGTTGACAGTACTCATCCATTGAGATTGGTCATGTGTTGAACGAAATATTTTGATAATAACAACTATTTTGAAAAAGAAATATTTGAAATAGAATATTTGGAAATAGAAATTTATGAAGCCATGTTGATTAGATTGACGCCATTTTGACGTAAACGATATTTATATCGATTTTATTCATTTTGAAATGAATTGAATTGAAAACGATTTCGAAATGAATTGAATTGAAAACGATTTCGAAATGAATTGAATTGAAAACGATTTCGAAATGAATTGAATTGAAAACGATTTCGAAATGAATTGAATTGAAAACGATTTCGAAATGAATTGAATTGAAAACGATTTCGAAATGAATTGAATTGAAAACGAATTCAAATTGAATTGAAATGAATTCAAATTGAATTGAAATTTGAATTGAATAGAAATGAATTTTAAAACGAATTTATAAAGAAGAATTCAATTTTAATTTGAATTGAAAAGAAAGTTGAAATTGCTTTTGAAACGATTTTAAAACTATTTAGATAATTCGTTTTAAATAGAAATCGACGAAGTATATATTATATATATAATATAATGGCCTGAATAGAACGCGCCGCGCCGCGGCAGTTCGTGAATTTCGACCATTTATTTCAAACGGACATTACGGGAGATCCGACCATCGGATTCTCCTAAAACCGGAACCGTTGGGTTCGTATCTAAAAGAGCTTTCTAACGAATATTAGAAATTTGAAATCTAACGGTTGGATTTGGAGTTACGTCCAAATCAAATTTGAAAAAGGTCGCTGTAAGTGCAGTTCGATGGCCATTGATGGAAATCGACTGTACGGGCCTTGATAAAATTATTAAAAATAGTAATAATTTGTGTAAAATCATAAGAAATGATTTAGAAAGAATTGAGATGAAAAACTCCATACTTGAAAAGATAAAAATAGATTTTTATCGAAATGAACTAGTTTTGAACTAGAACTATAATTCTATTTATTTTTAAATAAATAAATTGAATTTGAAAAGGGTTTTGAAAATAACCAGAATTTCCAATGATTGCATTGGAATGGATTTGAATTGAAATTGCCTTCGGAATATTTCGATGTTGGATTTCGTGATGATACAGATATTGTTATGGGAATTTGAAAGATATATATATATCGTTATTTCCAATGCGATATTTGTTAGTCGTAGAATTTGATATTGAATATAAGTCGGTATATTTTCTATTCAGAGCCTTGTATTGAATATCAAATGTGATTTGGGTTTGTCGTGAATGGTGTCTTCACTAACACTGTTCTTGAACCCAGTTGAGAAAAGATTAAATCTTTTTATTTAGATTTAATGAAGTGTACCAATTCAATAATATTTAATTGGAATTGAATTGATATTGATATTGGGTTTATCGTGAACAGTGTTTTAAATAACACTTGTTCTTTAACCCGATAATTAATGGAATGATTTTTGGGTTTATCGTGAACAGTGTTTTAAATAACACTTGTTCTTTAACCCGATAATTAATGGAATGATTTTTGGGTTTATCGTGAACAGTGTTTTAAATAACACTTGTTCTTTAACCCGATAATTAATGGAATGATTTTGGGTTTATCGTGAACCGTGTTTTAAATGACACTGATTCTTTAACCCAGTCGAAGATTAAAACTAAGTGGAGTTTTAATGAATCTTTAATTAGATTGAAATGATCGAAAATGGAGTATCACCAGTTTTGCTCCAGGCGATAGTTAAATCTTTAATTAGATTTGAACGTGAAATGGTAATTGAATTTACCGATAACACTGTGGTGTTAGATATGAAGTATTACCAGTTTTACTTCATGGGATGAATAGGTTGGGATGGGGAAATTAAAATAAATAATTACTTCGGTAAGGTTCACTAATCCCGACTAGTTTGAATTGAGATTCAAAAATAGAATAAAGAATGAATTCAAGGAATTTATCTTGGATAAAATTAATGGGAACCTTTCCCTATGAATGTGAAATTTAGAAACTAACTGTCGGTTAGCCAAGCAGAATGGTTTTCTGGATATTGATCTGATGTTGGTTTCGGCCTTCGGGGTTAATATTTGGGGAATTATTCTCTTGATTAATTTACGGTTAGTGACTGATGAATTGGAATGAGGCGTATGTTGTGTTTGTGTAACACTTATTTAAAATATACGCGAGTTATTCGGAAAGACCGGGTTTATCCCATTCTGAATAACTGATACGACGATAAGTCGAAGATGAAGACGATGGTCGAAGACCGGAGGTCTTCACGTCGTTTGGGTGATTACTGATGATCTTGATTGGGCTGTACACCCAAGAAGATGGAAACAGTTAGTGATCGTCCAGACGTACTTGGAGATCGATGGATATGCGGGGTACTAGGTGCCTCCGGTTTCGTTCAGACCCAGAACGGACTTGTAAATGGACTGTGTGTCTGACATTGGATTTTAGTCCGTGTGATTGATCTCTATTAAATATATATCTGTTTGGCGGCGGAGAATTTATTCTCTTGCTTAACGCCCTTCTCTGAGACGTACGAGCTCAGGGGTTATATATTGATGGATATCAAACGCATGGAGTGAATTGCCTGTGTGGCATGCCTAAGTGGCAATTGATCGAGGCTTCTGTTGAAAAGCAAAGTCTTGTGGTGATGATCAAAGTAAGGTCTTTGTGGCGTAGCTTTGTGTAACGTTGATTCGCGAGCTTCACACCCGGTATGAACCAAAAACGGGAGAGGACGTCAGGGAGGGCATGCGTTTCTTTCTAGCTAGAAGTGGCGTCAGTGGTTTTACACGCCCTGACGAGTTTGACTTATGTGGTTGTTGCTGTTGCGAGGCGCCTCGGATTGATCGGTCGTTCTCGAACCGATGGAGTCATTTAGTTGGCTCGTTTACGCCCCATAGGGCGGGGAAACGCATGTTCAGGGTTTAAGTTTAATCCACATCGGTGGACTGGCCCTGAGGATCCAAGGGTCACTCGAGCTCTGATCCTGAGGCTCGGGCTAGACAGTCTCGAATCGGTTGAGGACTATCTTTTGCCTCGGTTCATAGATGGAAATCCAATTTCCAAATACGTGACATTTGCGGTTTTATATGTAAACCTATATATGGCGACATAGTGGCATGGGACGCTCATGTCGCCTATGATTGATACTTATGATTTGAAGTTGTTTTATCCACTATGCACTTATAATAGTATCAAATGATTTGTTTTAAACGTATCAAGCATTCTTTGGCTGTTATAAGGGAAAACCCTATCCCCTGGCTTGCGTTGCATTGTGTGATAGGACCTGGGTCTTATAATAGCTTCATTTT
Source organism: Allium sativum (assembly GCA_030737875.1). Lineage (NCBI taxonomy): Eukaryota > Viridiplantae > Streptophyta > Magnoliopsida > Asparagales > Amaryllidaceae > Allium > Allium sativum. The sequence goes on along the minus strand of CM060916.1, from coordinate 603,764,328 downwards.
TCTTTATTTAGCATTGCGCTGTTTGTTTTATGCACTGGTATTCTTGGGAGGAAACCCGTTCCGTGTTATACGGCGTGGTCTCTTGATTTACCTAACTTTAAAAATAAAGATTAACTGTTTTAGTTCTCACACCAGTCCCATGACTGACCTGGAGTTTATTGTTTTAACCTAAACTCTGGGTGCCCCTATTTTGACACGGACAGCTAGTAGTTTTGGTTTTGCAGATTTATATTCACAGGATCCTGGTTAACAGCTGGAACGATATCCGGAAAGCTTTGTATCCGTATATCTACTTCTAGTTGTGTATTGTATTATTTTCCGCTGCTATGTATTTAAATGTAATTTAAATCTCTGATATTCCTGTGTAATATTTATTCATTTATACTCTATATATTCTTGTATTCTTGTATTCTGGTGCATTGTTGTAATATACAATGAAATGTTCTTTTATATGCGTTCTGTTGTGGCTTGTTCTCAAACTATCCACCGCTTTCCTTTACGGGGAAGTTACGGGTTTTCACAGTTGGTATCAGAGCTTTGGTTTACAAAGCGGAGAACAAGGCACATTAGAACCGTACGAAAGAATTCATCAGATATTGGATTAGCAATATCCAATGAGAGTGACTCGTTAGAGATGGGATCAGTAATATCCTAGAACGAGTGTGAAGAGTATATTTTTAAAGTGAAAACAAATTTTGTTTTGAAAATATAAATCAATTATTCGTATTTGATTATTTATTTGTATTGATTTTGGACAATTCGATATATAAAGAATTTGCATATACGGCTTGCAAACGTATATTCAAAATTTTAATATACTGGATAGATATAGGATCACACTCTAGTTGCCCGGGGATGGTTCTGATAATGCTGCAGCGTTACTAGCACTTATATTCGAGTGACGAAGGTGTGATATCTATATATTTCCATTAGACTGGTGCGAGAACCAAAAATTAGATAAGGCCTATTGTTGTGATTTGGCATCAAAAACATGATTTTTGTATATGTATCAAAATTATGAATTTGAGACTCTAATTCACTAATTGATTGATGTTTGTGTTGTTTGTTTATTTGTTTGATAATTTTGAACCGTTATGCCTAATTGAATCAAATGTTGAATTGTATTGAAATTTGGTTGCATTTGCTTGCATACATGTACTTACATTGAACAGGTCATAGCAAGGAGGCTAGAGCAGAGAATAAAATTTGTTTGCCCGACAAATAGGTACATGTTTACTACATAAATTACTGTTTTGTTTGGGTGATGATGATTTTATGAGCCTATTGGCTAGCCGCTTGGCTTTTTCTTTTTCTTTTTGAGATTAGAAGGACCGGGGAAGCTATTTGAAATTCCCCGATGCTCCCGGTGCAGGGGAGGTTATGGCGAAATTTTTCGAAAATTTAGGGTGTTAGCCAAATTTTTGAAATTCTCAGAAACTGAAAAGTTGGAGAATGGAAGCCAGATCGAACGTAGAGTTGATTAATCAAACCACTTTCGACTTTGTTCCTTTTCGGGGACGAAAAGTTTTAAGTGGGGGAGATTGTAACAACCTGAAAATCCGGGCCAGTTTAAAATTTTTATTTTGGCAATTTTAGCGAATTTTGAATATTTAAAATAGATTATTTTACATAATAACGACGAGAAATTTATTTTGAATATAATTCGAACGTATATATTTATACGCGTCGTCGTTAGAATATAAATATTTATATATAATTATAAATAGAATTGAAAATGGCGCGGTAGTTCGATAATTCGATTTCAAACTTCAATTGAATGTACCGGGTGCAAAACAATCCGGATTTTAGTGAAACCAAAAACATTAGGATCTAATTGATAATATCTTTCCAACGAATCCGAAAAATCAAAATTTCATAGCGTGAATCAAAAGATATGTCCAGTTGAAAATTCTGAATAGTCGCTATGGAATTCAGGCCCTTAAAAATGGAAATTTTGCAAGCGACCTCGGATTTCGACGAAACCAGTTTTGTTGGATCCGCAGTGTCAAATAATTGCTAGGTTTCAAATTTCATAATTTTTCGAATCAATATGTGAGCATGGCAAAGGAAAACGCGTTTGACCAGTTTCAGTTGATTTTAATCGACTGGAAATTGGCCATTTTTCTAACGGTCTCAGAATTCGACGAAATTAGTTTTGTTAGGACCGTATCGTCAATACGAAGCTAGAAAATATTTTTCTGGAATTTTTCTGGTTAGTATGTGACCCCGGTGATTTGAAATGTACGTTTAAAATTCAATATAGTGATTTAAATGTAAATTTAACGGAAACTGATTGTAACGATCAAAACAGCATGCGATACATATCCCATTGTGTTCGGAATGGGGGTAAAACGCTATGGACGACAGGCGGTGGGCCTCGTTTAAAGGACGTATGTAAAAGTCAACTTTTTAGTAAATAATAATAATAATAATAAAATATATATAAAATATCTTCATCCTCTATACCCTGCCCCCCCCCCCCCCCCGATTAAATTCAGCCGAACGAGAAAAAAACAAAACCTAAATCTAAATCGCTCGACCGCCAGCCTCCTCCTCCTCACGACAGGCGACGATCGCGCCCACCCTCAGCGACGCCACTGCGTCGATCGACAGCCGCCTCCCCTCCTTCCTCTTTCTCCTTTCTAAAACTCGCACCCCCCTGACGGTAATCCCAATCCGCCACCATCCCTAGCCACCGCATCGAAGCCGCTACCACCACTGCATCGTCCCAGTGCCAGAGCTCCTCCGCCTCCGGCCACGTCAGAAACCCCCCCCCCCCCCCCGTCGAACGGTGACGCCCCCTCAGTTTTTTTCCTCGCTGTAAGTGTTTCTTAGCTTATTTGTTTTAATTATTTAATGTATTAGATTTTTGAAAACAAAAAAAATGAATTTGCTTTTGAAAAAAAAATGAATTTGCTTTTGAAAAAAAAAATGAATTTGCTTTTGAAAAAAAAATGAATTTGCTTTTGAAAACAAAAATGAATTTTGCTTTTGAAAACAAAAATGAATTTTGCTTTTGAAAACAAAAATGAATTTGCTTTTGAAAAAAAAATGAATTTGCTTTTGAAAACGAAAAATGAATTTGCTTTTGAAAACAAAAATGAATTTGCTTTTGAAAACAAAAATGAATTTGCTTTTGAAAACAAAGTTTGCATTCTTTTTTTAAAAATAAAATTGACATTGTTTTTAAAATAGAAGAGACGATTTTCGCTTATACAAAGATTAGATTTTCAATTGTGTAAAAAATATGATTTTTATATACTGAACATCGAAGTAAAAATATGATTTTTATATATTGAATAGCGAAGTAAAAATTCGATTTTTATATATGTAGTGGCTACGGGCAACGAAGATGACGAAGATGCGATAGCGATGAAGATTTCTATCAATGAAGTGCCGTGGAGCTAGGATAGCTATCTGTTAGAATTTCTCACCTTTCAATTTCTTTTCTAGTTATATATATATACTAGGATGCAGACGGTGCTTAGTAGCACCCGACACAATCGTCCACAGACCATGGACTTGTTTGTTTGATTTCAAAAATTAGTTAGATTATTTGATTGAAATTGAATTGTTTGGTGAAATGAATGGATTTGATTGATGTGTGAATGGCGTGGGCCTTCACTAGACCGGGGATAAGGCTAGGCCTCGTCCCGTTTCTAGTATCGTGCCGTTATGCCGCCGAAATTTTCTAAAATATGTTAGAAAAATAAAAATATCATTTTATTGAATAAATGAACCGAATAGAATATTCATAGGTTGAATAAAATGTTTTATCGTTAAAAATATAATTTTTAACGTGAATGTGAATAAATAAATATTCATTTACAAACCGGACGGTTTGTTTATGTACACCTATTTGAAGGACATTGATTGGGACGATAAATTTTACACATCGCCCAACTGCACAACTAAAATCTGTGTTTGATTGTTTGAAACCCCACACGGGTGTTGGGATGAAATTTGAAGTTCACTCATCCTGATTGATTAAATATGTCGATCGATTGATTGATAGGCTGTTATAAGCGTTAGATATCCATATTTGATGCTTATACAGTGTAGTGCACTTTGGTTGATGGTTGATTATTTTTCAATGCTATTATGTACATGTGTTGTATGAAAATCCATATAATTAACTTTATATGGTAATTGATTGGGCCTCATTCCAATTTGAAAAATAAAGAATATTATAAAATAAAGGTTCATGTGTTGACAGTACTCATCCGTTGAGATTAGTCATGTGTTGAACGAAATATTTTAGTAATAAAATTTACATCTTTATCAATATAAAATAAAGGTTCATGTGTTGACAGTACTCATCCATTGAGATTGGTCATGTGTTGAACGAAATATTTTGATAATAACAACTATTTTGAAAAAGAAATATTTGAAATAGAATATTTGGAAATAGAAATTTATGAAGCCGTGTTGATTAGATTGACGCCATTTTGACGTAAACGATATTTATATCGATTTTATTCATTTTGAAATGAATTGAATTGAAAACGATTTCGAAATGAATTGAATTGAAAACGATTTCGAAATGAATTGAATTGAAAACGATTTCGAAATGAATTGAATTGAAAACGATTTCGAAATGAATTGAATTGAAAACGATTTCGAAATGAATTGAATTGAAAACGATTTCGAAATGAATTGAATTGAAAACGAATTCAAATTGAATTGAAATGAATTCAAATTGAATTGAAATTTGAATTGAATAGAAATGAATTTTAAAACGAATTTATAAAGAAGAATTCAATTTTGATTTGAATTGAAAAGAAAGTTGAAATTGCTTTTGAAACGATTTTAAAACTATTTATATAATTCGTTTTAAATAGAAATCGACGAAGTATATATTATATATATAATATAATGGCCTGAATAGAACGCGCCGCGCCACGGCAGTTCGTGAATTTCGACCATTTATTTCAAACGGACATTACGGGAGATCCGACCGTCGGATTCTCCTAAAACCGGAACCGTTGGGTTCGTATCAAAAAGAGCTTTCTAACGAATATTAGAAATTTGAAATCTAACGGTTGGATTTGGAGTTACGTCCAAATCAAATTTGAAAAAGGTCGCTGTAAGTGCAGTTCGATGGCCATTGATGGAAATCGACTGTACGGGCCTTGATAAAATTATTAAAAATAGTAATAATTTGTGTAAAATCATAAGAAATGATTTAGAAAGAATTGAGATGAAAAACTCCATACTTGAAAAGATAAAAATAGATTTTTATCGAAATGAACTAGTTTTGAACTAGAACTATAATTCTATTTATTTTTAAATAAATAAATTGAATTTGAAAAGGGTTTTGAAAATAACCAGAATTTCCAATGATTGCATTGGAATGGATTTGAATCGAAATTGCCTTCGGAATATTTCGATGTTGGATTTCGTGATGATACAGATATTGTTATGGGAATTTGAAAGATATATATATCGTTATTTCCAATGCGATATTTGTTAGTCGTAGAATTTGATATTGAATATAAGTCGGTATATTTTCTATTCAGAGCCTTGTATTGAATATCAAATGTGATTTGGGTTTGTCGTGAATGGTGTCTTCACTAACACTGTTCTTGAACCCAGTTGAGAAAAGATTAAATCTTTTTATTTAGATTTAATGAAGTGTACCAATTCAATAATATTTAATTGGAATTGAATTGATATTGATATTGGGTTTATCGTGAACAGTGTTTTAAATAACACTTGTTCTTTAACCCGATAATTAATGGAATGATTTTTGGGTTTATCGTGAACAGTGTTTTAAATAACACTTGTTCTTTAACCCGATAATTAATGGAATGATTTTTGGGTTTATCGTGAACAGTGTTTTAAATAACACTTGTTCTTTAACCCGATAATTAATGGAATGATTTTGGGTTTATCGTGAACCGTGTTTTAAATGACACTGATTCTTTAACCCAGTCGAAGATTAAAACTAAGTGGAGTTTTAATGAATCTTTAATTAGATTGAAATGATCGAAAATGGAGTATCACCAGTTTTGCTCCAGGCGATAGTTAAATCTTTAATTAGATTTGAACGTGAAATGGTAATTGAATTTACCGATAACACTGTGGTGTTAGATATGAAGTATTACCAGTTTTACTTCATGGGATGAATAGGTTGGGATGGGGAAATTAAAATAAATAATTACTTCGGTAAGGTTCGCTAATCCCGACTAGTTTGAATTGAGATTCAAAAATAGAATAAAGAATGAATTCAAGGAATTTATCTTGGATAAAATTAATGGGAACCTTTCCCTATGAATGTGAAATTTAGAAACTAACTGTCGGTTAGCCAAGCAGAATGATTTTCTGGATATTGATCTGATGTTGGTTTCGGCCTTCGGGGTTAATATTTGGGGAATTATTCTCTTGATTAATTTACGGTTAGTGACTGATGAATTGGAATGAGGCGTATGTTGTGTTTGTGTAACACTTATTTAAAATATACGCGAGTTATTCGGAAAGACCGGGTTTATCCCATTCTGAATAACTGATACGACGATAAGTCGAAGATGAAGACGATGGTCGAAGACCGGAGGTCTTCACGTCGTTTGGGTGATTACTGATGATCTTGATTGGGTTGTACACCCAAGAAGATGGAAACAGTTAGTGATCGTCCAGACGTACTTGGAGATCGATGGATATGCGGGGTACTAGGTGCCTCCGGTTTCGTTCAGACCCAGAACGGACTTGTAAATGGACTGTGTGTCTGACATTGGATTTTAGTCCGTGTGATTGATCTCTATTAAATATATATCTGTTTGGCGGCGGAGAATTTATTCTCTTGCTTAACGCCCTTCTCTGAGACGTACGAGCTCAGGGGTTATATATTGATGGATATCAAACGCATGGAGTGAATTGCCTGTGTGGCATGCCTAAGTGGCAATTGATCGAGGCTTCTGTTGAAAAGCAAAGTCTTGTGGTGATGATCAAAGTAAGGCCTTTGTGGCGTAGCTTTGTGTAACGTTGATTCGCGAGCTTCACACCCGGTATGAACCAAAAACGGGAGAGGACTTCAGGGAGGGCATGCGTTTCTTTCTAGCTAGAAGTGGCGTCAGTGGTTTTACACGCCCTGACGAGTTTGACTTATGTGGTTGTTGCTGTTGCGAGGCGCCTCGGATTGATCGGTCGTTCTCGAACCGATGGAGTCATTTAGTTGGCTCGTTTACGCCCCATAGAGCGGGGAAACGCATGTTCTGGGTTTAAGTTTAATCCACATCGGTGGACTGGCCCTGAGGATCCAAGGGTCACTCGAGCTCTGATCCTGAGGCTCAGGCCAGACAGTCTAGAATCGGTTGAGGACTCTATTTTGCCTCGGTTCATAGATGGAAATCCAATTTCCAAATACGTGACATTTGCGGTTTTATATGTAAACCTATATATGGCGACATAGTGGCATGGGACGCTCATGTCGCCTATGATTGATACTTATGATTTGAAGTTGTTTTATCCACTATGCACTTATAATAGTATCAAATGATTTGTTTTAAACGTATCAAGCATTCTTTGGCTGTTATAAGGGAAAACCCTATCCCCCGGCTTGCGTTGCATTGTGTGATAGGACCTGGGTCTTATAACAGCTTCATTTTTCTTTATTTAGCATTGCGCTGTTTGTTTTATGCACTGGTATTCTTGGGAGGAAACCCGTTCCGTGTTATACGGCGTGGTCCCTTGATTTACCTAACTTTAAAAATAAAGATTAACTGTTTTAGTTCTCACACCAGTCCCATGACTGACCTGGAGTTTATTGTTTTAACCTAAACTCTGGGTGCCCCTATTTTGACACGGGCAGCTAGTAGTTTTGGTTTTGCAGATTTATATTCACAGGATCCTGGTTTACAGCTGGAACGATATCCGGAAAGCTTTGTATCCGTATATCTACTTCTAGTTGTGTATTGTATTATTTTCCGCTGCTATGTATTTAAATGTAATTTAAATCTCTGATATTCCTGTGTAATATTTATTCATTTATACTCTGTATATTCTTGTATTCTGGTGCATTGTTGTAATATACAATGAAATGTTCTTTTATATGCGTTCTGTTGTGGCTTGTTCTCGAACTATCCGCCGCTTTCCTTTACGGGGAAGTTACGGGTTTTCACAGATACCTTGTTGTAACAGTCCGGTTTTGTGTCTGGTTCAACTCGACAATTAAACTGACTTAAACCGTTCTCAAAGGTGGATTGTTGGCTTATTTACACATTAACACATAACAAAAGAACTTTTTCATTAATACAGTCACAATATTACATCAGAGTACAATAATATGTTAGAGTACCACAGATATTAGAATATACTGAAAATACATACACAGCAGAAATATAAAACTCTCAGCAGGAGACTAAGAAATGATACAGAGTATACCGTTAGCCATAATCCAGAATCCTGCTCTAAAAATGAATCTACGGCTAAATCTGCAAATCAAAAACTACCAGGCTGCCCATGTAGAAAATATGGGCACCTAGAGTTTAGGTGGAAGAACAATAAACCCCGAGTCAGTCATGAGACTGGTGTGAGACTAAAACCGTTGCTTTCATTTTAAAGTAAGGTAAATCATAGGACCATGCCGTATAACACGGAACGGGTTTCCCCCATATGAATACTAGATCATAAAACTCGCAATGATTTTTAGAAAATGAAGCTACTATAAGATCTCGTGCCACATACACAATGCAAATGCATACTTGGACGAGGTTTCCCTTATGATAACCAAAATATGCTTGATACATGAAAATCCTCTTATATTATTATTAGTGTATAGTGTGAAAATCACTTTTGCAAATAAATGTATCAATCTTAGCTAGCATATGTACCATAATATTATATTGACCTTCTACGCATTTTACGTAGGATCTACAATAGAAAATCGTACGGGTACGTAGCTGATAAGTTTCGGTTTCCAACAAATGACCAAGGCTAAGGAACTTCCTTACCGAATGGGTACACCTCTAAAGGGACGTCCCGAGATGTAAACCCTTCTCTGCCAACACAAGGCCGTCGGTGCTATCCAATCCATGCCACACGAGATCGCTACCGACCTTTTCTACAAGTACCCAAATTTCCAACAAAACAACAACAGTAAAATGTCAGGGCTCCATATCGTAGAACTACCTCATAAAAGCCACATAGAAAATACCTGGCCTCCATACAATACTGTTGTTTCAAAAATCTAGAAGGAAATGGTAATCCCCTAAGGGTCGCATATCCCATAACCTTGTCGCATCCTTTCCTATTTCAGTCATTTCCGGGATGTGAGGCTTGTCGAAGTCTCATTACAAAAATCTACGCTTCAATAAGCCATGATTTGATCATCAATATCTCATCACTTCGTATGCCACATTGTCAATTCACAACATATTATTGGTGTCTATTAACATATAACCCTCTGAGTACGTATGTCTAAGAGGATGGTGTTAAGCTAATAGAATAGATTCTCCACCACCAACTTATATAACATCAATAGAAACCAATTGGTTATCTCATAAATTATAACGTCAGGCACACATCCATTTACAACTTCGTGCTGGCTCTGAACGGAACCAAAGGCACCTTATTCCTCGTCTAGTAAAGGAGAGAGGCCGTTGCAAATATGAAATTCCTTCAAATACGTCTAGACCACTGGCACTTAACTAATATAATAATCCATCTTCAAATTGAATCTATCCATTTGAGACATTCAGCAAGCAGTCCTTTCGATGTGAAGGTTCCCAGTCTTCACCATCGTCTTCATTAGCATTTGATTTGCGCCAACACATCGTATTATTATTCGGAATGGTTTACGGATCAAAACACCATTCCCGGTCTTTCCAAATAATAAGCACAACTTTAAAAATGTGTGGAGAATATACAGGGATATCATAAGTTTCATTCTATCTTTGATTATACTTTGACTTCAATTAAGCCCTAACACAAAGGTTAGTACTTAAATTAAAACTCATTCCCACCCACTTAATGGAACATAGAGGAAGACAACGTTCCCACTCTATCGGTCTAAGGCAATTTCTACCTACGATAGAATGTGACTAGCTCCTTACCCCTAATCCATATTTTCGTTCATTTTGGTAAGTTATAATTACCTTCATTAATCCCTTTTTCATTTCATTCATTCAAATCTTTATTTAAAGGTTTGTTTAAAACTCTAACTTAGTTTTAGATCTTCAAAATCATTATTTAATGATTACTTAACTTTAAAAGTCAATCCTGTCTTTAGCTGGGTTAAAGATATAAGTTATTCAAGACATCAATCACGACAAACTCAAAATCCAAATTAATATAAAATATAAGGCTTTAAATAGAAATCATATCAACTTATATTTACATCAAATTCTGAAATTACAAATACCGTATAGGGAGTAATGATATAAATATCTTCTAAATTCCTCAAACAATATCTGTATAAATACAGAATCCAATGTCGAAACATCCGAAGAATATTTCCATCCAAATCCAATTTATTTAGATCGAGAAAACTTTATCTTAATTAAAAGATTTATTCAACACTCATCTTTTTCTTACATTCCAACTCATATTCGATCTCGGGAGAAAAAATGATGTCATTTAATATATCTTTCACAATAATCCTAAGATCATACTTTCATTCTAAATTAAATCTTCACGAAAATCATATCAGCTCATAGTCGATATAAATTCCTGTATCGAACTAACACTATAAGAGGAATAAGAGCAAACGTTTTTAAGTTCCTCAAATTGTATATGTCTTCATCTAAAAATAATTATCTTAATTATCACCAAATCGATTCCCATTAAATTCAAAATTTAATTTATTAATCATTCAAAAATGATTACTCAAGTCATAGATGAAAAAATTGAGTTTAAAACCTTTAAATAACCCTTTTCAGAAAATGTTGTAATAGTGTCACAAAAAGCGCTGCAAATAGGCTTATATTAGCTAGTTTAGTCAAAATGACTTTTATATTAACCAAAACTTCAGTTTATTAATTTAAATCACTTTTGAACCATATTTTATGATTTATCATAATTTATACCTATTTTTAATAATAAAAAATAACTTATTTCATTAAAGATCCAATTTTAGGCCGTTAGCTATAAATTCTTGATTTTTCTAGTAAATTGATTTCGACTTATTTCAAAATCTAGCCACTGGATCTTTAAAATTTTCTTTTTATTTGAAATCTCTTTTCATTTCTAACCAAATAATTTTCGCTTTGGGAAAATCTGATGGTCGGATCTCCTGGTACGTCAGTTTGAAGTCAATGGTCTAAATTCACGAACTACCGCTGCACGACTAGTCCTATCCAGACCAAATTTCAATTAGTAATTAAAGTTAAATCAAATCACTTCCAACGTATCTTTTTTTTAGAGGAAGACGGGTGTATAGCTTGATGCTACACAGCCGGTTACGTGTAATCGTAGTAGCTAATAATATAAGCTGGTTGACAAGCCCAACCAGTGGCATAATAAGTCTAGACCTAGCAGGCTAATAAAGATAATACAAGCATAGTGCAGAATATGTACATCAGAAAGTAGTAAACATAGCATGTAGCGACACAACCATAATAAACCATAGACAATAATAGTTAGCTACTTCTGATATCAGAGAGGAAAGAGGGAGCTGCTTTCTTGTGATCCAAGAGATTGTGGCATGGGAAGAGAAAGCCTAAATCGAGCGTGTCTAGATGATCCTGTCCATGATTCAAAAGATGCAGGATGTGATAACATGTTCCCATCAAAAGTTTCGTGGATCTGTTGAAGATGAATGCGTTGCGTTCTAACCAAATGCACCATGAAAAAAAAGCCACTAAGGAATCCAGTATGGGATCAGGGGGATTGTGCTGCCAATATTCGAAGAATGAGTTGATGGAAGGGATGAAGCCAAGAATGAAGGAACTGATTGCAGCTTACACTGCATAGGAGAAATTGCATTCAAAGAAAAGATGTGAAAGGGATTCATTGTGGTGGTTATAGAGTACGCATATAGGATCAATATTATTATTAAAACGATGAAGTCTATCTCTTGTGTTAATGCGATTGTGGATGAGAAGCCATTGAAAGAAGATCACTCGAGGAGGTAAGTGACATTTCCATATGCGAGAGAAAGAGAAACATCGGCCTGGATGGATCAAGAATTTATAACAGGCCGCGACTGAGTATTTGTTAGTTGGACCCAAAGCCCATGAGAATGAATCAGGTTCATTAGTTAATTGAGTAGTGTTAAAGATTTGTCCAATTGAAATAATCTTGTCTAGAGATTTAAGCCCAAGGAATGTTAAAGGGAAAGAGCCCACTGGGCCAAGTTCATGAGCCAAAGCCACCGTCAACGGGTTGTGTTGGTTTAATGCTACAAGATTAGGGAAAAGAGTGGAAAATAGGATATGTTCTCTCCAAATATCCAACCAAAAAAGACAAGATTCACCATTGATAATTTTTACATGAAAAAGAGATTTAACTTTGGCAATGGTAGATAATATTCCTTTCCAAAACGGTGAGGGTCTAGCTTCTGGTCTAAAGTGAAGGATGAGGAAGGGATTCGAATTATACAATCGAGTCAAGATACAATCTTTCCAGATGAATTGAACTAGCGAGAAGGTTCGCCATAGCCATTTGGCGAGCAATGAAAGGTTAAAGGTCGAGAGATCGAGTATTCCAAGACCACCATGATTTATTGGGAGACAAACAGTTTGCCAATTGATAAGTTTTTTCAGATTACCACCATTCCATAGAAATGAGCTATGAATTGAATCCATTTTATTAATTACTCAGATAGGGAGTTTGTGAAAGGACATCCAATAAGTTGGAAGGGATGAGAGGACGTGTTTAACAAGTATAAGATGACCAGTAGAGGATAAGGATTTTTCTTTCCAGCTTGAAAGTTTGGTTTCAATTTTAGAAATGAGTGGATGCCAATCAGGTTTGTGAAGTTTAGTAGGACGAAGAGGAATGCCCAGATAATTGATTGGGAATGAATCAAGTTTACAGTTATGGCATTCAGCTATTTCAGGACCCAGATGAGTACAATATCCCAGCATGATAATGGAGCTTTTATTAAAGTTAATAGAGAGGCCTGACACCATTTCAAATGTATAGAGGAGAATCTTAAGGCAATCAAAATTTGTGGGACTAGGGGTGGTAAAAAGAATTGTATCATCTGAAAATTGTAAATTGGATATGCATATTTTCGAGTTTGGGAGAGGGATGCCTGAAAAAGTGTTGTGGGAGAGGGATTGTTTCACCATTTGGTTAAAGACATCTTCTATCAAAACAAAAATGAGAGGTGAGAGGGGGTCTCCTTGCCTTAAGCCTCTTTTGGATTTTATTTTACCTCCATATTCTCCATTAATATAAACTATAGAAAGGCTAGTGGGTAGTGTTGCCTTAATCCAGTTATACCATTTTAAGGGGAATCCCCTGTGTGTCATAAAGATAGAATGAATTTCCAGTTAACTGAGTCAAAGGCTTTTGAGAAATCAAGTTTAAGGAGGACACCAGGAGTATTAGAAATATGGCAAAAGGAGATTACTTCTTGGGTGGCTACAACACAATCAAGGATATTTCTTCCTATGATAAATGCAGATTGTTCAGTGCCAATTAAAGAGTCAGTATGTTGTAACGACCCAGTGGATTCGACGCTCGAATTTCGACAATAATACATAAACCTATATTACTTACCAAAACCCCAGATAGTTAATAGAAAGAAACTAGAGGGTAAGATACGAAAGAAAGAAATATTAGAATAGAAGAAGAGGAAGAAGAACCAACACAACACAGAGTCTCACGTCACAGCGGAACAAAATATAATATAGAAATAATCTTTATTGAGAACTTGAAAAATACTTACAAACATCAGAGTATGTCAATACGCCTGAACAGTTATAGTAACCTGTCCTCATGCACAACACACAGCGGAATAATAGCATCATACATCTAAACTTTCCATCTTGTCTCTTCGCAACATCTGATGACCTAAACCTGTAAAACTTGGTCTAACCCGAGCATTCCAAACGTCGGGTCAGTCTGGTGAACCAGAGTGAGAAACCTACTAAGTTTAAGGGTAACTTGATTTTAAAGTTAAACAAATCATTTCTGGAATAAAAGGATAATCGTAAGACCAGTCCACAGATAAACACGGACGGTTTTTACCTTGTGATAACCCAAAACATTTTGAAATCATATTATATTCTGATATTATAATAGTATCTAATACAAATAAATAACAACCTAGCAAAATATTTGCATCTCACGCTCCACATACATAATATACAATCAAAACCGGGGGTGCTTATTGGAGATTGGATCCCGACTATGACAAGGTATGAAACCACCTGCCGATAGTGTATCTCTAGAGGGGAATACATTGAGTTCAACAAGAACATCTTGCAACCCGGCCACACATGACCGACCACTCATTTCGCTTGAGTGTATCGAATGTATGTCACCAACAGTTGGGATCTGCAACCAATTTTCCGAAAGGGACAACATCGAATAGATTAAAGAAGGAAATGGAATTTCATTAGATAGGTAATTATACACCCTAATTGGGAGCGAACCACTTAACCATGTTGCCTGCCCGATTTTTGTCATTTCCCGGTTGTGAGGTTTGAGGTTTGAATTACCCCTTTTAAGATAGCACACCACCATTCACTTTGAATGCCATATCTTCACATCCTTTAGAAAATCACTAATTGATTTCCACAAAAATACTCTGGTCTTCAAGCTAAGAGAAGTACCCTTCTCCGCTAACAACTTGGTATATTTGAAGAAGTCAACATACGTGATCCCTTCGGAGATATACCAGACATCCATCCATAAAAGTTGTCCTGGGATTGGATAAACCGAAGGCACTCTCCTACTGCATTCGTGAATTACCATATGGGTCAGTAGCGAGTTATCCTTGAAAATCCGTAGATTCTGTCACGACCGAATTAACATTAAATACTGTAGTTGCAAATTAGAGTAATTTATCAAGTAGTCCTTCCGTTTATGAATCACGGTCTTCAACTGCTCCGTCTTCAATTAGCATCTTTGACATTTTTGTTTTTGCTGGTTCAGAACGGTTTTCAAATATAAATTCAATCCCGATCTTTCCGTGCCAACAAGCGTATAGGTCAGATTTGATAGTTGGTTATTTAACTATCAAATAAACAACCATTCAATCATGAAAATAAAATTGAGTTCTCTGGTGTAGTATTCAGCATTGCTTGGCCTTTTCAATTAAAACTAATTAAACTTCTTATCCTTTCAATATTTTAAAACATAATATTTTCTTCTTATTATATTATATGTGTATTTTCAAAACCCTTTTAAATGCATTAGAATTCAATCATATATATATATCAACTTTGGTTTCAACCCTCCCACGTAAACATCATCACGAAATCTCTTTGGTTTTAATCTTCGAAACTAATAGCTAACACTTCCCTTTTTAAAAGTTATTCAAACACATCTCATTAATTTCTTAAATCCCTAAAATATCGTTATATTCTCAAAATCGATTTCTATTCCCGTTACTTCAACATTCATTAGTCCCTAACCGAAAACTAGTAAGAGAACAACTCCCTAAATATCAACCCTGAAGGCCGAAAACAACATCAGTTCGACCCTCAAGAAGTCGTTCAACTCGACTAATCTCTAGTCAACTTCTAATCTCCTTAACTTCATTCAAATCAACAAAATGTTTGCTTTTAAACCATTTTCCGCTTTGAAAAATCTCATTTCAATTCCATTCACTTCACTTAATCTTCAAATTTAAATCGTACCTGAATTATTATTTTTTAGTATAATTTTTGGCTTTGAAGTATTTTACAACTATTTTTGTTTTCTACTTTAAGAGATGCTGATTTTTTGCAACTCCTCATCTTCGCTGATTATAGTAAATGAAACGGATTTCAAAACAAATTTTTTGCGTTTGAGCTGTTTTCTCTGGCTCAAAGTATTTCTTTTCCCTTGGCCTTTTCAATATTATTTCTCCCAACGTAAACCATACTAGTTTTTCATTATCTAAAATAAAAACTCCAAGTCTAAAATCAATTAAGTTTTGGACCTCTACCTATAGAACCCTAGATTTGAAAAAATATTTTAATCACCGCCTCTGAATTCATCCTAGTAAAAAACCGCAACCATGCTTGTTCGCAATCAATCTCTAGCGATTTATTCGCAGTCTCGAGTCTATCTGATTTTAGGAAGTTTTATATAATCATAACCATTTACTGGTGAGTTACTTTTTATTTTGTTAAATTCTTGTATTTCTTTTGGGGTTTTGTTTATTTGTAGCATTTGAATTTTTTTATAGACATGAATTATGTTGAATTCCTTAAGATTACTACAGCGATTTATTTCAGGTTACTTGTTGCAACTGAGTGTGGCCACCGATAAGAGGTGAAGATGAAGAATTTGTTTCGGATTACTTGTGGTGGTTAAGTGTTTGGGATCCTATTATAGCTTGTATTCGTATTAAGTTGCATTACTAATCATATTTCTTTTTTTATGTTCTAGTTGTAATTCATAGAGGGGGAAATTCATGTCTTATTAAGCTGCAGTTAAGGGTACTGCATATGCTTAAAAATGCTTAATTATTTGGATTCAATTTGTTAATTTCAATAATGGACGTGAAGTCTATAGATAATTTTATCTTAAAGAATGTACCTGGTGCTGTAATTTTTTGGAAACCAGATCAATTGTTCCTTTTATTCTTCAATCAATTTGACGTACTCCTTTTCATCCCTCATTCTCTTATAGATTATTTCCTTCTCTTTTATCTGCGTAAGTGTCTATAATTTCTTTATTACCTTCTTGTCAAACCCTGCCATCTGTAGGAGATAGATACATAATACACCGATCTTATGTATTCCGCTTTACTTATTTGCAATGGCAATGTAATATTTCACTCAACAAATTGAACTAGTCTGCTCTTTGTAGGAGATAGATACATAATACAAACTTTAGTCATTTCGTATATGTTGATGACTTCTTGGTGTGTGTAAAATCCAGTGGAAAAGTAGCTAAGAGTCCAAAAGGAATTTTTGAAAAAGTTGAGTGAGATTAAATGAGAGGAAAACAAAAAGCTATTTTTATCAATCACGCTATTATACTCCAGATCTTAAATGTCAAACAAGACATACCACCATTGCTAGTCAAATATTTAGGCGTATTACTGTCATCTAATATGACTATAGAAGAATATGCAAAAAGCTTATTAAAATTACAAGGGACAAATTGCAGTGAATGCAGATCTAAATTTTTATCGTTATCATTCACTGAATGAATTAAACATGCACACACAGTTATTACATGGAAAGTTAGTTTCTGGATGCAAACTTTTCAAATTCTAGAGGCCTCTATTGGAAAATTTAATTCAATATGTGCAAGCTTCGTATAGAAGGGAAGCCTTCATAAAGTAAACTATGAAGGCTTTAGTTTGATGGAGGTGATTCTACGTGATTGTTGTTTTTTCTGCAGGAACGGAAACATGAGATATAATCGAAAGCAGATGCTGAACAGAGGTTAGAAATGGTTTTGAGGTAATACTTTCCCTTCTTTCTTTTTTCCTTTTTTTCCTCCATTTATTCTACAGCTTAAGTCTACTAGTTGTTATCAGACCTTATGATCCTTCAAAGCCATATGCTCTACCGAAGCTGGCTTCCCTATTACATACCAAAGAACTAGAAAAAAGATTGAAGGTAATTTCTATACTGTTTTTCATCAAACTTGAATAATATGAAGTATATATACATGTAACATTTCAGAAAATGGAAGCAAATTTAAACTGTGAACTACATTAATCCTGGTATAGTTCGCACAGTGCTGGCAAGAGAATATAAAGCAAATCTCAGGGGTCGGTACTTAGTAATATGTTGAATCATGAATCCAATTTCAATATGTTTTCTTTATCGTATGTATATTACATAATATGATATGAAGTGAAATTAATATTGTTTGCAGATTCTGAAATCAGGGTTCTGAACAAAATATGGAGTAGGATTTTAATGGGATGGATATCATGGATTTGCATGCTGCTCTTGAGAAATTCTGTATTTGACATTCTGTTTTTGATGCACGTGTGATGCTTTATGAACTTATACTACTATCCATTTATGAACTTGAGCCATCTGTACGATTCATAAATTCAACGTATTATGTAAAAAAATGATAAGAGTTTGAGAAAACTAATATATATTTTCGGTTCATGTTTTAAGTTTGTTTGATATCTTCAGTTTTGTAGGTAATATGTTCTGGAATGAATTCTTTTACTACAAATACGTATATAATTTGTGCAAATGTTACAACTGTAAAATAACAGTTGTAACAAAATGTATCACAATGATTCTAAACAGTTGCAAAAATTATAATAATAGTGGAGCATAACAGTTGTAATAAAGTTTATTACAACGGTGAAAACAGTTGTAAAATACATATTCCACAATGGTGTCGCAACGGTGCAAAACAATTGTAAAATATTTTAGTATATTACAACTTTTAATATATGACGGTTACGCCAACATTGTAGAAAGTAATTTACAAGATTGATCTCCAGTCAGCTTCTAATTTCCTTAACTCCATTCAAATCTGCAAAACGTTTGCTTTTAAACCATTTCCACTTTGAAAACTCGTTTCAATTCCATTCACTTCACTTAATCTCATTATTAAGTAACACCAACTTAAAATCAATGTTTTGTCCTCGCATCCTTTTATGAACCTTATTTATAAAACTTGGGTTTAATATAAATCCCTTTTTTATCTCGATCTCTTCTTTCCTAATTTAATATTACGTAAACATTTATTTTAAGCTATCATATTCGCTTAAAATCTCTTTTATAACTTCGTTATGAAAGCTTAGATTCAATATAAAAACTCGTTCATAGCCTCTTTTCATAACCTCTTTTCAAAACGTAATTATATTCCATTCCAAAACCGTTTACTTACTTAATTGGATTTCGTTTAAGAAGTACTTACTTAAATTATTAATTAAATTAATAATTTACTTCCTCACTTACTAAAATAAATATTAAATTTCTTTTTAAATTCTTATTAATAATTAATCAAATATTCGTTAAATCATTTCATTAGATCAGTTAACAACAACTAATTTAATAATCAATCCCAGTTAAAACGGTTGACTTGGTCAATTCAAAACACGGTTATTTCGTTAACCAATTCTAATCAGTTCTTCATTTTGAATTAATTAAAAATATAATAATTCAAGTAATTCCACTTAAATGTTTCTTAGAAACAATCATCCCACCTCTTAATCGTTACATATTTCAGCTCATTCGCTTATAAATCTTGTTAATATAAGTAGTTTTCTTTATAAAATCATTTAATAATTATTTATAAACTTAAACAATAAACAATAAATATTTAAATTTTTTTTCATAAACTTTTATTCAAAATAATAGATTTAAAAATCTACCTTCAGTTATTAAAATAAATTTTATAACTTCATTCATTTCGATTCACCTAACGGTGAATCAATATTTATAAACGATTGATTAATAGGCCATACGCTGCCAATTACTCAACCAATACTGCCCATTGGTTAAAACAAAACAAACGTTGAATTTCCATTCAATGACCAACAACCAAATCAATCACCTAATCAGAATAGTTCATAGGGTAATAAATAACATTTAATATATTTGAGAAATCCAGCCTCAAACCTGTTTTTTCCTGCATCAAAATAGGTTACCTCAAATAAAAATCATTCAATTCAATATAGAGATACAACCGCTAATAATTAACAAACATCAGTACTTTAACATCCAATTATTAATTTTATACGTTTATATTATTATATACGCGAACAACAAGGTAAGTTACCTCAATTGGTTACAATCGTTAAAAATAACAATTGGTTTTAATTAAGTTAAATGAATGTTTAATTTAATCAGTTAAATAAATATAAATAAATATATGCAGTAGTCATCTAATAGTAACCAATCATAGCACACAAATATTAAACCCGACTTATACAAATATAAGTGGTGTAAAACCGAGTGAGTAAACTTACCTTGGTTATCTAATCGATTTCGCCAAAAAATCCAAACGATCTTCAAATTGCTCCAAATCAGTTTTATTGCATTGCTCTTGTCGATACAGTTCTGATATGTCTAACGGTTCGTAAAACTGTTCACATTTGAATGACATATACCGTTTTAAACTTGTGTATATTAAAATAAAATAAAAACTATCTTATATTTAAAATTTATGTGGGCCTTACATTAATCGAATGAGCCCACCTCTTTCTGCCTGCATCTATTAGCTACAGTACACGTCTTTCATTTCCACCCAATTCTTTCCTACCTTTATTCTTCCTTCTCACACGTTGCTTTGCCATCTCCCCTCCTTTTCTTCTTTCCCTACAGTTTCATTTCATTCCTGTTTTCTTTCTATTTTTTTTAACAGCTCGAAAGCCCACTGGCCTAAATTTTTAGCCCACCCGCTACTTTTTTGCTACAGTAGCCTTCCCCATATATTATTTTTGAAAGCTGCAAACTTCCACACTTCAGTGTTCCTTCCCTATGCGTTCTTGTTCCCTCTCCATTGAAGCCACTACGCCCATCCGAGAATATCCCCCCCCCAACGCTTGCCTTCTCACCATGCACCGATCACCATGTCAACTATCCTCCATCCACGCCTCAGGCTGGCCACCACCTATCATTCAACTCCAGGGGTCCACAACTCACCTGATCGCCAATCACTTGTAGTTCAACCAACACCGCCACGCTTTCCACTGACCTCGTTCCATCCTCTCGTTCTGCAAACCCCATGCTGGTTTTCAGAACGGTTTTGAAATGAAGCTGCTTCGTTTTATGTTCTTTTTTCTCTTCTTATATTTTTTCTATACGACTGGAGTTTTGTGAAGGTTCAGTTTAGTTGAGAGGAAGAGGCGCAGATAAACAATAAAAGAAGAAGTGGACTTTTGATTCTCTAATTTGGGGAAGAAATTGAAGTTCCTGTTGCTGAAAGAATTGGTTGAGGGGACATCTATTTATAGAAAAGGAATAAGGGGATATGATCGAAGTTAAATCATATGTAGGTAATCAGTATAGGCACCAGTGTGTTTTCATATAGAGGTAGCTAGAGATGTTGATTTATTAAAGCTTGTGCGGGTAGCAGGGTGATACTTTGGTAGCTGTGTGCGGTGAGTTTTCTTCATTGACATGTGTGTGCAGACTGTGGTATGTTTGCAGCTTGAATTCTCCCTTCATACATAGGTAGCTGCGTGTACTTGATTACCTTAGACATGAAGGTATAGGCATGGGTAGTTGGAAACATAGGGGAGAGTTGTGCGTTCTTTTCTTGTTTTATGCAGTGAGAAGATATATATATTTGCTTATATAAATCTTAGAGTAAGTGCAATATGAGTTTTCTTTTCGTATGTAGGATAGTCTACTGCGCGTACTTTATTTACTTAGGTGTAAAGTTTTACATATATTATTTCACTCTAACACGATATTTTAATTCTACCGCTTACCGCTGTTTACCAGTAACCATTAAATTTGTACCATGACACGCAAACTCCAAACGCAATGAAATTGGATACACTGCTACGTCTCAACGTTCCAGTCTCAATTAAATTAATTTCGTTGAAAACCTATTCCGTTTACATAATGATGTTATTTTAGTTCTACTTTATTTATCGATTCACCTTTAAACTGCACACACAGATAAAACAACTCTGATTGGCTCCAAACTGGAAATCTAACAATAACTAGCTATACGTATTTCAATAAAATTCGTTTCATCAAAAACGGAGGTCATTTAAAAGGAATCCATTTCTAAGGCTTAAATGAATATCGATATAATATAATTTAATTCAGAACAATTCAAAGTAAATAATAATAAATTATTATCGTATATCTCCAAATGAAATCTTATACAGCTTCAAGATAAGCCAATATGTATATAATTTAACATTATATAATTTCAGGTTAAATGATATTCAAATTATATATAAAAACCCTTAATATTTAATTAAATAAAACGTTATCATTGATTAACGAATTCCATAGCGAATATTTGAAAATTTGAATTGGACATAACTCACAATATATAATATGAAATCTCCATTTTTCTCTTCCATTAGAAAATTATAATAAAATAGATTCGGACGATTCTTGTTTCAAAAAATTCTGACTTATATCGGATTTTGTATATTCAGTTAAATTTCAAACCGTAAATTATGAACTATCGCGACGGTACAAGTTCGATTTATAATTAAATATAAATTTAACGTTCAAACTTCGTTAATAAACGAATTATATATTATAAATCCATTTATAATTACAAATTCAATATTTAAAATAATAAAATATATTAAATACTTGACTACCAAAAATACGGGATGTTATAATATTTCAATGATTCCACTTAAAAATCACATATTTCATTATTTAATCATTATAGTATTATTTAAATCATTAAAGTAATATTGTTTTTTGAAACTTATTATTTGA
Source organism: Allium sativum (assembly GCA_030737875.1). NCBI lineage: Eukaryota > Viridiplantae > Streptophyta > Magnoliopsida > Asparagales > Amaryllidaceae > Allium > Allium sativum. Next base: position 603,741,883 of record CM060916.1, on the reverse strand, counting down.
AGTCCAAATTTTCCTGAAGTCCATTATAAAAATAAATAAGATAGTTTGGAAAATAAAATCTTGTTAAAACATTCCCTGAATACCCAAACCAAACTTCACTTTTTTTTCGTTGCTATTCATTCTTAAATAAAAACTTGAACATGCCTTAACTACTTGAAAACTTATTCAAATAAAATTATGATTCTCACAATAACAATTCAGAATTACTTATACTATATTTCCAAATCATTTTGGATTTAATATTCGAAATTTTATTTTTCACTTAATATTTTATTAATAAAATATTCAATGAAATTCAAAATTGGGATAAAACTCAATTAATCCCTATATCTTCCACATATGTATGTATAGTGAATCCATAATCACTATTAATATTTCAAATAACATTTCCTATAATTTATAACATTCATTCACACATACGTACATGCATATATATGTATATATACATTGTGTATATATATATATAAACATATCATGGCATAAATCATATGGTATAAGATTTAGACAATTAACGCTTATAAATTTGTCAATCAACAGATTAACCACAAATACAATTATCCTATCATCAATCAATCATAAGCATTAATAACATCATACAACATACAAAAACAACATATGTTGTCATTTACATAATGGTTCATACCATATCCGCACAAAGGTGACATTTTAATTACTTACAATTAGGTGTCAACGTTTTTACCCATAAAGCAACCTCTTTAACAATTTAAATTAAGAGTTAACATTGTTAACACCTAAAGACAACATTTTTAAGACTTTAAAATAAGGTTTCATGCTTTAAACATCTAAAGGCAACATTTTTTAACATTTTAAAGTAAGGATTTTTCCTTTAAACCCACAAAGGTGATATTGTTAACCATTTTCCCTAAGTGTTCATGCTTTTCGCACTTAGTTACAACCAACCCAACTCAAAATCAAACCATTCATTATCACATCCAAACCAAACATACATAAAAGAAAATATACACTACTTTAACACATAAAGGTATATTTTTTCCTCACTAACCACGTCATTAGCAAACTATTAACATCATAAACAACTTATGAACATTATTAGCAAACATATGTGACTAATTTAAGCTAGAAATCCAAATGTGAGTGAATAGTTCTCACATAGGGATCCACTCCTTCGTTCTTAAAGCTATAGGTCTTCTTCGGCAGCCTTCCAACGTTACGAACGATTGTACACTCAAGATTTCAATTAAATTTTCCGATGCTTACTAACTTGAAAACAAAGCATTCGTTTTTGAGTTTTAAATGCTAAAGGTTGGATTTTTATGAAGTATAGGCCTAGATCTATAAAGTAGAGAAGTGTAAAAGTAGTTTGGCGATGGAAAAATGGAAATTTTGCCATTATATGTTTTAGGCGTGTGGAACATAGAGGATTACGGGGGCTTTAGATTACAAATGAAGGTGTGTATGTGCTAGTAGGAAAGAATTAAGATGAAATTAGGTGGTTTGGAGCTAGAAAAATGGGGAGAAGGGGAAGAGATGGATTTGGCATGAGTAAGAAGGAAGGAGGAGGCCACTGAAGTTAAGGTGGAAGGAGGAAGAAGAACAAAACAAAATGAAAACAAATGGAAATGAAACTCTCACTCTCATCACATGCTTAAGACTTAAGAAAAGGGAAGTGTGGAACAATATGACAAGTGTAGTGAGAGGAGGATGTGTTGTCTTCTAAAGGGAGAAGAATGGACAAATTTTAGACAACTCAAAAGGGGTTTTCGAAAAGGAGAAGGACGCCTCAAAAGGAGATCATATGGTGTTGTTTCTTTACCTTGGAAAGGAAGGGATGATGCGTTGAGTAAGGAAGGAGGGAAAGGAAGAAGATGACACCTCAAAAGGAGGGGGAATAGTGTGCACCTGGATGTGTCTTTGAGTGGAATCTTAATGTGGCATATAATGACAACCATTGTATTATTTAGTTTAGTAACTTAGGTTTTAGTTAGTTTAGCTTAATTTCTTCATTCCTTGGCTAATGATGTTAACTAAAACACTTAACCAATTTCTACAACAAATATATAATTCAACAATTTATTTTCAAAACAGTATTTGATCCATTATTTGATTAATTTTGGAGTCAAATATTATATTCTTAAATTAATTATATATACATATTCAAAAATCTATTTTAATTATTATCTTAAATCCATATTTTAAAATGACTAAATATACTGATTGTTACAAATATAAACGTGAACGTACATATGTGTATGATAACATAACCATAAGATGTTGATGAAGAGATTAATTAAGCTAAGAAGAGATTAGAAAAGGTTAGAATAAGAAAACAAAAAGTGTTTGCTTTAATATAATAATACCACAAAATCATTGCTCTTACACACCATCGTTACACTTACACAACTAATGAACATCAAATTGTGATTGCTTAATTATGCATTTTAATATTTTGAGATGGTATTATTCAGTCTTTTTAGTTGTGTATATTTCAGGCTATGCAGTTAATACCCCGTTATTACCCCGCCATATCCTCGCTATATCCTGTAGCGGGTTTCTACCACTACGCTATTTTCAAATAGCCTCTGAAACAGCCCTTACGCTTTAAGCTCCACTATTTTTAGATATTCCCAATATATCCCAGTATTTCGGCTATATTCTGCTACATCTTCTATAAAAGAAATGAATTTAAAAATGACATTTATATATATTATAAAATTCATGAAATTAGTTTTTCAGTACAACTTTTTAACATATGTTTTTCAGAATATAAAATACTGTAATATTCTATTAAATTATATCAAGCTAAACAAAAATTTAAATTTATTTACATATTTTTGTTTATATTTTTATCTAAAATTATGAATGTACTAATTATAATTAGTTGAATGTTAATTTTCCATTTATTTATCATTTATATATTTGTAAAAGTATTATATACGAGTTTTATATGTTATTTTAGACTCATTCACTATATCCTGCTATTTCTTCGCTTTATCCCCGCTACAACTTTTTGCACCTCCGCCGCATTAGATCTGCTGAGCATTTTAACTGCATAGATTTCAAGTACTTAATTTTGAGACAATGAAGAAATTATTGAATAATTGGCTTAAAAGTGATAACGTAGCTTGATCTTTTAATAAGAAGTGAATGCTCATTTATGAGCAAAGTCTATTGTAGCTCAGTTGGTTTGATGATATGCATTTATTAGTAGCTCACAAGTTCAAATTCAATGGAGCACATAATTTTGTATCTAATTACAGTTCCATAACAAGAGCCTTTTAGAGTAAACAAATCCAGAAACTTCTAGAGTGCACTGAGAAGGAGATTTCTAGAGAAAATATGGAACACATAAGAGTACGGAATTTTCTAGAGATGGACCGTGTAATAATCCGGAAATTCGAGCCAATTTAAAATTTTTATTTTGGCAATTTTAATGAATTTTTAATATTTAAAATGAATTATTTTAAATAATAATGACGAGAAATTTATTTTGAATAGAATTTGAACATATATGTTTATATAGATCATCGTTAGAATATAAATATTTATTATTAATTATAAAAGGAATTGAAAATGGAGCGGTAGTTCGAAAATTCGATTTCAAATTTCAAATGAATGTTTTAGATTCAAAATAAACCGGATTTTAGTGAAACCAAAAATATTAGAATCTAATTGAGAATATCTTTATAACGAATCCGAAAAATTGAAATTTCATAGCGGGAATCAAAAGATATGTCCAGTTGAAAATTCATAATAGTCGCTATGGAATTCTAGCCCTTAAAAATGGAGATTTTGCAAACGACCTCAGTTTTCGACGAAACCACTTTTGTTGGATCCAGGATGTCAAATTATTGCTAGATTCCAAAATTCATAATTTTTCAAATCAATATGTGAGTGTGGCAAAGGAAAACGCGTTTGACTAGTTTCAGTTGATTTTAATCGACTGGAAAATGACCATTTTTCAAATGGTCTCAGAGTTTGACGAAATTAGTTTTGTTAGGACCATATCGTCAATACGAAGCTAGAAATAATTTTTTTGAAATTTTTCGAGTTAGTATGTGACCCCAGTAAATTGAAATGTGCGTTCAAATTCAATATATAATTTTATATTTTTTAAATTTAGTGAAAACTGATCGAAACTGATGAACTGGCTTACGGAACATATCCCATTGTGTTCGGAATGGGGGTAATTATCTAAGGACGACAGTCGGTGGGTCTCATTTGGAGTTTGTATGAGAAGTTGCATTTAAGGGATAAATTAATATAATATTATAATTAATATATAATTCAATTAAACCCCACCCCTTTCTCCTCCTCGTTGACTTCAGAAACACAAAAAAAAAACAAATCGTGATCCGCAGCACCCCTCATCGTCGCACCGCGCCTCCCCTCCCCACGGCCGCGCCTATCGCCAGCGCCTCACCCCTCCGACCCCGCGCCTCTCCACCTTGTTGCAGCTAAAACCCCTTCCCAAATTCGAACGCAGTGCCAAAAAAAAAAACGATCCTTAACCCAATCCGACGCTGTCGTGGCCCACTGACCGCCTCCTAGGCCAGGCCGACACCCGCGACCTCCCCCTCTGACCCTCCTCCGCTCCGATGATGGTGCAGCAGCCCCCCTCTTCTAATTTGAACTATAAGCTTTAATTTTGTTTAATCCCAGTTTTTATTTATATAAAGCATATTATTAAATCAGTTTTTATTTATATAAAGCATATTATAAAATCAGTTTTTATTTGGATTTAGTTCTTATTTTAATCAGTTTTATATAGGATATTAGCGAATATAAAAATCATATTTTTATATAGAAACTAGCGAGGTGAAGATTCGATTTTTATACAGAAACTAGCGAATTAAAGATTTGATTTTTATGTAGGTAAAGACTAGATTTTTGATTACAAAAAAATATGATTTTGATTGTGTAAAGATACGATTTTTAAACAGATAAAGATATGATTTTGATTAAGTAAAAATACGATTTTTATTTGTTTGTCACTAGAAATAAAAATATAATCTTTATTATGAAGAGAGGGGAATAAAAATATAATCTTTATCATGAGGAGAGCAGCATAAAAATATGGTCTTTATAATATATGTAGCGATAAAATTTCGATTTTTACATATATGAAGTAGCGATAAAGATTTGATTTTTATTAAGAAGAAGCGAAGTAAAATTATGATATTTAAGTATCATATCATAAATAAAAATGTGATTTTTAACATATACCGCGTGAAAAAGATCTCGTTGGAAACATGACGAAGATTTCCTACATATAAAGAGTCGTGGCGGTTGGTTTAGCGAATCGGTGAGAACTTCTCACTTTAAATCTTGTTTTCTAGTTAAAAATATACACTAGGATGCAGACGGTGCTTAGTAGCACCCGACACCCGTCATCCACAGACCATGGGCGACTTGTATGCTTGTGTGATTGTTTGTGTTGTGAAATAAAATATATATTCATGTGTTGAATAAAAATATATATTTATGTGTTAAATAAAAAATATATTCATGGGTTGAAATAAAATATATATTCATGTGTTGAAATAAAATATATATTCATGTGTTGAAATAAAATATATATTCATGTGTTGAAATAAAATATATATTCATGTATTGAAATAAAATATATATTCATGTGTTGAATAGAAAAATATATATTCATGTGTTGAATAAAAAAAAAATATTCATGGGATGAAATAAAATATAAATTCATGTGTTGAAGTAAAATATATATTCATGTGTTGAAATAAAATATATATTCATGGGTTGAAATAAAATATATATTCATGTGTTGAAGTAAAATATATATTCATGTGTTGAAGTAAAATAAATATTCATTTACAAATCGAACGATTTGTTTATGTACACCGATTTGGCTGATATTGATTGGGACGATAAATTTTACACATCGCCCAACTGCACCAATAAAAATATGTGTTTGTTGATGTGAAACCCCACACGGGTGTTGGCATGATACTTGGCGTACACTAATCCCAATAATTAGTTGTGTGTCGATCGATAGATTGACAGACTGTGTAAGCATTAATTATTTATATTTAATGCTTATGCAGTTGTATGGTGCACTCTGGATGATGGTTGATGATTTATCGTTGCTATTATATACATGTGTTTTAGGGAATCCATATAATTAACATTATATGGTAATTAATTGGGCCTCATTCCAATTTGGGAGAATAAGGAATATTATAAAAGAAAATTCATGTGTTGAATAAAATATATATTCATGTGTTGAAATAAAATATATATTCATGTGTTGAAATAAAATATATATTCATGTGTTGAATAGAAAAATATATATTCATGTGTTGAATAAAAATATATATTCATGTGTTGAATTAAAAAAAATTCATGTGTTAAAGAAAATATTCATTTGTTGAATAGAATAACGAAGTTATTGAAGTATATAAAGCCGTGTTGGTTAGATATGCGCCATTTTGACGTGAACGGTATTTATATCGATTTTATTCATTTTAATAATGAATATTGAAAAGGAAGTGATTTCAAAATATAACGTTTTGAAAATATTATCATTTATAGATTAATGATATGGAATATTGAATTTTGATCAAAAATTAAATATGAAGTTGAAATCGTTTTGAAAACGAATTTAAAACGATTTATAAAATACGTTTTGAAAGGAAATCGATGAAATATATAATATATATATATATATATTATATATATAGAATGCGCCGCGCTGCGGCAGTTTGCGAATTTCGACCATTGACTTCGAATGGATATTACGGGAGATCCGACCGTCGGATTCTCCTAAAACCACAACCGTTGGGTTCGTATCGAAAAGAGCTTTCTAACTAATATTAGAGATTTGAAATCTAATGGTTGGATTTGGAATTATGTCCAAATCAAATTTGGAAAAGGTCGCTGTAAGTGCAGTTTGATGGCCGTTGATGGAATTCGACTGTACGGGCCTTGATAAAATTATTAAAAATAGTAATAATTTGTGTAAATTCATAAGAAATGATTTTTGAAGAATTGAGATGAAAAATTCCAAATTTGAAAAGATAAAAATAGATTTTTATCGAAATGAACTAGTTTTGAACTAGAATAATAATTTAATTATTTTTAAATAAATAAATTGGATTTGAAAGGGTTTTAAAATTAACCAGAAGTTTCAATAATTGAAATGGAATGGAATGTGATTTTGGGTTTATAGTGAACCTTGTTTTAAATGACATTGGTTCTTTAACCCAGTTAAAGACAGGATGTGATTTCCCAAGTTAAATAATCATTGATAGTGATTATTGGGAAGATTAAAACCAAGTGGAGTTTTAATTAATCTTTAAGCAGATTGAAATGATCGAGAATGGAGTATCACCAGTTTTGCTCCAGGCGATAGTTAAATCTTTAATTAGATTTGAACGTGAAATGGTAATTGAATTTACCGATGACACCATGGTGTTAGATATGAAGTATTACCAGTTTTACTTCATGGGATGAATAGGTTGGGATTGCGAAATAAAATAAATGATTACTTCGGTGTGGTTCGCTAATCCTAAATAGTTTGAATTGATATTCGAAGAAGATTAAAGAATAAATTTAAAGAATTTATCTTTGATAAAATTAATGGGAACCTTTCCCAAAGTATAAGAATATTCTGAATTGGAATGAGGCGTATGTTGTGTTTGTGTAACACTTGTTTATTATATATGCGAGTTATTCAGAAAGACCGGGTTTATCCCATTCTGAATAACTGATTCGACGTGGTGTCAAGGATGAAGACGGTGGTCGAAGACCGGAGGTCTTCACATCGTTTGGATGATTACTGATGATCTTGATTAGGGTTGTACACCCAAGAGGAGGGAATCAGTTGGTGATCGTTCAGACGTACTTGGAGATCGATGGATATGCGAGGTACAAGGTGCCTCCGGTTTCGTTCAGACCCAGAATGGACTTGTAAATGGACTGTGCGCCTGACATTGGATTTTACTCTGTGTGATTGATTTCTGTTAAATATATATCTATTTGGCGGTGGAGAATTTATTCTCTTGCTTAACGCCCTTCTCTGAGATGTACGAGCTCAGAGGTTATATATTGATGGATATCAATCGCATGGAGTGAATTGCCTGTGTGGCATGCCTAAGTGGCATGCCCAAGTGGCAATTGATCAAGGTTTCTGTTGAAAAGCAAAGTCCTTTGGTTGATGATCAAAGCACCGCCTGTGTGGCATAGCTTTGTGTAACGTTGATTCGCGAGCCTCACACCCCGGTTGTGAACCAGAAATGGGAGAGGACATCAGGGAGGGCATGCATTTCCTTCTAGCTAGGGTGGTGTTAGTGACCTACCAGCCCTGACATTTATATTATTTTCACTTGTGTGGTTGTTTCTATTGCGAGGCGCCTCGGATATATCGGTGACTGTGTGGAGCTGATGGAGTCATTTGGCTCATTTACGCCCCAAAGGGCGGGGAAACGTAATGTTCAGGCATTTTAACCCACATCGGTGGACCGGCCCTAACGATCCAAGGGTCACTCGAACTCTGAACCTGAGGCTCGGGCTAGACAGTCTCGAATCGGTGAGGACTATCTTTTGCCTTGGTTCACAGAGGGAAACCCAACTTCCAATACGTGATATTTGCGGTTTTGATTGTAGAGCCCAGTATGGCGACATGATATATAGTACCCATGCCGTCTATGATTGATACTTATGATTTGAAGTTGTTTTATGCACTATGCACTTATAATAGTATCAAATGATCTATTTTAAACATACCAAGCATGTTTGGCTATTATAAGGGAAAACCCTATCCTCCAGCTTGCATTGCATTGTGTGATGGGACCTGGGTCTTATAATAGCTTCATTTTTCCAAAAAGCATTGCGCTGTTTTGTTATATGCACTGGTATTCTTGGGAGGAAACCCGTTCCGTGTTATACGGCGTGGTGCTTTGATTTACTTTATTTTAAAGTAAAGTTTCAAATAACTGTTTTAGTTCTTACACCAGTTATATGACTGACCTGGAGTTCATTGTTTTAACCTAAACTCTGGGTGCCCTTAATTTGACACGGGCAGCTAGTTGCAGATTTATATTCACAGGATCCTGATTTACAGCTGGAATTATACTCGGAAAGCTCTGTATCCGCGTATTCCTTTCAGTTGTGTTTTTGTATTATTTTTCCGCTGCAGTAATGTATTTAAATCTCTGATATTTTCTATGTAATATTTATTCATACTCTGTAATATTCTTGTATTCTGATGATTTTTGTAATAAACAATGAAATGTTCTTATGTTTGTGTTCTGATTGGTCTTGTCCTCAAAGTAATTCGTTCTTTCTCTTCTCTTCGAAGATCGGGGAAGTTCGGGTCACTTCATTTGGTACCAGAGCTTTGGTTTACAGAGACCGAGAACAAGACACATTAGAACCATATGAAAGAATTCATCAGATATTGGATTAGTAATATCCAATTAGAATGACTCGTTAGAGATAGGATCAGTAGTATCCTAAGACGAGTGTGAAGAATATATTTTTAAAAATAAAAACAAAAACAAATTTTGTTTTGAAATTTAAGTCGTTTATACGTATTTGAATATTTTATTTATATTGAATTTGGACAATCGAGTATATAAAGATTTTGCATATACGCGTCATGAACGTATATTCGGAGTTTTAATATACTGGATAGATATAGAATCACACTCTAGTCGTCCGGAGATGGTTCTGATGATTGATCGATCATCATCAGAATTTATGTTCGAGTTTCGAAGGTCTGCTATCTGTATATTTCCATTAGACTGGTGTGAGAACCAAAACTAGATAGGTTTATTGTTGTGATTTGGCATCAAAAACATGATTCTGTGTATATGTATCAAAGTTATGAATTTGAAACGTTAGTTCAACTAATTGATTGATGGTTGTGTTGTTTGATTTTTGGTTTCATTTATTAAAATTTTGAACCATTTAGGCCTAATTAAATCAAATATTGAACTATATTGAAAATTGTTTGGAATTGCATGCATATACATGTACTTACATTGAACAGGTCATAGCAATTAGGCTAGAGCAGAAGAATGAAATTGTTTGCCCGACAAATAGGTACATGTTTACAAATTTATTGGGTTTGGATGATTTTATGAGCCGATTGGCTGTTTATTTTTCTTTTTGGATTGATGAGGGCCATGGGAGGCTATTCGAAATATCCCGAAGTCCCCGGTGCAGGGGAGGTTATGGCGAATTTTTTTGAAAATTTAGGGTTTTAGCCAAATTTTTGAAGAATTTAAAAAGTTCTTAGAAACTGAAAAGTTGAAGAACTTAAGCCGTGAAGAAAATAATGAAAGTTGAGTTGATTAGTTAAACAACTTTCGGCTTCGTTCCTTTTCGGGGACGAAAAGTTTTAAGTGGGGGAGATTGTAATAACCCGGAAATCCGAGTCAATTTAAAATTTTATTCTGGCAATTTTAATGAATTTTGAATATTTAAAATGAATAATTTTAAATAATAATGACGAGAAATTTATTTTGAATAGAATTCGAACGTATATATTTATATAGATCATCGTTAGAATATAAATATTTATTATTAATTATAAAAGGAATTGAAAATGGCGCGGTAGTTCGAATATTCGATTTCAAATTTCAAATGAATGTACAGGATTTAAAATAAACCGGATTTTAGTGAAACTAAAAATATTAGAATCTAATTGAGAATATCTTTCCAACAAATCCAAAAAATTGAAATTTCATAGCGGGAATCAAAAGATATGTCCAGTTGAAAATTTAGAATAGTCGCTATGGAATTCTAGCCCTTAAAAATGGAGATTTTGCAAACGACCTCGGTTTTCGACGAAACCACTTTTGTTGGATCCAGGATGTGAAATTATTGCTAGATTCCAAAATTCATAATTTTTCAAATCAATATGTGAGCGTGGCAAAGGAAAACGCGTTTGACCAGTTTAATTTGATTTTAATCGACTGGAAAATTCAGTATGTGACCCCAGTAAATTGAAATGTGCATTCAAATTCAATATATAAATTTATATTTTTAAATTTAATAAAAACTGATCGAAACTGTCGAACTGGCTTATGGGACATATCCCATTGTGTTCGGAATGGGGGTAATTAGCTAGGGACAACAGTCGGTGGGTCTCGTTTGGAGTTTTATGAGAAAGTTTCTTTTAAGGGATAAATTAATGTAATATTATAATTAATAAATAATTCAATTAAACCCCACCCCTATCTCCTCCTCGTTGACTTCAGAAACACAAAAAAATCCGAAATCGCGATACGCAGCACCCCTCGTCGTCGCACCGTGCCTCCCCTCCCCACGGCCGCGCCTATCGCCAGCGCCTCACCCCTCCGACCCCGCGCCTTTCCACCTTGACGCAGCTAAAACGCCTTCCCAAATTCGAACGCAGTTCCCAAAAATAAACCCGAGCCTTAGCCCAATCCGACGCCACCGTGGCCCACTGACCGCCTCCCAGGCCAGGCCGACACCCGCGACCTCCCCCACTGAACCTCCTCCATTCCGATGATGGTGCAGCAGCCCCCCTTCTAATTTGAACTGTAAGCTTTAATTTTGTTTAATCTCAGTTTTTATTTATATAAAGCATATTATTAAATCAGTTTTTATTTATATAAAGCGTATTATAAAATCAGTTTTTATTTGGATTTAGTTCTTATTTTAAATCAGTTTTATATAGGATATTAGCGAATATAAAAATCAGATTTTTATATAGAAACTAGCGAGGTGAAGATTCGATTTTTATATAGAAACTAGCGTATTAAAGATTTGATTTTTATGTAGGTAAAGACTAGATTTTTTATTACATAAAAATATGATTTTAATTGTGTAAAGATACGATTTTTAAACAGATAAAGATATGATTTTTGATTAAGTAAAAATGCAATTTTTATTTGTTTGTCACTAGAAATAAAAATATAATCTTTATTATGAAGAGAGGGGAATAAAAATATAATCTTTATTATGAGGAGAGCAGCACAAAAATATGGTCTTTATAATATATGTAGCGATAAAAATTTGATTTTTACGTATATGAAGTAGCGATAAAGATTTGATTTTTATTAAGAAGAAGCGAAGTAAAAATATGATAGTTATGTATCATATCATAAATAAAAATGTGATTTTTAACATATACCGCGTGAAACAGATCTCATTGGAAACATGACGAAGATTTCCTACATATGAAGAGTCGTGGCGGTTGGTTTAGCGAATTGGTGAGAACTTCTCACTTTAAATCTTGTTTTCTAGTTAAAAATATATACTAGGATGCAGACGGTGCTTAGCAGCACCCGACACCCGTCGTCCACAGACCATGGGCGACTTGTATGCTTGTGTGATTGTTTGTGTTGTGAAATAAAATATATATTCATGTGTTGAATAAAAATATATATTCATGTGTTGAATAAAAATATATATATTCATGGGTTGAAATAAAATATATATTCATGTGTTGAAATAAAATATATATTCATGTGTTGAAATAAAATATATATTCATATGTTGAATAGAAAATATATGTTCATGTATTGAATAAAAATATATATTCATGTGTTGAATAAAAAAAATCATGGGTTGAAATAAAATATATATTCGTGTGTTGAAATAAAATATATATTATGTGTTGAAATAAAATATATATTCATGGGTTGAAATAAAATATATATTCATGTGTTGAAGTAAAATATATATTCATGTGTTGAAGTAAAATAAATATTCATTTTCCAATCGAACGATTTGTTTATGTACACCGATTTGGCTGATATTGATTGGGACGATAAATTTTACACATCGCCTAACTGCACCAATAAAAATCTGTGTTTGTTGATGTGAAACCCCACACGGGTGTTGGGATGATATTTGACGTACACTAATCCCAATAATTAGTTGTGTGTCGATCGATAGATTGACAGACTGTATAAGCGTTAATTATTTATATTTAATGCTTATGCAGTTGTGTGGTGCACTCTGGATGATGGTTGATGATTTATTGTTGCTATTATATACATGTGTTGTAGGGAATTCATATAATTAACATTATATAGTAATTGATTGGGCCTCATTCCAATTTGGGAGAATAAGGAATATTATAAAAGAAAATTCATGTGTTGAATAAAATTTATATTCATGTGCTGAAATAAAATATATATATTCATGTGTTGAAATAAAATATATATTCATGTTGTAGTGACCATGACTTTCCCGGTAAGGAAAGAACGGATTACCTTGAGAACAACATACATTGGGACGCAAACAGAAGAACATTTCATTGTTTATTATAACAATTCCATCATAATACAAGAATATACAGAGAATGAATAAATATTACACAATTGACAGATATCAGAGATTTAAGTTACATTTAAGTACATCGCAGCGGAAATTAATACAAAATACAACTGGAAGTAATACACGGACACAGAGCTTTCCGAGTATCGTTCCAGCTGTAAATCAGGATCCTGTGAATATAAATCTGTAAAAACCAAAACTACTAGCTGCCCGTGTCGAAAATGAGGGCACCCAGAGTTTAGGTTAAAATAATAAACTCCAGATCAGTCATGTGACTGGTGTGAGAACTAAAACAGTTATTAATTTGATTTTTAAAATTTTGTAAATCAAGGGACCAAGCCGTATAACACGGAACGAGTTTTTACCCCAAGAATACCAGTGCATAAACAAACAGCGCAATGCTAAATAAAGAACAATGAAGCTGTTATAAGACCCAGGTCCCATCACACAATGCAACGCAAGCCGGAGGATAGGGTTTTACCTTATAACAGCCAAAGAATGCTTGATACGCGAAATTTTATCTTTTGATTCTTAATCAGACCCCAACCGTAAATTAGTAAGAGAACGATTCCCTAAGTATTAACCCCGAAGGCTGAAACCAACATCAGACCAATACCCAGGAGACCACTCATCTTATCTATTTTCAAGTTAGTTTCTAATTTTATATATGATAAAGATGTAAATTTTATTGTTAAAAATATTTCGTTCAACACATGAATCTATATTTCTTTCAACACATGACTACTCTCAACACATGAATCTATATTTTATAATATTCTCTATTTTCCAAATTGGAATGAGGCCCAATCAATTACCATATAATATTAATTATATGGATTCCATACAACGATAAATAATCAACCATCATCCAAAGTGCACCACACAACTGCATAAGCATCAAATATAAATACTTAACGCTCACACAGTCTGTCGACCAATCGATCGACATACAACTAAATAATTGGGATTAGTGTACGCTAAATATCATCCCAACACCCGTATGGGATTTCAATCCACAAACACTGAATATTATTTGTGCAGTTGGGCGACGTGTAAAATTTATCGTCCCAATCAATGTCCTTCAAATAGGTGTTCATAAACAAACCGTCAGTTGTAAATGAATATTTATTTATTCACATTCACGATAAAAATTATATTCTTAACGATAATTAATTTATTTCAACACTTGAATGTTTTATTATCTATTTCACACCAACATCACAAACAAACTTCACAACACATCAAACAAGCATACAAGTCGTCCATGGTTTGTGGACGACAGGTGTCGGGTGCTGCTAAACACCGTCTGCATCCTAGTATATATTTTAACTAGAAAATAAGAATAAAAGTGAGAAGTTATCACCTAAGCTAAACCAAACGCCACGACTCTTCTTAAGTCGAAATCTTCGTCGTGCTCACCTTTTGTCAATTTCATTGTCCGTAGCCACTACATGTATAAAAATCACATTTTTATATTGTTGCTATGTATATAAAAATTCTATTTTTATACCGCTACTGTATAGATAAAAAAAATATTTTTACACCGCTACTATATAGATAAAAATTCTATTTTTATTCTTCTCACTATATAAAAATTATATTTTTTTTATTCTTTACATTATATAAAAATTATATTTTTATTCTCAATGTCTTTATAAATAAAAATCGAATTTTTATATTTCTACCACATATGTAAAAATCGCATCTTTATATTCCCTATCATATAAAAGTTTCATTTTTAATACTCTACATTAATAAAAATCATATTTTTATTATTCTAAAAATATAAAAATCATATTTTCACGATGTTACTTCTATAAAGATCACATCTTTATCTTCACATCATAAAAAATATGTTCTTTACATAATGAAAAATCTATTCTTTATATATTGAGAAAATAAAAATCCGTTTTTGCTATATTATAAAGGATAAAACTGATTCATAATAAAACAAAATAAAAAGAAATGAATAAATAAGGACTTACAGCGTCTCGGAGGAGGAGGGAGGGGTTTAGGGCACCTGAAATGGTCGGAGCATCGGCTGGGGCCTTCCAAGGTAGCGGCGCACGGTTTTCCAGACCGGGGGGGGGGGGGAGGGAGGGGTATCGCGTCGCGCGCAGGTGGAGGGGGGGTATCGGCGGTTTGGGGTTCGTGGAAGGGGAAGAGGAATCGAGAGAAGGATCGTGGCAGGAGGAGGAGGAAGAAGAGGCGGCGGCGGCGACGATATAGGGGGAGGCGCGTGTAACAACCCGGAATTTTGGGGTAAATTTAAAACTTTATTTTAAGTTATTTTAATGAGTTTTGGCCATTTAAAATAATTTATTTAAATAATAAAAAAAGTCATTTTCTCCCTTTATGTTTTGAGGTGATAATAAGTAGCGAACATATATAATATTAGGATATTAGGTGAGATTTCTGAACTTTAAAATAAAATTCTATTATTTATTTCAATGTAAATTTATATATGTGTGAACTGATTGTAGCGACTTGTTGGATTTACTTGGATGTGATAGAACTTGGATCAAAATTGCACGTAAAATAAAAATGTCCTTTTTATTGTATATATTAATGATAGAGTTGTATACAAATAAAGAAATTTCCTTTCTATTTGTAATGTAAACATTAGAATTGTACACCAACATAAAAATTCCTTTTTATTTGGTATGTGAAAATAAAAATGTTACTTTATCGATAAATGATATGTATAAATAAATCTGCCACTTATGTAGAAAACATACTCTATAGATAAATATGTCACTTATTTAGATTTTATTCATGTCATGAATAAAAATGTTCTTTTTATTTGCATTTGAAATATATGATTTGTCATAAGAACATTTTTATTAGTAATGTTTATGTTAAAATAAAAAGGTCACTTTTGTTAGGAAGGTTAAATTGGATTAAATATGTCATTAGATTTGAAATGTCATGAAATGTCATTTATGTCATCTATTTAGAGAATTAAGCATGTCATCTATTTAGAGAATTAAACATGCCATTTATTTAGAAGATTGAAGATGCCACTTTTATTAAAAATGTGCATTAGAAATGTCAGCAAAACATGTTAGGTTATATATATTTTTGTCAAAATATGTTAGGTTATACATTTTTGTCATTTATGTTAGGATTATGACATGTAATTAAAAGTGTCATTTATTGTTAGAATTATGTTAGATGTAAATTAACATATCCTTTTGAAAATTAAGGTAGCGTTTGGTTTATTTTGTGTTTTTCATTTTTAGTTTTCGGCGTTAATTATGAAAGTTGTGAAGATTTGAAGTGTAGCGGTGGTGATGCATCAAAGGGAAAGGGAGTGACGGAGGGGACCGCGGGAATGGTGGACAGACGGATTTGTTATTGTCATTCCCTTGTTTTTTAAAATATGAAAATTAATAAAAAGTTGTTTTCGGTTTTGTGTGTTAACTCCGTTTTGTAAAACGGTCATTTTTCACGATATATGTGCATTGTCGGTATTTTAGTATGTGTGAAAACTCAAAATTAAAAAATCTAAACCAAACGCTACCTAACATTTGCGTTCATTTGAAAAAGTTAAACAAGACAATCAAATATCTATGTATTGCAATATGGAAATTTGAAACCTTATATATATATATATATATACATCAATAAAAATTGAAATTTAATATTTAGACAAACAAGTAAGATTTGGAATAAGTATGTAACTGCACGAATTTCAAGACGGTGAAAATGGACCAAATTGTAAATAAAATATTAGGAACACAGGGGCCTAATTGAAATAATTATCTATCGCTATATAATATCCTAATCCTAACCCCAAACCATTTCTCATAACCCTAATTGTTTGCTCATAGAAAGAGAGAGACACAACTTTCTTCTTCTCCAATCCATGGCCGCCATTCCTTTCCCCTTCTCTCTTCTTTTTATCTTAATCTAGGAAGAATTAGACAAGGCCATAGTTTAACTTTTTAAAGATCTTCCCATCCTCTTTGATTCTAGACAAGTTTTACATCAAACCATTCGTAAAACCATCAGCCACAGACCGAGAAAACATGATTCAAAGTTTTAAACAAAACTGAAAATAAATGGCCAAGGTATGAATTACTATTAAGCGTCGCAAATCTTGATTTTATTTTCATAAAAAAATAGATATTTCACTCATATGACATCGAAATCTGAAAATTTCAGATCCTGTGGAACCGTATTGTCGAGTAGATCGTGTTGGAACTGATTGGGGCCATTTTTGAAATTGTCTGGATTTTCAGATCTGATTTAAAGCAAGGTGAGATATCCTATCTATTTTGATAAAAAAATTATATTTTAATCATTGTCCTCGCCACTTAATCGCTATACGAATATTATTCTGTGCTACGGTAATTTAGGATTTTATTTTGTTATGTATTCTGTTGTATTCGCTTGGTTGCTACGTTCAAATTTCATATTTATTGAGATTCAACAAAAATATATACGTTCTGAATTCGCATTGAAAATTTTATGATTAATTCCAGATCAATTATTTAGATCTGATGTTGGGTTGCTATTTTTCTCTTATTTCAGTGCTATGATTGTAGATTTGTTAATGCGATCAAAATCTCATTTTATTGAGATTTATATATACATACGCGACGGGTTCCTTAGGATTTATTTTATTGTGTTTATCCAAGCGTGAGATGTAAAAATCTCATCTTGAATTTATTTTATTTTATTTATCCAAGCGTGAGATGTAAAAATCTCATATTGGATTTATTTTATTTTATTTATTCAAGAGTGAGATGTCAAAATCTCATCTTGAATTTATTTTTGTTATTTTCAAGAGTGGGATAAAGATCTCATCTTTGTGGCTCATGTTCGAGTGTGAGATGCAAAAATCTTGTAACAACTCATACTCTACGTATTGGAGGATTGTAGAATATTTATTTCTTTTCCATATGAAGTCGTATGGTCATGTAACTTTGGGAAACAACCATTAGAGTCATTTCCTATGTTCTTGATTTTTGTCGATTTTTAAATGACCGTTTTGCCCCCAGCTGATCTTGGTTTGGCCATAACTTTTGACTGGAAAGGAATTTTGACCTGAAACCACTTCCATTAGATTCGTTTGATGGTTTACCTTTCCGTAGAGTGGTCATAATAGCCAAATGGGCTCACCGTTTGGGAGATATGGCTGAAATAAGGTTTGGAAGGTGAAAAACTGCTTAACCGGGCCAAATAGGGTGATAAGTGAATGGGCCCATAACCCATTTCGGGATTAGGGTTATGGGGAGGCTGAAATGAGTTAGGGTTTCATTTCATTTCAGTTTTCTAGCCTCCACTTACCTCTTAGAAACCCTAAAAATGACCTCCAACCTCTAAATCACCTCCAAATCATCTTTTAATCAAGGATTAAGCTTAGCAACATCAAATCAAGGGAGAACTTCACCAAATCAACGTTAGAGCTGCTGTTTAGCATTGGGATCTGCACCAAATCAGAGATTTATTTCAGATCTAAGTTTTATTTGTGGCTAAGGTGAGTGATTTGCATAGTTCCTCACTAATTATGGTTGATTAAGGGTAATTAGTGAAGATTAGCGAATTTATACAGTAATAAATTCTGGAAAAATATTTATAAATTCTTAAATGATGTTTTAGACCTCTGATATGAATTTGGGTTAATTTGGTTAAGTTTTTCTAATCATATCATAAGTTTCACCTAAACATGCTTAAGGGAAAATATGGGGTTTGGCTATGTTTGATCCATTTTAACCTATCACATTGATGTTTTGGTGTTTGAAGTCATTTCTACTTGTTGCTATGACTGTATGGTATGCTTTGTGATTGATTAGAATAGTTAGGATGGTTGAAAACACCGTCGAATGGCGTAAAACAGTCGCTGGAAGAGTTGCAGGAATTTGTATAGAAACCGGATCGAATCGCCCTATCGCCACCCCGACCCGATCGTGATGAACCCCCTCCGTTCCGAACCCTTCACCACGAACCAACCCGTTCGTGACCCCTATCCGAACCGTCACGTGGAGACTCCAAGCTGATGCACCTGAAGCACGATCCGATGTACTACGATCCGATGCACCATGAGCTGATCCGATGTGATGACGCCGATCCGAACCAGGAGGATGAAGGAGCTCATGATGCGATGGGTACCAGGGTGCCATGACCCGACCCGACAGGGGTGCCACGAACCGATGACGCACGATCCGATGATGGCGACCCGACCTAGAGCTTGACCACGAGCTGGTGACTGCGAACCGAACCAGGAGGCTATGAACTGAATGAAGACCGATCCGGTGATGACCAATAACCCGAGATGCAAAGGTAGTCCAAATGGAAGTTAGAGCTTAGGATCCAGTTGGGAACCAATGAGTTCACTTCATGGTTGGGCTTTGCTGCGGGACGTGTGCTAAGGAGTTGTCGACGTTCATAACTTCGATTCACCACTGAAAATGGATGATGGGCTACTTATCAGTGCAGTAGAGTCATTACGACTCGAGGGGCAAGGTGATGGTAGCAAGACTACGTTATCAGTGCCGTAGAGTCATTATGACTCGAGGGGCAAAGTGATGCGTAGTAAGGCTATGAGCCAGTGCAGTGGGGTCATTGCGACTCCATGGGGCAAAGTGGACATAGCAAAGGATTAGTGGCTATGTATCAGTGCAGTGAAGCCATTTATGACTTCATGGGGGCAAAGTGATCATAGCAAAGTATGTTGGGTGATCGAAGTGGTGAATATCGTATGCTTTATGCACTGAGTGAGAGATGTGAGGATGGTTGTCATGCTTGATTGTTTGCCATCACTATGACATGCACACCCCCACCTCCGTTACCTTTACACCATTTGAAATGGCACCTTAGAGTGTTGTACAATATGTAGTGCTAACTCTTTGGTTGCAGGTCCAGGTTCAGGTATGTTTAGTCTACCTGTTATTGTTTTGTTTAGATGCTTATCGCTCATACCAGGCTTTATGTCTGACCCAGAGTTTTATGTCTCCTCTTATTACTCTGGGTGCTCACACGAGCAGACTAGAGACAGGTTAGCTGGTGATGCGCGAGTGCTGATTCGGAGGCGAGCAGGAGGCTTCCACGTATGATATATAGATATTCTCCCTGTGTCGTTGGTGGTCGCTACTTGGGCATTAGTAGTGTACCTCCTTTATCTTACTTTTGCTTTTTGAGACAGTTTGAAAAGTTGTAATAATGTTAACTTTGGATCATAAGTTGTACTTGGATTTTCCGCTGCTATGTTAGTTTATTTTCAGCTTATGCACTGTCTCACCTGTTTTATGTCAAGTATGTTGTTATTATATTTTGTTCCATGCGTTGTGAGACATTTTACCGATTCCTTGTTAGTTCATTTCCTTCTTTCCTTTTCTTCTGATGACCCGTTCCGTGCTAACTGGACATGTGTACAGCGCACTTTTGGAGTAAATGTCGGTTGGTGCGGGGCGGGCCGTTACATTTGGTATCAGAGCTGTAGGTTGCGTAGTTAACCTAGGGAAAGACACTAGGGAGAGATAGTACGTATATGAGAGAGCGTATTTGTGATTACTTTGGTTTTCGAAAGCTATATATATATACTATTAATAGTATAAGAATGAAGTCGTACTGCACTAGCACCACTATGGGGTCGTTAATCGTTTCCCTTTACATATTGACGATGAGCCGATATGCAAGAGGTGCTGGTAGGGGAGCCAATAATGGGAATGCTGCTGACATGAGGGCGATGTTTACTGACCTCATGAGAGACATGCTTAGGGATGTTCAGGGAGCACCCGGAAATGGTGGTGGTGGTCCAGTAGTGCAGGCGCCTAGGGTCGATTTCGCCAAGTTGTGCAAGGATTATACTAACCTTGGTGGGAAGCCGTTCCACGGAACATAGTCGGCCACAGATGTTTAGGATTGGTTGGATAGCTGTGATCGTATCTTCGACGATTTAGGTATCGAGGATGCGATGAAGAGAAGGCTAGCGTCTCGTCAGTTGCAAGGGCGAGCGAAGAATTGGTGGAATGTCATTAGAACAGCTACTCCAGAAGATCAGGTTACTTGGGATCAGTTCAAGGCTCGCTTTAGCGAGAAGTTCATTCCAGCTGCCCAGAAGTCAATGTTGTTTAAGAGATTCTTGGAACTCAAGCAGAATGGTAGGGCAGTCTCTGACTATATTGCTGAATTCGACACTTTGTTGAAGTATGGACTATCTCTTATCGATACTCCTGAGAAGAAGAATGAGAAGTTCATTACTGGTTTGGATGGATACTTGGGGGAAAGGCTTATCAACCACATCGATGAGACTTTTGAATCGATTGTGGGGAAAGCTTTGAGATCAGAGGGTCTTTACCCTAAGCCAAAGACTGAGGCTGCATCTGCAGAAGGGCCGAAGCCGCAAGCAGGCGATGGAGGCAAGAACAAATCTCAGAATAAGAGGAAGCAGAACCAATCTAAGGATGGCCAGAAAAGGAACAAGAAAGATGTTGAGTGCTTCAGCTGTGGTAAGAAGGGCCATTATGCTAAAGAATGTCGGGCCAAGCCAGCGGATAGGAAGTGCTACAACTGTGGCCAAGTGGGACATCATAAGGATAAGTGTCCGCAACCTCTTAAGGAGAAGCAGATTGTGAAAGCATATGCTATTGATGTTGTTCCTTCTTCGTCGAATGCCCCAACTGCGGCAGAGAAAGGAAAGAATGTCGTTATTCAAGGTATGCTTTCTATTTATGATGTACCAGTTCGAGTTTTGTTTGATACTGGGGCTTCCCGGGCCTTCATATCTAGTGACCTGGTAGATAGGTTGGGACTGGAACCCGAGATAGTCGATAGACCGTTGGTTGTGACGAACCCGATTGGTGGTTCGACTAGCCTTAGTATGATTTGCCGAAATTTGGTCTTATCGAGTCATGGGTGTATGTTTGTTTGTGATTGCTTTGTTTTGGGCTTTACCGGGTATGGCATTATATTGGGAGTCGATTGGCTCCAAAGATACGGGGCGGTGGTAGACTGTGAGGGCTTTTTGGTGACAGTTAGGGCGGATGATGGGCGGAGGGTAGTGTTTTGTAGTCTACCTAGTGATGGGGTAATGGCTAGTTTTATAAATTCCCTCGACATCCCACAGGATGAGTTGTCAGATGTGCTCGTGGTTGGCCAGTATTCGGACGTCTTCGAGGAGGTGACCGGGCTTCCACCACACCAAGAGATTGAGTTCCGTATTGATTTAGTGAAAGATGTCAGACCTATAGTGATGCCACTTCGTCGTATGGCACCAAGGGAGCAGCGAGAGCTCAGGGTGCAAGTCAGCAATCTTTTGAAGAAGGGATTTATTAGAAGAAGTGTCTCCAGTGGGGAGCACCAGTTGTGTTTTCCACTAAGGAAGATGGTTCCCTTCGTTTGTGTGTGGACTATCGCGAGTTGAATAAGGTAACGAGGAAGAATAAGTATCCTCTACTGCGGATAGATGATTTGTTTGATCAACTGGAAGGAGCAAGAGTGTTCTCCCAGTTGGACCTCGCGATAGGAATTCATCAGCTTCGAGTAGCGGATGAGAGTGTTTCGAAAACGGCATTTAGGACGCCGTCTGGATTCTATGAGTGGTTGGTCATGCCATTTGGGTTGACCAATGCACCAGCCTACTTTGTGGATCTTATGAATCGAGTATTCAGAGATCAGTTGAATAAGTTTGTTCCTGTGTTCGTAGACGACATCCTTGTTTACTCGAGGACAGAGGAGGAACACAAAGGGACACTTGAGGATAGTGATGGAGGTGTTGAGGAAACACCAATTGAAAGCGAAATTCTCTAAGTGTCACTTTTGGAGAAGGGAAGAGAGATTCTTGGGTCATGTTGTTTCAGAGAATGGTATTGCCGTGGACCCTGCGAAGGTGGCTACGGTACAGGATTGGCCTACGCCCAAGAATGCAACAGATGTAAGAAGTTTCTTGGGGTTAGCTGGATATTATCGTAAGTTCATCCAGGACTTCTCCAAGATAGCAGCACCGTTGACTCAGTTAACTAAGAAGAATCAGGCCTTCGTCTGGGACGGAGTGTGTGAGAATGCATTCAAGAGTCTAAAAGAAAGGTTGACGCGTGTGCCAGCATTAGTCATTCCTAGAGGGAATGAAGAGATGACGGTATACACGGATGCTTGTGGTACCAGACTAGGTGCTGTATTGATGCAAGGAGGTAGGGTTGTAGCTTATGCTAGTCGGCAACTAAAGCCACATGAGAAAAGGTACCCTACCCATGATTTGGAATTGGCAGCGATCGTGTTTGCGCTGAAGATGTGGAGACATTATATCTTGGGAGAAAGATTCGAGTTGTTTACCGATCATAAATCGTTAAAGTATCTCTTCTCTCAGAAAGATCTAAATCTCCGACAGCAGAGATGGTTAGAGTTCTTAGCTTCGTATGATTTTGATATCGCATACACACCTGGGAAAGGTAATGTGGTAGCGGATGCCTTGAGTTGGAGACATGCCAGTTTAGGGGCTATGTTTCTTGAATGGAAGCAACTGGAGTATATCGCAGGGTTTGATTTTAGACCAAAGTGCTAATTGGATCCAGAAATGCTAGCTAGTTTGGCGATCAGACCCACTTTGATAGAGCGGATTGGTTCCAGTCAGAGGAACGATCCTAATCTATTGGAGATCATCTCCAAGTTAAAGATGAACATCGACGGTGAGGAGATGAATTTGTATGGGCTTGATCGAGATGGATGGCTTAGAAAGAACGGAAGACTAGTTGTACCCAACGTGAATGGTTTGAGAGATGAAGTACTTAGAGAATGTCATCACTCAAAACTGACTATACATCCCGGTGGTAATAAGATGTATCGAGACATGAAGCGGACTTACTACTGGGAAGGGATGAAAAGAGACGTTGGGAAGTTTATATCCAAATGCATGAATTGCCAGCTAGTTAAAGCCGAGCAAAAGAAGCCTAGTGGGTTGTTGCAACCATTAGAAATTCCCGAATGGAAATGGGAGCAAGTCTTGATGGATTTTATCGATGGTTTACCAAAGACTAGATCGGGACATGATAGCATTTGGGTAATTGTGGATCGATTGACTAAGAGTGCAAAATTTATACCAGTCAAATCGACCAGAACGGCAACTAAGTTAGCAGAATTGTATATGAAGTGGGTAGTGAGATTTCATGGAGTACCTAAAAGCATTGTGAGTGACCGAGACCCGTTGTTCACTAGTGGGTTTTGGAAAAGCTTACAAGAGGCTCTAGGGTCGGAATTACATCTCAGTACCGCATATCATCCTCAGACCGACGATCAGACGGAGAGGGTGAATCGTATATTGGAAGATCCCTTGAGAGCTTGTATATTGGATTTTAGTGGATCATGAGATGACCATTTGCATCTAGTAGAGTTTGCATATAATAATAGCTACCAATCCAGTATCGGTATGGCTCCATATGAAGCTTTGTACGGAAGACCGTGCAACTCACCATCATGTTGGATAGAGACTGGCGAGAAGTTTATGCTTGGACCAGATGTGGTGAGGGAAACTTCAGATAAGATTAAGATTATTCAACAACGGATGAAGGCTGCCCAGGATAGGTAGAAGAGTTATGCTTATAAAAGGAGAAGAGACTTAAAATTCTTCGTTGGTGACTTGGTGTTTGTCAAGATTTCTCCGTTGAAGAGCGTGATACGATTTGGCAGGAGAGGCAAGTTGGCATCAAGATTTGTTGGACCATTCCCAGTTCTCGAACAAGTTGGGAATTTGGCGTATAGAGTTGACTTACCCGAGTAGATGGCGGGAGTTCACAACGTATTTCATGTTTCCCAATTAAGGAAGTTCGTGCACGACCCAGATATGACTATTTCACCTGATCAGTTAGAGGACTTCGAAGTAGAACCCGAGGCGGTTGGGAACCGCGAGCCGATTCGTATTGTCGAGCACGATATGAAGCAACTTCGAAGGAAGGCGGTGAGGCTAGTCAAGGTTCAGTGGGGCGAGAACGAGAATGAC
Source organism: Allium sativum (assembly GCA_030737875.1). Taxonomy (NCBI): domain Eukaryota; kingdom Viridiplantae; phylum Streptophyta; class Magnoliopsida; order Asparagales; family Amaryllidaceae; genus Allium; species Allium sativum. The sequence goes on along the minus strand of CM060916.1, from coordinate 603,716,685 downwards.
TGTACTTGGGAGACAGAGGAGAGCATTAGAAAGTCGTATCCAGAACTCTTTGCCTGGTAAGATTTACTTTACAATTTAGTTATTCCGCATGCTAGGATAAAATTGTTTTGCTTGTTTTGCATGTTTGATTGTTGTTTTATGGTTGATAGGCATGCGGGACCCTTTGTGTGTTTTGGTTAGGGAATTTCGGGGGCGATATTTCTTAAGGGGGGAGAATGTAACAACCCGTATTCTACGCATTGGAGGATCGTAGAATATTTATTTCTTTCCCATATGAAGTCGTATGGTCATGTAACTTTGGGAAACAACCATTAGAGTCATTTCCTATGTTCATGATTTTTGTCGATTTTTAAATGACCGTTTTGCCCCTAGCTGATCTTGTTTTGGCCATAACTTTTGACTGGAAAGGAATTTTGACCTGAAACCACTTCCATTAGATTCGTTTGATGGTTTACCTTTCCGTAGAGTGGTCATAATAGGCAAACGGACTCACCGTTTGGGAGATATGGCTGAAATAAGGTTTGGAAGGTGAAAAACTGCTTAACCGGGCCAAATATGGTGATTAGTGAATGGGCCCATAGCCCATTTCGGGATTAGGGTTATGGGGAGGCTGAAATGAGTTAGGGTTTCATTTCATTTCAGTTTTCTAGCCTCCACTTACCTCTTAGAAACCCTAAAAATGGCCTCCAACCTCTAAATCACATCCAAATCATCTTTTAATCAAGGATTAAGCTTAGCAACATCAAATTAAGGGAGAACTTCACCAAATCAGGGTTAGAGCTACCATTTAGCATTGGGATCCGCACCAAATCAGAGATTTATTTCAGATCTAAGTTTTATTTGTGGCTAAGGTGAGTGATTTGCATAGTTCCTCATTAATTATGGTTGATTAAGCGTAATTTGTGAAGATTAGCGAATTTATACATTAATAAATTCTGGAAAAATATTTATAAATTCTTAAATGATGTTTTAGACCTCTAATATGAATTTGGGTTAATTTGGTTAAGTTTTGCTAATCATATCATAAGTTTCACCTAAACATGCTTAAGGGAAAATATGGGGTTTGGCTATGTTTGATCCATTTTAACCTATCACATTGATGTTTTGGTGTTTGAGGTCATTTCTACTTGTTGCTATGACTGTATGGTATGCTTTGTGATTGATTAGAACAGTTAGAATGGTTGAAAACGCCGTCGAATGGCGTAAAACAGTCGCTGGAAGAGTTGCAGGAATTTGTACAGAAACCAGATCGAATCGCCCTATTGCCACCCCGACCCGATCGTGATGAACCCCCTCCGTTCCGAACCCTTCACCACGAACCGACCCGTTCGTGACCCCTATCCGAACCATCACGTGGAGACTCCAAGATGATGCACCTGAAGCACGATCCGACGTACCACGATCCGATGCACCACGAGCTGATCCGATGTGATGACGCCGATCCGAACCAGGAGGATGAAGGAGCTCACGATGCGATGGGTACCAGGGTGCCACGACCTGACCCGACAGGGGTGCCACGAACTGATGAAGCACGATCCGATGATGGCGACCCGACCTGGAGCTTGACCACGAGCCGGTGACTGCGAACCGAACCAGGAGGCTATGAACTGAATGAAGACCGATCCGGTGATGACCAATAACCCGAGATGCAAAGGTAGTCCAAATGGAAGTTAGAGCTCAGGATCCAGTTGGGAACAAATGAGTTCACTTCATGGTTGGGCTTTGCTGCGGGACGTGTGCTAAGGAGTTGTCGACGTTCATAACTTCGATTCACCACTGAAAATGGATGATGGGCTACTTATCAGTGCAGTAGAGTCATTACGACTTGAGGGACAAGGTGATGGTAGCAAGACTACGTTATCAGTGCAGTAGAGTCATTATGACTCAAGGGGCAAAGTGATGCGTAGTAAGGCTGTGAGCCAGTGCAGTGGGGTCATTGCGACTCCATGGGGCAAAGTGGACATAGCAAAGGATTGGTGGCTATGTATCAGTGCAGTGAAGCCATTTATGACTTCATGGGGCAAAGTGATCATAGCAAAGTATGTTGGGTGATCGAAGTGGTGAATATCATATGCTTTATGCACTGAGTGAGAGATGTGAGGATGATTGTTATGCTTGATTGTTTTCCATCACTATGACATGCACACCCCCACCCCCGTTACCTTTACACCATTTGAAATGGCACCTTAGAGTGTTGTACAGTATGTAGTGCTAACTCTTTGGTTGCAGGTCCAGGTTCAGGTATGTTTAGTCTACCTGTTATTGTTTTGTTTAGATGCTTATCGCTCATACCAGGCTTTATGTCTGACCCAGAGTTTTATGTCTCCTCTTATTACTCTGGGTGCTCACACGAGCAGACTAGAGACAGGTTAGCTGGTGATGCGCGAGTAGCTGATTCGGAGGCGAGCTGGAGGCTTCCACGTATGATATATAGATATTCTCCATGTGTCGTTGGTGGTCGCTACTTGGGCATTAGTAGTGTACCTCCTTTATCTTACTTTTGCTTTTTGAGACAGTTTGAAAAGTTGTAATAATGTTAACTTTGGATCATAAGTTGTACTTGGATTTTCCGCTGCTATGTTATTTTATTTTCAGCTTATGCACCGTCTCACCTGTTTTATGTCAAGTATGTTGTTATTATATTTTGTTCCATGCGCTGTGAGACATTTTACAGGTTCCTAGTTAGTTCATTTCCTTCTTTCCTTTTCTTCTGACGACCCGTTCCGTGCTAACTGGACATGTGTACAGCGCACTTTTGGAGTAAATGTTGGTTGGTGCGGGGCGGGCCGTCATAAATCTCATCTTGTTTACATGTTATAAAAGGAGATGTAAAAATTCCATCTTGAATTTATTTTATTTTATTTAATCAAGCGTGAGATGTCAAAATATCATCTTGAATTTATTTTTATTTATTTCAAGAGTGGGATAATAAAAAATCTCATCCTTGCGTCTCATGTTTCAAGTGAGGTGTAAAAATCTCATTTTGTTTACATGTTATAAAAGGGTGAGGTGTAAAGGTTCCATACTTGAATTTATTTATTTCAAGTGTGAGGTGTAAGAATCTCATCTGGAGATTTATTTTATTTAATTTATCCATATTCAGATTTGTACATCGCGCTGTTATTATTTTTGATTATTTTCTTGTACATCGCGCTGTTATTATGTTGGTCATTTAAAAACGATATGGATTGTGCACTGTTAGATAACATGATTTTTGTGTTACTCATAATGACATGAATTGTTCACCTTTAGATCAACATGTTAGTTGTTAATTTAAATTTACATGAATAACTTGATTTTAGATTAACATGTTAGTGGTTAGTTAATAATACATGATAGCTAATATTTTACAATTTTCATGGCAAGTATAAAAAGTACAAAATTTGTAAAGTATTTTTATTTACATCTTCATTGTAAATAAACAAAATATAAGAAATTTTTTATTTACATTTCATTGTAAATAAAAAGGAACAAGGTTTGAAATTACTTTTATTTTTACAATTCATGTTTAAAAAAAAACATGTTTCACCTTAAAAGCCATTTTTTAGAAATATAAGAAAAACATGTTAATGCATGTTGTTCATTTAAAAAGTCATTTTCTTATGTCATTAGAACTGTAAACATAGAAATATCTTTTTTTTTATGTTATGTTAAATTAGTACTGCCATCATAAACATATCATTCTTATTTGTTATAGTAAACGAGAACTGTATACAAAATGAAATAGACATTTTTATTTGTCATAAAAATACCATTTATGTTATAATAATGTCACTTTCTAATTTTTTAGAATTGGGAAGAAAGAAATGTCACTTTTTATTTTATTAGAATCAACAATGTAAAATGGTCACTTTGTTAGCATTGATTCAACAAAAAAATATTCTTGTTATGTTAATATTAAGTGTTAGAGTTGATGTAACATAAAAATATTATTTTTACGTTAATATGAATGTTTAGAATCGTTAAACATTAGGAATGTTCTTTTCATTCTTTACATGTAATGTTAGAAAAGTTTCATATGTTGAAAACATTATTTTCAACATGCTTATATAGAAAGGAAAGAAAATTTGTTAGAAAAGGATAAGTATGTTAAAAACATTATTTTTAACATTGCTAGAAGAACATGTTAGAAAATATAAAAGGTTAAAAACCATATTCTTAACATGATAGAAAATACATGTTAGAAAATATTTATATGTTAAAACATTAATTTAAACATGCTGAAAAGAGGAAAAGGAAACACATATAAAAATATGTGAGTACATTAAAATATTCTTTTTAATGTAAATATAACTCAGGAAAATAAACGGTCTTTTGTGTTCTATAACACAAATATATCATAGAAAATAAAATTTCCTTTTTATTTTTCATTTCACAATGCAATTATGACATAGGAGAATATGTACATCTTTTATTTATGTTCTCTAATGTAAATAAAACTTAGAAGTAAGAGCTCACCTTTTACTTGCATTCCACAATGCAAATACGATATGGAAATAAAAGTGCATCCTTTTTATTTGTGTCTTCAATGAAAAAAAATAAATGAAAAGGAATTTAGGAATTTATGTTTTTCAATGTAAATAAAGGAATTTACATTTTATATGTAAATAAACATGTTTGATAGGAATGCACATTTTATATGTAAATAAAAGACTAAATAGAAATTTACATTCTATGAAATAAAAGTTACACTTTTATATGTAAATAAAATGTGAAATAGACATTTACATTCTCAATATACAATAAAAGAATGATTAGAAATAAAGTTTACATTTTTAATGTAAATAAGACCAAAAAGATGGAAGTTACATTTTTAATGTAAAAAGAAAAGTTTACATTTTAATGTGAATAGGAGAAGGAGAAAATTACATTTTCATGTAAGCAGAACTCAAAAAAGAAGATTTACATTTTAATCAATTGAATTTTTATTAAAAAGGACAACGGTATGAAATTTACATATTCATGTAAAAGAATTTCAGTAAAGATTATAACGATGAAATTTATATTTTAATGAGTTAGATTTTCATTAAAAGATTAAAGATATGAAATTTACATTTTCATATGTAAAGATTAAAGCAAGAATATCATTTTGCTTGTAAAGAAAAGAATGACACAAAATAATCATTTTTGTTGAATTAGAAATGACGCACAAGAAATTGCATGTTTGTGTAGATTGAAAATAGTAAAAAAAAAATACATTGCATGTATAGGTTGTGTATGCGAATTAAAATAAACATTATTGTGTGTTATGTTATATATCTTTACTTGTCATGATTACCACAATAATGAAATGGCCGAAAAAATTGTATGTATATATATAATCATATATATAAACAAATTTCAATTGAACGAATCGAGCGTGGTAGTTCACTTTATAGAATTGTACTTTCAGGTGATTATACCGAAATATCCGACCGTCGGATTTTCCCAAATCTGTAACCGTTAGGTTCGCCTTGAGAAGATCTTTCCAACGTTATGAATTGTGTTAAATTCCAACAGTTAGATTCAGAGAAATGTGTAAAACAAATTTAGGCGAAAACAGTGCCAAGGTCGCCTTTTGACTTGCAGCGCCGTTAAATGGAAATTAGTTATTTTTATAAATAAAGGTTGATCGTTATAAATTAATATCAATGATATGAAATGATTTTTAAATATATTTATTTGCGAGGATCATTTGAAAAGTCCGAGTTCAATCTCATTTCAAATGATCATACGACGATTAAAAGTCGAAGAGTTGAAGACGGTGATTGAAGACCGACGATCTTCACATCGAATGGACGACGACTGCTGATGCCCGTGATTGGAGTAGCTGCCTTGAAGGGGCTACAGTGGTGGTCGTCCGGACATAGTGTTGATTTGTACGGATTTGGCTTTCGCTCAGACCCAGAGTATAAGCTTATAAATGGAATGTGTGTCTGACATCGTACTCCTTTATATATTGTACTTATTGATTTTCTGCTGAATGTATGAATTCTTAGTGGCGGAGAATTCATTCTCTTGCTTAACACCCTTTTGTATATTTTGGCAAAGATTAATAGTATGATATGGATTGACAGTGTGGCATACCAAGATGCAATGATCAAGGCTTTTGTTGAAAAGCGGGCCTTGTGGTTAATGATCAAAGCACGGCCTGTTTAGGCGTAGCTTTGTGTATATCGTGACTTCACGAGCCTCACAACTCGGTTGAGTCTAAAACGGGAGAAGGGAACGTAGGGAGAGCAGCACGTTTCTTTATAGCTAGAAGTGGTGTCGGTGCTTAAACTGACTGATATTTACTTATGTGGATGATGGAATGAGGCGCCTCGGATGATAGGTCCTATAGGACCGGGAAACGTGTGTTCAGGAATAACTAATCCACGAAGCTGTATGTGTGGACCGGCCCTGCAGCTATCCAAGGGTTCACTACGGGGAATCCTGAGACCTTAGCTAGAGTTTCTCGAATCGGTAAGGAGCTCCTCCCTAGCCTTGACTCATGATGGAAACCCAATTTCCAATACGACCTCATGCAGTTTTAATTGTAGAACTAGTATGGCGACATAGTAGGATGGAGTACTATGCCGTCTATGATTGATACATTATGATTGAAATGTTTATATCAAAACATATACACACTAATAATAATATCAAACCCGTTTTTATCGTATTAAGCATCTTTTGACCATTATAAGGTAAAACCCTATCCTCCGGTTTGCGTTGTATTGTGTGATGGGACTTGGGTCTTATAATGGTTTCATTTTTCCAAAAAAGGAATTGCGTTGTTTAGCGATTTACTTTAATTTATGCACGACAATCCATTGGAGTAAACCCGTTTCGCGTTAGCGGCGTGGTCCTTGGGTTTGTCTTATTGTTATTAGTAAAATTAGTTAAGAATTCTCACACCAGCCCTTGTTTGGCATGCCTGGTAATTGGATGCAGCATGATGGGGGGTTCTCGCTTCGCGGTTTGGTGGCGAACGGGAGACTCTTCCCCCCACATGTCCCTTTTTAGGGTTGGTAGGCTGCGGCCGGGGGATCCCGAAAGGGTCGCCGTAAAACAAGGATTTCGCGGTATCTTTACAATTGGTATCGGAGCCTTGGTTAGCTCAAATCTTTGGGATACAACACGTTAGAACTGAACAAAAGACTCATCAGAGATTGGATTAGTAATATCCAATAAAGAATACTCATTAGAGATAGGATCAGCAGTATCCTAGAACGAGAAAACTCATTAGAGATGGGGTTAGTAATGCCCTAGAATGAGTTGAGAGTGCCCAGTTTATAATTAACGTATTTGTGATTATATATAATCTATTTTAGAAAATATGATTTTTGAATATATATAAAAGTTATAAACATTTAAAAAGCTAATCAACAAATTGATTGATGCTTGTGTAGAGTAATTATTAGTTCAACTAATAAAATTATAAAAACCAATTTAGAATAAAATAAAAAGATGAGTTAGTTAGTTAAACACTTTTAGCTTCGTTCCTTTTCGAGGACGAAAAGATTTTAAGTAGGGGAGACTGTAACAACCTGGAATTTTGGGGTAAATTTAAAATTTTATTTTAAGTTATTTTAATGAGTTTTGGCCATTTAAAATAATTTATTTAAATAATAAAAAAATCATTTTCTCCCTTTATGTTTTGAGGTGATAATAAGTAGCGAACATATATAATATTAGGATATTAGGTGAGATTTCTGAACTTTAAAATAAAAATCTATTATTTATTTCAATGTAAATTTATATATGTGTGAACTGATTGTAGCGACTTGTTGGATTTACTTGGATGTGATAGAACTTGGATCAAAATTGCACGTAAAATAAAAATGTCCTTTTTATTGTATATATTAATGATAGAGTTGTATACAAATAAAGAAATTTCCTTTTTATTTGTAATGTAAACATTAGAATTGTACACCAACATAAAAATTCCTTTCTATTTGGTATGTGAAAATAAAAATGTTACTTTATCGATAAATGATATGTATAAATAAATCTGTCACTTATGTAGAAAACATAGTCTATAGATAAATATGTCACTTATTTAGATTGTATTCATGTCATGAATAAAAATGTTCTTTTTATTTGCATTTGAAATATAGGATTTGTCATAAGAACATTTTTATTAGTAATGTTTATGTTAAAATAAAAAGGTCGCTTTTGTTAGGAAGGTTAAATTGGATTAAATTTGTCATTAGATTTGAAATGTCATGAAATGTCATTTATGTCATATATTTAGAGAATTAAGCATGTCATCTATTTAGAGAATTAAATATGCCATTTATATAGAAGATTGAAGATGCCGCTTTTATTAAAAATGTACATTAGAAATGTCAGCAAAACATGTTAGGTTATATATATTTTTGTCAAAATATGTTAGGTTATACATTTTTGTCATTTATGTTAGGATTATGACTTGCAATTAAAAGTGTCATTTATTGTTAGAATAATGTTAGATGTAAATTAACATATCCTTTTGAAAATTAACATTTGCGTTCATTTGAAAAAGTTAAACAAGACAATCATATATCTATGTATTGCAATATGGAAATTTGAAACCTTATATATATATACACATAAAAAAAATTGAAATTTAATAATTAGATAAACAAGTAAGATTTGGAATAAGTATGTAACTGCACGAATTTCAAGACGGTAAAAATGGACCAAATTGTAAATAAAATATTAGGAACACAGGGGCCTAATTGAAATAATTATCTATCACTATATAATATCCTAATCCTAACCCCAAACCATTTCTCATAACCCTAATTATTTGCTCATAGAAAGAGAGAGCCGCCGCTTTCTTCTTCTCCAATCCATGGTCGCCATTCCTTTCCCCTTCTCTCTTCTTTTTCTCTTAATCTAGGAAGAATTAGACAAGGCCATAGTTTAACTTTTTAAAGATCTTCCCATCCTTTTCAATTCTAGACAAGTTTTACATCAAACCGTTCGTAAAACCATCAGCCACAGACCGAGAAAACTTGATTCAAAGTTTTAAACAAAACTGAAAATAAATGGCCAAGGTATGAATTACTTTTAAGCGTCGCAGATCTTGATTTTATTTTTATAAAAAAATTGATCTTTCACTCATACGACATCAGAGTCTGAAAATTTTAGATCCTGTGGAACCGTATCGTCAAGTAGATCATGTTGGAACTGATTGGGGCCATTTTTGAAATTGTTTGGATTTTCAGATCTGATTTAAAGCAAGGTGAGAAATCCTATCTATTTTGATAAAAAAATTATATTTTAATCATTGTCCTCGCCACTGAATCGCTATACGAATATTATTCTACGCTATGGTAATTTAGGATTTTATTTTGTTATGTATTCTGTTGTGTTCGCTTGGTTGCTACGTTCAAATCTCATATTTATTGAGATTCAACAAAAATATATACGTTCTGAATTCGCGTTGAAAATTTTATGATTAATTCTAGATCAATTATTTAGATTTGATGTTGGGTTGCTATTTTTCTCTTATTTCAGTGCTATGATTGTAGATTTGTTAATGCGATCAAAATCTCATTTTATTGATATTTATATATACATACGCGACTGGTTCCTTAGGATTTATTTTATTGTGTTTATCCAAGCGTGAGATGTAAAAATCTCATCTTGAATTATTTTATTTTATTTATCCAAGCGTGAGATGTAAAAATCTCATCTTGGATTTATTTTATTTTATTTATTCAAGCGTGAGATGTCAAAATCTCATCTTGAATTTATTTTTGTTATTTACAAGAGTGGGATAAAGATCTCATCTTTGTGGCTCATGTTCGAGTGTGAGATGCAAAAATCTCATCTTGTTTACATGTTATAAAAGGAGATGTAACAATTCCATCTTGAATTTATTTTATTTTATTTATTCAAGCGTGAGATGTCAAAATCTCATCTTGAATTTATTTTTATTTATTTCAAGAGTAGGATAATAAAAATCTCATTCTTGCGTCTCATGTTTCAAGTGAGATGTAAAAATCTCATTTTGTTTACATGTTATAAAAGGGTGAGGTGTAAAGGTTCCATACTTGAATTTATTTATTTCAAGTGTGAGGTGTAAGAATCTCATCTGGAGATTTATTTTATTTTATTTATCCATATTCAGATTTGTACATTGCGCTGTTATTATTTTTGATTATTTTCTTGTACATCGCACTGTTATTATGTTGGTCATTTAAAAACGATATGGATTGTGCACTGTTAGATAACATGATTTTTGTATTACTCATAATGACATGAATTTTTCACCTTTAGATCAACATGTTAGTTGTTAATTTAAATTTACATGAATAATTTGATTTTAGATTAACATGTTAGTTGTTAGTTAATAATACATAATAGCTAATATTTTACAATTTTCATGGCAAGTATAAAAAGTACAAAATTTGTAAAGTATTTTTATTTACATCTTCATTGTAAATAAAAAAATATAAGAAATCTTTGATTTACATTTCATTGTAAATAAAAAGGAACAAGGTTTGAAATTACTTTTATTTTTACAATTCATGTTAAAAAAAAATACATGTTTCACCTTAAAAGCCATTATTTAGAAATATAAGAAAAACATGTTAATGCATGTTGTTCATTTAAAAAGTCATTTTCTTATGTCATTATAACTGTAAGCATAGAAATATACTTTTTATGTTATGTTGAATTAGTACTGCCATCATAAACATACCATTCTTATTTGTTATAGTAAACGAGAACTGTATACATGTAATAACCCGGAAATTCTGAGCCAGTTTAAAATTTTTATTTTGGCAATTTTAGCGAATTTTGAATATTTAAAATAGATTGTTTTAAATAATATCAATGAGAAATTTATTTTTGAATAGAATTCGACGTATATATTATATACGTCGTCGTTAGAATATAAATAATTATATATAATTATAAATAGAATTGAAAATGGCGCGGTAGTTCGATAATTCGATTTCAAACTTCAATTGAATGTACCGGGTGCAAAACAATCCGGATTTTAGTGAAACCAAAAATTATAGGATCTAATTGGTAATATCTTTCTAACGAATCCGAAAAATCAAGATTTCATAGCGGGAATCAAAAGATATGTCCAGTTGAAAATTCTGAATAGTCGCTATGGAATTCAGGCCCTTAAATTTGCAAACGACCTCGGATTTCGACGAAACCACTTTTGTTGGGTCCGTGATGTCAAATTATTGCTAGGTTTCAAATTTCATAATTTTTCGAATTAATATGTGAGCGTGGCAAATGAAAACGTGTTTGACCAGTTTTAGTTGATTTTAATCGACTGGAAATTGGCCATTTTTCAAACGGTCTCAGAATTCGACGAAACTAGTTTTGTTAGGACCGTATCGTTAATACGAAGCTAGAAAATATTTTTCTGCAATTTTTAGAGTTGGTATGTGTCCCCGGTAAAATGAAATGCGCGTTCAAATTCAATATATAGAGTTATATGTTGATTTCAACGGAAACTGATCGAAACGATCGAATCAGCTTACGATACATATCCCATTGTGTTCGGAATAGGGGTAAAACGCTATGGACGACAGGCGGTAGGCCTCGTTTCGAGGTCGTATGTAAAAGTCAACTTTTTGCAAAATAAAATAATTAAAAATTAAAAAAAAATCTCTCTTTCCTCTCCCCTTAACCCGCTCTAGCCCCCCCCCCCTCTCTCATTTTCAATCGAAACAGAACCCGAAATAAAAAAAAAGAGAAAGGAGGAAGCGGGGAGGAGCTCGTCACTCCTCCGATCGATTCCCCCCACCGCCGAGCCCCTCCCCAGGCGGCGCGCCGACCGAAGCCCCCCCCCCCTCTCGCAATTGCCGATCGAAGACCCCCCCCCCCGAAATCCTCTTGCGCGACCGACGCAGCACCCCCCCCCCTCGATCCTGCGTCGACGCAGCAACCCCACCCAAGCACCATTTCCCCCCCTCCGAAAGCCAAAGTAAGTTTTTACTGTAGTTTAAATTTCTGAATTTTATATAGTTTAAAATTTTGATTTTTATTTCTTCAAAAGGCTATGATTTTTATTTTTATTTTTAAATAGGATTTTCAGCTTAAAGATAGGATCTTTATTTTAGAAAAGATTCGATTTTTAAAATAGAAAAGACGATATTTTTAAAATAGAAAAGACGATATTTTTAAAATAGAAAAGACGATATTTTTAAATGAGTAGTGGAGTAAAAATATGATTTTACTTCGAGAAAAATATAATTTTTATATAGGTAAGATAGTAAAAATATCATCTTTATATGTGTAGTATAATAAAAATTCGATTTTTATATATTGAATAGCGTAGTAAAAAAAATTCGATTTTTATATATTGAATAGCGTAGTAAAAAAATTCGATTTTTATATATTGAATAGCGTAGTAAAAAATTTGATTTTTATATATTGAATAGTATAGTAAAAATTTGATTTTTATATATTGAATAACAAAGTAAAAATTCGATTTTTATATATTGAATAGCGAAGTAAAAATTTGATTTTTATATATTGAATAACGAAGTAAAAATTCGATTTTTATATATTGAATAACGAAGTAAAAATTCGATTTTTACATATGTAGTGAATACGGGCAACGAAAGCGACAAAAAGGCGAGAACGACGAAGATTTCTCTAAATGAAGTGTCGTGAAGTTGGATAGCTATTGGTGAGAATTTCTCACCTTTCAATTTCATTTTCTAGTTATATATATATATACTAGGATGCAGACGGTGTTTAGTAGCACCCGACACCCGTCATCCACAGACCATGGATGGCTTGTTTGTTTAATTGTTTAGTTGAGTAGTTAGTTAGATTATTTGGTTTGAATTGAAATGTTTGGTGAAATGAATGGATTTGATTGATGTGTGAATGGCGTGGGCCTTCACTAGACCGGGGATAAGGCTAGGCCTCGTCCCGTTTCTAGTATCGTGCCGTTATGCCGCCGAAATTTCCTAAAATAAGTTAGAAAAATAAAAATATCATTTTATTTAAAGAATGAACTGAATAGAGATTCATATGTTAAAATAAAATGTTTTATCGTTAAAAATATAATTTTTAAATGTGAATATGAATATAGTGAAAGTGAATAAAATAAAATATTCATTTACAAACCGAACGGTTTGTTTATGTACACCTATTTGAAGGACATTGATTGGGACGATAAATTTTACACATCGCCCAACTGCACAAATAAAATATGTGTTTATTGTTTTGAAACCCCACACGGGTGTTGGGATGAAATTTGAAGTTCACTCATCCTGATTGATAAAATATGTCGATCGATTGATTGACAGGCTGTTATAAGCGTTAGATATCTATATTTGATGCTTATACAGTGTAGTGCACTTTGGATGATGGTTGATTACTTATCGTTGCTATTATATACATGTGTTGTATGGAATCCATATAATTAACTTTATATGATAATTGATTGGGCCTCATTCCAATTTAGAAGATAAAGAATATTATAAGATAAAGGTTCATGTGTTGACTGTACTCATCCGTTGAGATTAGTCATGTGTTGAACGAAGTATTTTAACAATAAAATTTATATCTTTATCACTATAAAATAAAGTTTCATGTGTTGACTGTACTCATCCGTTGAGATTAGTCATGTGTTGAACGAAGTATTTTAACAATAAAATTTATATCTTTATCACTATAAAGTAAAGGTTCATGTGTTGACTGTACTCATCCGTTGAGATCAGTCATGAGTTAAACGAAATATTTTAACAATAAAATTTACATCTTTATCATATATAGAATTAGAAATCAACTGAAAAATAGATGAGATGAGTGGTGTCCTGGATATTAATCTGATGTTGGTTTCGGCCTTCGGGGTTAATATTCAGGAAATCGTTCTCTTACTAATTTACGGTTGGAGTCTGATTCAATATCAAACGATAGATACCTTAATTTTCATAAAATATATTAAATAACAAAAATAGTCACACGTGGACAGTACTCATTCGCTGAGATTAGTCGTGTGTTGACAAAGATATAGAGTCGTGTATTGAAAGAAATATAGATCCATTTGTTGAATATAAAGCCGTGTTGATTAGTGATGCGATATTTTGACGTGAACGATATTTATATCGATTATATTCGTTTCTGAATTTAAAACAGAAATGAATTGAAAAGAAAACGAATTTGATTTGAATTGAAAACGAATTCGAATTAAATTGAATAGAAAACCAATTTAGATTTGATTTGAATTGAAAACGAATTCAAATTGAATTGAATAGAAAACCAATTTTGAATTGAATCGAATGGAAGACCAAATTGATTTAGGTCGAATAGAAAACCAATTTGAATTGAATCGAATAGAAAACCAATTTGAATTGAATCGAATAGAAAACGACTTTGAAATTGAATTGAAAATGAATTCAAATTGAATTGAAAGCGAATTGAAATGAATTCAAATTGAATTGAAATTTGAATTGAATAGAAATGAATTTAAAAAAAACGAATTTATAAAGAAGAATTCAATTTTGCTTTGAATTGAAATGGAAGTTGAAATTGTTTTTGAAACGAATTTAAACCTATTTATAAAATTCGTTTTAAATAGTAATCGACGAAATATATATTATATATATATATAATATAATGGCCTGAATAGAACGCGCCGCGCCGCGGCAGTTCGCGAATTTCGACCATTTATTTCAAACGGACATTACGGGAGATCCGATCGTCGGATTCTCCTAAAACCGGAACCGTTGGGTTCGTATCGAAAAGAGATTTCTAACGAATATTAGAAATTTGAAATCTAACGGTTGGATTTGGAGATACGACCAAATCAAATTTGAAAAAGGTCGCTGTAAGTGCAGTTCGATGGCCGTTGATGGAAATCGACTGTACGGGCCTTGATAAAATTATAAAAATAATAATAATAATTTGTGCAAAATCATAAGAAATGATTTGGGGAAAATTGGGATGAAAAACTCCATATTTGAAAAGATAAAAATAGATTTTTATCGAAATGAACTAGTTTTGAACTAAAATTAGAACCCATTTATTTTTAAATAAATAAATTGGATTTGAAATGGGTTTTAAATAGAATTGATTTGTGGGTTTATCGTGAACGGTGTTTTTAAATAACACTTGTTCTTTAACCCGATAATAAATAGAATGTGATTTGGTTTATCGTGAACTGTGTTTTAAATGACATTAGTTCTTTAACCCAGTAAAGGAGTTTTAATGAATCTGCAATTAAATTGAAATGAGAATTGATAATTTAAATTATCAAATTTAGAAATTGAGCGAGAATGGAGTATCACCAGTTTTGCTCCAAAGCGATAGTTAAATCTTTAATTAGATTTGAACGTGAAATGCTAATTAATTTTGCTGATAACACCATGGTATTAGATATGGAGTATTACCAGTTTTGCTTCATGGGATGAATAGGTTGGGATTGGGAAATAAAATAAATAATTACTTCGGTGTGGTTCGCTAATCCCGACTAGTTTGGAAAACCATAATTTGGTTTGAAATGACATCCAAAGGAAGATTAAAGGATAAATTTTAAAGAATTTATCTTGGATAAAATTAATGGGAACCTTTCCCTGAGGATATGAATTGGAATGAGGCGTATGTTGTGTTTGTGTAATGTTTTTAATATACGCGGGTTGTTCGGAAAGGCCGGGTTTATACCCATTCTGAATAACTGATTCGACGATATGTCGAAGATGAAGACGGTGGTTGAAGACCGGAAGTCTTCACATTGTTTGGGTGATTACTGACGATCTTGATTGGGCAGTACACCCAAGATGAGGGAATCAGTTGGTGGTCGTCCAGACGTACTTGGAGATTGATGGATATGCAAGGAAAGTGCCTCCGGTTTCGTTGAGACCCAGAACGAGCTTGTAAATGGATTGTGTGTCTGACATTGGATTTTATTCTGTGTTGATTGATTTCTGTTAAATATATATATCTGTTTGGTGGGGGAGAATTTATTCTCTTGCTTAACGCCCTTCTCTGAGACGTACGAGCTTAGAGGTTATATATCAATAGATATCAATCGCATGGCATGAATTGCCTATGTGGCACGCTGAGTTGCATAGATCAAGGCTTCTGTTGAAAAGCAAAGTCTTGTGGTTGATGATCAAAGCACGGCCTTTGTGGCGTAGCTTTGTGTATAACGTGAATTCGCGAGCCTCACACCTCGGTATGAGTTAAAAACGGGATAAGGACTGCAGGGAGAGCACGACGTTTCTTTCTAGCTTTGGTGGTGTCAGTGACTTACCATCCCTGACATTTATATACTTTTCACCTATGTGGTTGTTGGATGAGGCGCCTCGATTTTAGGTCTGTAAGGACCGGGAAACGTGTGTTCAAGCATAACTAATCCTCTAACGTAAGTGAGGACCGACCCTGAAGATCCAGGGGTTGCCTAGAGTGCGTAGCCCTGGGACATTTGCTAGAGTGTCTCGAACGCGGAGAGGAGCTTGCCCCTTGCCTCGACTCATGACGGAAATCCAATTTCCAATACGTGTATTGCGGTTTTAATTGTAGAACTAGTATGGCGACATGATATATGGTACCCATGCCGTCTATGATTTATATTTATGATTGAAATTGTTTTGACACTATACACTTATTATAGTATCAAATGGTTTGTTTTAAACGTACCAAGCATGTTTGGCTATTATAAGGGAAAACCCTATCCTCCGGCTTGCGTTGCATTGTGTGATGGGACCTGGGTCTTATAATAGCTTCATTTTTCGAAAAAGCATTGCGCTGTTTATTCTATGCACTGGTATTCTTGGGAGGAAACCCGTTCCGTGTTATACGGCGTGGTCCCTTGAATTACTCTCTTTTAAAGTAAAATTTAAATAACTGTTTTTAGTTCTCACACCAGTCGCATGACTGACCTGGAGTTTATTGTTTTAACCTAAACTCTGGGTGCCCCTATTTTCCGCACGGGCAGCTAGTAGTTTTGGTTTTGCAGATTTATATTCACAGGATCCTGGTTTACAGCTGGAATGATATCCGGAAAGCTCTGTATCCGTATAGCACCTTCAGTTGTGCTTTGTATTATTTTCCGCTGTTAAGTAATCTATTGTAATCTCTGATATTTATCGAATGTAATTTATTCATCTATACTCTGTATATTCTTGTATCTGATGGAATTGTTGTAATAGCAATGAAATGTTCTTCCGTGTGTGTTCTGATTTGTCCTGTTCTCAAACGATCAGGGGTTTCGAACGGTCTAGATCGGTTTAACGACTGATTCAGATCGAGCGAAATTCCCGGCCGTCACATTTGGTATCAGAGCTTTGGTTTACAGAGCTCGAGAACAAGACACATTAGAACCATACGAAAGAATTCATCAGATATTGGATTAGTAATATCCAGTTAGAATGACTCGTTAGAGATAGGATCAGTAGTATCCTAGAACGAGGGTGAAGAGTATATTTTTCAAATGAAAACAATATTGTTTTGAAAATTTAACTAAATTCTACGTATTTGAATATGTTATTTATTTTGAATTTGGACAATCCAATATATAAAGATTTTGCATATACGCGTCATGAACGTATATTCGAAATTTTAATATACTGGATAGATATAGAATCACATTCTAGTCGCCCGGAGATGGTACTGATAATTGTCATGACATCATCAATATTTATGTTCGTGTTTTGAAGGTGTGATATCTATATATTTCCATTAGACTGGTGTGAGAACCAAAACTAATATAGATAGATTTATTATTGTGATTTGGCATCAAAAACATGATTTTTGACTATATATCAAATTTATGAATTTGAAACGTTAATCCACTAATTGATTGACGTTTGTGTTGTTTGTTTAGTTGTTTGATAATTTTCAACCATTATGCCTAATTGCATCAAATATTGAACTGTATTGAAAATTGGTCGCATTTGCTTGCACATACATGTACTTACATTAAACAGGTCATAGCAAGGAGGCTAGAGCAGAGAATAAAATTTGTTTGCCCGACAAATAGGTACATGTTTACTATAATTTACTGTTTTGTTTGGGTGATGATGATTTTATGAGCCTATTGGCTAGCCGCTTGGCTTTTTCTTTTTCTTTTTGAGATCAGAAGGCCTATATGGAAATTTCGGGATTTTCCCGTGGCTCCCGGTGCAGGGGACGTTATGGCGAAATTTTTCGAAAATTTAGGGTGTTAGCCAAATTTTTGAAGAATTTGAAAATTCTCAGAAATTGAAAAGTTGTAGAATGGAAGTCAGATCGAACGTAGAGCTGATTAATCAAACCACTTTCGACTTTGTTCCTTTTCGGGGACGAAAAGTATTAAGTGGGGGAGATTGTAATAACCCGGAAATTCTGAGCCAGTTTAAAATTTTTATTTTGGCAATTTTAGCGAATTTTGAATATTTAAAATAGATTATTTTAAATAATATCAATGAGAAATTTATTTTTGAATAGAATTCGACGTATATATTATATACGTCGTCGTTAGAATATAAATAATTATATATAATTATTAATAGAATTGAAAATGGCGCGGTAGTTCGATAATTCGATTTCAAACTTCAATTGAATGTACCGGGTGCAAAACAATCCGGATTTTAGTGAAACCAAAAATGATAGGATCTAATTGATAATATCTTTCTAACGAATCCGAAAAATCAAGATTTCATAGCGGGAATCAAATGATATGTCCAGTTAAAAATTCTGAATAGTCGCTATGGAATTCAGGCCCTTAAAAATGGGAATTTTGCAAACGACCTCGGATTTCGACGAAACCACTTTTGTTGGGTCCGTGATGTCAAATTATTGCTAGGTTTCAAATTTCATAATTTTTCGAATCAATATGTGAGCGTGGCAAATGAAAACGCATTTGATCAGTTTCAGTTGATTTTAATCGACTGGAAATTGGCCATTTTTCAAACAGTCTCAGAATTCGACGAAACTAGTTTTGTTAGGACCGTATCGTTAATACGAAGCTAGAAAATATTTTTCTGCAATTTTTAGAGTTGGTATGTGACCCCGGTAAAATGAAATGCGCGTTCAAATTCAATATATAGAGTTATATGTTGATTTTAACGGAAACTGATCGAAACGATCGAATCAGCTTACGATACATATCCCATTGTGTTCGGAATGGGGGTAAAACGCTATGGACGACAGGCGATAGGCCTCGTTTCGAGGTCGTATGTAAAAGTCAACTTTTTGCAAAATAAAATAATTAAAAATTAAAAAAAATCTCTCTTTCCTCTCCCCTTAACCCGCTCTGGCCCCCCTCTCTCATTTTCAATCGAAACAGAACCCGAAATAAAAAAAAGAGAGAAAGGAGAAAGCGGGGAGGAGCTCGTCGCTCCTCCGATCGATTCCCCCCACCGCCGAGCCCCTCCCCAGGCGGCGCGCCGATCGAAGCCCCCCCCCCCCCTCGCAATTGCCGATCGAAGACCCCTCCCCCCCCCAAATCCTCTTGCGCGACCGACGCAGCACACCCCCCCTCCATCCTGCGTCGACGCAGCAACCCCACCCACGCACCATTTCCCCCCCTCCGAAAGCCAAAGTAAGTTTTTACTGTAGTTTAAATTTCTGAATTTTATATAGTTTAAAATTTTGATTTTTATTTCTTCAAAAGGCTATGATTTTTATTTTTATTTTTAAATAGGATTTTCAACTTAAAGATAGGATCTTTATTTTAGAAAAGATTCGATTTTTAAAATAGAAAAGATGATATTTTTAAAACAGAAAAGACGATATTTTTAAAATAGAAAAGACGATATTTTTAAAATAGAAAAGGCGATATTTTTAAAATAGAAAAGACGATATTTTTAAAATAGAAAAGACGATATTTTTAAATGAGTAGTGGAGTAAAAATATGATTTTTACTTCGAGAAAAATATAATTTTTATATAGGTAAGATAGAAAAAATAACATCTTTATATGTGTAGTATAATAAAAATTCGATTTTTATATATTGAATAGCGTAGTAAAAAAAAATCGATTTTTATATATTGAATAGCTTAGTAAAAAATTCGATTTTTATATATTGAATAGCGTAGTAAAAATTTGATTTTTATATATTGAATAGTATAGTAAAAATTCGATTTTTATAAATTGAATAACAAAGTAAAAATTCGATTTTTATATATTGAATAGCGAAGTAAAAATTCGATTTTTATATATTGAATAACGAAGTAAAAATTCGATTTTTATATATTGAATAACGAAGTAAAAATTCGATTTTTACATATGTAGTGAATACGGGCAACGAAAGCGACAAAAAGGCGAGAACGACGAAGATTTCTCTAAATGAAGTGTCGTGAAGTTGGATAGCTATTGGTGAGAATTTCTCACCTTTCAATTTCATTTTCTAGTTTTATATATATATATACTAGGATGCAGACGGTGTTTAGTAGCACCCAACACCCGTCATCCACAGACCATGGATGGCTTGTTTGTTTAATTGTTTGGTTGAGTAGTTGGTTAGATTATTTGGTTTGAATTGAATTGTTTGGTGAAATGAATGGATTTGATTGATGTGTGAATGGCGTGGGCCTTCACTAGACCGGGGATAAGGCTAAGCCTCGTCCCGTTTCTAGTATCGTGCCGTTATGCCGCCGAAATTTCCTAAAATAAGTTAGAAAAATAAAAATATCATTTTATTTAAAGAATGAACTGAATAGAGATTCATATGTTAAAATAAAATGTTTTATCATTAAAAATATAATTTTTAAATGTGAATATGAATATAGTGAAAGAGAATAAAATAAAATATTCATTTACAAACCGAACGGTTTGTTTATGTACACCTATTTGAAGGACATTGATTGGGACGATAAATTTTACACATCGCCCAACTGCACAAATAAAATCTGTGTTTATTGATTTGAAACCCCACACGGGTGTTGGGATGAAATTTGAAGTTCACTCATCCTGATTGATAAAATATGTCGATCGATTGATTGACAGGCTGTTATAAGCGTTAGATATCTATATTTGATGCTTATACAGTGTAGTGCACTTTGGATGATGGTTGATTACTTATCGTTGCTATTATATACATGTGTTGTATGGAATCCATATAATTAACTTTATATGGTAATTGATTGGGCCTCATTCCAATTTAGAAGATAAAGAATATTATAAAATAAAGGTTCATGTGTTGACTGTACTCATCCGTTGAGATTAGTCATGTGTTGAACGAAGTATTTTAACAATAAAATTTATATCTTTATCACTATAAAATAAAGTTTCATGTGTTGACTGGACTCATCCGTTGAGATTAGTCATGTGTTAAACGAAGTATTTTAACAATAAAATTTATATCTTTATCACTATAAAGTAAAGGTTCATGTGTTGACTGTACTCATCCGTTGAGATCAGTCATGAGTTGAACGAAATATTTTAACAATGAAATTTACATCTTTATCATATATAGAATTAGAAATCAACTGAAAAATAGATGAGATGAGTGGTGTCCTGGATATTAATCTGATGTTGGTTTCGGCCTTCAGGGTTAATATTCAGGAAATCGTTCCCTTACTAATTTACGGTTGGAGTCTGATTCAATATCAAACGATAGATACCTTAATTTTCATAAAATATATTAAATAACAAAAATAGTCACACGTGGACAGCACTCATTCGCTGAGATTAGTCGTGTGTTGACAAAGATATAGAGTCGTGTATTGAAAGAAATATAGATCCATTTGTTGAATATAAAGCCGTGTTGATTAGTGATGCGCTATTTTTACGTGAACGATATTTATATCGATTATATTCGTTTCTGAATTTAAAACAGAAATGAATTGAAAAGAAAACGAATTTGATTTGAATTGAAAACGAATTCGAATTAAATTGAATAGAAAACCAATTTAGATTTGATTTGAATTGAAAATGAATTCAAATTGAATTGAATAGAAAACCAATTTTGAATTGAATCGAATGGAAGACCAATTTGATTTAGGTCGAATAGAAAACCAATTTGAATTGAATCGAATAGAAAACCAATTTGAATTGAATCGAATAGAAAACGACTTTGAAATTGAATTGAAAACGAATTCAAATTGAATTGAAAGAGAATTGAAATGAATTCAAATTGAATTGAAATTTGAATTGAATAGAAATGAATTTAAAAAAAAACGAATTTATAAAGAAGAATTCAATTTTGCTTTGAATTGAAATGGAAGTTGAAATTGTTTTTGAAACGAATTTAAACCTATTTATTAAATTTGTTTTAAATAGTAATCGACGAAATATATATTATATATATTATATATATAATATAATGGCCTGAATAGAACGCGCCGCGCCGCGGCAGTTCGCGAATTTCGACCATTTATTTCAAACGGACATTACGGGAGATCCGACCGTCGGATTCTCCTAAAACCGGAACCGTTGGGTTCGTATCGAAAAGAACTTTCTAACGAATATTAGAAATTTGAAATCTAACGGTTGGATTTGGAGATACGACCAAATCAAATTTGAAAAAGGTCGCTGTAAGTGCAGTTCGATGGCCGTTGATGGAAATCGACTGTACGGGCCTTGATAAAATTATAAAAATAATAATAATAATTTGTGTAAAATCATAAGAAATGATTTGGGGAAAATTGGGATGAAAAACTCCATATTTGAAAAGATAAAAATAGATTTTTATCGAAATGAACTAGTTTTGAACTAAAATTAGAACCCATTTATTTTTAAATAAATAAATTGGATTTGAAATGGGTTTTAAATAGAATTGATTTGTGGGTTTATCGTGAACAGTGTTTTTAAATAACACTTGTTCTTTAACCCGATAATAAATAGAATGTGATTTGGTTTATCGTGAACTGTGTTTTAAATGACATTAGTTCTTTAACCCAGTAAAGGAGTTTTAATGAATCTGCAATTAAATTGAAATGTGAAATGATAATTTAAATTATCAAATTTAGAAATTGAGCGAGAATGGAGTATCACCAGTTTTGCTCCAAAGCGATAGTTAAATCTTTAATTAGATTTGAACGTGAAATGGTAATTAATTTTTCCGATAACACCATGGTATTAGATATGGAGTATTACCAGTTTTGCTTCATGGGATGAATAGGTTGGGATTGGGAAATAAAATAAATAATTACTTCGGTGTGGTTCGCTAATCCCGACTAGTTTGGAAAACCATAATTTGGTTTGAAATGACATCCAAAGGAAGATTAAAGGATAAATTTTAAAGAATTTATCTTGGATAAAATTAATGGGAACCTTTCCCTGAGGATATGAATTGGAATGAGGCGTATGTTGTGTTTGTGTAATGTTTTTATATACGCGGGTTGTTCGGAAAGGCCGGGTTTATACCCATTCTGAATAACCGATTCGACGATATGTCGAAGATGAAGACGGTGGTTGAAGACCGGAAGTCTTCACATCGTTTGGGTGATTACTGACGATCTTGATTGGGCAGTACACCCAAGATGAGGGAATCAGTTGGTGGTCGTCCAGACATACTTGGAGATCGATGGATATGCGAGGAAAGTGCCTCCGGTTTCGTTGAGACCCAGAACGAGCTTGTAAATGGATTGTGTGTCTGACATTGGATTTTATTCTGTGTTGATTAATTTCTGTTAAATATATATCTGTTTGGCGGCGGAGAATTTATTCTCTTGCTTAACGCCCTTCTCTGAGACGTACGAGCTTAGAGGTTATATATCGATAGATATCAATTGCATGGCATGAATTGCCTGTGTGGCACGCTGAGTTGCATAGATCAAGGCTTCTGTTGAAAAGAAAATTCTTGTGGTTGATGATCAAAGCACGACCTTTGTGGCGTAGCTTTGTGTATAACGTGAATTCGCGAGCCTCACACCTCGGTATGAGTTAAAAACGGGATAAGGACTGCAGGGAGAGCACGACGTTTCTTTCTAGCTTTGGTGGTGTCAGTGACTTACCAGCCCTGACATTTATATACTTTTCACCTATGTGGTTGTTGGATGAGGCGCCTCGATTTTAGGTCTGTAAGGACCGGGAAACATGTGTTCAGGCATAACTAATCCTCTAACATAAGTGAGGACCGGCCCTGAAGATCCAGGGGTTGCCCAGAGTGCGTAGCCCTGGGACATTTGCTAGAGTGTCTCGAACGCGGAGAGGAGCTTGCCCTTGCCTCGACTCATGACGGAAATCCAATTTCCAATACGTGTATTGCGGTTTTAATTGTAGAACTAGTATGGTGACATGATATATGGTACCCATGCCGTCTATGATTTATATTTATGATTGAAATTGTTTTGACACTATACACTTATTATAGTATCAAATGGTTTGTTTTAAACGTACCAAGCATGTTTGGCTATTATAAGGGAAAACCCTATCCTCCGGCTTGCGCTGCATTGTGTGATGGGACCTGGGTCTTATAATAGCTTCATTTTTCGAAAAAGCATTGCGCTGTTTATTCTATGCACTGGTATTCTTGGGAGGAAACCCGTTCCGTGTTATACGACGTGGTCCCTTGAATTACACTCTTTTAAAGTAAAATTTAAATAACTGTTTTTAGTTCTCACACCAGTCACATGACTGACCTGGAGTTTATTGTTTTAACCTAAACTCTGGGTGCCCCTATTTTCCGCACGGGCAGCTAGTAGTTTTGGTTTTGCAGATTTATATTCACAGGATCCTGCTTTACAGCTGGAATGATATCCGTAAAGCTCTATATCCGTATGTCACCTTCAGTTGTGCTTTGTATTATTTTCCGCTGTTAAGTAATCTATTGTAATCTCTGATATTTATCGAATGTAATTTATTCATCTATACTCTGTATATTCTTGTATCTGATGGAATTGTTGTAATAGCAATGAAATGTTCTTCCGTGTGTGTTCTGATTTGTCCGGTTCTCAAACGATCAGGGGTTTCGAACGGTCTAGATCGGTTTAACGACTGATTCGGATCGAGCGAAATTCCCGGCCGTCACAATACAAAATGAAATAGACATTTTTATTTGTCATAAAAATACCATTTATGTTATAATAATGTCACTTTCTAATTTTTTATAATTGGGAAGAAAGAAATGTCACTTTTTATTTTATTAGAATCAACAATGTAAAATGGTCACTTTGTTAGCATTGATTCAACAAAAAAAAAATCTTCTTAAGTTAATAAGAAGTGTTAAGAGTTGATGTAACATAAAAATATTATTTTTATGTTAATATGAATGGTTAGAATCGTTAAACATTAAGAATCGTTAAACATTAAGAATGTTCTTTTCATTCTTTACATTGCTAGAAGAACATGTTAGAAAATATAAAAGGTGTAGGTTGAAAATAGTAAAAAATATACATTGCATGTGTAGGTTGTGTATGCGAATTAAAATAAACATTATTGTGTGTTATGTTATATATCTTTACTTGTCACGATTACCAGAATAATGAAATGGCCGACGAAATTGTATGTATATATATAATCATATATATAAACATATTTCAATTGAACGAATCGAGCGTGGTAGTTCACTTTATAGAATTGTACTTTTAGTTGATTATACCGAAATATCCGACCGTCGGATTTTCCCAAATCTGTAACCGTTAGGTTCGGCTTGGGAAGATCTTTCCAACGTTATGAATCATGTTAAATTCCAACGGTTAGATTTAGAGAAATGTGTAAAACAAATTTAGTCGAAAACAGCGCCAAGGTAGCCTTTTGACTTGCAGCGTCGTTAAAAGGAAATTAGTTATTTTTATAAATAAAGGTTGATCGTTATAAATTAATATCAACGATATGAAATGATTTTTAAATATATTTATTTGCGAGGATCATTTGAAAAGTCCGAGTTCAATCTCATTTCAAATGATCATACGACGATTGATAGTCGAAGAGTTGAAGACGGTGATTGAAGACCGGCGATCTTCACATCGAACGGACGACAACTGCTGATGCCCGTGATTGGAGTTGCTACCTTGAAGGGGCTACAGTGGTGGCCGTCCGGACGTAGTGTTGATTTGTACAGATTTGGCTTTCGCTCAGACCTAGAGCATAATCTTATAAATGGAATGTGTGTCTGACATCGTACTCCTTTATATATTGTACTTATTGATTTTCTGCTGAATGTATGAATGCTTGCTGGCGGAGAATTTATTCTCTTGCTTAACACCCTTTTGTATATTTTGGCAAAGATTAATAGTATGATATGGATTGACAGTGTGGCATACCAAGATGCAATGATCAAGGCTTTTGTTGAAACGCAGGCCTTGTGGTTGATGATCAAAGCACGGCCTGTTTAGGCGTAGCTTTGTGTATAGCGTGACTTCGCGAGCCTCACAACCCGGTTGAGTCTAAAATGGGAGAAGGGAACGCAGGGAGAGTAGCACGTTTCTTTCTAGCTAGAAGTGATGTCGGTGCTTAAACTGGCTGATATTTACTTATGTGGATGATGGAATGAGGCGCCTCGGATGATAGGTCCTATAGGACCGGGAAACGTGTGTTCAGGAATAACTAATCCACGAAGCTGTATGTGTGGACCGGCCCTGCAGCTATCTAAGGGTTCACTGTGCGGAATCCTGAGACATTAGCTAGAGTGTTTCGAATCGGTAAGGAGCTCCTCCCTAGCCTTGACTCATGATGGAAACCCAATTTCCAATACGACCTCATGCGGTTTTAATTGTAGAACTAGTATGGCGACATAGTAGGATGGGGTACTATGCCGTCTATGATTGATACATTATGATTGAAATGTTTTTATCAAAACATATACACACTAATAATAATATCAAACCCGTTTTTATCGTATTAAGCATCTTTTGACCATTATAAGGTAAAACCCTATCCTCCGGTTTGCGTTGCATTGTGTGATGGGACTTGGGTCTTATAATGGTTTCATTTTTCCAAAAAAAGCATTGCGTTGTTTAACGATTTACTTTAATTTATGCACGACAATCCATTGGAGTAAACCCGTTCTGCGTTAGCGGCGTGGTCCTTGGGTTTGTCTTATTGTTATTAGTAAAATTAGTTAAGAATTCTCACACCAGTCCCATGACTGACCCGTTGTTTGTTTCCACCTTTACAAACTCAGGTGCCCTCTTTCCACACGGGCAGTCGAGTAGTTTGTCTACAGGTTCTTATTTCGAGCAGAATTCTGTATTGAAGCCTAAAGCTGTGTCCAGAGCATAGTTGTCTTTCGCTGCCTTAGTGATTCTATTTCCGTTGCAATGTATTAAAATATTGTAGTTTATCTTCCGCTGTAATTTTATTCGATGTACTCTGATATTCTGTACTCTGATGTAACATTATTGTAATGTTTATAAAAGTCTGCTGTTGTTGTTCTGATGTTGTTGTATTCCCAAAGTTAAAGTATTCATGGATTTCCAACTTTTGGGTCAGACTTGTGGGGTTTATGGTCGATCCAAAGAGCGGGAATTTATGGGTCTTTATAGCGCGATCGATTTAGGGTTTCTCCTTTTTTTAAAAAAACTAAAATGGATGGGGAAGATAAAGGAGGAAGGGTGGGGTTTAAGTGAGAATTTATATATAATATTTATTTACTTTTTATTTCCATATAGTTGACTTTTTATTCGACCTCGAAACGAGACCCACTGCCTGTCATCCCTTGCTAATTACCCCCATTCCGAACACAATGGGAAATGTATCATAAGTTGATTCGATCGTTTCGATCAGTTTTCGTCAAAATCAAAATATAAATCTATATATTGAATTTGAACGCGCATTTCAATTTACCGGGGCCACGTATGGACTCTAAAAATTCCCGAAAAATATTTTCTAACTTCGTATTGACGATACGGTCCTAACAAAACTAATTTCGTCAAATTCTGAGACCGTTTGAAAAATGGCCATTTTCCAGTTGATTAAAATCAACTGAAACTGTCAAAACACGTTTTCCTTTGCCACGCTCACATATTGATTCGAAAAATTACGAATTTTGGAATCTAGCAATATCTTGACATCACGGATCCAACAAAAGTGGTTTCGTCGAAAACCGAGGTCGTTTGCAAAATTCCCATTTTTAAGGGCCAGAATTCCATAGCGACTATTCTGAATTTTCAACTGGACATAACTTTTTATCCCCACTATGAAATTTCGATTCTTCGGATTCGTTGGAAAGATGTTCTCAATTAGATTCTAATATTTTTGGTTTCGCTTAAATCCGATTTATTTTGAATCCTGTATATTCATTTGAAATTCGAAATCGAAATTTCAAACTACCGCGCCATTTTCAGTTCCTTTTATAATTAAAATAAAATATTTATATTCTAACGACGATTCAAATAAATATATACGTTCGAATTCTATTCAAAATAAATTTCTCGTCGATATTATTTAAAATAATTCATTTTAAATATCAAAATTCATCAAAATAAAAAAAATTAAGTTGGCTCAGAATTTCCGGGTTATTACAATCTTCCCCACTTAAAACTTTTCGTCCCCGAAAAGGAACGAAGCTGAAAGTTGTTTAACTAATCAACTCAACTCCCATTATTTTCTTTACAGCTTAGGTTCTTCAACTTTTCAGTTTCTAAGAACTTTTCAAATTTTTCAAAAATTTGGCTAACACCCTAAATTTTCGAAAAATTTCACCATAACTTCCCCTACATCGGGGACTTCGGGATATTTCAAATAGCCTCCCATGGCCCTCATCAATCCAAAAAGAAACAGCCAAGCGGCTAGCCAATCGGCTCATAAAATCATCCAAACCCAATAAATTTGTAAACATGTACCTATTTGTCGGGCAAACAATTTTATTCTTCTGCTCTAGCCTCCTTGTTATAACCTGTTCAATAGATATACATGTATATGCATGCAATTGTAATCATTTTTCAATACTGTTCAATATTCGGTTTAATTTGGCATAATGGTTCAAAAATTAATTAATCAAAACAATAATCATACAACACAACCATCAATCAATTAGTGAATTAGTGTTTCAAACTCATAATTTCGATATGTATACAAAAAATATGTTTTGATGCCAAATCACAACAATAAACCTATCTAGTTTTGGTTCTCACACCAGTCTAATGGAAATATATAGAAATCTCACTTTCGAAACACGAAAATAATTACTGATGATGACGCGTCAATCATCAGAATCAGGTATGAGCGACTAGAGTGTGATCCTATATCTATCTAGTATATTAAAACTTTGAGTATACGTTCATGATGCGTATATGCAAAATCTTTATATACTTGATTGTCCAAATTCAATACAAATAAAATATTCAAATACGCATAAAATGGTTTAAATTTTCAAAACAATATTGTTTTCATTTGAAAAATATACTCTTCACACTCGTTTTAGGACACTACTGATCCTATCTCTAATGAGTCATTCTCATTGGATGTTACTAATCCAATATCTGATGAATTCTTTCGTTCGGTTCTAATGTGTCTTGTTCTCGAGCTCTGTAAACCAAAGCTCTGATACCACTCTGTAGCGACCCTGACTTCCCCGGTAAGGAAAGCACGGATTACCTTGAGAACAACACACATCGGGATGCAAACAGAAGAACATTTCATTGTTTATAACAACAATTCCATCAGAATGCAAGAATATACAGAGAATGAATAAATATTGCACAATTGACAGATATCAGAGATTTAAGTTACATTTAAGTACATCGCAGCGGAAATTAATACAAAATACAACTAGAAGTAATACATGGATACAAAGCTTTCCGAGTATCGTTCCAGCTGTAAATCAGGATCCTGTGAATATAAATCTGCAAAAACCAAAACTACTAGCTTCCCGTGTCGAAAATAAGGGCAACCCAGACTTTAGGTTAAAACAATAAACTCCATGTCAGTCATGTGACTGGTGTGAGAACTAAAACAGTTATTAATTTGATTTTTAAAATTCGGTAAATCAAGGGACCACGCCGTATAACACGGAACGGGTTTTTACCCCAAGAATACCAGTGCATAAACAAATAGCGCAATGCTAAATAAAGAACAATGAAGTCGTTATAAGACCCAGGTCCCATCACACAATGCAACGTAAGCTGGAGGATAGGGTTTTACCTTATAACATCCAAAGAATGCTTGATACGCAAAATTTTATCTTTTGATTCTTAATCAGACCCCAACCGTAAAATAGTAAGAGAACGATTCCCTAAGTATTAACCCCGAAGGCTGAAACCAACATCAGACCAATACCCAGGAGACCACTCATCTTATCTATTTTCCAGTTAGTTTCTAATTTTATATATGATAAAGATGTAAATTGTATTGTTAAAATATTTTGTTCAACACATGAATCTATATTTCTTTCTACACATGACTATTCTCAACACATGAGTACTGTCAACACATGAATCTATATTTTATAATATTCTTTATTTTCCAAATTAGAATGAGGCCCAATCAATTACCATATAATGTTAATTATATGGATTACATACAACGATAAATAATCAACCATAATCCAAAGTGCACCACACAACTGCATAAGCATCAAATATAAATAGTTAACGCTCACACAGTCTGTCGACCAATCGATCGACATACAACTAAATAATTGGGATTAGTGTACGCCAAATATTATCCCAACACTCGTGTGGGATTTCAATCCACAAACACTGAATATTATTTGTGCAGTTGGGCGACGTGTAAAATTTATCGTCCCAATCAATGTCCTTCAAATAGGTGTTCATAAACAAACCGTCCGGTTGTAAATGAATATTTATTTATTCACATTCACGATAAAAATTATATTCTTAACGATAATTAATTTATTTCAACACATGAACGTTTTATTATCTATTTCACACCAACATCACAAACAAACTTCACAACACATCAAACAAGCATACAAGTCGTCCATGGTCTGTGGACGACGGGTGTCAGGTGTTGCTAAACACTGTCTGCATTCTAGTTTATATTTTAACTAGAAAATAAGAATTAAAGTGAGAATTTCTCACCCAAGCTAAACCAAACGCCACGACTCTTCTTAAGTAGAAATCTTCGCTGTGCTCGTCTTTTGTCAATTTCATTGTCTGTAGCCACTACATGTATAAAAATCACATTTTTATATTGTTGCTATGTATATAAAAATTCAATTTTTATACCGCTACTGTATAGATAAAAATTCTATTTTTACACCGCTACTATATAGATAAAAATTCTATTTTTATTCTTCTCACTATATAAAATTTTTATTTTTTTTATTTTTTACATTATATAAAAATTATATTTTTATTCTCAATGTCTTCATATATAAAAATCGAATTTTTATATTTCTACCACATATGTAAAAATCGCATCTTTATATTCCCTATCATATAAAAATTTCATTTTTAATACTCTACATTAAATAAAATCATATTTTTATTATTCTAAAAATATAAAAATCATATTTTCACGTTGCTACTTCTATAAAGATCACATCTTTATCTTCACATCATAACAAATATGTTCTTTACATAATGAAAAATCTATTCTTTATATATTGAGAAAATAAAAATCAGTTTTTGCTATATTATAAAGGATAAAACTGATTCATAATAAAACAAAATAAAAAGAAATGAATAATAAGGACTTACAGCGTCTTGGAGGAGGAGGGAGGGGTTTAGGGTGCCTGAGATGGTAGGAGCATCGGCTGGGGCCTTCCAAGGTGGCGGCGCACGGTTTTCCAGACCGGGGGGAAGGGGTATCGCGTCGCGCGCAGGTGGAGTGGGGGGTATCGGCGGTTTGGGGTTCGTGGAAGGGGAAGAGGAATCGAGAGGAGGATCGTGGCAGGAGGAGGAGGAAGAAGAAGAGGCGGCGGCGGCGATATAGGGGGAGGCGCGATCGATTTAGGGTTTCTCCTTTTTTTTAAAAAAAAACTGAAATGGACGGGGAAGATAAAGAAGGAAGGGAGGGGTTTAAGTGAGAATTTATATATAATATTTATTTATTTTTAATTTCCATATAGTTGACTTTTTATTCGACCTCGAAACGAGACCCACCGCCTGCCGTCCCTAGCTAATTACCCTCATTCCGAACACAATGGGATATGTATCGAAAGCTGATTCGATCGTTTCGATTAGTTTTCGTCAAAATCAAAATATAAAACTATATATTGAATTTGAACGTGCATTTCAATTTACCGGGGCCACGTATGGACTATAAAATTTCCCGAAAAATATTTTCTAACTTCGTACTGACGATACGGTCCTAACAAAACTAATTTCGTCGAATTCTGAGACCGTTTGAAAAATGGTCATTTTCCAGTCGATTAAAATCAACTGAAACTGTAAAAACACGTTTTCCTTTGCCACGCTCACATATTGATTCGAAAAATTATGAATTTTGGAATCTAGCAATATCTTGACATCACGGATCCAACAAAAGTGGTTTCGTCGAAAACCGAGGTCGTTTGCAAAATTCTCATTTTAAGGGCCAGAATTCCATAGCGACCATTCTGAATTTTCAACTGGACATAACTTTTTATCCCCACTATGAAATTTCGATTCTTCGGATTCGTTGGAAAGATATTCTCAATTAGATTCTAATATTTTTGGTTTCACTTAAATCCGGTTTATTTTGAATCCTGTACATTCATTTGAAATTCGAAATCGAAATTTCAAACTACCGCGTCATTTTCAATTCCTTTAATAATTAAAATAAAATATTTATATTCTAACGACGATTCAAATAAATATATACATTCGAATTCTATTCAAAATAAATTTCTCGTCGGTATTATTTAAAATAATTCATTTTAAATATCAAAATAGCCAAAATAAAAAAAATTAAATTGGCTCAGAATTTCC
Organism: Allium sativum; assembly: GCA_030737875.1. Lineage (NCBI taxonomy): Eukaryota > Viridiplantae > Streptophyta > Magnoliopsida > Asparagales > Amaryllidaceae > Allium > Allium sativum. The sequence continues at coordinate 603,684,067 of CM060916.1, read as the reverse complement.
GGGTTATTACACATGTGTTGAAATAAAATATATATTCATGTGTTGAAATAAAATATATGTTCATGTGTTGAATGGAAAAATATATATTCATGTGTTGAATAAAAATATATATTCATGTGTTGAATAAAAATATATATATTCATGTGTTGAAGAAAATATTCATTTGTTGAATAGAATAACGAAGTTATTGAAGTATATAAAGCCGTGTTGGTTAGATATGCGCCATTTTGATGTGAACGATAATTATATCGATTTTATTCATTTTTATAATGAATATAGAAAATGAAGTGATTTCAAAATATAACGTTTTGAAAATATTATCATATATAGATTAATGATATGGAATATTCAATTTTGATTAGAAATTGAATATGAAGTTGAAATCGTTTTGAAAACGAATTTAAAACGATGTATAAAATACGTTTTGAAAGGAAATCGACGAAATATATAATATATATATATATATATATATATATATAGAATGGCCTGAATAGAACGCACCACGCCGCGGCAGTTCGCAAATTTCGACCATTGACTTCGAATGGGTATTACGGGAGATCCGACCGTCAGATTCTCCTAAAACTGGAACCGTTGGGTTCGTATCGAAAAGAGCTTTCTAAGAATATTAGAGATTTGAAATCTAACGGTTGGATTTGGAGTTATGTCCAAATAAAATTTGGAAAAGGTCGCTTTAAGTGCAGTTTGATGGCCGTTGATGGAATTCGACTGTACGGGCCTTGATAAAATTATTAAAAATAGTAATAATTTGTGTAAAATCATAAGAAATGATTTGTGAAGAATTGAGATGAAAAATTCCAAATTTCAAAAGATAAAAATAGATTTTTATCGAAATGAACTAGTTTTGAATAATAATTTATTTATTTTTAAATAAATAAATTGGATTTGAAAGGGTTTTAAAAGTAACCAGAAGTTTCAATAATTGAATTGGAATGGAATGTGATTTTGGGTTTATAGTGAACCGTGTTTTAAATGACATTGGTTCTTTGACCCAGTTAAACACAGGATGTGATTTCCCAAATTAAATAATCCTTGATAGTGATTATTGGGAAGATTAAAACCAAGTGGAGTTTTAATGAATCTTTAATTAGATTGAAATGATCGAGAATGGAGTATCACCAGTTTTTATCTAGGCGATAGTTAAATCTTTAATTAGATTTGAACGTGAAATGGTAATTGAATTTACTGATAACACTGTGGTGTTAGATATGAAGTATCACCAGTTTTACTTCATGGGATGAATAGGTTGGGATTGGGAAATAAAATAAATGATTACTTCGGTGTGGTTCGCTAATCCCGACTAGTTTGAATTGATATTCGAAGAAGATTAAAGAATATATTTAAAGAATTTGTAACAACCCGAATTTTATAACATGTTAAAACAAGAAATCAGGGCAGAATTAAAATATAAATTAAGAATCAAGCAAAACTGGTTGCGCCGTTGCGTTCGTCTCGGAATTCTAGTTGGAAACGAGTCAGAAATTTCGTAAATCGGAGTCCGTATGACCGAGATATGGCCTCTAGAAGTTTCACGAAAAATCAGAAACGAAAACAGATTTTCGAATTTCAAAATTTAGCCCCAAACGGACTGGGCGGGAAATTTCCCGCCCAGCCCTAGGTCGACTGGGGAGTCGACCCCCCAGGGACCAAGTCAACTGCCCAGTCGACCTGGGTGTCGACCTGGGGGTCGACCTCCCTGGTCGGGCCAGGTTGGCCTGGTGCACCTGCTTGCTTGTGTGGTCTGGTTGGTTGGCCTGTGACGATTTTCAGTGGCTCAGATCTATTCCAGGGTTGATCCTATGGCCTAAACTAGCTCCTACTTCTATAACACCCTAAGACCTAACCTAAATCACTAAAAATCATCCTAACAACAAAGTGCTGCCCAAATGTCTCTTGATCATGGCCTCCATCTTCATCTTCAAAGGCCTAAGCATGCAAACTTGATTCAAGTCAAAGGAGCAATCTTTCTTCATCAAATCAAAGGAGCTACTTATTTCTCAAGGCCTCTACTGTTGCTACATCATTCCTAGAGCTTCTACAACGATTCTATGACGATTCTTGCTCCTAATTCACTAGTCACGCTTTGTAAGTTCTAGATGCTTTTAGATTGAAACGATAACTTGAATATGACATGTGATAAAGTTGGAATTGAATTTATGCATGATATTCGATCCATGCTCATCCTTGTTCATTTTTGATCTTGACTTTTGGGGATGTTGCAATGACATTAATTTGGACCTATGCATGTTGCAAGTCACTCTTTCATGTCCTTATCATGCATGTAATGATGTTTTTCTCTCGGATCTTGTTTTATGCAAAGTTTCTACCTTACCTATTTACTTTCTTTTGATGAACCTTGGTCGATTTCGGACCTAGGCCTAAACTACGACTTACGTGCGATTTGTATACGGGGGAAATATTGGGATTTCACCTATTTGGGTATAGGTGTGGGTGGTCGAATTTGTGCATAACATGAACAAGGAAAAATTTGGGGTATTGCCAATGTAATTTGCAAGTTTGGGCATACATGAATTGGCATATGAATTAAATCACGGGTTTTGAGACTATGCAAGTTAAATCAAGGGGTTGGGCTTGCGTTAACTAGGCATAAGTAGAATGGGAAACATGAACCATGATTTGGGTTTATTTGGGCATGAACTTGACAACATGTAACTTTGGCTAGAACTTGATAGGGTTGGGATGTCATAAACTTGGCATACATGCAAATAGGCGAGAATTGGACATATGTAAGGTGGCTAGAATTGGGTACATATTTTCATGGGCATGTAAGGTGGAACTTGGGCATATGTTTAGTAATATGTAAAGTGGGAATTTTGACTTAGATGACACATATGTAATTAACAATCTAACGGATGCCTTCGACACGAGGTTAGACTTGAGTTGTGGTGTAATCCTGCCCGGAACCGCCCGGCATATCCAGTGACCACAACAATAATAGTCTAATGTGAGAGGTCGTAGGCAAAGATTAGATTGTGGTAGTGCATGAACCCGAGGTTGGAATGGATTTGCGGTGTAATTCTGCCCGGAACCGCCCGGCATATCCAGTGACCGCAAATAAGTCCAATGTGAGAGGTTGATGCATTAGTAAATAATAAATGAATATGACATGGACGGGAGGGTTAAGTAACTTGATTAGACTAATGACACTTAACCAATATGACATGGACGGGTGGGTTAAGTAACTTGATTAGACTAATGACACTTAACCAATATTACATGGACGGGTGGGTTAAGTAACTTGATTAGACTAATGACACTTAACCAATATGACATGGACGGGTGGGTTAAGTAACTTGATTAGACTAATGGCACTTAACCAATATGACGTGGATGGGTGGGTTAAGTAAAACCGAACTTGATTTCTTGATGACACTTAACCATATAACACGATTAGAGGATGGGTTAGTCTAACCTGAATGGGTCGATACCACCCGACTAGTATAACGCGATGCATGGTAAGGTTAAGTAAACTAAAAAGGGTAACACTTAACCGTTATAATTTGAGTAGTGGATGAGGGTTAAGTCATGAATCACTTGAATATACTTTACCAATCTAACATGATAACTTGATGGGGTTAAGTTATAAATCGCTTGAATATACTTAACCAATCTAACACGGTAACTTGATGGGGTTAAGTCATGAATCGCTTGAATATACTTAACCAATCTAACAAGGTAACTTGATGGGGTTAAGTCATGAATCGCTTGAATATACTTAACCAATCTAACATGATAATTTGATGGGTTAAGCTTGAATATACTTAACCAATCTAACACGGTAATTTGATGGGGTTAAGCTTGAATATACTTAACCAATCTAACACGGTAATTTGATGGGGTTAAGCTTGAATATACTTAACCAATGTAACACGGTAATTTGATGGGGTTAAGCTTAAATATACTTAACCAATTTGACACGATGATTGGGATAGGGTTAAGCCATGAACCGCTGGAATACGCTTAACCAACTTGACACGTGATTCGTAGGGCTAATCCATGAACTTGAATGACAACACTTAGCCAACTTGACATGACATGTAGACGGGTTAAGTCACGAACTTGAACGACCACACTTAACCAACTTGACATGCTAGACTGATAGGGGTTAAGTCTTGAATGACAACACTTAACCTGCTGGACGGAAACCCTAGTTACGCGGTCCTTTTCAGCAGTAACCCTCTTGGATGTATCACGATACCCTAGGGACTAGGCTAGGGTGGGGCATGATTACTGGGCTGATTGTAAGCGACCAAAACGACAGTTGAGTTTGGTGTGCCATCGTAGGTTCAAGCGGGCTATGGTCGTGCACATATTCCGGAGTTGAAAAAGAAGGCATGGGCACCAGTAGTTGTACATTGTGCGTGCTTGGAATGGTGTCAGTGGTTGACACCCTAGGGCTTGATACACCCTAGGGTGGACCTAGCACAGAGTATCTACATTCGTGATTGGGCCGTATGACACCGACACACGACGAGTTAGAACTTGTAGGGAGCCGATCGATTAGATCGTTACGTGGAAAAAAGGGGCGTTGTTCGATAGGTAGCGTAATCCCTAGTGGTCCTAGGTGGCATAAACCCTGGTCGAATCTAGAAAACGTCCAATAAGTAGCGTAATCCCTAGTGGTCCTAGGTGGCGTAAATCCTAGATGAACACACGATAATTCATGATAAGGGTATCTGGCCCGAACAAGGATGGCAGTCCGAGCGATTTCAAGGATGGTGACACTACGTTGTAGTGGTACAGAATAACGTGATGGAACCCGTACGATATACGACAAGGGACTATACATATACATGGAAGGGATGATACGAGTTAGGATGCTAGTACGGTTGGTGCAGAGGACGTTAGACATGCGATGCTATTCCGAGTTTATCTTGTTATCTTGTTACCTTGGTTATCCTGTTACCTTGGTTATCTTGTTACTTGGGTTTATCTTGTTATCTTGGTTTGATCTGTTTATCTTGTCATCATGTTTATGTTCATTTTTAGTTTATACATGTCATGTTACCTTTACCTGTTTTTAGGCTGAAAGTAGCTAGGACTTACCAGTCTTTATGACTGACCCCGTTTTGTTTCGCCTCTTTTTCTTCCGTTCCCCCCCCCCCCCCGGTTTACAGGGAGGAAATGTTGCTACTTAGTTCGGATTTTCTGCTGCAAGACCATCATCTATAGCTTGGACTTTTCTTGGCTATGGCTATTTTACTGTTTTACTTGGGGAATAATTTATGACTATGGTTTTATGCTTCTTTATTATTGCAAGACAGGTTTCGATGTAAGTAATTTAATGGCACTTTGATGTAAAAGGTTTTAGACCTTAATACTTTTGTTAAGTAATGAAATCATGTTTTCTTCCGCTGTTTCTACATGTTCTGTCTTGTAATATTTCTGTGCATGTTTACCTAGATAATACTCCACCAAAGCTAGTGCATTCCCTTTGTGAGTGACCCTAGCGGAGGTGGGGTGTTACATTTGGTATCAGAGCAGAAGGTTACCAGACTGGGCAAAAGTTTTAAAACCTTCTGAAAACTATTTGAAAACCGTTTACAAAGAAGCATTTTTCAAGAAAAGTTTTATTTTTAAAGGCTATTCCCCAAAGGCCATTAGCATTATTCTTCGTTCCCTTGATTGAATCTCTTTTCCTTTCTTTCCTCCGCCTGTAGTCACAGTAGTTTTAACTGTGACTAATCCTTTTTCTAGCTACGAAAATGTTTTCCGTGCGATGGAGGAAGTTCTCGAGAGACCTGTTACCGCGTTATACAAGAAAGGATAGGAGTGGTTAAGGCGAATAAGGCTCAGCACAAGAAGGTAGTTAAGTACTATAGGACAAGGACATGGGCAAAGAACAAGATCGTCGAGAGGGCAATTGTATGCTCTCACTACTAGCGTGCCTAAGAGGGGTGGTAACGTTTCTGGTAAAAGTTTAGCTTTTCCTTTCTATCATCCCGTTAGGACTTTTTTTTGTACATCGCATCCTTTTTAAATCCTGCTTCGATAGTTGGGTCCCTGCACCTTAGTACTAGCACAATAGAGGATCCCGTTTTGTCTCAAATCCTATTGGGGGATCGTCCCATTTATTCATGACTTGTTTGGATTTGAGGACATCTATGACTTTTGGGAATAATGCTTATGTTTTTGAGCTATGGGTTGATTCTAGGAATGGAGTGGTTATCCAGTAAGGGTGCTATTCTCGGTTCGGAAAGGAGGGTAGTTAGACTCTTGACTTGCCTCGGTAATACCCTCGAAGTCTCGTGTAACCTTTAGGGTTCTGTCATGATTGGTTACCTTGAATCTCTTGATGCATTGGTTGGTAATCCGTTCGAGTAGAGTTCGCCACTAAGGAGGATGGTTCATTTCACTTGTGCATGAGATATGGAAATCACTCTAGTAAGTACACTCGGTAACATGGTTGGCATCTGTTTGTTTTCAAGAGATCGTTCTTCTACGTGGAATGTCGTATAGTGGGTAAACGAGATCCAGAGTTCACTAGTGAATTTTGGAGAGCTTGCATGAAAACCAAGAGTACACGGATATGGTTGAGCCGAGTATACTAGAGGGAGAATAAGAAAAAGTGGAACGAGAGGCGACAATGAAATGAGTTCCAGCTCATATTTGGAAATAGGAGTTAAGAGGCCACGAAATCATGAGGTTAAAGATGGTCAAAGCACGATGGAATTAAGCTCAAGGAAATGCGACTTAGAAGATTGAAGACTAGATACGCGCATCATATCTCTTTTTAAGAGTATATTCTTGATCCCTGTTTTCCTGTAGAGCTTACCCGCATGTTATCTCTTATGCATATCCTCTCGGTCCTATTCTCGATCTTATTTCTGTTGCAAACTCCATAGGGGTATGACTCATCGGTTAATAATACATGTCAGGGTTTGAAGGTGTCCGTTAGGTTGACTAAACCTTTTGGGCTTTATAGGATATGGGTTGGGCTTAGAAGGGGATTTCTTGTAATCCAAAAAGGAGTTTATCTTGTTTATCTTCTCGATCCTTTCTTGAGGACCTTAGGTAGAACCCTATGGATGCGAACATGTATTTGAAACATGTTATGATTGATGATTGCGAAATGGTTGCAAGTGGTTGCTCGTGGATGCATGAATACACATTAGGCACTAGATCGGCTCAGACACATTTTCATGTTGCATATGCATGAGTGTTTATACTTGTTTATGGATGAAATTGAATGTGTTATCATGTGGATATTGCATATGGATGAATGTTTGTGCACACATATAGTGTTTATGTGACTAGGACTATTTGCATACATGTGGATTCATGGCACTAAACATATTTTGCATTTAGAAGATCAATCAGGCCTGATCATTTGCATTAGATAAGGAACATATACACACACTTTCTGCATATGTTCATATGGCATTAGAAATCTTTTAAGGACAATGGTTGCTTGTGGATGATGTTTTAAGTAGATGGATGATGGATGGTAGGATACGTTCTCCCTAACTTAGAGATTTCGGGGACGAAATCCTTTAAGGTGGGGAGAATGTAACAACCCGAATTTTATAACATATTAAAACAAGAAATCATGGCAGAATTAAAATATAAATTAAGAATCAAGCGAAAGAGTTGCGCCGTTGCGTTCGTCTCGGAATTCTAGTTGGAAACGAGTCCGAAATTTCGTAAATCGGAGTCCATATGACCGAGATATGGCCTCTAGAAGTTTCACGAAAAATCAGAAACAAAAACAGATTTTCGAATTTCAAAATTTAGCCCCAAACGGACTGGGCGGGAAATTTCCCGCCCAGCCCCAGGTCGACTGGGGAGTCGACCTGTAACAACCCGAATTTTAACAACGTGTAAAGATAAGAATCAAGGCAGAATTTAATTTTAAAATTTGAATCAAGGGAAACGGGCTGTGCCATTGCGTTCGTCTTGGAAAAATACACGAAATAGAGTCCGAGTTTTCGAAAATCGGAGTCCGTATGACCCAGTTATGGCCCATAGAAGTTTTCAGAAAAATCCAAGTTCAAAAACAGTTTGAAAATCAAATCTGGAGCCAAACAAGACTGGGCGGGAAAATTCCCGCCCATGCCCCAGGTCGACTGGGGTGTCGACTGGGGAGTCGACACGCCCAGGGGTAGGTCGACTGCCCAGTCGACACGGGTGTCGACCTGGGTGGTCCGGCCACTTTGGCCTGGTGCACCTGCTGAGTGTTTTGGGTCATGTTTTAGGGCCTGTGACGGATTTTGATGGTTCAGATCTAACTTAGGGTTAATCTAAGGGCCTAAACTAGTCCTAATCTCTATAAAAAACACCCCTAAGCCTACCCTAAATCCTCAAAATCACTCATGCCACGAAGTGCTGCCCAAATGTCGATTGATCATGGCCTCCATCTCCAATTCCTAGAGACTATGCATTCAAACTACATCCGAATCAAAGGGTGCAAGCTTCCTATGTCAAATCGAGGGTAGATCAACGTTGCTATGCAAATTTCATGACGATTCTTCAACAAAGGAGCCACCTTTCTTCGTCAAGACGATTCATGCTCCTAGCCCTCTTGCCACGCTATGTAAGTTCTAGCTACTTCTAGATCTAAACGGTAGTTTTAATGATGGCATGGAATAAAACGAGATTAAACTAAGTATGCTAGCCTATATGAACCTTGTCATGCCTCTTTTGCTTGAACCTATGACTTTTGGCTATGCTTAGTGACTAAATCATGCCACTTATGTTATGTTTAACTTAGCCCATCATGAAAGATTGAACCTTTACTTGCGGAATGTTGGCATGAATACTTGAAACCACTTTGACTTATGAAATATGTACATGAATATGACTTGGGGCTTATGCATGTAAATGAACCCAAACCCCCCTTATGATATCATGCATGTTTGTGGCTAATCCCGTTGTGACATTATGCATGTTTGAGGCCAAAAACCCCTTATGATACTATGCATGTTTGTGGCCAAATTCCCTTATGATACTATGCATGTTTGTGGCCAAATTCCCTTATGATACTATGCATGCTTGAGGCCAAATCCTTTAGGCTAATATTCACATTCGCGGCCAATCCCTTTATGATATCTCGCATGTTTGAGGCCAATATGTCGGCATAATACCCCTACTATGTGACTCGCTTCCACTTGGGTTGGAAATACGTTTGGGTAGTTTAGGAAAAACGTGAATATGACACGAAAACTTGACATGGGGCTACATGAAAACATGGACTTAAAAAGTGGTCTAAATTTGACATGAACATGACACGTAGAAAAACATGGAAGTGGCCAACTCGAGGTTGGGTTGAGTTTGTAGCATAAATCTGCCCGGACCCGCCCGGCAAATCCAGTGGCTACAAACAATAGGACCCAATGTGGGTAGTTGGTCATGTCGCGCTTAAGACCCGAGGATAGACTAGGTTGTGGTGTAAAACTACCCGGACCCGCCCGGCTTAACTAGTAACTACAACAAGGTCTAATGTGAGAGGTTGAGAGCGCATTAATTAAATTAATGCCACATGATAAGGTTAAGTAAATTTGACCAATGACACTTAACCGATATGACATGAATGGGTAGGTTAAGTTAAACCGGACTTGATTTCTTAATGATACTTAACCGAAAAATACAGTTAGGGGATGGGGTTAAGCTAATCCATGCTTAACTAATCCGACCTGGTAATTAGATGGGGTTAAGTAACCTACACTTAACTAATCTAAACATGGTAATTAGATGAAGTTAAGTTAACCTAGACTTAACTAATCTAAACACGGTAATTTGATGGAGTTAAGTTAACCTAGACTTAACTAATCTAAACTTGATAATTCAATGAGGTTAAGTAACCAATACTTAACCAATTTAACATGATAATTTAATGAGGTTAAGTAACTTATACTTAACCAATTATATATGATGATTTGATGAGGTTAAGTAACCTATACTTAACCAACCTAATTTAAGAACTTGGTAGGGTTAAATCACAAGACTGGTTAAATATACTTAACCATTGTAATACGATTAGTGGATGGGGTTAAGCTAACCCATACTTAACCAATCCGACTCGTTAATCTGATGGGGTTAAGGTAATCTATGCTTAACCAGTCTAACACGATAATCTGATAGGGTTAAGACAAACTAATACTTAACCAATTTGACTTGATGATTGAATAGGGTTAAGACATGAGCTTCTTGGTCTACTTAACCAACTTGTAGGGCTAGGTCTTGGACTTAAATACTTAGCCAAATCTTGACATGATTCGTAGGCGGGTTAAGTCATGAACTGGAATGACAATACTTAACCCATTAGACAAAACCCTAGTTCAGGGGACTAGGTGGAAAATCGTAGTTAACAAGGATAACGGGAAAGGAAACTAAGTGGTAAACCTTAGTTTAGGATAACTAAGTAATAATCCTTAGTCAAGGGAATTAGACCAGTTCACGAACAGATGAGTAACCTGATACGGTAGGTCATCGCTTAAACAAATACACGAGGCGGAGCAATATCTGATCTAGATAAAGGCTCCAACGAACTGGGCGACGAAGCGGAAGCTTCGAGGGACGTGAGGATACTCTTGGTATCCCTCTGTGAGGTTGCAGATGATCTGCCTGGGCTCACAAGAGGTTAAGGTCCGCGGTAGAAGAACCAAGAGTATGCCTTGGTTGCTATGCGAGCGACCTAAAGACTGGGATGGATTAGCGTGGAGTCGTCGATTCTTGTTTTTGCCCTGGATAGCGCGTCGTCGACTACCTACCATCTTTAGTCAATCGTGTACATACGGAAAGGCAGAGAACTCCCAACAGACCATATACTTGCTATCGAGTTATGGGTGAGGTTGGCCAATAGGAAAGTGGGGCTATAGTGGGGCCGGGATGTAGTTCTCATACATGATTTTTCTTGGATTGCCTTTCAGTAGTTGAGGGAGGGGTCACGTGGGACCATAGCCACGGATACAAAAACAGACCTTGATATCTGCACCGACAGATGACTTAAAGCTCCCGACCGAGTTCCGTATTTCTTGATTTGCCCTGGCACGGAACTCGGATGGCACATTGAGATACATGTGCGTCTAGACATGGACAACGATTCACGATACATACGTGGGATAAAGGGCGTGGTTGACGGGTGGCATAATCCCTAGTGGCCCTAGGTGGCTTGAACCCAAACCGAGACACGGAAACGTTCATTAGGTAGCATAATCCCTAGTGGTCCTAGGTGGCATAAATCCTAAGTGAACACGCGATAGTTCATGGTAAGAAAACATAACCAGATCAAGGGTAGCAGTCCAAAACAACTTCAAGGATAAAATGGTACTAGGTTGAGGTGGTATAGATTTACATGGGAAAGCCCGTATGGCCTGCGGAAAAGGACTGAACTTATACACGGAAAGAAACATACGAGTTGGGAAACCTACATATGCTATATATTAGGTTGACATGGACCATTACATGACATTGGGCAAGGGACATTCATAGTTAACACATGACGCGGGTTGGGATACTAGTACGAGAGGTGCAGAGCAAATATACATGATAAATACCTTGGGATGTTATACATGATAGATACCTTGGGGATAGTATACTTGATAGAAACCTGACAATGTGATACCTTGATTTATCTTGACATCGTAGTTTATCATGATACCTTAGTTTATCTTGCTACAGTAGTTCATACAGTTATCCTGGTTTAACTTATCTATCTTGTCGTCATCCTTATGTTTACTTTCAGTTTATGCATGTCATGTTACCTTTACCTGTTTTTATACTGGAAGTAGATAGGACTTACCAGTCTTTATGACTGACCCCATTTTGTTTCGCCTCTTTGTCTTCCGTCCCCCCCCCCCCAGGTTTTCAGGGAGGAAACACTGTTATTTAGTTCGGACTTCCTCTGCTTGAAGGTCATCATGCATGGCTTGGACTTTTCTTGGCTATGGCTACCTTACTGTTTTACTTGGGGAATAATTTATGAAATGGTTTATGCTTCTTTACTATTGCAAGACAGGTTTTGATGTATTCTGATGTAAAGGGCTTTCGACCTTACTATTTTATAAGGTAATGAAATTTGCTTTACTTCCGCTGTTTTAAATATGTTATGTCTTGTAATATTTCTGTGCATGTTTACCTCGATAATACTTCACCAAACCTAGTGCATTCCCTTTGTGAGTGACCCTAGCGGAGGTGGGGTGTTACATTTGGTATTAGATCAGAAGGTTACCAGACTGGGCAAAAGTTTTTCAAACCTTCTGAAAACTATTTGAGAAACCGTTTACAAAGAAGCATTTTTCAAGAAAAGTTTTTAAAGGCTATTCCCCAAAAGCCATTAGCACTATCCTTTGTTTCCTTGATTGAATCTCTTTTCCTTTCTTTCCTCCATCTGTAGTCACTGTAGTTTTAACTACGACTAATCCTTGTCTAGCCACGAAGTGTTTTCCATGAGATGGAGGTGGTTCTCGAGAGGCCTGTTACCGTGTTACAAGGAAGGGTAATAAGAGCAAGGATAAAGGACACGGATGTAAGGATAAGCAACTTGTTGGTATGGATTAGTCCACGAAGGAAGACAAGGACAAGATCAGCGAGAGGGCAATTGTATGCTCTCACTCCTAGCGTACCTAAGAGGGATGGTATCGTTTCTGTTGAAGGTTTAGCCTTTCTTTTATATCATCCCGTCTAGACTTTGTCTTGATCATCGCATCATTTAAGTCTGCTTTGATAGTTAAGTCTCTGCACCTTAGTACTAGCATGGTAGAAGATCCCACTTTTGTCCCAAAATCTGGTTGGAGAGTCGGTCCATTTATTCATGACTTGTTTGGAATTGAGAGTGTAAATGCCAAGTGTTGAGATTAGAAGCAATGCTTCTATTGTTGAGCTATGGATGGATTCTAGGGATGAAGTGGTTATCCAGTAAGGGATGCCATTCTCGGTTTTGAAAGGAGGGTAGTTAAACTCTTAACTTGCCTTGGTAATACCCTCGAAGTCTCGTGTAACCTTATGAGTTCTGTCATGGTTAGTTACCTAGAATCTCTTGATGCATTTATCAGAAATCTCTGATCCGATCGAGGAATGTTCGCCAATAAGGCGGATGGTTCATTCTGCTTAAGCATGGGCTGTAGGAATCACCCTAGTAAGTACACTGGGCAACATGGCTGGCATCGGTTGTTTTCAAGGGAAAGTTCTTCTGCGTGGGATACCTCTTAGTAGGTAAACGAGATCCAAGATTCGCTAGTGGATTGTTGGAAAGCTTGCATGAAACCATGAGTACGCAGTTATGGTTGAGCCAAGTATTCTAGAAAAGAATAAGTGAAAAAGGAACGAGAGGCGACAGTGAAATGAGTTCCGACTCATACCTTGGAAATAGGAATCAAGGAGCTACGAAATCATGAAGTCAAAGGCGGTCAAGGCACAATGGAATTAAGCTCATGGAAATGCGACTTAGACATGCGCATCATGTCTCTTTTTAAGAGTATATCTTTGATCCTTGGTTCACCTGTAGAGCTTACTTGCATGCTATCGCTTGGTGGATATCCTCTCGGTCCTGTTTCTGTTACAAACCCCATAAGGAGTTTGTCTTGTTTATCTCCTCGATCTTATCTTGGGAACCTTAGATAGAACTCTATGGATGTAAACATGTATTTGAAACATGTTATGATTGATATGGTTGCAAATGGTTGCAAGTGGTTGCTCGTGGATGCGCGAATACACATTAGATACTAGATTGACGCAGTCACGTTTCATGTTGCATATGCACGAGTATTTATACTTGTTTATGGATGAAATTGAATGTGTTGTCATGCGGATGTTGCATATGAATGAATGTTTGTGCACACATATAGTGTTTATATGACTAGGACTATTTGCATACATGTTGGACTCATGGCACTAAACATATTTTGCATTAGAAAGATCATTCAGGCCTGATCATTAGCATTAGCTAAGGAGCATACACACACACGTTCTACATATGTTTATATGGCATTAGAAATCGTCTAAGGACAATGGTTGCCTGTGAATGATGTTTTGAGTAGATGGATGATGGATGGTAGGATATGTTCGTCCTAACTTGGAGATTTCGGGGACGAAATCCTTAAAGGAGGGGAGAATGTAACAACCCGAATTTTTAACAACGTGTAAAGATAAGAATCAAGGCAGAATTTAAGTTAAAATTTGAATCAAGGGAAACGGGCTGTGCCATTGCGTTCGTCTCGGAAAAATACGCGAAATAGAGTCCGAGTTTTCGAAAATCGGAGTCCGTATGACCCAGTTATGACCCATAGAAGTTTTCAGAAAAATCCAAGTTCAAAAACAGTTCGAAAATCAAATCTGGAGCCAAACAAGACTGGGCGGGAAAATTCCCGCCCATGCCCCAGGTCGACTGGGGAGTCGACACGCCCAGGGGTAGGTCGACTGCCCAGTCGACACGGGTGTCGACCTGGGTGGTCCGACCACTTTGGCCTAGTGCACCTGCTGAGTGTTTTGGGTCATGTTTTAGGGCCTATGACGGATTTTGATGGTTCAGATCTATCCTAGGGTTAATCTAAGGGCCTAAACTAGTCCTAATCTCTATAAACAAAAACACCCCTAAGCCTACCCTAAACCCTCAAAAATCACTCATGCCACGAAGTGCTGCCCAAATGTCAATTGATCATGGCCTCCATCTCCAATTCCTAGAGACTATGCATTCAAACTACATCCGAATCAAAAGGTGCAAGCTTCCTATGTCAAATCGAGGGTAGATCAATGTTGCTACGCAAATTTCATGACGGTTCTTCAACAAAGGAGCCACCTTTCTTCGTCAAGACGATTCATGCTCCTAGCCCTCTTGCCACGCTATGTAAGTTCTAGCTACTTCTAGATCTAAACGGTAGTTTTAATGATGGCATGGAATAAAACGAGATTAAACTAAGTATGCTAGCCTATATGAACCTTGTCATGCCTCTTTTGCTTGAACCTATGACTTTTGGCTATGCTTAGTAACTAAATCATGCCACTTATGTTATGTTTAACTTAGCCCATCATGAAAGATTGAACCTTTACTTGCGGAATGTTGGCATGAATACTTGAAACCACTTTGACTTGTGAAATATGTACATGAATATGACTTGGGGCTTATGCATGTAAATGAACCCAAACCCCCCTTATGATATCATGCATGTTTGTGGCTAATCCCGTTGTGACATTATGCATGTTTGAGGCCAAAAACCCCTTATGATACTATGCATGTTTGTGGCCAAATTCCCTTATGATACTATGCATGTTTGTGGCCAAATTCCCTTATGATACTATGCATGTTTGTGGCCAAATTCCCTTATGATACTATGCATGCTTGAGGCCAAATCCTTTAGGGTAATATTCACGTTCGCAGCCAATCCCTTTATGATATCTCGCATGTTTGAGGCCAATATGTTGGCATAATACCCCTACTATGTGACTCGCTTCCACTTGGGTTGGAAATACGTTTGGGTAGTTTAGGAAAAACGTGAATATGACACGAAAACTTGACATGGGGCTACATGAAAACATGGACTTAAAAAGGGGTCTAAATTTGACATGAACATGACACGTAGAAAAACATGGAAGTGGCCAACTCGAGGTTGGGTTGAGTTTGTAGCATAAATCTGCCCGGACCCGCTCGGCAAATCCATTGGCTACAAACAATAGGACCCAATGTGGGTAGTTGGTCATGTCGCGCTTAAGACCCGAGGTTAGACTAGGTTGTGGTGTAAAACTACCCGGACCCGCCCGGCTTAACTAGTAACCACAACAAGGTCTAATGTGAGAGGTTGAGAGTGCATTAATTAAATTAATGCCACATGATAAGGTTAAGTAAATTTGACCAATGACACTTAACCGATATGACATGAATGGGTAGGTTAAGTTAAACCGGACTTGATTTCTTAATGATACTTAACCGAAAAATATAGTTAGGGGATGGGGTTAAGCTAATCCATGCTTAACTAATCCGACCTGGTAATTAGATGGGGTTAAGTAACCTACACTTAACGAATCTAAACATGGTAATTAGATGAAGTTAAGTTAACCTAGACTTAACTAATCTAAACACGGTAATTTGATGGAGTTAAGTTAACCTAGACTTAACTAATCTAAACTTGATAATTCAATGAGGTTAAGTAACCAATACTTAACCAATTTAACATGATAATTTAATGAGGTTAAGTAACTTATACTTAACCAATTATACATGATGATTTGATGAGGTTTAGTGACCTATACTTAACCAACCTAATGTAAGAACTTGGTAGGGTTAAGTCACATGACTGGTTAAATATACTTAACCATTGTAATACGATTAGTGGATGGGGTTAAGCTAACCCATACTTAACCAATCCGACTCGATAATCTGATGGGGTTAAGGTAATCTATGCTTAACCAGTCTAACACGATAATCTGATAGGGTTAAGACAAACTAATACTTAACCAATTTGACTTGATGATTGAATAGGGTTAAGACATGAGCTTCTTGGTCTACTTAACCAACTTGTAGGGATAGGTCTTGGACTTAAATACTTAGCCAAATCTTGACATGATTCGTAGGCGGGTTAAGTCATGAACTGGAATGACAATACTTAACCCATTAGACAAAACCCTAGTTCAGGGGACTAGGTGGAAAATCGTAGTTAACAAGGATAACGGGAAAGGAAACCAAGTGGTAAACCTTAGTTTAGGATAACTAAGTAATAATCTTTAGTCAAGGGAATTAGACCAGTTCACGAACAGATGAGTAACCTGATACGGTAGGTCATCGCTTAAACAAATACACGAGGCGGAGCAATATCTGATCTAGATAAAGGCTCCAACGAACTGGGCGACGAAGCGGAAGCTTTGAGGGACGTGAGGATACTCTTGGTATCCCTCTATGAGGTTGCAGATGATCCGCCTGGGCTCACAAGAGGTTAAGGTCCGCGGTAGAAGAACCAAGAGTATGCCTTGGTTGCTATGCGAGCGACTTAAAGACTAGGATGGATTAACGTGGAGTCGTCGATTCTTGTTTTTGCCCTGGATAGCGCGTCGTCGACTACCTACCATCTTTAGTCAATCGTGTATGTACGGAAAGGCAGAGAACTCCCAACAGACCATATACTTGCTATCGAGTTATGGGTGAGGTTGGCCAATAGGAAAGTGGGGCTATAGTTGGGCCGGGATGTAGTTCTCATACATGATTTTTCTTGGATTGCCTTTCAGTAGTTGAGGGAGGGGTCACGTGGGACCATAGCCACGGATAAAAAAACAGACCTTGATATCTGCACCGGCAGATGACTTAAAGCTCCCGACCGAGTTCCGTATTTCTTGATTTGCCCTGGCACGGAACTCGGATGGCACATTGAGATACATGTGCGTCTAGACATGGAAAACGATTCACGATACATACGTGGGATAAAGGGCGTGGTTGACGGGTGGCATAATCCCTAGTGGCCCTAGGTGGCTTGAACCCAAACCGAGACACGGAAACGTTCATTAGGTAGCATAATCCCTAGTGGTCCTAGGTGGCATAAATCCTAAGTGAACACGCGATAGTTCATGGTAAGAAAACATAACCAGATCAAGGTAGCAGTCCAAAACAACTTCAAGGATAAAATGGTACTAGGTTGAGGTGGTATAGATTTACATGGGAAAGCCCGTACGGCCTGCGAAAAAGGACTGAACTTATACACGGAAAGAAATATACGAGTTGGGAAACCTACATATGCTATATATTAGGTTGATATGGACCATTACATGACATTGGGCAAGGGACATTCATAGTTAACACATGACGCGGGTTGGGATACTAGTACGAGAGGTGCAGAGCAAATATACATGATAAATACCTTGGGATGTTATACATGATAGATACCTTAGGGATAGTATACTTGATAGAAACCTGACAATGTGATACCTTGATTTATCTTGACACCGTAGTTTATCATGATACCTTAGTTTATCTTGCTACAGTAGTTCATACAGTTATCCTGGTTTAGCTTATCTATCTTGTCGTCATCCTTATGTTTACTTTCAGTTTATGCATGTCATGTTACCTTTACCTGTTTTTATACTGGAAGTAAATAGGACTTACCAGTCTTTATGACTGACCCCGTTTTGTTTCGCCTCTTTGTCTTCCGTTTCCCTCCCAGGTTTTCCGGGTGGAAACACTGTTATTTAGTTCGGACTTCCTCTACTTGAAGTTCATCATGCATGGCTTGGACTTTTCTTGGCTATGGCTACCTTACTGTTTTACTTGGGGAATAATTTATGAAATGGTTTATGCTTCTTTACTATTGCAAGACAGGTTTTGATGTATTCTGATGTAAAAGGCTTTCGACCTTACTATTTTATAAGGTAATGAAATTTGCTTTACTTCCGCTGTTTTAAATATGTTATGTCTTGTAATATTTCTGTGCATGTTTACCTCGATAATACTTCACCAAACCTAGTGCATTCCCTTTGTGAGTGACCCTAGCGGAGGTGGGGTGTTACACAATCCCCCAGGGACCAGGTCGACTGCCCAGTCGACCTGGGTGTCGACCTGGGGGTCGACCTCGCTGGTCGGGCCAGGTTGGCCTGGTGCACCTGCTTGCTTGTGTGGTCTGGTTAGTTGACCTGTGACGATTTTCAGTGGCTCAGATCTATTCTAGGGTTGATCCTATGGCCTAAACTAGCTCCTACTTCTATAAAAACACCCTAAGACTTAACCTAAATCACTAAAAATCATCCTAACAACAAAGTGCTGCACAAATGTCTCTTGATCATGGCCTCCTTCTTCATCTTCAAAGGCCTAAGCATGCAAACTTGATTCAAGTCAAAGGAGCAATCTTTCTTCATCAAATCAAAGGAGCTACTTATTTCTCAAGGCCTCTAGTGTTGCTACATCATTCCTAGAGCTTCTACAATGATTCTATGACGATTCTTGCTCCTAATTCACTAGCCACACTTTGTAAGTTCTAGATGCTTTTAGATTGAAACGATAATTTGAATATGACATGTGATAAAGTTGGAATTGAATTTATGCATGATATTCGATCCATGCTCATCCTTGTTCATTTTTGATCTTGACTTTTGGGGATGTTGCTATGACATTAATTTGGACCTATGCATGTTGCAAGTCACTCTTTCATGTACTTATCGTGCATGTAATGATGTTTTTCTCTCGGATCTTGTTTTATGCAAAGTTTCTACCTTACCTATTTATTTTCTTTTGATGAACCTTGGTCGATTTCGGACCTAGGCCTAAACTACGACTTACGTGCGATTTGTATACGGGGGAAATATTGGGATTTCACCTATTTGGGTATAGGTGTGGGTGGTCGAATTTGTGCATAACATGAACAAGGAAAAATTTGGGGTATTGCCAATGTAATTTGCAAATTTGGGCATACATGAATTGGTATATGAATTAAATCACGGGTTTTGAGACTATGCAAGTTAAATCAAGGGTTTGGGCTTGCGTTAACTAGGCATAAGTAGAATGGGAAACATGAACCATGATTTGGGTTTATTTGGGCTTGAACTTGACAACATGTAACTTTGGCTAGAACTTGATAGGGTTGGGATGTCATAAACTTGGCATACATGCAAATAGGCGAGAATTGGACATATGTAAGGTGGCTAGAATTGGGTACATATTTTCATGGGCATGTAAGGTGGAACTTGGGCATATGTTTAGTAATATGTAAAGTGGGGATTTTGACTTAGATGACACATATGTAATTAACAATCTAACGGATGCCTTCGACACGAGGTTAGACTTGAGTTGTGGTGTAATCCTGCCCGGAACCGCCCGACATATCCAGTGACCACAACAATAATAGTCTAATGTGAGAGGTCGTAGGCAAAGATTAGATTGTGGTTGTGCATGAACCCGAGGTTGGAATGGATTTGCGGTGTAATTCTTCCCGGAACAGCCCGGCATATCCAGTGACCGCAAATAAGTCCAATGTGAGAGGTTGGTGCATTAGTAAATAATAAATGAATATGACATGGACGGGAGGGTTAAGTAACTTGATTAGACTAATGACACTTAACCAATATGACATGGATGGGTGGGTTAAGTAACTTGATTAGACTAATGACACTTAACCAATATTACATGGACGGGTGGTTTAAGTAACTTGATTAGACTAATGACACTTAACCAATATTACATGGACAGGTGGGTTAAGTAACTTGATTAGACTAATGACACTTAACCAATATGACATGGACGGGTGGGTTAAGTAACTTGATTAGACTAATGGCACTTAACCAATATGACATGGATGGGTAGGTTAAGTAAAACCGGACTTGATTTCTTGATGACACTTAACCATATAACACGATTAGAGGATGGGTTAGTCTAACCTGAATGGGTCGATACCACCCGACTAGTATAACGCGATGCATGGTAAGGTTAAGTAAACTAAAAAGGGTAACACATAACCGTTATAATTTGACTAGTGGATGGGGGTTAAGTCATGAATCACTTGAATATACTTAACCAATCTAACATGATAACATGATGGGGTTAAGTCATAAATCGCTTGAATATACTTAACCAATCTAACACGGTAACTTGATGGGGTTAAGTCATGAATCGCTTGAATATACTTAACCAATCTAACAAGGTAACTTGATGGGGTTAAGTCATGAATCGCTTGAATATACTTAACCAATCTAACATGATAATTTGATGGGGTTAAGCTTGAATATACTTAACCAATCTAGCACGGTAATTTGATGGGGTTAAGCTTGAATATACTTAACCAATCTAACACGGTAATTTGATGGGGTTAAGCTTGAATATACTTAACCAATCTAACACGGTAATTTGATGGGGTTAAGCTTAAATATACTTAACCAATTTGACACGATGATTGGGATAGGGTTAAGCCATGAACCGCTGGAATACGCTTAACCAACTTGACACGTGATTCGTAGGGCTAAGTCATGAACTTGAATGACAACACTTAGCCAACTTGACATGACATGTAGACGGGTTAAGTCACGAACTTGAATGACCACACTTAACCAACTTGACATGCTAGACTGATAGGGGTTAAGTCTTGAATGACAACACTTAACCTGCTGGACGGAAACCCTAATTACGCGGTCCTTTTCAGCAGTAACCCTCTGGGATGTATCATGGTACCCTAGGGACTAGGCTAGGGTGGGGCACGATTACTGGGCTGATTGTAAGCGACCAAAACGACGGCTGAGTTTGGTGCGCCATCGTAGGTTCAGGCAGGCTATGGTCGCGCACGTAGTCCGGAGTTGAAAAAGCAGGCGTGGGCACCAGTAGTTGTACACTGTGCGTGCTTGGAATGGTGTCAGTCGTTGACACCCTAGGGCTTGATACACCCTAGGGTGGACCTAGCACAGAGTATCTACATTCGTGATTGGGCCGTATGACACTGACACACGACGAGTTAGGACTTGTAGGGAGCCGATCGATTAGATCGTTACGTGGAAAAAAGGGGCGTTGTTCGATAGGTAGCGTAATCCCTAGTGGTCCTAGGTGGCATAAACCCTGGTCGAATCTAGAAAACGTCCAATAGGTAGCGTAATCCCTAGTGGTCCTAGGTGGCGTAAATCCTAGATGAACACACGATAATTCATGATAAGGGAATCTGGCCAGAACAAGGATGGCAGTCCGAGCGATTTCAAGGATGGTGACACTATGTTGTAGTGGTACAGAATAACGTGATGGAACCCGTACGATATACGGCAAGGGACTATACATATACATGGAAGGGATGATACGAGTTAGGATGCTAGTACGGTTGGTGCAGAGGACGTTAGACATGCGATGCTATTCCGAGTTTATCTTGTTATCTTGTTACCTTGGTTATCCTGTTACCTTGGTTATCTTGTTACTTGGGTTTATCTTGTTATCTTGGTTTGATTTGTTTATCTTGTCATCATGTTTATGTTCACTTTCAGTTTATACATGTCATGTTACCTTTACCTATTTTTAGGCTGAAAGTAGCTAGGACTTACCAGTCTTTATGACTGACCCCGTTTTGTTTCGCCTCTTTTTCTTCCATTCCCCCCCTCCAGGTTTACAGGGAGGAAATGTTGCTACTTAGTTCGGATTTTCTGCTGCAAGACCATCATCTATGGCTTGGACTTTTCTTGGCTATGGCTATTTTACTGTTTTACTTGGGGAATAATTTATGACTATGGTTTTATGCTTCTTTATTATTGCAAGACAAGTTTCGATGTAAGTAATTTAATGGCACTTTGATGTAAAAGGTTTTAGACCTTACTACTTTTGTTAAGTAATGAAATCATGTTTTCTTCCGCTGTTTCTACATGTTTTGTCTTGTAATATTTCTGTGCATGTTTACCTAGATAATACTCCACCAAAGCTAGTGCATTCCCTTTGTGAGTGACCCTAGCGGAGGTGGGGTGTTACAGAATTTATCTTTGATAAAATTAATGGGAACATTTCCCAAAGTATAAGAATATTCTGAATTGGAATGAGGCGTATGTTGTGTTTGTGTAACACTTGTTTATTATATACGCGAGTTATTCAGAAAGACCGGGTTTATCCCATTCTGAATAACTGATTCGACGTGGTGTCAAGGATGAAGACGGTGGTCGAAGACCAGAGGTCTTCACATCGTTTGGGTGATTACTAATGATCTAGATTGGGGCTGTACACCCAAAAGGAGGGAATCAGTTGGTGAACGTCCAGACGTACTTGGAGATCGATGGATATGCGAGGTACAAGGTGCCTCCGGTTTCGTTCAGACCTAGAACGGACTTGTAAATGGACTGTGTGTCTGACATTGGATTTTACTCTGTGTGATTGAATTCTATTAAATATATATCTGTTTGGCGGCGGAGAATTTATTCTCTTTCTTAACGTCCTTCTCTAAGACGTACGAGCTCAGAGGTTATATATTTATGGATATCAATCGCATGGAGTGAATTGCCTGTGTGGCATGCCTAAGTGGCAATTGATCAAGGCTTCCGTTGAAAAGCAAAGTCTTGTGGTTGATGATCAAAGCACCGCCCGTGTGGCATAGCTTTGTGTAACGTTGATTCGCGAGCCTCACACCCCGGTTGTGAACCAGAAACGGGAGAGGACATCAGGAAGGACATGCGTTTCCTTCTAGCTAGGGTGGTGTTAGTGACCTACCATCCCTGACATTTATATTATTTTCACCTATATGGTTGTTGCTGTTGCGAGGCGCCTCGGATATATCGGTGACTGTGTGGAGCCGATGGAGTCATTTGGCTCATTTATGCCCCAAAGGGCAGGGAAACGCAGTGTTCAGGCATTTTAATCCACATCGGTGGACCGACCCTGATGATCCAAGGGTCACTAGAGCTCTGATCCTAAGGCTCAGGCTAGACAGTCTCGAATCGGTGAGGACTATCTTTTGCCTCGGTTCACAGATGGAAACCCCACTTCCGATACGTGATATTTGCGGTTTTGATTGTAGAGCCTAGTATGGCGACATGATATATGGTACCTATGCCGTTTATGATTGATACTTATGATTTGAAGTTGTTTTATGCACTATGCACTTATAATAGTATCAAATGATCTGTTTTAAACGTACCAAGCATGTTTGGCCATTATAAGGGAAAACCCTATCCTCCGGCTTGCGTTGCATTGTGTGATGGGACCTGGGTCTTATAATAGCTTCATTTTTTCAAAAAGCATTGTGTTGTTTTGTTATATGCACTGGTATTCTTGGGAGGAAACATGTTCCGTGTTATACGGCGCGGTCCCTTGATTTACTTTATTTTAAAGTAAAGTTTCAAATAACTGTATTAGTTCTCACACCAGTCACATGGCTGACCTGGAGTTTATTGTTTTAACCTAAACTCTGGGAGCCCTTATTTTGACACAGGTAGCTAGTTGCAGATTTATATTCACAGATCCTGATTTACAGCTGGAATTATACTCGGAAAGCTCTGTATCCGCATATTCCTTTCAGTTGTGTTTTTGTATTATTTTTCCGCTGCAGTAATGTATTTAAATCTCTGATATTTTCTGTGTAATATTTATTCATACTCTGTAATATTCTTGTATTCTGATGGAATTGTTGTAATAAGCAATGAAATATTCTTCTGTTTGTGTCTGATTGGTCTTGTCCTCAAAGTAATTCGTTCTTTCTCTTCTCTTCGGAGATTGGGGAAGTTCGGGTCGCTTCAGACCAAGTTAAAAAAAATTAGAATAATCTTATTATAAAATATAGGTCTAAGAAGTACTATAAATACCCCTACCAAGTATCAGTTTAGAACATCTTGGCATTAGATGCCATTAGTGCATCAAAATTAGGTTTTTCTTTTCATATTTTGTTTTCTTGTAATCAAACTCCAATTTCAACAATAAAATTTTGTTTTCTTTTGATCCTGCTCTCTATTATGTTTCATTCTTATTTTTTTTCTTTTGATCTTATTCGGGATCCATTGGTTTCCAGGAGACCAATGATCTCTTGTTTTCCATTGCTCTCTAATTTCAATTTCGATTTGCAAATTTCTTCTTTTAATAATTTCTCTGCATGTCGTTTCTACAATTCTAGCAATTTTATGTTTAAGCCTAATTAGAATTATCACTCGGTTTCATCCAACTCACCTAGAATTCAAATAAACAATAGTAATTATACAACTCTCTACGGATTCAACATGTATTCGCACATTTATTACAAAAGACGACTAGCGCTTGCGGTAAAATAAAATCACGGTTTTTTTTGCAACCAAAACGGTCGATCAAATTTTTTGCATCGTTGTTGGGGAGTTTTTATTAATTTCTACTATTTTTAATATTCGATTCATGTTGGTTTTTATTTGCATTACTCGTTTATCTTTCAATATTGCAATTTCCATTCTTCTTCCCTTATTAAAAAAATCGTTTTTTGTCTAATTTTGGTGCTTGGTTTCTACTAGTAGTTTTTGTTGTAGCTTTCCTTTATTTACTATAAAACATCATTTTAGGCTTTCATTAATTTGTTTAGTTATTTAATAATATATAATTTAAAAAAACCCATCATTTTATTTCTTATTTTTCAGTCTACATAGTTCAAAAATGAGCAACATAACATTGTTTCGTCCTATTTTGTAACAACCCACCCAGAATGGTCCTAAATTCCAATGTAGAAAAGGCCAATCGGAACTTAGAACCATTCTAAATAGATCGTTGGTTCGTATAAGGAAATACTAAAAACAAATATAATAGAGCATTCTAAATGAAATCCGAATCTCACATAGCTGAATGGATAAAATTTAATATCTCAAACGTAGATGTACCATAAATAAAACCATAATGTCAAATACAATGAGTCTCACAAATAAGAGGTACATCAATAATCATCTCAAATGCATAATGATAATAACAACAATTATAGTACTACTGCCATAAATAACTAAGCCTCCCTCATAGGGCTATAACTTCAAGCAATCTCTAATCATCGTTGATCCAAGGTCCTCACCTACTAATCTACTTATGTTAAGATGGGGGGGATCAAAACAAAAAGTTCTAGTAAACGTAAAACATAACAGTTTAGGAATGACTATTTCCTATGTTTGGCAATGTAAACCCTTCATGTTATGTCTACACAAACAAACATACACAACTAAACATATGAGCCAGACATCCTAACAGTTAGGGATGGCAATGGGGCGGGTCTAGGGTCCAAACCCGCTTGACCCGCCCCTGTTTTGACCCATTTAGACCCGCCCCATTGGGTCTTAGGGGCGGGTAGACCCGCGACCCGCTTTTGGAGGTCCGGGTCTAGGGTCGGGTCTGGGGCACGACTAACTCGCCCCAACCCGACCCGCATGATTGAAACATCATTTAAATACTCTATAACTATAATGATTATTTGTTAATTTTCTTAGGTATACATGGTTATAACTTTGATATTATATTATTTCAATCAACAAACTATAAAATTTTCATAATATTAAGTTGCATCAATGATTATCATACAAAAAATGCATACATTTTAAACTATTATTTTATAACTCATTTAATTTTATTCTCTTATCATTGTGAACACATTATAATATGTGTATAATTTTATCACTTATTGATAAAAAAAATATGTACATAAATTTGTGTACATTGGAACACAATATAACCGGGTCATGGGGCGGGTCGAGTCTACCCTGACTCGTACGGGTTTCGGGTATGGGGCAAAATTCCTGACCCGCACCGGGTCTACGGGGCGGGTCTGGGGCGGGGGTTAAAAAGTCCGGGTCGGGTCCGGGGCACGAGAAACCCGCCCCAACCCGCCCCATTGCCATTCCTACTAACAGTCACTTAAGGCCTATATGTAAATCTAAGGGCAGACATCCTTATAGTCACTTAATACCCTTACATGGTAATCTAAGGGCGGACATTCTTACAGACACTTAATACCTTATGAGGAGGGCTATACCTAGTCACTTGAGGGTATTTCCTGATTTATTTAGGGTGGACATCCCAACAGTCACTTAATACCCTATGGCCGACCCCTAGCCACTTAAGACCTTGTCTTTAACGTCAACGTCATATATACAAAATCTCCTTGTAGGTCAAGAAATAGTAAAGACCACTTACTACCAGGTTTAGGTAGGAATGCAACTTTATTTAAGCGGACCGTCTTGTTACTATCTAGTTGTCCCTATGGGTGAACTCCTAGCCACTTAATACTTCCCTT
This sequence comes from Allium sativum, assembly GCA_030737875.1. Lineage (NCBI taxonomy): Eukaryota > Viridiplantae > Streptophyta > Magnoliopsida > Asparagales > Amaryllidaceae > Allium > Allium sativum. Next base: position 603,657,449 of record CM060916.1, on the reverse strand, counting down.
AGACAGTAGTTCCTTCAGTCCTTCCAAATATATATATTGTCCCTAGGTCATCTCTCACTAAGCCCCTAGATAAGAAGCAGACGTTTCTTGGAAAACTACCACACTCATAGCTATCGTCTATTAAGACCATTTAATACCTTATTAGAGAAAGGCGGACCTAGTAACCACTTAAAACCCCGAAGGGCGGGTCCCATGACTAGGGTCCAGGAGCAAGGAGTGAACCATAGTAACAGACCTAGTCCTAACCACTTGATACCCGACAAGAGGAAGATTGGCTACTTAATACCTTTTATAAGGCAGGCCTACTTCGCACATTATACATCCCACATTAAGCCAACCACTTGTAGATGATGGATTTTGTCGGGCGGTTCTGGCTGGCTTCTACTATAAGTTGGTCTTAACTCCATGTCTTAGTGTACTAATTATAATGGCCCATGGCATCTAGACCTCTCACATTAACCATTATGACTTGTGGATGTTGAATATGTCGGTGGTTTCTACGAAGGCTTCTACTCAAGTAATGGTTAACCTCATGTCTATGTGTCATTAATTTTAATTTAAAGCCATTAACTCACACACATACAAATTTTTTTGGGGACATTCAAATTTTATTACCTAGTTTAAATGTATTTAGTACACACTTAATACGCATTAATATTACATTTAATTACGCTATAAATAAATAAATAAATAGGCATGAATTATGTGAACAAGGATAACGACCTAATTACATTTGAAATGCCAATCCTAACAACCACACTTAAGGTATACATGTTAATTTCTCTATCAATTAACATGGTCCAACAAGTATATTCACAATTTATGATAAAAGGGGAATGAACAACACATATGAATAAAACTTGCAACCTAGGCTTGAATAGTTATTCAAATAATAGAAATATAGACAAGGTGCAATAAATCCTATTATATATAAAAAAAATCTTTCTTTTGGCATTGCTTCACTTTTATATTTATATGGCTTATAAAAACTTAAGACAATATATTATAAACAATACGTTCAAACCAATCTATTTAAAATAGACATTTAAACCTATTAATTTACAATATACAAATCTCACGGTGTTAGCACAAAAACATATATGAACATAAAAATAAGATCAAGTGGGTCAGAACAAAAAAAACTAGCATTTCACAACACCCAAAGCCTAAATTTCCATTATCCAAATAACACAAACCCAAATACATTATTTTTTTTATTGAGCATTTCAGAGATAAATAAAATATACAATTTGGAGGGTTTATATCATTATATTACCGTTTAATCCAAATCCCATACATGCATAATATTCCAAATCTAAACTTCAAAAGATAAGAAATAGATATTTATAGGGTTTCCACTTACAATGATTTGAGAATGAGAAATAACAATGTAGATGTAGAATCAGATTTCGATCTAGCCATCGTAATCGTGCACCAATCCTTCTATTCGTATATCAAATGAATCAAAATCCTATATATGTAAAAACTATATTCCAAAACTCAAAAATCTGTATAAATCTTAGAGTAGAGAGGATAGATTGAGGTTAGAGAAATAGAAGAGAAATCTAACCTTATCTCTGGAAATAGTAATCGTAGAAGGACGACATGGAGGTGTAAAGAGAAATGAGAATAGGGTTTTGAGTGTGGTTAGGGAGCTCTTTTTATAGTTGTAAGTGTAAGTATAGACCGTAGGATTATTTAGATTTAATATGGACAGTCTAACTAATGCAATTTATATAAATCTCCCTAACAAAACATACATTCAACACTACTCCTCCCAGGAGGGTAGTCGACCCCCCTTCTGGGGTCGAGCCAGGAGACCTATTCCTCCTGTGATGTTGTTTTCTTATTAATTCAGATTTGATTGCTTTGATTTATTTCCTTATGTTGGTTATCTTTGTCCCATGTTGCATACGAATATATACACACAATTTCAAATTCACTTGGAATATTCTTTTCATGTCAATGTATAATTAATATATTTCGGATTTATATATAATATATTTAATTTCAAATCTTGTGTGTTAATATTTACGCACAACTTGTTTGATTAATATCTTTTATATATGGACCCCGTTTTCAGTAAATAAAATATGAAAATGGATCAGAATCTCACCACGAATGCAATGACAATACTCTCGTGGCCTAATTCCCAATTATTCAAAATTCCATTTTCAACCCATTAACTTATTATTGTTTATTTTAAATTAAATTACCTTATGTTTATTTTAGGTTTATTTTATGGGGTGTTACATGTTCCCTACTCATCCATTGCCAACCCCCTTGACCAAAACAACCATCCTCTCAGACCAGAACCTCATCCTCAGACCAACTTACCAAATCTCAAATAGCACCTAGTCTATAACTGCCACACTCACGACCATATCCACACTACTTCTATTCCATGCTACACCTCTACTCCAACAACTCTTTTATCAGATTCACTTAAACACATCTAATCCCCTATCAGCCAAACCTGAAAAACCCTCTGGTCATTGCTCACTACCCATCAACACTTCTAGCCAACAAATAAAATCCAACAACCAAATCACAAGACTCAATACCCATCAATGTCTTCATGTATACAAACTCGTCGTCCCATCATAATTCATCCACTGGAATCGAAGCATTGAAAACCCTGCTTTGTCCTCTGTTAGAACTCCCTTGCACCAACCACTATTTACAACGTACACAATGGTAACCACAACCCATCTCAACATTACCCGTTCTCCTTCTATAACCCCCAAACCAAATGTTACACCTTCATCAACTCAAACCACACCATTGCATCAACTGCGAATACAAGAAACTACTTTAACAACTATGTACGTGGTGGAGAATATGAGTTGTTGTGAAATAACGTGGGGTGGGGAAGTTGAGATAAAAAGAATTGGCTATGGAAAAAATTATGGAATGGGGAATAAAACGGAGCAGCTACTTCAAATTAAATATATATTAAAAATAGCAACTTCGTTTTATCCCTATTCCATAATTTTTTTCCGTTGCCATTTCTTATTATCTCAACTTCCCCACCCCCACGTTATTTCGCAGTAGCTCATATATAGCTTGCAAAAAACCCATGCCTAATCGTGAACACCAAAACCTGAACTTCGCAATCCCCTTGAACTCCTCCTCACAGTTCCACTCTCCAACATTAGCAACCACCTATTCAGCACATGCGACCATCCCAAATCTAAAAATTGAACTTTTTTTGGTTTTTATATTCACTTCGAATCTATTTTTTTAAATTGCTTGTTGAAGAATATTAAAGAAGGTGAATTAGCATGCTCAAAGAGTGGAGTTTCATATCCGAATAAATAGATGAGATTATCACGAAGGGATTAATCTGAAAACATTAGTAGTGTAGACAAAGTCAGAGGAGAGAGGGAAATACATTTTAGCAATTTTTGATAAAGTTGTTTGGGCTGGACCTTTAAAAAGAAAAAGAAAAAAAGAAGGAGAACGCAATAGCATGCACATAGCATGTAATCTAACTTGAGTGGATAGTCAGAGAGGAGACCCAAGGCAGCAATTCAAGTAGTAAAATTAATTCAAACCCACCATCAATACTGAAAATCTTTTGGAGTAGCATCCACAAACTTCACAATTGAACAGTCAAAATAGCTTGAAACTATAATGTTACCTGGCAAGTTCCTGCTTACCTTGTAAATTTACTTTTTGTTTCTACACCGCTTTACAACAAAATGTCAAAAAAAATTGTAATAATTTCTCATAGTATGATCGTCCACGGAAGAAAAAACTTTAAGGGAGTTAATTTATAATCAAAGTCGAAATTTAAAAATAATTGAAAAAACGATTTTTATTCAAATTATAATAAATTTGATTTCCCATCTAATGCACATAAAAATAATTTTAAATATAAAAATAATTATTTTCAAGATCAACACATGTATGAAAATCTCTCTGTGAATAATTCTGATTGTGGAAAAGACTTCGGTTATTACATAAACAATTTTCAAATCGTTCAATATTTTCAAAATAATCCAAGCCAGAATTATGAAAACAACCAAAATTACAATTATTTTTCGGGTTCTAACGATTTTGGCTATGGATCTAATCCTGTTTATCAAAATAATCTTTATTGTTAGAATAATATTTTTTATTTTGAAAAAAATCAAGATCAATATGATTTTTGTGAAATTGGGAATGAAAATCGACGTATAAATAATTTTGATAAGCAGGATTATTTGGATTATAATTCTAAAAATAATTTTTATAGGCCATTAAATAGATTTCAACTAGAAGATTAAGAATATGATGAAAAATCCTGTACATAACTTTTAGTCAAAATTTTGCATAATTTTAAGGAGTCAAGAAAGAAAGAGAGAGAAAGTTGTTCTATCAAATAATTCAGAAAACAAATTTTCCCAAAATCAATATGGATATAATAATCATTTTGAAAATGGTAAAAGCCCCCTTTTTACATAGCGGTGGATCGTAAAATATTTTTATTTTGTTATCTAAGGGTTGGATCATTCTCAAGTTTTGACATGTTGTTTATGGGGGTGTGAGACATATCCATTTTTTTTATTTGTGACTATTTTCCCCCTGTCAGTCTTGTACAGGGCATAACTTTTGACTGGGGGTCGAATTAGGTGCTGAGATCGGTCTCATTGGAAAGGAAATGGTGTTGTCAATTCCGTTGACTGGTCACATTAAAGATTTGGTTCAGCGTTTTAGGAGGAATCGTTGTTTTTGTGTTTCACAGTTTGTTGTTCATGTTTTTGAACCATTTGTGGGCTGATTTAGAGAGGCCCATTAGTGGGCTGGTGGGAGGCTATAAATAGGGGTTAGAGGTATGTAGAGAGGGTTACTTTTCTTCATTCCCTTATTTGGTTGAGCTAGTGATCCTCCTTGCTTAATCAAATACACCTTTCCACCATTAAAATTCTATATCTACATAAGATAATCGAAGGTCTACATCGCTTGAAGCTAGATCACATCAATTAAAGAGAGATTTCATCAAATTGAAGAGTTTGAAGCTAATTCTTCGCTGTCCGGATTTAGATCCAAATGTTTTTGTGTTGTTTTGAAGATTTAGTCGGTGATATGCATCTCTCACACGGATTCAATCAGGTATATGAGTTGTTTGATCATTATTTCATCATTTTTAAGTTGTTTTTACCTAGATCTACATCATGGTAAGTATATTTTCAATTGACTCACCATAGGATCTAATCTAGCAACTTAAAACTGGTAATTTTTATGTTAATTCATATGTTTATGCAAGTTAGATCCATTATTTTGTTCATTCATTGATTTATCATGATTCGGTTTATTTCATATGTTTATTGATGGGTAATTGTCATTTTGATGTTTTTGATGGTTTCATAAAGTGTTGATTGTGAATTGGATGATTTGGATGAGTTGTTTGCATCGATGTGGTCGTTTAATGGTGATTTGTTCAAAATTGGAGCCATTTTGGTCAGATCCGGAATCGGGTCATTTGTATTAGGCCATTGATGATGTGGCATGGAGCTTGGGTCATGGCTTGTTGCCCAAGAAAGTGATGGACTACGCAAAAGTGATGGATCTACATGAAAGTGATAGATCTACGGGAAAGTGATGGATCGACTATAAATTGATTGATCGGCCAGAATGTTTAGTGTATTGAGTCAGGTCGCTAGAGAAGCTTCAGGGAGTTAGAAAAGCTTCAGGTCATAGGTCGTTGAGGCTACTTCAGGTTATTGGAGTAATGGATTCCTTCAGGTCTTTCAAAGGAGGATCGGGTCGGTCGAAGTCTTTTGGGCAAAGCGTGTTGGTCCAAAGTTGGTCGTTCGAAGGGCTCCAGGTTGTGGGAAATGGTGTGGAATGACCCGGTAAGGTCGTGGGTGAGTTAGGTCGGGTTGGCTTGCATAGTGAAGTGGAGATGTGATGCAATCAGGTCGTTAACGACCTGGGGAAGTCAGGTCGTGGGAAGATCAGAACGACCTGGTGATGGGTCATTAGTTTGGCAAGATGATAGAGTGGGTCGGGTCGTGGGTCATGGGTCAGTTACGACCTAAGGTGGGGACGACCAGATTTTGATGGACCATGTATTGGTGCTATTTTGGTTCAGGGATGAATGTGACTTTGAAGTATATTTAAGATGGAATATTCGAAGTGTTATAACACATTCATTGATCGTTGAAATGCAACAAATGTGAAGATGACTCGAAGTGATGAGTTGATGGATAATGATTGCTAGAGAGGGTTGCTTGAGCTACGAATAGTCATCGAGTTGGATGACTAGAGATATTGGAGGCTTAGAGATTATCGTTGTCATAGGTTCTAGCAGGCTCAAAGCAAGGGTATAATAGAGACGTCTAAAAGACCGGTTGTATGGTCGTGTATCCTGGGTATCGTTGAAAGGACTAGATACGTATCGTTGAAAGGCGTATGGAGTTGTTTCTAGAACTGGGGTTACCATTAGCCCTTGACCTATGGAAAGGTTGACCATCATATGATTAACGATGGTTTCGAAGTAGGATTGGCAGTGATAGCCAGAGTCTTGGATGTTGGTTGTTTCATTTGTACCGTCTCACTTACATTGTCCGACGTCGAAGGAGATGTTTCTTGGGTGCTTGTCCGATATTGATTTAGACCTTTAGGGCTTGCGCTTGGGGAATATCAATCTCAATTAGGATGATTTACGTGAGATATAACTAGTTGCTCTAATTGTTATTGTTTGGTTACTTTTGATTGCCATGAATGAATAGTTTTTCTAATTACAATAGATGTATGGTTGAAATGCTTGCATGTAAAGGCTATCACTGTCCGATGTGGGAAATATGGGGTTGAGTTCTTCTGTGGTGTTTTGGTAGGTTAGTTGCTTAATCTACCAATTTTCATATACTTTATTAATGATGATATAGTTGTTTTATCGATTACTAAGACTGTTGTTTAACTCAAGGTTTTATGTTTCCCTCTTATTACATTGGGTTGTTCATCCATTTGTTGGATGTGCAGACTGAGTAGCAGGTAACATGTGATATATTGGTGAGGAGGATGCTATTGTACAGTAGCGGGCATGAGGCTGGCATATTATTTTTCTATTACCTAGTAACTTTTAGTTTCTGTTGTTTGATGTTTCAGTGTTGCAGTGAGGCAAATTTGTACAGATATTTATGTTATAATCCAAAAGTGTATGGATATTCTTTCTAGTTGTTATGAAAGTTTAAGTTCTGCTCAGAAATGCTTCACTATTATAGCTTGTTGTATATGTCCTATTATATTTTATCCTTGCGCTGTGAGTTATACCACAGGTGTCGCATGTGTTAACTTACTATGATGATCATCCATAGTTGCCTGGAATGTCCTTCAGTGCATTACTTCCCTTTTTAAGTGTAGGATTTATGGACGGTCGTCACATTTGGTATCAATGCTTTGGTTAATGATTTTAGCCAAAGTTCGAAGATGTAATAACGTATGAGAGATGTACTTGTAGATTTCCTATGGATACTTACTATGTATATTAGTGTATAGTAATAGCGTTTGAACTCCATTAGTAGTTTTCTTGTAAGTAGCTAATCATCTATATTGCCGATTTAGAATGAGTCGACGAACTTCAAGACATGCTGCTAGGGATGGGGTTATGCCTGGAGGGGGAAATGGCGGTACAGCTGATTACCCAGCTGTGTTTGAAGCCATGATTGAGGCATTCATGAGAAGGGTACCCGCTCCAGTAGAAACTACGGAAGATGTAGGTGTGCGGATGCCTAGGGTTATGGATTTTGTGAAGCTGTATAAAGACTTCACATCTTTAGGGGGAAAGTAGTTTAAAGGGTCGGAGCCGATTGAAGAAGTTCAAACGTGGTTATATGCTTGTATTTGGATTTTTGGAGATTTGGGTATTGACGATGCAACGAAAAGGAAGCTTGCATCGAGACAATTGCAAGGTAGAACCATGGATTGGTGGAACTCTATCACTGTGGAGACTTCTGAAGAAGAGATAACATGGGAACAGTTCCATGCCAAGTTCAAGACGAAATTTATCTCTACTTCTTAGAAGTTCGTTCTATTCAAGAAATTTGCGGATCTGAGACAGAATGGTAGACCGATGTTTGATTATGTTTCTGACCTTGAGGCATTGTCCATATATGCTCGTTCGTACATTAACTCTCCTTATCAGAAGAACGAAAAGTTTGTTATGGGTCTAGATACCTATATTGGGAAGCCATTGGTGGATCATCTTGACGATCCATATGAGAAGATTGTGGAAAATGTTATTTGACATGAAAGCTTATTTCCTAAAGAAGCAAATGTTGTCGCTGCAACCAAGGAAGCTTCAAAACCACAGCAGGGTGGTAATTACAAAAACAAGAGGAAGTACCAACTGCAGAAAGGAAAAAATGGCAAGAAGAAACCTAAAAGTGAGGTAGTTTGCTTTAACTACCAACAGAAAGGCCATTACTCCAATGAATGTAAGAATCCGAAAGCTAAGAAGAAGTGGTTTAAGTGTGGGAAGCATAGGCATGAAAAGAAGGATTGTCCGAAATTAGCTAAGGGAAAGAAGATTGTGAAGGCATATGATTTGGAAGCTATGCCATCTTCTTCAAGAGCTTCTACTGCTGAGAAGAAAGGAAATGGTGTCGTTGTCCAAGATACTCTTTTAGTTAAAGGTGTTTCAGTTCGTGTGTTGTTTGATGCTGGAGCATCGCATTCTTTCATCTGTAATGAGCTTGTGTGCTGCTTGAGTTTGGAACCTGAGATATGTGATAGACCTTTGGTTGTGACTAATCCAGTTGGGGGTTCGTCCAGCTTTTGTATTCTTTGTTGTGGTCTAGTCTTATCGAGTCATAGTTGCTCTTTTGTGTGTGATTGCTTTCTTTTGAACTTCACTGGGTTTGGGATCATCTTGGGCATGGATCGGTTCAAGAGGTATGCAGAAAGAGTAAATTGCGAGAAGCCCGAGGTGAGAGTCGGGGATGTGGAAGGGTGAAAGGTGTTGATTCGATGTAAGCCCGAAGACGGTGTCTTCGTAAGCTTTTTATATTCGCTTGAGATTCCACATGAAGACTTGTCATCCGTGGTAATCAAAAATGAGTTTGAGATGTCTTTGACAAGGTCAAAGGGTTGTCGCCGCATTGTGAGATTGAGTTCACAGTCAATTTGGTCGTGGGTGCTAGACCTATCGTTATGCCTCTTAGGCGGATGGTGCCTAAGGAACAACTAGAGTTAGAGGTGCAATTTCGATACCTTTCCGGAAAAGGATTCATTCATAGAAGTGTGTCCGAATGGAGAGCACCAGTTGTGTTTGCAACCAAGGTTAATGGATCTTTGAGATTGTGTGTGGACTATTGTGAGTTGAACAAGGTGATCAAGAAGTACAAGTATCCATTGCTGAGGATCGATGACTTTTTCTATCAACTTCATGAGGCCAAAGTGTTTTCTTAAATGGATTTGGCAACGGGATCTCACCAGTTGAGAGTGGCAAAGGATAGTGTGCCGAAGACTGTTTTTAGGACACCATATGGTTTCTTCGAATGGTTGGTGATGCTATTTGGGTTGACTAATGCGCCAACGTATTTTGTGGATCTTATGAATAGGGTTTTCAGAGATCAGTTGAACAAGTTCGTGCTTATGTTCGTAAATGATATTCTGGTTTACTCTCGGAATGAGGAAGAGCATGAAATGCACTTGAGATTTGTTTTGGAAATCTTGTGAAAACATCTGTTGAAGGATAAGTTTTCAAAGTGTCACTTCTGGAAGAGCGAAGTGAGGTTCTTAGGCCATGTTGTTTCTGGAAAAGAAATAGCGATTGACCCCACTAAAGTGGCAATAATCCAGTGTTGGGATAGACCTAAAAATGCGATGGATGTTCGGAGTTTCCTTGGATTGGCAGGTTATTACCGACAGTTTATTAGGTATTTCTCCAACATAGCTTCTCCATCAATAGGATTGACGAAGAAGAACCAAGTGTTTACAAGGGATTCAAAGTGTGAGCAAGCTTTTGGAATCCTAAAAGACAGATTGATGAGTGCTCTTGTTTTGATGATTCCAAGTGGAAATGAAGAAATGGTGGTATACACTGATGCATGTGGTACTGGTCTTGGAGCAATGCTGATGCAGAAGGATAAGGTTGTGGCATACGCGAGTTGACAGCTGAAGTCGCACGAAAGAAATTATCCAACTCATGATTTGGATTTGGCAGCGATTATATTTGCTCTGAAGATGTGGAGATGTTACATGTTGGGGGTTCGATCCAAGTTGTTTACGGATCACAAGTCGTTGAAGTATCTTTTCTCTCGAAAGGATTTGAATCTTCGGCAGCAGCAGTGATTATAGTTTCTGGCATCATATGATTTTTGTATAGCCTATATTCCAGGAAAAGGTAACGTAGTTGTGGATGCGTTGAGTCGAAGGCATGCGGGATTGGGAGCAATGTTTTTAGAATGGAAGAGCTTCGAGTTTTTGGTGGGATTTTATTTCAGACCATGGTGTGAGTTGGAACCTAAAATGTTGGTAAGCTTATCAATAAGATCTACTCTTATCGAAAGAATTGGCAAGAGCCAAAAGCGAGATGCAAAGCTTGTCGAGTTTATCTAGAAGTTGGAACCAGAGGATAAAGAATTTGAGGTCGATCGAGAAGTTTGGCTTCGAAAGCAAGGACGATTAGTTGTTCCTGATATCGACGGATTGAGGGATGAGGTTCTAATAGAATGTCATCACTCGAAGTTGATGATTCACCCTAGTGATAAAAAGATGTATCAGGACATGAAGCAATCTTACTACTGGGAAAGGACGAAAAGGGATGTTGGAAAGTTTATTTCTAAGTGTATGAACGGTCATTTGGTGAAAGCTGAACAGAAGAAGCAGAGTGGGTTGCTTCAGCTATTGGAAGTTCCTACGTGGAAGTGGAAGCAGCTATCGATGGATTTTATCGATGGACTACCTAGAACCAGGGCAGTAAACAAGGTTTTAAATCTCGGATATCAATCGCCTTTCGTCTCGGTGATTTTATAGACTTGATCTCTTATCAAGGGAGATCTCAGACAAGATGAGTCTAACTCGGGAGTTCATCTCGAATTTCCATCTTGGGTCTGAAAGTTTCCATCGAAACAATCTCGGGGTACATGATATGTTAAAAAAATGATATTTTTATAAAATGATTTTTATGAATGCGGTAAAAAACATATTAACTTAAACTTCAATTGGAAAATTACTTTATTATTCTTTATATTGCAAAAAATCGTTCATACTCTAAATCATAATATGCTTAAAACAGAAATATTGTTAGCCATAAAACATTAAAAGGATCCAAAACATTAAAAAATTGAGCATAAATAGACCATAAAATACGTAATTTCATAGGTAACATGTATGTAAAAAAGATGAATATGAAAATCATAAGCATTGTAGAACATATATGAACATATAATATGGTCATTTAACATGCAAAATGTAAAATAACAAAAGATTATCATGCCTAGATTTGATTTTTTTTAATTACTGTTCTAGTTTAGGCATAAATTTAATTTTTAACCAAAAAAACTAAGATCTCGAACGATATTCCAGTACCTCGTCTCGATCGATATATCGTTCATTATTGCAATATCTCGGGCGATATATTCGAAATGAGATTTAGAGTGATATTTGTTGCTTCATTTTGGAAGGAGCTTAAAAAGAGATCTCGGAGGAGATCTTAGGCGATATTTGCAAGATTTGAAACAGTGGCAGGAAACGAAGGAATTTGGGTCATCGTGGATTGCTTGATCGAAAATGCAAGGTTTATTCCTGTCAAATCGACTAGGACGTCATCGAAATTGGCTGAGCTTTATATAAAATGGATAGTTTGATTCCATAGTATCCCAAAGAGGATAGTGAGTGATCGAGATCCATTGTTCACAAGTGGAATTTGGAAGAGTTTGCAAGAGACTTTGGGAACCGAATTGTGTTTGAGTACGGCTTATCATAAAAACGAGAGAGTTAACCGAGTTTTGGAAGATCTCCTAAGAGCTTGTGTATTAGACTTCGGAGGATCATGGGAGGACCATCTACATCTAGTCGAGTTTGCATATAACAATGGCTACCAGTCGAGCATTGGGATGGCACCATACGAACGTTTTATGGTAGCTCGTGTAACTCCCTGGCATGTTAGTTTGAAGCTAAAAAATAAGTTGATACTTGGGCCAGAGATAATCAGAGAGACATCGGACTATATCGAGATCGTTCGACAACGAATGAAGGCAGCCCAAGATCGTTAGAAGAGTAACGTCGATAAGCATCGGAAAGATTTGAAATTCGATGTTGGCGATACGGTTTTCGTGAAGATTTCACCATTGAGACATGTTGTTCAATTCGAAAGCAAAGGAAATTGTCCCCAAGATTCGATGGACCGTTTCCGATAATCGAGCGGATTGGAAAGCTCGCATATAGTTTGGAGTTACTTGAGTCAAGTGTGCGTAATGTTTTCCATGCGTCATTTCAATGGAAGTGCGTGCATGATTCGAATGTGGTAGCATCTCTAAAATATTACGAAGACCTAGAAGTAGAGACCATAGTTAAGAGACCGCGTAAGTCGCTTCATGTTGTGGGAAATGACATGAAACAGCTTAGGAGGAAGACGGTTAAGCTAGTCAAAGTACAATGAAGTGAGGATAATGACGATTGTACATGGGAAACGGAAGAGAGCATGAAGGCGACCCATCCAGAACTCTTCGTTGGTATGACCCATTGATATCGTGTCATCATTACATCACTAAAAATTGTGTTATTGTTGTTGTTATTGTTAGAATTCTGCGTGTTAGGACAAGGCTATGGATGCATTGCTTGATGGCTGCTAGTTTGGGTGATAGAATATGCTGCTCATAGATGATAGGCATGCGGAATTATTTTGGTTGCTTGTGTTTGCTTGGGATTTCGGGTGGGTAGAATGTAACAACCTACATTTTATGTATCGGGTGATCGTAAAACATTTTTATTTTGTTCCCTGAGGGTTGGATCATTCTCAAGTTTTGACATGTTGTTTATGGGGATGTGAGACATGACCATAATTTTTACTAATTTTATTTGTGACCATTTTTCCCTTTCAGTCTTGTACAGGGCATAACTTTTGACTGGGGGTCGAATTAGGTGCTGAGATTGGTCTCATTGGAAAGGAAATGGTGTTGCTTGTGTTTCACAGTTTGCTGTTTAGATTTTTGAACAATTGGTGGGCTGATATGGAGAGGCCCATTACTGGACTGGTGGGAGGCTATAAATAAGGGGGTTAGAGGTATGGAGCAAGGGTCACTTTTCTTCATTCACTCATTTAGTTGAGATCGTGATCCTCCTTGCTCAATTAAATACACCTTTTCAGCATTAAAATTCTAGATCTACATAAGAGAATCGAATATCTACATCGTTTGAAGCTAGATCTACATCAATCAAAGAGAGATTTTATCAAATATAAGAGTTTGTAGCTAATTCTTCGCCGTTCGGATTTAGATCTAAGTGTTTTTGTGTTGTTTTGAAGATTTGGCCAGTGATACACATCTCTCACACGGATTTAATCAAGTATATAGTTGTTTGATCATTATTTCATCATTTTCAAGTTGTTTTCGCCTAGATCTACATTGTGGTAAGTGTATTTTCAATTGAATCACCTTAGGACCTAATCTAGCAACTTAAAGCTGGTAACTCTTATGTTAATACATATGTTTATGCAAGTTAAATCCATTATTTTGTTCATTCATTGACTTATCATGATTCGGTGAATTTCATATGTTTATTGACGGGTAATTGTCATTCTGATGTTGTTGATGGTTTCATAAAGTGTTGATTATGGGATTGGATGATTTGGATGAGTTGTTTGCATCAATGTGGTCATTTGGTGGTGATTTGGTCAAGACTGGAGCTATGTTGGTTAGATCTGGAGTCAGGTCGTTTTTGTTAGGTCGTTGATGACATGGCATGGAGCTTGGGTCATGGCTTATTGCCCAAGAATGTGATGGATCTACGCGAAAGTGATAGATCTACGAGAAATTGACGAATCTGCCAGAAATTGATGGATCTGCCAGAAAGTGATGGATCAGCCAGAATGGTTTGTGTATGTAGATCAGGTCGTCAGAGAAGCTTCAGGGAGTTGGGAAAGCTTCAGGTCGCAGGTCATTGGGGCTACTTCAGGTCGTTGGAGTAATGGAGTCCTTCAGATCGTTCAAAGGAGGATCAGTCGAGGTCTTTTGGGCAGAGCGGGTTAGTCCAAGGTAGGTCGTTCAAAGGGCTCTAGGTCATGGGAAATGGTATGGAACGACCCGGTAAGGTTAGCTTGCGTAGTGAAGTGGAGATGGGATGCAAACACCCAAAATCCAGTGGTAGAAAGCCATTTCCATCCAAAAAAATGACTGGGTCTCGAAGAAGGTTAAGAACTGCTGGGAAGAGAGGGTGTAAAAGGAAAGGTTACTCCAATTGTCAGTCGAGAGCATACGCTTCACCTGTTGCCTAAGTAGGAGCGTCGTTGACCGACACACCGCATACACAAACTCCCAAACAGGCCAAAGAATCAAATCAAAGACTAGAAAAAACACATCACCAGGACCACCATACAATCGCCAAAAACAACACATAAGCAAATCAACATCACAAAACCGATCTATATGAGGCCGTTCACTCGGCGAGAAGGCCAGGTACTACATCAGAATCCAAATAATGAAGGAAATGTAAACTGCAGTCCAAGTAGAGGGCTCAGGAGCAACAGAGATCTCAACAAATCCCAGGTTGATGAAGAAGAGCGGTATCGACTCTAAATCATTTAACCAAAAACGTATCTGGAAACACAGCAAGATGCACCAGGTATGCTACGGCAAAACTGTTGTACCACTACTTCCAAAAAGAGCGGGCCCAAGAGCTTTGTACATCGACATCAGGAGTGTTGTGCCAAATATGAGAAAGGAGACATTGATTTGGAGGTTCGTATTCGATAAAGAATGGAGGTGAAAGGCAGATCGAGCATGAACGGTGGTCCATGAAGCGAAAAAGGGGTTAAATTCAAAACGAAGAAAATTAGGGTTTTATGTAGTTTTCACACAGGAGAAAACAAGGTAGAAGGAGAGGGAGCTAGAAGAGAAAGAAAGTTGGATATGCGGTGGAAAGATGAAGATGAAGAAGTGATGAGAGAAAAAGAAAGGCGAAAACTTGTTGCCATTAACAAAATCTACACAGAACCAAACCCATTTTGGGCACGCATGTTACAATACTTATCAATAAATTAAGAGAAGGATGATTTTTCACACCAAGCATAAAACGAATCAAATGATAATCCATATATTCTTTGCAAAGATATTTTCTAAATATTAACTTATGGAACTGAAAATGAAAATCTTGACGAAGTTGTTGAAAATTCGTGGATATATTTGGATTATAATTCTTTTAAAGAAACCGACTTAAGTTTAAATTGCAACCTCCCTTTTTCTGACATGAATAAAAAAAATTGAAGTTGAAAAAGGTGGAGATAATAAAGTTGTTAATGACTTTGTTAAAGATGGGGAATATTGTGAACTTGGATTTTTCTGACTGTTCAAGGATGAAATTTCACCAAACGATGAGTTAATTTTAAATATTGACGAAATTGCAAAAGTGGAAAACCATGAAAGTATTGTATGTAAAATTAAAAATTCAAGTAATGAGACTAATGATGAATGTGAGCTTAATCTTAATATTGAACTTATTGAGAGTATTGATATGTCAACTAATAAGACAATTAATATTGATCATATTCTTGAATCATCACTTGTAAACAACAAACCTAAGGTGGATAATTGTACATGATCACTTATTTTTGAAGGATAGCATCGATAAATTCATCGACTACACGAGCCACATCGTTCATAAAGCTTGGGTGGAAAAAAATTGTTGATGTTAAATTAGTTGACTATAAATATAGGCATAAGGGTGAAATTTTGATAAAAAGAATTTTCTTATTAGAAAATGTAGCTAAGCATAGCGTGGGGGAAACACATAAAACAAAAACAATGTGCATAAAAAAAAGATGGTGGCAATATTTGCATCGCATTCATCGTAAACATATATATTATTCTATAAACAATGCATTTCTGCATATCAGCAAATTGCATTTTATATTACAAATCATTTTCCATTACATCCATATGAGTACTTTCCTTCAAGTTTAGAAATTATTTTTAATGGACACTATTGAATTTAAGTGTGGAGGAAGACTCATATTGCATTCATTTTTTTTAGCTTCACATTTTTGTCGTAGTTGCATTCATTTTTTTTCTTGCATGTAAATTCAAATTTATTGTAGGCATGTGTATTTAGGACATAGCATTTTTAAGAAAAAAAAATTAAAAAAATGAATTTGGTATAATTGAATAAGCACAACATAGTAGCATATTATACCAGTCATTTGAAAGAAAATTTTGTGAATCATTAGCTTCAAATGGAAAAATAAAATTAAAAGTTAAAATTACACGCGATAACAGTGAACCTAGTATATAAGTTGATTCATAGGTGATGATTACGAAGTTTGCTGAAATTTGTTGTAATTGTTTAAAAGTAGATGAGTAAAATACTTGCGTTAACAAATTTCTAATCTTTGCAATTAAGAGATGCTACGATAATTCTGCCTAACTTTCTCTTTCTACCAAAAAGGGTAAAGATAATAATAACAACAACAATGAATATACCAAGGGTATCCAACATTGCTAATACATATAGCATTCGTGTGCACACCCGCTAAGCTCTGTCCCCACTCTCACATAAACCGGAGATGCGGTGCATGAGTGGTATACCTTAGTCTCATTTTATGAGTTAAGTGCTAAGGATCACCAGACTATACCGACATTGTTAGAGTTGGTATGCACAATCTTCCAAGCTCTATTCCAATCTCACATAAGCCTGAAAGGCATTGCATAGGTGTTATATCTTGGTCCAGGGTTAGGTGTATGCATAAAAGTATTTTTTAACTAATTGAATAAATAATAAAGGAAGGTAAGTGAATGAGGTCAAAAAATTCTTGTTTTATCGATTTGAAATTGTTACACGATTGGAAATATAAATATCACTTTGAAACTTTGACAATCAAATCAAATTTTATAGTTTCACTATATTTTCATCTGAGATTACTAGCAAGATATATTTTAATGTAATGGGAACATGATTTTATTCGAAATTTGTGGCTAAGTGTGGATTTCTAGCTTTTAAATGAGTATGTGTATAATACAATGTTGTAACCAATGAAATAAACTGATTCATAAGTTTTCATATCATCTTGCATTCATTGCATTGTTTCATGACATAGTGAATTTGGATTTTGTTGATAGCATCCACAGAAACCCCTTATAAAACACAACCCATCCTACTAGGGACACCTAGGTGTTTAAAGGCTTGCTGCATACACTAAATGCAATCGTGTTTCCATACGAAAGTGTGTAAAATAAATTTAGCTAGGTTCTTATTCGACGACGAATAAAGGTTCTAGTGTGGGGTATTCGATAAACATCAAATTATGTAAATTTTACCCTATTTAATTATGCATTTTAATTTCAGGAAAATAATGCGAAGGACAAATTGTTTGAAAAGTTTAACCACAAGGATAAGAGACTAAGAATTTATTTGAAAGGACAAAACATATCTCAAATTTATTCAAAAGAACAATACACATAATTTTTTTTAAAATAAACAAAAGATTAAAAAATAAGTTTTTTGTGTGTAGATTTTAGGTATCAGTTTTGTATGTCTAAAGGTATCGGTTTGCTCTCTACAGCTAATAGGTAGTAGTTTTGTGTTTGAAGGTATCAGTTTTTAGCCTACAGCTTGTAGATAACAGTTTTGCATACTTGTAGGTATCAGTTTTACATGTAACAGTTTTTTTATAGAGAACGAAAGTGGAGGATGGAAACGTTGTCAGAAGAGAGGAGTTGAACTATTTGGTAGTGTGATGAGATTGTAGATACATTTGAGGTTTTTTTGTTTAACCGTTGATGTCTAATGAGATTGCAAAGAGAGGTTGTTTATGGATGTATAGTGGTGGTTTTCTGGTGGGTTGTTCATGTATACGAGGATGTGGAGATGAAGTTTGGTTAGGGGTGAAGGAGGATGGCTTGAGTGATTTGGGAGATTGGAGTTGGAGTGATGGATAGGTATAGCGATTTAACAATATGAAACCATTACATGTAAAACTGATACCATAACCAATATAAAACTGATATCTAAAAACTGTAAAACCAAAAACTGATACCTAACTACATGCATAACTGATACCTAAAAATCTGCAAAAAATAAAAAACAAATAAAATAAAACTTAAAAAAAAATCTTTTTTTTCGAAAAAAATACGTGTATTGTCCTTTTGTATAAATTTGGGCTATGTTTTGTCCTTTTGAATAATTTTTTAGTCTCTTGTCCTTGTGGTTAAAATTTTCAAACCATTTGTCCTTGTAAATTAATTTCCCTTCTAATATTCTAAAACGGTAATACTCGGTCTTTTTAGTTGTGTTTATTGCAGGTACTTTATTTTGAGACAATGAGGAAATTATTGAAGAATTGGCTTAAAAGTGATAATGTAGCTTCAAGGATTAGTTAATAAGAAGTAAATGCTAATTTATGAACAAATGCTATTGCAGCTCAGTTGGTTTGATGACATGCATTTATTAGGAGCACCAAGTTTAAATTCCATGGAGCACATCATTTTGTAGCAAATTAGTTTCTATAACAACAACCTTTTAAAGTACAATAAATCCAGAAACTTCTAAAGTGCGTTGAGAAGGAGATTTCTATAGAAAAGATGAAGCACACAAGAGTATGGAAGTTTTTAGAAATGGACCGAGTCAAAAAGCTAAGTGTTTTCTTATTTTAAGGTATAGATACAAGAAGAACTATAAATACCCCTGCCTAGTATCCTTGTAGAACATCTTGCAATTAGATGTCATTAGGGCATCAAAATTAGTGTTTTCTTTTCTTATTTTGTTTTCTTGTAATCAAACTTCTATTTCATCAATAAAGTTCCGTTTTCTTTTGATTATGCTCTCTATTATATTTCGTTCTTATTATTTTCTTTTTCTGAACTTATTTCGGATCTATTGGTTTGCCAAGCGACTAACCGATCTCATTGTTTTCTGTTGCTCTCTAATTTCAATTTCCATCACTACACAAAACAGCCCTTTTACAACGGGAAAAAACCGTTGTTATATGCTTTTCACAACGGGCAGAAGCCCGTCCTAATATGCGTCGTCGTAATAGGTCCTTTCTAATTTACAACGGTCAATGACTGTTGTAAAAGACCGTTGTAATAATGTGCTCTGTCACGTGCACGGACTCTATGACAATGGCTATAAACCCGTTGTAATAGCTAATTAATTACAAGCGGCTTCTGCCCGTTGTAATACATTATATTACAACAAGTTTTGCCCGTTGCGAAATAAATGAAGATTTATATATAATTGCTGCCATATAAATACATAATAATAATAATAATAATATATATATATATTTTAACATGCAATAAATATTGATGCAACAATCAAAATCACATAATAACACATAATAAAAGACAACCAAAAGTCTTAAAATTCCAACACATTTCAAAAAGTTAGATAAGTTTACATCCAAAAGATTTAGATAAGTTTCATCGACATAGTTCTAACATAAATTACATATCTTCCAAGCATCAGCTCCAAGCTTTTTAAAACGTACTAAAGCATCGGGATCGGTACTTGCTATCGTCCCCTCTGCAACTATGTTTTCCTCCCAACCCAGTAGATTGCACATTTTGTTCACCAAACCGTCCAGAGTAACCCGATCCAATCGATCTTGAGCCTCCATACTGTTACTAGCACGGTATGACTGCAAAAAAAAAATGTTAACCAAATGCAGAAAGAATATATTATTATACACCATTCAAAACTTATTATACAGCATTTAAGTCTTTCATTGCTGTAACCTTACAACATTGCACTAAATTCGGAATGTGCACGAAAAGTTAATCAAGACTTAGTTATCCATTTATGCGAACCAAACAACACATGTTATTTAAATACAAAACCTAAGCATAAATGACAATAAAATTATTTGTCACAACTTCAAAAGAATCAAGACTTAGTAAACACGTCACATTTATTATGATGCATAAATGTTATGGACCATCAGGAATACCGACGAAGAGAAAAAATACCTGAACCAAGAGTTATGTTGCCTTCATTGTCTTTTTAGTAAATTTTAAATACAAAATTAACCGTCATTTATTGTCATGCAGCTTTGGACATGTAATACATTTACTTCTCTCTACAACTAATCACTCAATGCTAAACGTTTGTGGTGTGGAAGCTTTTTCTTCCTATTAATTGTGCACGCTAAATAAATTATATTTGATATTCGATCATACATGAAGCTACTGAATATATACTCTTCAAAGATGAGTGATACCTGACAGTTGATGAAGTAATTAAAAAATATAAATTTAATAATAATATCATTGGCCATGTAGCAAATAAGGCATAAAACATTTTTGAACTTATCTTGTAGCAGCTATTATGAAAAACGATTGTGAAAATAATTGTGTACATGATCACACATCAGATAACATTCATTGAAAGAAACAATTGCTTTGGAGTGACTATCACTATCTTTTTTTTGTACTACCATACCTATTGTTGTCATTAAAGTTGAAATTAATCAGCAAATATAACTTCCTTATTAAACACCAAATGCATAGATAAGAAGCATTATAATTTTATGAAAATAATTATTAATGATTAATTACTATCGAAAGTATAGTATCACAATTTTTTTTACTACAACTACTATTGTATTTTATTTTATCAAAAAGAAAGAAAGTTGAGTAACTATATCAAAATAATTAAAAAAATGTCATTTTTATCATAACTTTAATTTAGTTCTACAAACAAATAATGAAAACTACAATATTTAAAATCTTATAATTAATATGCCCAAGTTTGTATAGTATATTAAAACTTGAAACAGTATTGAGATCACCTTCTCCAATAGATAAATTAATTTATCTTTTCATTTAGTGTTCAAAATGAAGGATATACCATTAGTCGGGTAGTAAAACTTGAAACATTGTTTTCTAACAATACACTGATTACGATAATTTTTAAAATGAAACAAATACTGTAATTTACATACCCAAATTATATGCAACAAAGCCACTGTGCAACATGACTTATAGACAACCATATTTAATTTTCAGTAGCATGTAAGTACTATATATAAACAAATAGCTAACTATAAAGTATTCTCAAGTATTAAGTGTATTAGTATGAGTGCTTTGATCTGTATCTCTTGAGCAGGGAACATTTGTTCTATTTTCGCTAATCGGTAAAAAGGTCAGACGGATTACTTAGAAAACCAATGAAACATATATTATAATAATTTTCAGCAATGACACAGAAATATGTGAATCAAAATTCTACGTGACTGATAACTGAATATAAGGAAACTTTTATTAGAACTAATAAGCTAACATTCCGAGCAGTAGCATTGATTCTACCAACGATGAGAGCAGAACAAACACTGCAACTCATTCAAGCCAAAGCATTATTTTAATCTTAAGAAAGCAATAAAACGTGATTTTTGAGTCAGTTCTAATGAAATGAGAAATGGAAAAAATGAATTATTTTCTAGTGAGGGCGGCTTCTGTTTGTGTGAAAAGGCATGCTTTGGCACATTGACAATTTGAAATGGAAAAAATGAATTATTTTCTAGAAATGGAAAAAATTGATTAATACTTGAAACTGGGAAAGGTAGCAAAAATTTGAAACTCAATTGTATCTACACTGCAAGCGAGGAAAATGCCAAAAACATTGACAATTTAGTGTTATAAATAAGGTGGAACACATCAAGTCGGATTCCGATGTAAACTATCACAGAGAAATGGAGAGCTGTTCTTCCACAAAAATTATGGTAATCATATTATGCCTAGTCATAGTGGAAGAAAGATGATCGATAACAAAACAAAAACATGTGATTGGAGAGTAAAGTTTACCTGGATGAAAGTTGTTCGCTTGTAGGCAGACCAAACGTAAGAAATCCAACAGAAAACAACATTAGGGAAGGCACAGAACAACGAAGCTTGCTGTGAAGAACAGCATTCGGAGATGCTCTCCCATGACAACCAGCGGTGTACCATTTGGTGGTTGGGGTCAAATTTCACGTAGGTCTACAAATTTAAATTAGAGCCAGGTATTGATTTGTTTCCTTGCCGCCTTTGCATGGAAAAATTCTGTAAAAGGACAGCATGTGTTTTCCTCAAGGTAAAAGACTCATAAACCAAAAGCATTCTTCTTAATGAAATAAAATTATTTCAGTAACCACATCTATAAGAATTCAATTTGTATCGTCACAAACACCCAAATAACATGCTTCAATTTCTTTACAATAAATTAGAAGATGTGTCCATAAAACTTTATCATTACTGGTATCATATATGCTAAAAATATGTCCATAAAGAATATGTTGATGTGAAGCTAAATATTATTTCAGCAGGAAAATGGAACTAATTTTATTTACGGTATTTTATAAATGGTATGTCCAACTTGCGTACTAAAACTGGCACCAAGATTATGCATGATAAAGCTTTGTTAAAATACATCCATAAGACATGATCAAGATTCAAAGGGTTAGATAACATCGAAGAGGTGAATCTGTCCAAGCAACATGGATAACTATACTCTTCCGTCAACATTACTTAATATAAACACACGTATGCATGTATAACACACACGCACTTCATATCAAACTTCAGTAAGAAATAAAAACTCTGCTACCATTCGTAGAACCATAATATAGTGCTTTAAATCCTTCAAATTCAAATGAAGTCTAGCACCCAAACGTACCATCAATTCAAATGAAATTCGTTGCTTGAACAAAAAAAATTGTTTGGATATTGAAATGAACAAAATTTAAGATCATACAAAGCAGAATATGAATTTTTAAAAATAAGCCAAGACCAAATCCTTTAAGCACTAAGATACTGATTGATAGATCTGATGCTACTGTGTGCATAACCTATTAAAATCATTGTTTGAACAAAAAAATATGATTGTATAAATGTTGAAGTAAATGAAGTACAGAATCAAATAAATGGGAAATAATCCAAAAATAACTGTACACAAATTCTTTTAAGCATCAAAAGACTATAGTAATTTTAAACCAAATCGCCACACAATTAGAAGTAAAAATAATAATAAATAAGCAAATGTCCTGTTGAGTTAAATTTAAAAGCACTTGTAAAAAAATTAACTTCAGCCAAACTGTAAGGCTTCAGGTAACTAGTTCCCATGAATGAATAAAAATACATGCTTCAGGTACTCATTTACAATTTGAGCCAACATATGCTTCAGGTAATTCCATTTACAAATGGGTAAACATGGTTTCAAATAAACTAATGGGTGACATGTTTCAAGTAACAAATGAACACCAGGCTTCCAAGTAAACAAATGAGTAAACATGGTTTTCTATTAACAAGTCAAACTGAAACCGGAGTGTTCGTCTACATATATATTCAGTTGCGATACTTTTTAAAAATGTGGTTCGAAATTTCAGGAACTGACAACCACATTCAGGTTCCACGAGATCAGTTCAAGTTCATTCAAGCCCCTTTCTATTAATTTTCAACAAGAAAAAGGTGCCACATTTCAGTTTTATTTTTCAAACCATGATCAACGAGAACAAACCGGTATGCAATACGAACATATGGAACCACAATCAAAACCCCAATCAAAATCACGCAACCATTCAAGAAAACAAAAACAACGGAACCAACTATTATATTATAGTTTAAATATCGAGCTTAATCTACTTTAAACAGATTTAATCGTGAGTGAGATCTCACCTTGGACGTAGTAGGAAGACGGTGCAAGCAGCGAAGCGACGGTGCTAGCGCTCAGGTGGAGACTTCAGGTGGCTCGAGGAGGAGATAAATGCGGAGCGAATCTGGGGCAGTAGAGCAGGTTCCGATCGGAGTCTTGGGCTCGGATCTGAGGCGTAGCGTTGACTTTGAGCAAGGAGAGGCACGGACTACTGCTTGGTCGGCGGAGTTGATACGCTCGGCGACGCTGGAGAAGTTGATTCGATGGAGGCCATGGATTAATTTGTGGATTCAATTTGCGGTGATGGTGAGACTGCTGAAAGGCGGAGCGGCTTGATTGAGAGGAAGGAAGAATGATTTTTGTCAGAGTTTTATTTAGGGAAAACAGTTCGGCCATTGCTTGATTTTTATTTTCCGATTTGGGGATGAAATCGTTTGCTAAGAGAAAGAAGAGAGGGTATACGGCTACCATTAAAAGAATTTGGGAAAAATAATAATTTTTAGACAGAAGGAGAAAATGAAGACAGAAAGGGATGGAATAAAATAAGGAACGGTCGAAAAAGGTAACGGTGGACACGCGTGATTTCAAACGAAGGCAAGTGTCCATATTTCTCCTATTTGATACAAGTGTCTAAATTTATTTTAAAATATTATTTCTCACGTATTAATACAATTTATACTATGCATATGAATTCAATACAAATAATTGAAACATATCAATAGTTTAAAGCATAAAATCAAAACAAAATGATTACGAAATGTTTGTGTTTCATTATTACTTTTAAAATTCATAATTGTACCAAAACAAGAGCAAACGAGTGAAACTACTTTTAAAAACAATAGATTTCCTTCAGAAAATTTTAAAGTTTTTAAACTATGAAACGGAAATACAAATTTAATTATTAAATATCAAATACAAGATAATTAAAATTACTTGTTAATTATATTAATTACTAATTAATTATTAGTCTTACTTAATGATTATTTGATACACACTATTTAATAGTATTAATTATTAGAAAATACTGGTTTTTATTTATTAGTTATTTATTATCAGTTGTTACTTATTACTTATTGATTATAACTGAATATTAATTATTAAGTACTAATCATTATATGCCTGTTATTAATTATTATTTCTTAATCATAAATAAACATTAACTATAATTTACTAATTACTAATGACTAATCATAATATATTATTGAATATAAAATATAATTAATGGTTATAGAAAACAATTATCTATGGCATATCTATAATATAAAATTATATTTTACAATCATTTTAACTTTTTAAAATTTAGAATAATGTTTATAATTTTTATTTTTAAATTTTTGTCAAAATTTCAAATTTTAATTCTATTTTTTTTAATATAAGAAAATTTTAAATCTTAAATTTTTTGTAACATTAAATATAAATTATAACAAGTATTTACATTATTAAATACTAAAAAGGTAATAATAAATATCACTTCCTAATTATTAAAAATTACACATTAATAAAAAAATTATTAAAAATAAAGTATCAAATACATATTAAATATTAAATATTAATTCTTTAGTATTTAATAAAAATTATCAAATGTTAATTACTAAGTAATAAATATTAATTATTACTATAAATAACTTAGTATTTATTATTGTTATTTATTTATTAGCATCTCTTACAACGGACATTATGACCGTTGTAAAATTAGCACCTCTTACAACGAGCATTTTATGACGGTTGTAAAATTGACACCTATTACAACGGGCATTTTGTGAACGTTGTTAAATTGACATATATTACAACGAGCCAAAAAAGACCGTTGTAATAGCAATCAACTAGAACGGACAGTCATTGCCCGTTGTAAAAAGAGTGTTGTATAGGGCATCTATTACAACGGGCTTGAATGGGCCGTTGTAATAACACTCTATTACAACGGGTTTTTACTGCCCGTTGTAAAAGGGACGTTGTAATAGGGTGTTTTTGTTGTAGTGCATTGTGCAAATTTCTTACTTTAATGACTTCATTGTATTTGATTTCTTTAATTCTAGCAATTTCCTATTTAATCTTAAGAATAATTATCACTCAATTCGTTTAACTCTCCTAGAATTTAAATAAACATTAGTAATTATACAACTTCTTATGGATTCGACCTGTATTTGCACATTTATTACAACAGGCGTCATGCACTTGCGATAAAATAAAATCACGGTTTTTGTTCGCAACTAATATCATCGATCAATACCACATTCTTACAAATTAACATGTCACATCAAAAGGGTATTCTGTCCTGTGTACGGTAGGAGGTATTGACAATTTTCCATCCCATTATTTTACTCCTGATGATTTCATATAATACTCACCATTTCACTTCATTTATCCACACTAATTCTTCTCTTCTTTCTCTTCCTAATCCAATTTAGTGGCATCTAACCTCTAGCCCGAACATTAGAAAATAAGAAGAAAATAACTCACCACTCAAATAGGTATTAAAAGACATCGAATCTCTTCTCATATCCATTCAAAAGTCACAACCACTCGACGAAGGTCCGAATACCAAAACACCACCCTCCACAACCTAAGACCATGAGAAAGGGGAAGCAAGAAGAAGGCTGAGCCTATCCAAGGAGGAAGAATCTAGTTCGGGAAGCTTCAACACGATCGTAGCGGAGCTATAGTGAATTTAGGAATGTTAGTAACTAATGAATGTGAGAAACTAAACTAGAATAACTCTAACTACACACGAGTTAATGATGGTTAAATGAAGTTAAAAATGACTATTATGTGTATGTTAAATGTTTCTTATTAATGGCAAGATGAATGTGTGACAATTTTGGATGCTTATATGTTTGATTGTTTGGATGTTTAACAAGTCACGTTAAATAAACGTCGATAAGCTCAAGGAAAATAACAAATGGAAAAAATAGTATGATTACACATCTCGAAAATGTTTTTAAATGTTTTAGAAATGTTTTATATACACTTCTAAGTGTTTAAATAAAATTTGGAAAGAATACTTTAATTTTTAGAAGCAATTTTAATGTGTCGCGAATAAGTAACTCATGATTTCCTTACTGAAAATTTGGATCTTTCGTATATAGAGAAATATGAATCCAAATTATTTAAAGAAATATTTTTCCGAATCTTTGTAACTAAAACTTTCCAACCAATAAAAAAAATCAAGATTCCGTTGAGCATATTCTGAGATACGAACAAAACAAGTTTTTGAAATATATTGCGATTTTGCAACTCGAAATCCAGAAAAATAAGATTTTTGAGAATGAAGTTCTAAATTTTAGGAAATTATGGAATAAATCTTATAAATAATTTAAAATATTTTAAAAGTGATTTAAGTTGATTATACGAATCTCACAATGAAATAAAAGTCATTTTAATGAAATAAGCTTAAATGGCACTTTTTGCGATGTTTTTATAATATTTTTCAATAATGATTGAAATTGAAGTTTAAACTTAATGAATCCTCTCCAAATTTTCAATGAATGATTTTAAATGATTAATAAAGTAATTTCGAGAATGTTTTGAAGATCTAGAAAAAAATTAAAGATGTTAGATAATTAAATCAAATTAAAAAGTTATAACAAACAATGATTTAATCTCGGCTCTAATAAGATGACGAGTAAGCCTGATTTCCTATTTTTGAGATCCAGATATGGTGGTTTAACCAAGGAGATATTCAAGAGCAACCAATGCCCTGGCTCACCTGGCCTTTTCCTTGGCGAGGGGTCGATACGGTTGAAATATCAGAAACAAGTAAAGTTTAAAAGGTCAAATTTTCTGAAGATAAACAAATCGAACTCTTGGATATGGTCTTGTTGTATTTAGTCTTAAATTCCAAGAGGGAATCCTCCCTGTCCGTAAAAATTTAAAAGGTGTTTACGTCGTTATTATACGGATAGTTAGGTTTGAACACAAAAATTAATATCGAGTAAGATAAGCGAGATTTCTTTGGATCCATTAAACTAAAACGGACTTACCATCCAAATAACTTAATGAACGATGTTTAATGATTCTATATGTATATATATATCCCTGAAGAGTTACTTAAAGTTACACATCCCAAAAAATGTTTTCATGGAGTAATGAATTAAGATATGAAGAACAACTAGTACCCAAAACTACTTAAACAATGTTTTTGCGATGATTGATTCAAGGAGAACGAATTAGATTTTAGTGATTCCTATCCAAAAACCACTTCGGATCAATTAAACGCTTCGAAGTATTAAGGACTAAAGATTGAAGAACTATAGAGATTGAATGAAGGGTTGTTGTCAATGACCCTAGGTGGATTTTACCCATATTACGAATCGACAGCGATTCTGTATTTAGATCTTCGGTTTGGATGTCCATCCAAACCTAGGACGACTTGTATGGATGAATGTCGGACACTGCATGTTTGATACGTATTGTTGATCTCCACGAATGTACATTTGTTTGGTGGCGGAGAAGGTAACTTCTCTTAGCTTAACACCCTTCTTTGAGACGTACGAGCTTAAGGGTCTTACAGCAGTGGAAATCAGTGGCGTATGTTGAACTTGGCAATGTGGCATTCAAAGTGAAGAATGTTCCTAAATAAAGCTAATCATAGGCCTCTAAGCCTCAACAACCAAAATTTGCAAAAACAAGGCATATAGCGAGATTAGTTTGGGTAGATCCCGTGAGGAGACGTGCATCACCCTTCTAGATTTTCTCATTATGTATCGAGAAGTGAAGTATATGTGCGGGCCCCTGGGGCTGTTAGTTCGGTTATGACCGAGGGGATGATTTATTCGGACAGTGCATCACTTGGGGAAAAGGTCTGTATAATTGTTCAAACCTTGCTAGTTATCTATATTATAATGAGAATAACTTGAAATGAAGCTTTTGAAATGTCTTAAACACTCTTCAAACATTATGCTTTCGGGTTAGGGCAGTTCCGTCCTTTTTCAATTCTTTCACTCACCACACATCCACGAAGTTCACTGCCCATGCTTCCATTTCATTCGCTTTTCCCCTCTTCGTTTCTGGCGGTGTGCGTAAGCGTAAAACTTTCTCCTCTATCTTCCCCGAAATTCAGCACGATGCTCGATCGTACGTTCATCCCCGCGCCGTAAGCTTCTGAGAGCTGATTTCTAAGATGTTTAACCTCCCTTATTCTTCAAATTTATGAACGGTAACAATTTAAACCTAATCCACTCTTCTATCATTTTTTTTACTGCTTTCTTCTCCCTTCTTTAGGCTGCAATTCAACTATGTGGAAATCCGAGTCGCTCAACCATGGATCTAACTCGCTCGACCATGGATCGGATTTGCTCATGCTCCGTCAAACACGGTGAAATTATAAACTATCTTAATTTGATTGACATTAATGTTTTATTTTGTCCTCATCTACATTAAATTACAGTTTACTTTTCTAACATTCTAATAGTTCGAAGAAAAATTTGTACTATCTCTATGTTGACACCTGAGGTTTGATCTACACAAATAAGATTTGGGTATGTCCACTTTTGTCAAAAATTACTATCTAAAATTTGATACATTCTTCCAGATTGCTCTCACTATCAACAAAGAAAAAGCATAATGGAAGTACTTGGTATTACTGAGCTGTAACTTTAATGAGGTCATGCACTCAAGAAAAGGTATTTTTCGTCGAAGGTACCTGTTTTCAAGTGCATTTATCTTAAATCTAAAATTGTAGTTGTACATACGTATAAACTTTTGAGTGTGCAGCGGTGTTCTTGAAACAACAGGCGCTTTTGTAGATATAAACTTTCGAGTGTGAAGTAATCTTGAAAGTGCATGGGTGTGTGTGTGTATATAGGCTTTTAAGTGTGCGGCCATCTTGAAACAATTGGCACTCCCATTATGTGGGAAAAAACTTTGTATACATGTCAGTTCGTGTGAATATATACTTCTAAATATGATGTTATATTTCAAATGGATGATATATTTTGACTTTTTTATATATTAAATTGTTGGTTTTTCGTGTCTGTTCACACTTGAATAAATCGGCGTTATATGCAGAAAACGATGTTTGAATTCACAGTGGAGTCATGCCTTGCATCATAATAGTGTCCGCCTATATGTTAAACACCACACTGAACATGTTCTAAACACAAAGAAGTTTACGGTGATTATAATTATTTTAAACAAACATTTTGATTACCCAAATAGCTGACCCATTAGTTTGATTTAATTAATCCTACAAGTGGGATGAACATTTATCAACAGAAATATTGGTTATTACAACAACAAAAAAGCATGAATAAAGTTTCTTATGTTCTGCATTTTACCTACAAGAGTCCGCACTTACACAATCTATACTAGATGAAGGAATTATTATTATACACCCTTTTTTAGGCTTTAATGACAAATAAAGTTTTTTTATACAAATGTTTGGTCAACTCTTAATGTTGATCTTTACGGCACATCATACAAGGATCATACTAGAAGATCACAATCGAATACCTGGAGTGACGGTTGATAAATTATTTTTCTTCTTCTTTGTCACCCCAAACTTTTTAAGTGTCTAAGCCATGACCATGTAGCATGTACACTTGGAAACATATTTACGCATATAGGTATACCTATGGTACAACGATTAATTTGTGCATGGAGAACACATATTTTAAACTGCATGTATTGGCAATCCTAGAGAAAATTTCGGCACTTTGTGTTTCAATTTTATTTTTGTGGGTATTTGTTTAAAAGATATATTTTTTTGTGTTTTTTAACTCAACATAATATCTACGCTTGAAATATTGATATAGCATTGTTCAAGGGATATCCTATAGCTGTTGACGTTGGTGAGTTTGTGTAGAGGGAGACCACTAGATGGAAAACTAATTTCATTTTAACTGTGTTCTACAGACAAAAAAATGATTAGGTAATACACTCCTTCGGGTTAATAAACAGAGAGATAGAGTTAAGAATGGAAAATAGGGAAGAAGATAAACACGGAAGATAGGAAAAGAAGGATGCATGCTTTATGTCTTCATTGTTTTTTATAGGAACATGAGTTCTTTTTTTGTCATTTTCTTTTCTTCTAGCTTTTGCTTAAACTTTGCATTTGTACTTCCTCCATACTGCAATACAATGTAATGTTATGTTTAAAGTGAAATATAGCATGAAAGCAACTGACGACTTCAAAACTTCAGTAATGAATTTTTAATGTACACTACATCCTATGATTTTTCGTGCAAGCGTTTATCTTCCATTATTCCCAGATTTTTTACGGTATGCATGGCTGTTAAGGGAAAAAGTGAGAAAGCAGCACTTTAGTATTAATATTTCATTTCATGATTGTGCCGTCATTCAGGGGAAGGCTTGCCTATAGATCTTGGCTGGAAGGGAAAGATAAATTGTGAAGTAAATGCTCGGAAGGGGAGTGAAGATGGATCAGGTGATGGCAGCAATAGGTAATGGTGTACTTGGTATTGCTATGTCCAAGGAATAAGTGAAGAAACTGTTGTTAAGTCTATCAAGACAGATGGTAAGATTTATTATGTCCTTTTTCCTTTTCATTGCATAAGGTTTTTTTATTGTTGTTTCGGTATTGATAATTAGATATCTATTGTGTTATGTACTATTTTCATGTCTAGATGAATAAAACAACTGCTTGCATAAGTTTTTCTTTACTGCTACAATTTGCATGTTATAGATTTGAAGTAAAAGAGGTGATTTATTTTTGTATTTAAATAAAAAAAAATGATTTTTAGAATGTAACATAAAGCAATATGCAATATATTTTTTTGAATTAAAAACATAAGTTTATTCAGAAATGTTATTACTGAATTTGAATATAATTTCCCTTGAAATGCGGGTGCTGAACAGGGGCACTGGAAATAAAGTTCCCTTTTATTGGGATATGTTCTACAAAAATTGTGCATATACCGATTAATATTTTATAAGCATATCTCTAAAGAAAAATCTATATTTCAAAACTTTATTTTCTTCTTGAATAGACAACTCTGATTGTATCTGAATTGAATCCTAAAGTACTTTGATGTATGGATGTAGATATATTGATGGCTTATTTGTCAAAATTGAAATATCTTTTGTTTAGTTTATCTGTTTGATGCATAAAGCTTCCTGTCCTTTTAAGTGTATTAAGTATGGGCGATGTTTTATGAATATATTTGGTAAATTATACACTCATTAATATTTGATAACGAGACCTGAAATATTCAGTCGAAAAGACTAATAGTTAAGAAAATTCAAATTGTTCAGTAGTTGTTAATGCTATGCTTCAGGACTAATTTCAAATAAAATTTTAATGCAAGCATTAACAGTTTTTTCCATTTATAAATCCACCCCCCTTCCATGAAACCCCAAAATAAATAATTGATATCTTTAGCAATCACTAATAAGTGGCCCTTTTTATAATTCATAATTAGTATCTTAGCCATTTCATATGAAGTAAGCACACTATGTTCATAAATGCAAAGATTGAATGCATCATAACCTGTATGTAATCCAACGCTAATAGTTTATCAGGAAATCACTTTTTCCTCTCTGTCTTCTAAATGTATAATC
This sequence comes from Allium sativum, assembly GCA_030737875.1. Classification (NCBI taxonomy): domain Eukaryota; kingdom Viridiplantae; phylum Streptophyta; class Magnoliopsida; order Asparagales; family Amaryllidaceae; genus Allium; species Allium sativum. The sequence continues at coordinate 603,625,166 of CM060916.1, read as the reverse complement.
AGATAAAAGATACCTTGGGTATTTATTCACTGTTTTCGATGAACATAAAATCTGAAAATTAAATTATAATATTACTGATTAGATTTGTTATCAAATATCGTATATCATGTTTTCTGTAATAACCCGGAAAATACGAGCCAATTTAAAATTTTTAAATTGGTTATTTCAAAGGAATTTGAACAATTGAAATAGAATATTTCAATAAAATAGTGAATTAGAAATAGTGAGTCAGTTTGAAAATTTGAATTCATACTTTGACTGACTGTGCAGGGTGGAAAATATAACGGATTTTAGCGAAACCAAAAATATTTAAATCTGTTAGTCAATACCTTTCTAACGAATCTGAAAAATCGAAGTTTCATAACGGGAATCAAAAGTTATGGCCGAATGAATTTTCAGAAGAGTCGGTATATAGAATATAGCCCTGAAAAATTGATATTTTGCATACGACCTCGGAATTCGACGAAACCACTTTTGTTGGGTCCGGGATGTCAAACTATTGCTAGGTTTCAAATTTCATAATTTTTGAAGCTAGTATGTGAGCGTGGCAAAAGAAAATGTGTTTGGTCGATTTCTGTTAAATTGGATCGACCAGAAAATGGCCATTTTTCAAACGACCTCAAAATTCGACGAAACTAGTTTTGTTGTGACCGTAGCGTCAAAACATAGCTAGATTTATTTTTCTGGAATTTTTCGAATCAGTTTGTGGCCCTGGCAAATTGAAATGTGCGTTCAGAGTTAAAAATTAAATGTTTTATACTTTAATTTGAAAAATAACTGACTGTAACAGTCGAATTGGCCTACGAAACATATCCCATTGTGTCCGGAATGGGGGTATTTAGCTAGGGGCGACAGTCGTTGGGTTTAAAAAGGAGTTCGTTTGAGAAAACACTATTTAAAAATTTAATATAGTCCTCGACCAATCATATTTCTCCATTCATAAATTTAAAAAAAAAAATTAGAAACCCCCCCCCCCCCCCCGACCCCGACTTCGACGGCGGAAACCCTTTTTCCCCTTCCCTGGCGATTTCCGATCGCCACAGCTCGAATTAGCTCCTCCCCCAGTTCAACTTTTTGTAGTTCTCCCTCCCCTCTTCAAATCCATATAAGGAGCTCCCCCTATCGTCGCCTCTACGTCGAGATATCCCCTTCCAAACTTCCGACCTTCAAACCGCCGCCGCCGCCGATCTGCACCACCGAACCCCACCAAACCGCCGCGCGCCTGTAGCCCTCTCGAAGCTCTTCCACGTCCAACTTCCTGATCGTCCCCTCGTGCCACGGATTTCGCGAAAACCGCAAACCTAGTTTTGAAGCTTTCTGAAAGTGAGTTTTTCTTTGATCTTTACACTTTGAAAAATCATATCTTTTTGGTGTGTTGACGAAATTCGATGAAACAGGAAACATCGAGACCGCAAGGAAGCTCTCTACCCAATAGAAGAAGCTGCGGATTTTTCTGACATCGTATCGATTTTTAGCGCTCAGAAAACCAATGTGAGAAATCTAAATTAACGTGAAATTGAATGGAAAATGTCGTGTATAATTTATATAAGCGAAATATAAATTACATACGTGTTGTATACCTCATGTACATGCGTAGTGTAAGCTATATAAGCGAAGTATGAATTTTTACATGCATAGAATAAGTGATATATGTGTTGAAACGCAAGTGAAATATATTATAATATATATATATATATATATATATATATATACTCCCCTCGTCCACAAACCATGGACGATATTTATTGTGGTGAATTGGTGTGAAATATTGGATGAAAAATACGAATGGTTGAATAATTGTTTGTGGTTGATATTGTTTGGTTGTGGTTGAAAAATACCCATTGGTGATTGAAATGAATTGGAAATATTTGTGGAAATAAAAATAAACATGCCGCCTACGTGCGAATTAGATGCATGAATCCCCATTGTCAAAAACCGCGAGGTTTTAAGGTAGAGCGAGGAGCCGTACTAGGGACGGTGCTGGTTTTAACTACCCTGCCGTTATGCTGCCGAAATTTTGAATAATCTTTGTGTGTTAGAATTATTTTCATATGTCGAAATAATTTTCATGCGCAGAAATAAAATAGCCATATGTTGAAACTATATCCATGTGTGGAAATATTCATGTGTTGAAAAGTGTTGTGTGAAAATTAAATTCATTTGTGAATGAGTGAAGTGTTTAAACAATAAAAATCACATTTTTATATGTATATGAAGTATGAAAAATATTCGCCTTATATAAATAATTTCAACCATAAAAATCCCATCTTTCTAATATGAACAACATAAATAAAATGTTCATGTGTGGAAATACTCATTTGTTGAGAAGTGTGTGTGGTGGAAAAGTTCATGTGTTGAATAAAAAGATCGAACGATAAAAATTACATTTTTATTGAAACTATGAAGTGTTGAAACCATCCATTGGTTGAATAAATATTTTGAATGATAAAAATATCATTTTTATCATATTTGTGATATGCTAAAGATATGCGGACGTTGAAATAAATATTTGTGATAGAAATATTATTTTTAACATGCATAGGAACTAAATAAAATAGTCATGTGTTGAAATCTATTTTAGTTCGCCAAAACTATCATCTTTGAAATGTGAAGTGTTAAAAATAGCCACTTGTTAAAATAAACGTGCATGAGTTGAAATATACATTAACAAGCTAATGATATGATTTTAGCCTATGCATGCAACATTGGAATGAATGGTGTTTTTTAAACCAAAGCAAATCAAATATGAAATTGAATGGAAAATGGTAAATGTTAGAAATTGTATATATGTACATGCATATCTATTGAACAGGTTAAAGCAAAAAAGGGGCTAGAGAAGAGAAATAGAATTTTGTGCCCGACAAATAGGTACACATTTACCGCTTTGTTTGGGTGATGATTTTATGAGCCTGTTGGCTAGCCGCTTGGCTTTTTCTTTTTCTTTTTGATATGACACCCCCGTGTGGCTATTTGGGAATTTTCCCAGACCCTCCCGTACAAAGGAGGTTATGGCGAAATTTTCCAAAATTTAAAGGCGTTAGTGAAATAATTGAAGTGGAAACGATATAGGAATTTTTGAATGAACTATATTTATATAAATATATAAATATAAATAGAATTAAAACGAAACGTGGCCGTGCAGTTCATGTTTTGAAACCGTGATTTCAAACGACTAGTGCGGAAGATCCGACCATTGGATTTTCCCGAAACCTCAACCGTTGGGTTCGCCTTGGAAATATCTTTCCAACGGCACCAACTTTGTGAAGATCCGACCGTTGGATTGTCTGGAATGTTTAATTCAAAACTGAAGAAAAACAGCGCCAGAAACGATTATATTTTTATATATATATAAATATAATTAAATTAAATCGAATAACGACGCTGCAGTTCGTAAATTGAAATCGTAACTTCAAATGGTTAGTGTGGAAGATCCGACCGTCGGATTCTCCCAAAACTGAAACCGTTGGATTCGTTTTGAAAAGACCTTCCTAAAGATGTAAAGTTTGTGAAGATCCAACGGTTAGATTTTCATATATGTGTAAAACAAAATTAGTAAAAAGCAGCGCCAGTGCATCGACACGACCTGAAACGTCGTTTAATTAAATATGGCCGTTTTAAATCAAATAAAAATGGCGATATATCGTTATAAAGTACTATAGACGATATAGAGTGGAAATAAACCAACTTTGTTGTGTTTGCTTGAAATGTGATGGTTGAATGTATTTGACATGAAAATTATAACTAAATAACTGAAATGTGAATGTTGAATAGTCCAACCACGTGATTAATTGATTTGGAAATCTAAATATACGTGGGTTATTTGAAAAGGCCGAGTTTATCTCATTTCAAATAATCGATCGACGTTGAGAAGTCGAAGAGTCGAAGACGACTGAAGACCGACGATCTCCACATTGGATGGATGGGCGCTACTGATGCTCGTGACTGGAGTAGCTACCATGAAGGAATTGAAGTAGTAGCCGTCCAAACATACTGTTGATTGTACGGATATGCGAGGAATTGGTGCCTCCGGTTTCGTTCAGACCCAGAACGGACTTGTAAATGGACTGTGTGTCTGACATTGGATTTTGTTCTGTGTTGATTGATCTCTGTTAAATATATATCTGTTTGGCGGCGGAGAATTTATTCTCTTGCTTAACGCCCTTCTCTGAGACGTACGAGCTCAGAGGTTATGTGTTGACAGAAATCAGTCGCATGGAGTGGATTGCCTGTGTGGCACGCCTAAGTGGCATATGATCAAGGCTTCTGTTGCAAAGCAAAGTCTTGTGGTTGATGATCAAAGCGTGGTCTGTGTGACGTAGCTTTGTGTGTAACGTGAATTCGCGAGCCTCACACCCCAGTATGAGTCAAATACGGGAGAAGGACCCAAGGAGTGCATGACGTTTCTTTCTAGCTATGGTGGTGTCAGTGACCTCCCAGCCCTGACATTTATATCTACTTTTCACCTGTGTGGTTGTTGGAATACGAGGCGCCTCGATTATAGGTCTGTAAGGACCGGGAAACGTGTGTTCAGGAATTGCCAATCCTCAAAAGTAAGAGAGGACCGGCCTTGGAGGATCCAGGGGATTGTTGTGTGCGGTCCCGAGGCATTTGCTAGAGTGTCTCGAATCGGAGAGGAGCTTGCCCCTTGCCTCGACTCATGAAGGAATCCAATTTCCAATACGAAATATGCGAATGTGATTGTATTACTAGTATGGCGACATAGTAGATGGTAGCTATGCCGCTTAGGATTGATATTTATGATTGAATTGCTTTTGAAACACATATGCACTAGTAATAATATCGAACACCTTTGTTTTATTCGTATGAAGCATCTTTGGCCATTATAAGGTAAAAACTCTATCCTCCGGCTTGCGTTGCATTGTGTGATGGGACCTGAGTCTTATAATGGCTTCATTTTATAAAAAGCATTGCGTTGATTTAATCGTTATTTTATTTCATGCACTAGCACTCATTGGAGTAAACCCGTTCCGCGAAAGTGGCATGGTCCTTTGATTTGCCTTATTATTGTTGTTAATAAGTTGAATAGATTTCTCATACCAGTCCCATGACTGACTCGTAGTTTGTTTCACCTTACAAACTCGGGTGCCCTCATTTTCACATGGGCAGCCTAGTTACAGGTCTCTGACGCACCTTTTGGCTCATGGCGAGGCTTGACTACACTGTGCTGACTTGGATTTTCTCCGCCATTATTGTATCTATATTATGATTCCGCCATTGGCGATGTAGACTGATATTCCTTTTGTGTACTCTTTATGTATGATTCCGCCTCAGGCGATGGTTACTGATTATGTATCATTATGCACTAAGTTGTATCCTGTACTGTGCTTCTCTGATGTGATGATATCTATATGATTCCGCTGTCATATGTGTGTAAATTATTCTATTTTCTGTTTATGCTATTATCTGTGATCTGCTAATGATGATTAATGTGTTATATTCCAATGATTATCCTTAACACCGTGTCATGGGGTTTTGGGATCGTCACAGCTGGTATCAGAGCTTTGGTTAACCTTAGTTCTGGAGTCTAACACATTAAACACTTCGTCAAAATAGAATCAGTAGTATTCTAAGGCGAGTCGCTCATTAGAGATAGGACTAGTAAGGTCCTAGAATGAGCCGAGCAGAATAGCAAAAACAATTGATCAGTCCATCGTTATCTTTCCGTAGAATTTCTGCTTAACTATGCGATAGACTATCATTTCTGTTAGCTGACTTTTTTCGTTGCTTATACAGAATTTGACAAATGGCTACCAGAGCAGCCGCCGCTAGAGGAGGCCGTGCCGGCCGAGGCCGAGGAAGGGGAGAAATCCCAGCTCAAGAAGGACCTTTGATACAACCTCCGGCAGCTCAATACTTCGAGCTTGACCGCGTAGCGAAGAGATATAAGAACTTAGGAGGAAAGACCTTCTCGGGAACTGGCACCGTAATAGAGGCCCTTGCATGGCTCAAAACATGCGAGAAAATTCTTGAAGGCCTAAGGCTTGGAGACGAAGACAAAGCTATTATGGGCGCCTGGCTTATGCAGGAACAAGCTGAATTATGGTGGGAATCTCTTACCGCCGGGAACAGAGAAGCTGGAAGAACTTGGGATGGATTTAAAGAACTCTTCAAGGAGAAATATGTCCCAGAACAAGCTCTAGAAAGAATGCACGATGACTTCACCAATCTCCAGCAAGGGGATCTTTCCGTGCAAGATTATCTGAACAAATTTACAATGTTGTCGCCCTATGCTCCAGAGCTCGTTGCTACCGCAAAATCCAAAAATAAGAGGTTTATCCTTGGACTAAGACGACAATATCATGATAGAGCCATGGCCCATGTCAAGCTGGATTTCAACGAGCTGGTGGAAATGACATGCAACTATGAAGACCTTGATCAAAGGCATCTGGATCAGGATCGCGCTAGAAGCCAAGCCGGAAACAAGCGCAAGCCTGCTGTAAATCAAGGCGAGTCAAGCCAAGCAGCATCTTCAAAGCCTCAGACTGGCAAGTCGCCAAGAGGAAATTGCTTTAACTGCGGTAAGCCGGGGCACTACTCAAACGTCTGCACAGCTCCGAAGAGGCAGAAAACAAACTCTCAAGGCTCGAGCCAAGGCTCTCAGAACCCTCGCTCGTGCTTCAATTGTCGCAAGACCGACCATCTGGTCAAAGACTGTCCTTTGCTGAAGAAAGCTACAGTAGCCCATGTCTATGACGGGTCTAGCCCGCCAGCTGCTTCCGACGGAGCAGGTAAACCCGATGTTTTGGGAGGTACCCTTACAATTAAAAATATTCCTGTTTCTGTATTATTTGACACAGGTGCATCGCGTAGTTTTATTGCTAGAAACACAGTGCACAAATTAAAGTTAAAACAGCGAAAGCTCAAAGAATAGGTTGAAGTTCATAACCCGATAGGGGGTCCCGTTACTCTCGGTTCATATTGTAGAGTGCCAATCTCTTATTCTTTCTACAAATTTCCTTTTGATTTAATCGTTATGGATTTTCCCGAATTCGATATTATTCTCGGGCTAGATTGGTTAACGAAATACGAAGCTGAAGTGAAATGCGCGGAAAGAATCGTTAAAATTCGAACGAAGCTTGGATATATTACAGTTCCCTGTCAGGGTTCGAATCCGAATAGAGAAGAATTTTGGTCAGCATTAGAACTTATCCCCACTTCCATAGAAAAGATTTCGATCGTTAGAAACTTTGTGGATGTGTTTGAAGAAGTTGAAAACTTACCTCCGCAAAGAGAAATAGAATTCCGAATCGATCTAATTCCCAATGCCAGACCAGTGGTGCATCCAATTCGTAGAATGACTCCGAAAGAAAAGGAAGAATTAGGCGATCAAACTCGTCAACTGTTGTGGAAGGGTCTAATCAGACCTAGTTTTTCTAATTGGGGTGCAGCTGTTGTGTTTGTCCCGAAGTCAGACGGTACTCTTCGATTATGTGTTGATTACCGAGACCTCAACAAACAAACGCTCAAAAATAAATATCCATTACCTCGCATTGATGATTTGCTAGACCAATTGAATGGGGCGAAAGTATTTTCCCGAATGGACCTAGCTACAGGTTTTCATCAATTGAGAATAGCAGAAGAGTGTGTTCCTTTGACAGCTTTCAGAGGTCCAGACATATTTTATGAATGGTTAGTAATGCCGTTTGGCCTATGCAACGCTCCAGCATACTTTGTCGATCTAATGAATAGAGTGTTCAGGGGAGTTCTGAATAAATTTGTCCTCGTATTTATCGATGATATTTTAATCTACTCCAAATCAAAACCCGAGCATGAAAAACACTTAGAACAAGTATTGGAGATTCTAAGGAAGAACGTCTTCAAAGCCAAATTCTCTAAATGTGTCTTCTGGCAAGAAGAAGTTAAATTTCTTGGCCATGTCGTGTCAGAGAAAGGAATTTCTGTTGACCCAAGCAAAATAATAGCGATTCAAGACTGGAAACAACCCACTACTCCTACAGAGGTTAGAAGTTTTATGGGGTTGGCTAGTTATTATTGAAAGTTCGTGAAGGATTTTTCGAAGATATCCGGTCCGTTAACGAAGCTCACAAAGAAACATGAGAAGTTTAAGTGGACTTCCGACTGTGAAGAAGCTTTCCAGGAATTGAAATCGAAGCTGACCACCGCTCCAGTGTTAACAATTATTGATGGCAATCAGGATTTAACGGTTTGGACAGATGCTTCTATTAGAGGTCTTGGTGCAGTGTTAATGCAGAGAGGCCAAGTAGTCGCTTATGCAAGCCGCCAATTGAAACCGCATGAGAAGAATTATGTGACTCATGATCTTGAGTTGCTAGCCATCATTTTTGCCTTGAAAATCTGGAGGCATTATTTATTGGGCGAGAAATTTAAACTGTACACAGATCATCAATCGTTGAAGTATTTATATACCCAGAAAGATCTGAATCTGAGACAGCAGCGTTGGCTAGAATTTCTTGCAGCGTATGATCTTGATATCCTGTATACGCCGGGGAAAGCTAACGTAGTAGCGGATGCGCTTAGTAGAAAGACCGCAATCATTGCCCATCTTATAATTACACCTGGGTTGATTGATAGGATTTCAGCCCTTCAAAAAGACGATGAATTCATTTAGAGAATCAGTCAGAGAGTCAAGGAAGGTGAAACCACGAGTTTCCGTATTGACAATAGGGGGGTTCTCAAGTTAAATAATAGGATTTGCATCCCAAATATTCCAGGCCTTCGAAGAGAAGTGCTGGACGAACGCCATAAATCCAAATTTTGCATCCATCCTGGGGTGAGTAAAATGTACAACGATATCAAACGCACTTTCTGGTGGAAGGCAATGAAAAGGGATATTTCTTTGTATGTTAGCAGATGCCCTACTTGTCAATTGGTCAAGAGTGACCAACAGAAGCTATCTGGACTGTTGCAACCGTTGGAAGTCCCAGGTTGGAAATGGGAACAGATTTCCATGGATTTCATAGATGGTTTGCCGCGAACCAAGAAAGGTAATGACAGCATTTGGGTAATCGTAGATCGCTTCACGAAGACTGCCCATTTTATACCTGTCAGGTCCAATAGAACTGCTCAAAGTCTAGCACAGATATATTTCAAAGAAATTGTTAAGCTGCATGGAATTCCCATCAGCATAGTCAGTGATAGAGATCCCTTATTTACTAGCAAGTTCTGGGAGGCTTTCCAAACAGAATTGGGAACAAAACTGAATATGAGCACCGCTTATCACCCACAAACAGATGGCCAAACTGAGCGGGTGAATAGAATTCTAGAAGATTTATTGCGGGCTTGTATAATCGATTTTGGTGGGTCATGGGAAGATCATTTGCATTTGGCAGAATTCTCATATAACAATAGCTATCAAGCAAGTTTGAGAATGTCACCATTTGAAGCATTATATGGCAGACCCTGCAGGTCTCCAGCATGTTGGGTAGAACCTGGCAACAGACTTGTACTAGGACCCGATATGATTAGGGAAGCATCTGATAAAGTGGACTTCATCAAGAAGCGATTGAAAACCGCTCAAAGTCGACAGAAAAGTTATGCAGACTCTAGAAGGAAAGATTTGACATTTACTGTTGGTGGTCATGTTTATTTGAAGGTTTCTCCGATGAGAGGAGTAATCAGATTTGGAAAGACTGGGAAGTTGGCACCGAGATTTATTGGTCCCTTTCCTATACTTGAGCGAATTGGAACTCTTGCTTATAGGGTTCAATTACCAGATTGGTTGCCTGGAGTGCACAATGTTTTTCACGTATCTCAACTTAGGAGACATGTGCATGATCCGGATCTTGTTGTAGAAGAAGCAGCGCAACGGGATGTGGAGATAACTCCAGAATTAGCACTCAGAAGAGAGCCATTAAAAATTGTTGGCAAAGAAACTAGAGAACTCAGAAGCAAAAAGGTTCATTTAGTTAAAGTACAGTGGAGCAGTGATCCTAGAGACTGTACTTGGGAGACTGAGGAAAGCATTAAGCAAGCTTACCCCAAATGCAGAGTGGATATCTCTGACTAACTCCGGTGCAAGGTACCTTTACAATACGTCGCATTTACATTTTATTTCCTACTTTACTGTTGTTTCCTTTTCGAGGACGAAAAGTTTTAAGTAGGGGAGATTGTAATAACCCGGAAAATACGAGCCAATTTAAAATTTTTAAATTGGTTATTTCAAAGGAATTTGAACAATTGAAATAGAATATTTCAATAAAATAGTGAATTAGAAATAGTGAGTCAGTTTGAAAATTTGAATTCATACTTTGACTGACTGTGCAGGGTGGAAAATATAACGGATTTTAGCGAAACCAAAAATATTTAAATCTGTTAGTCAATACCTTTCTAACGAATCTGAAAAATCGAAGTTTCATAACGGGAATCAAAAGTTATGGCCGAATGAATTTTCAGAAGAGTCGGTATATAGAATATAGCCCTGAAAAATTGATATTTTGCATACGACCTCGGAATTCGACGAAACCACTTTTGTTGGGTCCAGGATGTCAAACTATTGCTAGGTTTCAAATTTCATAATTTTTGAAGCTAGTATGTGAGCGTGGCAAAAGAAAATGTGTTTGGTCGATTTCTGTTAAATTGGATCGACCAGAAAATGGCCATTTTTCAAACGACCTCAAAATTCGACGAAACAAGTTTTGTTGTGACCGTAGCGTCAAAACATAGCTAGATTTATTTTTCTGGAATTTTTCGAATCAGTTTGTGGCCCTGGCAAATTGAAATGTGCGTTCAGAGTTAAAAATTAAATGTTTTATACTTTAATTTGAAAAATAACTGACTGTAACAGTCGAATTAGCCTACGAAACATATCCCATTGTGTCCGAAATGGGGGTATTTAGCTAGGGGCGACAGTCGTTGGGTTTAAAAAGGAGTTCGTTTGAGAAAACACTATTTAAAAATTTAATATAGTCCTCGACCAATCATATTTCTCCATTCATAAATTTAAAAAAAAAAATCAGAAACCCCCCCCTCCCCCGACCCCGACTTCGACGGCGGAAACCCTTTTTCCCCTTCCCTGGCGATTTCCGATCGCCACAGCTCGAATTAGCTCCTCCCCCAGTTCAACTTTTTGTAGTTCTCCCTCCCCTCTTCAAATCCATATAAGGAGCTCCCCCTATCGTCGCCTCTACGTCGAGATATCCCCTTCCAAACTTCCGACCTTCAAACCGCCGCCGCAGCCGATCTGCACCACCGAACCCCACCAAACCGCCGCGCGCCTGTAGCCCTCTCGAAGCTCTTCCACGTCCAACTTCCTGATCGTCCCCTCGTGCCACGGATTTCGCGAAAACCGCAAACCTAGTTTTGAAGCTTTCTGAAAGTGAGTTTTTCTTTGATCTTTACACTTTGAAAAATCATATCTTTTTGGTGTGTTGACGAAATTCGATGAAACAGGAAACATCGAGACCGCAAGGAAGCTCTCTACCCAATAGAAGAAGCTGCGGATTTTTCTGACATCGTATCGATTTTTAGCGCTCAGAAAACCAATGTGAGAAATCTAAATTAACGTGAAATTGAATGGAAAATGTCGTGTATAATTTATATAAGCGAAATATAAATTACATACGTGTTGTATACCTCATGTACATGCGTAGTGTAAGCTATATAAGCGAAGTATGAATTTTTACATGCATAGAATAAGTGATATATGTGTTGAAACGCAAGTGAAATATATTATAATATATATATATACTCCCCTCGTCCACAAACCATGGACGATATTTATTGTGGTGAATTGGTGTGAAATATTGGATGAAAAATACGAATGGTTGAATAATTGTTTGTGGTTGATATTGTTTGGTTGTGGTTGAAAAATACCCATTGGTGATTGAAATGAATTGGAAATATTTGTGGAAATAAAAATAAACATGCCGCCTGCGTGCGAATTAGATGCATGAATCCCCATTGTCAAAAACCGCGAGGTTTTAAGGTAGAGCGAGGAGCCGTACTAGGGACGGTGCCGGTTTTAACTACCCTGCCGTTATGCTGCCGAAATTTTGAATAATCTTTGTGTGTTAGAATTATTTTCATATGTCGAAATAATTTTCATGCGTAGAAATAAAATAGCCATATGTTGAAACTATATCCATGTGTGGAAATATTCATGTGTTGAAAAGTGTTGTGTGAAAATTAAATTCATTTGTGAATGAGTGAAGTGTTTAAACAATAAAAATCACATTTTTATATGTATATGAAGTATGAAAAATATTCGCCTTATATAAATAATTTCAACCATAAAAATCCTATCTTTCTAATATGAACAACATAAATAAAATGTCCATGTGTGGAAATACTCATTTGTTGAGAAGTGTGTGTGGTGGAAAAGTTCATGTGTTGAATAAAAGATCGAACGATAAAAATTACATTTTTATTGAAACTATGAAGTGTTGAAACCATCCATTGGTTGAATAAATATTTTGAATGATAAAAATATCATTTTTATCATATTTGTGATATGCTAAAGATATGCGGACGTTGAAATAAATATTTGTGATAGAAATATTATTTTTAACATGCATAGGAACTAAATAAAATAGTCATGTGTTGAAATCTATTTTAGTTCGCCAAAATTATCATCTTTGAAATGTGAAGTGTTAAAAATAGCCACTTGTTAAAATAAACGTGCATGAGTTGAAATATACATTAACAAGCTAATGATATGATTTTAGCCTATGCATGCAACATTGGAATGAATGGTGTTTTTTAAACCAAAGCAAATCAAATATGAAATTGAATGGAAAATGGTAAATGTTAGAAATTGTATATATGTACATGCATATCTATTGAACAGGTTAAAGCAAAAAGGGGCTAGAGAAGAGAAATAGAATTTTGTGCCCGACAAATAGGTACACATTTACCGCTTTGTTTGGGTGATGATTTTATGAGCCTGTTGGCTAGCCGCTTGGCTTTTTCTTTTTCTTTTTGATATGAGACCCCCGTGTGGCTATTTGGGAATTTTCCCAGACCCTTCCGTACAAAGGAGGTTATGGCGAAATTTTCCAAAATTTAAAGGCGTTAGTGAAATAATTGAAGTGGAAACGATATAGGAATTTTTGAATGAACTATATTTATATAAATATATAAATATAAATAGAATTAAAACGAAACGTGGCCGTGCAGTTCATGTTTTGAAACCGTGATTTCAAACGACTAGTGCGGAAGATCCGACCATTGGATTTTCCCGAAACCTCAACCGTTGGGTTCGCCTTGGAAATATCTTTCCAACGGCACCAACTTTGTGAAGATCCGACCGTTGGATTGTCTGGAATGTTTAATTCAAAACTGAAGAAAAACAGCGCCAGGAACGATTATATTTATATATATATATATATATAAACATAATTAAATTAAATCGAATAACGACGCTGCAGTTCGTAAATTGAAATCGTAACTTCAAATGGTTAGTGTGGAAGATCCGACCGTCGGATTCTCCCAAAACTGAAACCGTTGGATTCGTTTTGAAAAGACCTTCCTAAAGATGTAAAGTTTGTGAAGATCCAACGGTTAGATTTTCATATATGTGTAAAACAAAATTAGTAAAAAGCAGCGCCAGTGCATCGACACGACCTGAAACGTCGTTTAATTAAATATGGCCGTTTTAAATCAAATAAAAATGGCGATATATCGTTATAATGTACTATAGACGATATAGAGTGGAAATAAACCAACTTTGTTGTGTTTGCTTGAAATGTGATGGTTGAATGTATTTGACATGAAAATTATAACTAAATAACTGAAATGTGAATGTTGAATAGTCCAACCACGTGATTAATTGATTTGGAAATCTAAATATACGTGGGTTATTTGAAAAGGCCGAGTTTATCTCATTTCAAATAATCGATCGACGTTGAGAAGTCGAAGAGTCGAAGACGACTGAAGACCGACGATCTCCACATTGGATGGATGGGCGCTACTGATGCTCGTGACTGGAGTAGCTACCATGAAGGAATTGAAGTAGTAGCCATCCAAACATACTGTTGATTGTACGGATATGCGAGGAATTGGTGCCTCCGGTTTCGTTCAGACCCAGAACGGACTTGTAAATGGACTGTGTGTCTGACATTGGATTTTGTTCTGTGTTGATTGATCTCTGTTAAATATATATCTGTTTGGCGGCGGAGAATTTATTCTCTTGCTTAACGCCCTTCTCTGAGACGTACGAGCTCAGAGGTTATGTGTTGACAGAAATCAGTCGCATGGAGTGGATTGCCTGTGTGGCACGCCTAAGTGGCATATGATCAAGGCTTCTGTTGCAAAGCAAAGTCTTGTGGTTGATGATCAAAGCATGGTCTGTGTGACGTAGCTTTGTGTGTAACGTGAATTCGCGAGCCTCACACCCCGGTATGAGTCAAAAACGGGACAAGGACCCAAGGAGTGCATGACGTTTCTTTCTAGCTATGGTGGTGTCAGTGACCTCCCAGCCCTGACATTTATATCTACTTTTCACCTGTGTGGTTGTTGGAATACGAGGCGCCTCGATTATAGGTCTGTAAGGACCGGGAAACGTGTGTTCAGGAATTGCCAATCCTCAAAAGTAAGAGAGGACCGGCCTTGGAGGATCCAGGGGATTGCTGTGTGCGGTCCCGAGGCATTTGCTAGAGTGTCTCGAATCGGAGAGGAGCTTGCCCCTTGCCTCGACTCATGAAGGAATCCAATTTCCAATACGAAATATGCGAATGTGATTGTATTACTAGTATGGCGACATAGTAGATGGTAGCTATGCTGCCTAGGATTGATATTTATGATTGAATTGCTTTTGAAACACATATGCACTAGTAATAATATCGAACACCTTTGTTTTATTCGTATGAAGCATCTTTGGCCATTATAAGGTAAAAACTCTATCCTCCGGCTTGCGTTGCATTGTGTGATGGGACCTGAGTCTTATAATGGCTTCATTTTATAAAAAGCATTGTGTTGATTTAATCGTTATTTTATTTCATGCACTAGCACTCATTGGAGTAAACCCGTTCCGCGAAAGTGGCGTGGTCCATTGATTTGCCTTATTATTGTTGTTAATAAGCTGAATAGATTTCTCATACCAGTCCCATGACTGACTCGTAGTTTGTTTCACCTTGCAAACTCGGGTGCCCTCATTTTCACACGGGCAGCCTAGTTACAGGTCTCTGACGCACCTTTTGGCTCATGGCGAGGCTTGACTACACTGTGCTGACTTGGATTTTCTCCGCCATTATTGTATCTATATTATGATTCCGCCATTGGCGATGTAGACTGATATTCCTTTTGTGTACTCTTTATGTATGATTCCGCCTCAGGCGATGGTTACTGATTATGTATCATTATGCACTAAGTTGTATCCTGTACTGTGCTTCTCTGATGTGATGATATCTATATGATTCCGCTGTCATATGTGTGTAAATTATTCTATTTTCTGTTTATGCTATTATCTGTGATCTGCTAATGATGATTAATGTGTTATATTCCAATGATTATCCTTAACACCGTGTCACGGGGTTTTGTGATCGTCACATTTTATTAGATCACAAATTAATATGTGGAATACATCAAGTTAAATTTAATATTTATTACTACTCTCTTAATATATTTTGATTTTCATATTGTATCGATTGCCTAATGAAATTATAATATGAAATTATAATATATATTTTTATTTTATGTTTGTTAATGATTCGGTCATTGGGGTCGGTTATGATATTTATATGAAAAAAAAAATGTACTAACTAGAGTTTGCTGTCAAGATTTTCCATGGTGTTTGTTGCTAGGAAACTGAGTTGTATAATTAATCTTTCCAGTTTTGGTATTCATAAATTTACTAATTGCTCTATAACAAGTAAAGTTATAGTAATTTCTATCTACGAAAACTGACTTTCAAATTTTTTTCCAAAAATCTCATTAATTAGAAATGTGCTTAATCGTTAAATGTTTTTCTTTTTTACAAAATTATATTATATTTTTCATACGGTGATTAAATATATCATTTAAACAAAATTTCTCTCACTGCTTATTTTTGACAGTCACTACCTCCATCTACTTTAGTTTCGGTTTAATTACCAATAATCACCATATATTCTCTTACAATATTATGAGTTTTTCTTTCAATTTGATTACAAATTGGGTATATAAAAGATGGTTTCATCTTTTGTCTATTTTTTGGTGCCATGGATTTGTTGAAGTTTCTTCAAATAAAAGGTTTTATGTTGATGCAATCAATGATGAAGTTGAATATTGATGAAATTAAAATTACTCAAATAAAATTCAAATTGGACTAGCAATAATGGTATCCTTTTAAGTACCTCTAATATTAGGAAGAGGGTTTGTAATTTAGGAAGAATTGATTGAGTTACCTGCCTTACCACTAAACCAGTTGTCACTGGCAGCTGCATTTAATTGTAGTGCAATATCTTTATGATTTGTCCAAAGTTCCCATAAATCCTTTTCAATTCCATTTAACTATCCACCAATACTTTTAACAAAAAAAATTCAAATTTTAGTTACTTGGTTTAGGTTATTTATACCATTACCAGTACGTCAGGCACGTCCGTTGGACGTGTGTAAAAAACAATAGTAAGTTGATCCTACTCTGAAACAATGGTCATATGCGCAGATATTGTTTGACATAAATTAATATGTGAGACAACTTCTTTTATTGTAAAATTTCTGCATCAAATATCTATCAAACTCCATTTTATGTCTGTTTGCATAAATTTGGTTTTTCTAAAAGATATTTGATTTGTTTCAAATATTTTGGGGTAAATTAGATATGTTGGTCTAATGCTAATACTCACATATTAATCTTTATTTTCATTAAAGCAGAATTTGAAAAATCTAGAATAACACATTAGTGATGTTATCCACATTACACACACGTATGTATGTATTAAACATACATTTGTATAGACTACATACAAACCCCCGTTTACTGCATTTATGTAATCTTTTGTGAGTTTGCAGTGTCATTTGTTCCCCTTGTTTCTTTATTTTACATATTTATTACTATCATTTTTTTCTTTGCATACTTTGGTTATCATAGAAGCCATCACAAAATAAACATTCATGGATGATAAAGCGCCTTCATTTTTTCATATTCCATTTTACGCTTCTGTGCATTTTTTTTCATTGCTTTTGATCCATTAATACATGCAATTGTAGATTGTACATGTGAAATGTTTCAGTTTGTTTCATTTTCCAGACATAATTTTCATTTCTTACTTGATATATATATATATATATACATATATATATGGCGAGCGTTCAATGGCACCCCAAACAGTGCAGCACCCCAAAAGCCCCCTGATTTCCACCAAGCATTTCACCCTCTCTCTCCTTCCACTCATTCTCTCCCCTCCCACTAACTTATTATAATATAAATGATTGGTTTATGTAGGGAGGCTTTTGGAGTGCTCACTATTTGGGGTGTCATTGAACGCTCCTCTTTACACACACACACACTCTTATTGTTTAGCATGCTCACTATTATCTAGTTGTCTGCTGTACATTTTTAGATCTTCTAAAATTAATTAAAACAAAAATAAAAAAGAGTAAACGTTATAATACTACAATATGTAATCAAGCCTAAGCCCATTAACTATTAAAAAAAGCGAATCTAATACTTGAACAATCTGAAGCCATGCAGGTCCCCATGTTATCTTATTGCAGTGTAGATTCTAATGCTAAAGCCCGCCCATGTATTATGTGCCACGCTCATAAGCATAGAAGCTTATTGTCTGGTCGCCCAAAACAAAGAATTTCCCACTCAGCATGATGCAAGCAGTGTTCGTCGTCTTTTACAGTGTAGAAAAACAACCAAAATATATAACTGAACATTTTCTCATGGTACACGAAGATCTGTAACCACATACATGTTAATACATATGACACTATGTGATACACACTATTATACTTAAATAGCAGTGCGTGGTACATATTCAGTACAACTTGCAGTAACATGTTATCTCTACAGCACATTTCGTCCCTAGCCACACTCACCCTCTGCACCATGCTACTGATGGATAGCTTCAAGGCTGAAGAAACCTTCACAAACTGCATACTCCCATTGATATAACCCAAAATTCATATGACGACACCTTGGCGTGCTGCAGTTCAACACGAAATATATAGGATCTAAAATCCTTGCATATTTATGCATAGATGGATCGGCAAATTAAGCTTCAAGAAAATGCAAAAAAGCACGGTAGCTATTAAAGGCAGTTGATGCATCAATGTCCGATACTAAGACTTTGAATACTCTGCTAAACTATGACATATACAATATAATATTGCCAATATATCACGTACCTGGCATAGGAAATGTAACATTTAGCATACTTCAAAGCTCATGGAATTCTTGAACTGTACAGACGTTGGCTAAGGGAATTAAAGCGACTTCATTACTTTTTAAAACTAAAATATAAGAAAGGTGCCAACCTATGCTTATTTTTTTTCACTTTCAACAATGCTGGATACAAAATTGTAGTTGAAAACAATTTGTTCCATTTCACATTTAAGAACATATAAAAACATGGGTAAGCTCCAGTTAAACTTCAAAATCAGTGGGTAAGCTCCTGTTCCTGTATTCCACACCAAGTCTCGTTCACTTCGTTTTTATCTATCAATAAATAAAAAGGACAATGAAATTTACTATAAAAACAACATATAGTCCAAATAAGCTATTTAATTTGTCCTCTGCCATTGTTTTCTATTTATTGAATAAAAGTAATCTACCAAACATATAAATTATTATTGCTATCAGGAAAATAATAATACGAACTATTTGAGTTGAACCATCCAGTGCTAATTCAGAATATAATAAATAGCATAGTTTATGGAAAATCATGGAGTAAATGAATGGAAACAAAAAAAGAAAGGCAAACATAAAGCATATATTACTTTTATCCAGTGGATAACACAGTCTGAAAATTTGAAGATCCATTTTTGCTTCTAATATATTCATGATAGCAATAATAATTTATATGTTTGGTAGATTACTTTTATTTAATAAATAGAAAACAATGGAAGAGGACAAATTAAATAGCTTATTTGGACTATATGTTGTTTTTATAGTAAATTTCATTGTCCTTTTTATTTATTGATAGATAAAAACGAAGTGAACGAGACTTGGTGTGGAATACAGGAACCGGAGCTTACCCACTGATTTTGAAGTTTAACTGGAGCTTACCCACTGATTTTGAAGTTTAACTGGAGCTTACCCATGTTTTTATATGTTCTTAAATGTGAAATGGAACAAATTGTTTTCAACTACAATTTTGTATCCAGCATTGTTGAAAGTGAAAAAAAATAAGCATAGGTTGGCACCTTTCTTATATTTTAGTTTTAAAAAGTAATGAAGTTGCTTTAATTCCCTTAGCCAACGTCTGTACAGTTCAAGAATACCATGAGCTTTGAAGTATGCTAAATGTTACATTTCCTATGCCAGGTACGTGATATATTGGCAATATTATATTGTATATGTCATAGTTTAGCAGAGTATTCAAAGTCTTAGTTTCGGACATTGATGCATCAACTGCCTTTAATAGCTACCGTGCTTTTTTGCATTTTCTTGAAGCTTAATTTGCCGATCCATCTATGCATAAATATGCAAGGATTTTAGATCCTATATATTTCGTGTTGAACTGCATCACGCCAAGGTGTCGGCATATGAATTTTGGGTTATATCAATGGGAGTATGCAGTTTGTGAAGGTTTCTTCAGCCTTGAAGCTATCCATCAGTAGCATGGTGCAGAGGGTGAGTGTGGCTAGGGACGAAATGTGCTGTAGAGATAACATGTTACTGCAAGTTGTACTGAATATGTACCACGCACTGCTATTTAAGTATAATAGTGTGTATCACATAGTGTCATATGTATTAACATGTATGTGGTTACAGATCTTCGTGTACCATGAGAAAATGTTCAGTTATATATTTTGGTTGTTTTTCTACACTGTAAAAGACGACGAACACTGCTTGCATCATGCTGAGTGGGAAATTCTTTGTTTTGGGCGACCAGACAATAAGCTTCTATGCTTATGAGCGTGGCACATAATACATGGGCGGGCTTTAGCATTAGAATCTACACTGCAATAAGATAACATGGGGACCTGCATGGCTTCAGATTGTTCAAGTATTAGATTCGCTTTTTTTAATAGTTAATGGGCTTAGGCTTGATTACATATTGTAGTATTATAACGTTTACTCTTTTTTATTTTTGTTTTGATTAATTTTAGAAGATCTAAAAATGTACAAGCAGACAACTAGATAATAGTGAGCATGCTAAACAATAAGAGAGTGTGTGTGTGTGTGTATAAAGAGGAGCGTTCAATGACACCCCAAATAGTGAGCACTCCAAAAGCCTCCCTACATAAACCAATCATTTATATTATAACAAGTTAGTGGGAGGGGAGAGAATGAGTGGAAGGAGAAAGAGGGTGAAATGCTTGGTGGAAATCAGGGGGCTTTTGGGGTGTTGCACTGTTTGGGGTGTCATTGAACGCTCGCCATATATATATATATATATATATATATATATATATCTCGTAAGAAATGAAAATTATGTCTGGAAAATGAAACAAACTGAAACATTTCACATGTACAATCTACAATTGCATGTATTAATGGATCAAAAGCAATGAAAAAAATGCATAGAAGCATAAAATGGAATATGAAAAAATGAAGGCGCTTTATCACCCATGAATGTTTATTTTGTGATGGCTTCTATGACAACCAAAGTATGCAAAGAAAAAAATGATAGTAATAAATATGTAAAATAAAGAAACAAGGGGAACGAATGACACTGCAAACTCATAAAAGATTACATAAATGCAGTAAACGGGGGTTTGTATGTAGTCTATACAAATGTATGTTTAATACATACATACGTGTGTGTAATGTGGATAACATCACTAATGTGTTATTCTAGATTTTTCAAATTCTGCTTTAATGAAAATAAAGATTAATATGTGAGTATTAGCATTAGACCAACATATCTAATTTACCCCAAAATATTTGAAACAAATCAAATATCTTTTAGAAAAACCAAATTTATGCAAACAGACATAAAATGGAGTTTGATAGATATTTGATGCAGAAATTTTACAATAAAAGAAGTTGTCTCACATATTAATTTATGTCAAACAATATCTGCGCATATGACCATTGTTTCAGAGTAGGATCAACTTACTATTGTTTTTTACTGTAACACCCCACCTCCGCCAGGGTGGCTCTTGCAAGCACTCTGACTTTGGAGGGGCGTTTGTACCGGGTAAACATGCATAATGATATATCAAGGCAGAACAAGAACATATGTATATATGTAATTAGAGTAAATAAGATAAGTAAAACAGCGGAAGATTTCAAACTATTTCAAAACAAGTCTGGTACAACATAATGTCAACTTTCCAAATACACAAGTCTAGATAAAAACAACATCACTGAAAAACTGAAATACATAAGTACTATCCCCAAAATAAGTGATAACCATAGCTAGCTTCATGTCAAGACCGTACATGAGCTAAAATCCCACAAGCAAGCGATCAGAAATCCAAGCTAAGCTCCAATATTCCAACCCTGAGAACCTGGGGGGGGGGAAACGGAAGAAAAGAGGCGAAAGAAAAACAGGTCAGTCAAAAAGACTGAGTAAGCCCTACTACAATCAATGTAAACTGATAAAGTTAACCGGCATGAGAAGCAGGGATGAACATAAGGATAACAACATACTAGCATGATGATTAACTAACAAGGTAGATAAAGGTGTCATCGCATAATCAGGTTTAAGGTTTTTGCACCACAGGTGTACTAGCAAGCTAACATGACTTGAATAAACAAGTATTGATCCCTTGGCCCAAGCTTTGGCCCAATAACATGAAATGACCCTAATACAAGGTCCAACCAAACGGTCTAATCGATTGGCTCCCTATAAGCCTATCTCGTCACGTGTTGGTGTCAATACGGCCCAAACATAATTGTAGTCGGACTGTGCCGGGTCTCCCGTCGGGTGCATCAAGCCCTAGGGTGTCAACCCCTGGACACCATAAACATAAGTGCACAGTCTTAGATCTACTGGTACCCATGCTTGACTTCTCCAAATACGGACTACGTGCACGACCATAGTCCGTCCGGAACTACATCGGCGTACCACTCTGCCGTCGTTTTTGGTCACTTACCTCAAGTCCAGTAATCGTGCCCCCACCCTAGCCTAGTCCCTAGGGTCTTAATGATACAAACTTGGGATTACTGCTGGAGTGGACCCCCATTTCTAGGATTTTCTAGTGGGTTAAGTACGGTTTAACCCTTTTACTAATCATGGATTAACTTGGTTAAGTGTAACGATGAGTTCACGACTTAACCCTGATTAATCTACCAAGCCCAAATTGGTTAAGTATTAAGTGGACCATGACTTAACCCTAATCATGAGGCATTAATTAATTTAATGTGCCTTAACCTCTCACATTAGACCTTGTTGTGGTTACTAGTTAAGTCGGGCGGGTCCGGGTAGCTTTACACCACAACTTGGTCTAACCTCGGGTTCAAGGTACAACATGACCAACTTCTCACATTGGGTCCTATTGTTTGTAGCAACTAGTTAAGCCGGTCGGTTCCGGGTAGTTTTACGCTACAAACTCAACCCAACCTCGAGTTGGTCACACTTATATTTTCTAAGTGTCATGTCCATCATGTTTCCAAAACATATTACAAGTTTTCAAGAATTTGGGTAGACCTAACTTAATAGGTAAATTCCCAATGGGTAGACCTAACTTAATAGGTAAATTCCCAATCTTATGTTTTCATGTCTTTTAAGTTTACCCAACCCCAAACGCAATCCCATCGCTTACATAATCGCAATAGCGCATAAAGGATAGAAAGAGGGAACTTGGCATAAAGATGACAAATGGTGTTGAAGCCACAAGTTTAACATGGTGGCATATGAAATGTACATATGTTCATATACTTGCATATTGCATCATTAGGCCTCAAAAGTATGCATAAAACCAAACTTAGCATATAAGTGATACATGGTGATAAATGACATGTAGAAGTTGTCATAAGTTCGCATTTAGCCTCACATGCAAGTTATCATAAGGGATATGATAACTTACATGTTGCCAAAATGCAACCTTTAGCATAAAGCTTGAAGCTTTAAGCTCATAAATCCAAGATAAGCTTGCATAACATGATAACATGAGCAAAATGATCAACCCAAACTTGCATAACATAACTTGCATATCATAGGGCAAACTTGCATATCATAACATAGCAAACTTGCATAACATAACATGATAAACTTGCATATCATAACATGGCAAACTTGCATAACATAACATGATAAACTTGCATATCATAACATGGCAAACTTGCATAGCATAACATGATAAACTTGCATATCATAACATGGCATACTTGCATAACATAACATGGAAAACTTGCATATCATAACATATCAAACTTGCATAACATGACATGGTAAACTTGCATATCATGGCAAACTTGCATATCATAATGATCAACCAAACTTGCATCATTCATTTAACTTTAGAGTTTAAATATGAAAGTAGAAAAGGGCTTACAATGCTTATGAAGACACAAAAATATATATAGATTGAGACAAAGCCCTTATGCAATCAAATAAACCCAAAATGCAAGCTCCAATAGAAAAACCCTTGAGCCAAAATGATCAAAACCCTTGCTTTATGATGTAAATATGGAAACTTGACTTGAATGCAAGCTAATGACACTCATACAAGCTTGAAAACACTTGTATGCATGGAAAATCTCTCATAGAAATAACTTAGAATTTTATGAAGAGAGTGGAGGCTATGAGAGGAAAATTTTTGCCATAGTTTAGTTGTAGGGTTGAATAATGATGATTTAGGGTTAGGTTTGGGGCTTATTTATAGAGATTAGGATTAGTTTTAGCCTTAGGATTAAACCCTAATTCCAATCTCAGCCCTCAAAACCGAATCTGGCCCCCAAACTCAACACAACTCCAAAATGGTGCACCAGGCAAAACTGCCCGGCTGAGCCAAGTCGACACCCAAGTCGACAGGGCTGTCGACTTGGGCCTAACCATGTCGACTGCCCAGTCGACAGGGCTGTCGACATGGGTGGTCTGGCGGGAAATTTCCCGCCTGCGCCCAACTGCCCTAATTTCCAAATTCAAACTTGAATTTGAAATCTGGTTTTTACTTTGAAATTTTCTGAAAACTTCGTTGGGCCTTAATCGGGTCATACGGACTCCGATTTTCGAAAACTCGGACTCTATTTCGCGTATTTTTCCGAGACGAACGCAATGGCACAGCCCGTTTCCCTTGATTCAGATTTTAGAATTAAATTCTGCCTCGATTTACGTTATAACCGGTTATTGAAAATATGGGTTGTTACATTCTCCCCTCCTTAAAGGATTTCGTCCCCGAAATCTCTAAGTTAGGAAGAACATATCCTACCATCCAACATCCATCTACTCAAAACATCATCCACGAGAAATCATTGTCCTTACAAGATTCTAAATGTTGTATGAACATATGCAAAGGTGTGTGTATATGTACTTATCTAATGCAAATATCATCAATGCAAATTATGTTAGTGAAATGAATCCATATGTATGCAATTCCTAACATTATGTATAACATCTATATGTGTGCACATAACATACATCCATATGCAACATCCATGTGATAACACAAAAATTTTCATCCATGAATAAGCGTAAACACTCATGCATATGCAATATGAGGAGTGTGTGAGCCGATCTAGTGCCTAATGTGTATAATGCATCCACGAGTAACCACTTGCAAACACTTGCAACCACTTGCAAACATCAAGCATAACATGTTTCAAACACATGTTTCATCCAAAGGATTTCTACCTAAGGTTCTCATGACAAGATTAACACGATATAGATAGCGAAAGAAAGATATGCTACAAAGAGATCGGGAAGATAAGCAAGATATACTCCTTTTGGATTACAATAAATCCCTTCCTAACCCAACCCATATTCTATAAAAGCCCAAAAGGTTTAGTCAACCTAACGGACCCCTTCAAACCCTGACATGTATTACTAGCCAATAAGTCATACCTCCGACAGAAATAGGACCGAGAATGGGACCGAGAGGATATACGTAAAAAGATAACATGCGAGTAAGTTCCACAGGGAAACAAGGATCAAGGGTATGCTCTTAAAAAGAGATATGATGCGCGTATCTAGCCTTCAGTCTTCTAAGTCACGTTTCCTTGAGCTTAACTCCACTGTGCTTTGACCGTCTTTTACTTCATGATTCCTTGGCTTCTTAACTCTTATTTCCAAATATGAGTTGGAACCCATTTCATTGTCGCCTCTCGTCTTCCTTTTTCACTTACTCTTCTATCATTCTTGGCTTAAACATAACTATGACCTCATGGTTTCATGCAAGCTTTCCAAAATTCACCAGTGAATCCTGGATCTCGTTTACTTACTATAAAGTATTCCACGCAGCAGAACTTTTCTTGGAAATACCAATCCACGTTGCCAATTGCTCTTACCAACGTGATTTCCTATAACTCATGCTTGAACGAAATGAACCATCTGCCTGCAAATGATAGGCCGTGCTTAGATTCAGTTGCTTGCCCATGATTTCCCGTAGACTATCCCAAAACTGGCTAGTGAAGATTGAGTCAAGGTTACTACCTATACTTTAGGGAACCTCGTGCAACCGCTTTATTTCTTGAAAGTAAACTGTCGCTAGCTATGATGCAGTCCTTTCGCTCTTTACCGGAGTGAAATGAGCACTCTTCGTGAGTCTACCTACTACGACCCACATGCTCTTATTCCCTTTCTTGATCTAGGCAGTTCATCCACGAAATCCTTCGTGACGCTTTTCCCTCTTCCATTGCGGGGACCTCCAATGGATATAATAGCCCACCGGGCTTCTATGACTCGGCCTTTAACCTGTTGGCACAACATGCACCTTGGGACAAACTCGGCCACCTCCTCGGATGATGTGCATCTTCAAGAACCTTCTTTCTCTCATCGCGTCTTAGCCATCCCTTGTTATCTATGGCGAGGTGACTTAACATCCTGCCTCTAATCAACTTGTCCATGATCTCGACTAACTGTGGGTCTTCTTTCTGCGAAGTCCCTACTTGATCCATAAGGGTAGGTCTAAGCTCAAGGGACGCTAACTAACTAATTAAACTGAGAAAGCTTCTTACTTCAATTGTCCTCGTCGAGGCTTTCTGGTCTTGAACCGCGACCATTTTAGCGGGATCCACCGCTAAGCCTTGTTTAGAAACTATGTGCCCAAGAAATCTAACTTCTTTTCTCCAAAATGACATTTGGAGGACTTGGCTTTCAACTGATGGGCTCTAAGAGCATCCATCACCTCCTTGAGATGTCTAGCATGTTCTTCCTTGTTCTTTAAGAAAGTCAGGATATCATCTACAAAGACTACCACAAACTTGTTCAGGAACTCCCTAGGCACCCTACTCATCAAGTCCACGAAGTAGGCGGGTGCATTAGTCAAACCGAATGGCATGACTAGCCATTCTAAGAATCCATCTGGAGTTTTGAACGCAGTTTTGTCTATACTATCTTCAGCTACTCTGAGCTGATGGAATCCAGTAGCTATATCAAGAGAAAACAGATGTTCCTACTAGCTGATCAAACAAATCATCGATCCTTGGTAATGGTTGTCTATTCTTCTTGTTCAACTCACGATAATCAACACACGGGCGAAGCGAACTGTCCACATTAGTAGCGAATACTACTAGAGCACCTTCCTCGGAAATGCTTCATCGAATGAAGTTCTTCTCAAGCAACTCCTTGACTTGCTTTCTTAACTCTCATCTTACGGGACCATGTGCCTAACCGGCCACGTAACTGGCTTGGCATTATCAACCAGATAAATGCGAAAATCTATCTCGCGTTTAGGGGTAACCCCTTGACTTCACCCAAGATATCAGGATATTCTCGGACCACCCTCATAGATTGCAAACTATCGATAGACGAGTTGAGGGGTTCAAGATAACACAACGTGACGGGACATATAGGGTTACAAGAAATTTTTAGGGTATTACCGAGGCGAGTCATGAGCCTCACAACCCTATGCTCAAAAATCAAGGATGGCTCCAAAACTGGACAATTAATCCATGCCCAAAATCAACCCATACCCCATGAAACCGAGAATATAAGCATCACACGAGAACTCTACACTAAAGATAGAGATTTTCAAATCCACGTAGATAATAGACAAATGGGCGGAAACCCCAATTGGATTTGGAACACACACGGGATCATTAACTAGACTAGTACTTAGGTGCAACTTTCAACTAGATCAGATGAAATAAACTATGCGATGTGCCAGAATCAAACAAAGTACAAACAGGAAAATCAGAAATGTAAACAGGACTTTTAACAGAAACACTACCTCGATCATGAGCTGGAAGAACGATGTTGAGGGGATGAACTCGCCCTCCAGATGGTCTTGCACACTGAGTCTGACCTTGCCCTTGCTTCTTCGGGCAATCTTTGCTGAAATGTCCAAACTCACCACAATGAAAGCAGTCACCACTCTTCCTTTTTCTCTTCCTACAATCCTTAATAAGATGCCCAACTGAACCGCAATAATGGCACTTCCTCTTGTCGTTATTGCCCTTGCTATTGTTCCCCTTGTTGCCTTGACTCTTGTTCTTGTTCTGATTGCCTTGACTGCTCTGACCACTTGGATTACCCTGATTTCCTTTCCACTGGGAATCAGTCTTCTTGGCTTGAGTATCATTCATCTTGATCTCTTTCTTGTCACTCCTATTCTCTTCATTGAGTAGGGCCATATTCACCAAACTCTCGAAGGTTGCTCCGATGGGTATATGAGATATGGCCAAACCGCGCAATGGCTCGTTTAGTCCTAGAGCAAAGTGCATGGCCTTCTTATGAGCTGTGTTAACCAAGTCAAAACCGACCCGAGCCAGTTGATTAAACTTATCTATGTATTCCCTAATAGTCATGTCCCCTTGCTTCAGTGATAGGAACCTTAGTCCAAACTTTCCCCGAAAGTCATCCCAAGTCTCAATTGGCCTAGTAGCGGTGGTGACCACCCACCAACGTGCAGCTTCTTCCTTTAGCAACCACACTGCCAATAAAACCCTCCTACGGTCATCTATATCAAAGAAGGCAAAAAGATCTTCGGTTTCTTTCAACCAATTCCTTGCCTCTACATAAGTCTCGGTTCCAATGAAATTCTTGCAACCCATCGCCTTAAAGTCTTTGCAAATCTCCGCGAAATCCTCTTGTGGATGCTGAGGGGGAGGAGGAAGAGGAACCTCAGCGACAGGAGGAGGAGGAACATTAACTACCGGAGGAGGAGGAGGAGGAGCATCTGCGGGGCCGGCTTCGGTCGCCCTAGCCTCCAAAAGTCTCCTATACCAAACAGGTACGTGTACTCCCTCCGGAATAGCAAAGTTATCGGCCATACTGAAAACGAAGAAAAAGATAGATTCAGAATGGAGAGAAAAAAAAACGAAGGAATTTTTGCTAATGGCTTTTGGGGAAAAGCCTTTAAAATAAACTAGACTTTTCTTTGGAAAATACTTTATACTTGGTTTTGAAAATAGTTTTTCAAAAGTTTTAAAAACCTTTTTGTTCCTTCTCGTAAACCATACGCTCTGATTCCAAATGTAACACCCCACCTCCGCCAGGGTGGCTCTTGCAAGCACTCTGACTTTGGAGGGGCGTTTGTACCGGGTAAACATGCATAATGATATATCAATGCAGAACAAGAAGATATGTATATATGTAAACAGAGTAAATAAGATAAGTAAAACAGCGGAAGATTTCAAACTATTTCAAAACAAGTCTGGTACAACATAATGTCAACTTTCCAAATACACAAGTCTAGATAAAAACAACATCACTGAAAAACTGAAATACATAAGTACTATCCCCAAAATAAGTGATAACCATAGCTAGCTTCATGTCAAGACCGTACATGAGCTAAAATCCCACAAGCAAGCGATCAGAAATCCAAGCTAAGCTCCAATATTCCCACCCTGAGAACCTGGGGGGGGGGAAACGGAAGAAAAGAGGCGAAAGAAAAACAGGTCAGTCAAAAAGACTGAGTAAGCCCTACTACAATCAATGTAAACTGATAAAGTTAACTAGCATGAGAAGCAGGGATGAACATAAGGATAACAACATACTAGCATGATGATTAACTAATAAGGTAGATAAAGGTGTCATCGCATAATCAGGTTTAAGGTTTTTGCACCACAGGTGTACTAGCAAGCTAACATGACTTGAATAAACAAGTATTGATCCCTTGGCCCAAGCTTTGGCCCAATAACATGAAATGACCCTAATACAAGGTCCAACCAAACGGTCTAATCGATCGGCTCCCTATAAGCCTATCTCGTCACGTGTTGGTGTCAATACGGCCCAAACATAATTGTAGTCGGACTGTGCCGGGTCTCCCGTCGGGTGCATCAAGCCCTAGGGTGTCAACCCCTGGACACCATAAACATAAGTGCACAGTCTTAGATCTACTGGTACCCATGCTTGACTTCTCCAAATACGGACTACGTGCACGACCATAGTCCGTCCGGAACTACATCGGCGTACCACTCTGCCGTTGTTTTTGGTCACTTACCTCAAGTCCAGTAATCGTGCCCCCACCCTAGCCTAGTCCCTAGGGTCTTAATGATACAAACTTGGGATTACTGCTGGAGTGGACCCCCATTGCTAGGATTTTCTAGTGGGTTAAGTACGGTTTAACCCTTTTACTAATCATGGATTAACTTGGTTAAGTGTAACGATGAGTTCACGACTTAACCCTGATTAATCTACCAAGCCCAAATTGGTTAAGTATTAAGTGGACCATGACTTAACCCTAATTATGAGGCATTAATTAATTTAATGTGCCTTAACCTCTCACATTAGACCTTGTTGTGGTTACTAGTTAAGCCGGGCGGGTCCGGGTAGCTTTACACCACAACTTGGTCTAACCTCGGGTTCAAGGTACAACATGACCAACTTCTCACATTGGGTCCTATTGTTTGTAGCAACTAGTTAAGCCGGTCGGTTCCGGGTAGTTTTACGCTACAAACTCAACCCAACCTCGAGTTGGTCACACTTATATTTTCTAAGTGTCATGTCCATCATGTTTCCAAAACATATTACAAGTTTTTAAGAATTTGGGTAGACCTAACTTAATAGGTAAATTCCCAATGGGTAGACCTAACTTAATAGGTAAATTCCCAATCTTATGTTTTCATGTCTTTTAAGTTTACCCAACCCCAAACGCAATCCCATCACTTACATAATCGCAATAGCGCATAAAGGATAGAAAGAGGGAACTTGGCATAAAGATGACAAATGGTGTTGAAGCCACAAGTTTAACATGGTGGCATATGAAATGTACATATGTTCATATACTTGCATATTGCATCATTAGGCCTCAAAAGTATGGATAAAACCAAACTTAGCATATAAGTGATACATGGTGATAAATGACATGTAGAAGTTGCCATAAGTTCGCATTTAGCCTCACATGCAAGTTATCATAAGGGATATGATAACTTACATGTTGCCAAAATGCAACCTTTAGCATAAAGCTTGAAGCTTTAAGCTCATAAACCCAAGATAAGCTTGCATAACATGATAACATGAGCAAAATGATCAACCCAAACTTGCATAACATAACTTGCATATCATAGGGCAAACTTACATATCATAACATAGCAAACTTGCATAACATAACATGATAAACTTGCATATCATAACATGGCAAACTTGCATAACATAACATGATAAACTTGCATATCATAACATGGCAAACTTGCATAGCATAACATGATAAACTTGCATATCATAACATGGCATTATTGCATAACATAACATGGCAAACTTGCATATCATAACATATCAAACTTGCATAACATGACATGGTAAACTTGCATATCATGGCAAACTTGCATATCATAATGATCAACCAAACTTGCATCATTCATTTAACTTTAGAGTTTAAATATGAAAGTAGAAAAGGGCTTACAATGCTTACGAAGACAAAAAAATATATATAGATTGAGACAAAGCCCTTATGCAATCAAATAAACCCAAAATGCAAGCTCCAATAGAAAAACCCTTGAGCCAAAATGATCAAAACCCTTGCTTTATGATGTAAATATGGAAACTTGACTTGAATGCAAGCTAATGACACTCATACAAGCTTGAAAACACTTGTATGCATGGAAAATCTCTCATAGAAATAACTTAGAATTTTATGAAGAGAGTGGAGGCCATGAGAGGAAAATTTTTGCCATAGTTTAGTTGTAGTGTTGAATAATGATGATTTAGGGTTAGGTTAGGGGCTTATTTATAGAGATTAGGATTAGTTTTAGCCTTAGGATTAAACCCTAATTCCAATCTCAGCCCTCAAAACCGAATCTGGCCCCCAAACTCAACACAACTCCAAAATGGTGCACCAGGCAAAACTGCCCGGCTGAGCCAAGTCGACACCCAAGTCGACAGGGCTGTCGACTTGGGCCTAACCATGTCGACTGCCCAGTCGACAGGGCTGTCGACATGGGTGGTCTGGCGGGAAATTTCCCGCCTGCGCCCAACTGCCCTAATTTCCAAATTCAAACTTGAATTTGAAATCTGGTTTTTACTTTGAAATTTTCTGAAAACTTCGTTGGGCCTTAATCGGGTCATACGGACTCCGATTTTCGAAAACTCGGACTCTATTTCGCGTATTTTTCCGAGACGAACGCAATGGCACAGCCCGTTTCCCTTGATTCAGATTTTAGAATTAAATTCTGCCTCGATTTATGTTATAACAGGTTATTGAAAATACGGGTTGTTACATTTACACACGTCCAACGGACGTGCCTGACGTACTGGTGTGGATAAGAGTGGTCATTGGTACATCCTATCTAGAGGTGTATTGTACAGAAAGGTAGTCCCTTACCTTGTCATCGTATGGAAATCCATTTCCCTATGAGCTTGAGAACTCTATTGTAGAGCCTCAAAAAAGTTGGGGCGTGTAATTCAATCGATGTAACAATTTTGTACATTTCTATATTTTATTTTAATGGGTTTTATCCCACAGGTCATTAAAAATCATATCAGATAATTTTGACATCGAATGATTTGGTTACCATAAGATAAAAACTCATGTCAAGTTTATGTGTGGTTGTGGTCTTATGGAATACCCTAAATTTTTGAATGATGAATTTAAGTTTCTCACACCAGTCCCATGACTGACCCGGAGTTTTTTTTTCTTTTAAACTCTAGGCACCTCTATTTTCTCCAGGGCAACCTACTAGCTTAGGTTTTACTTGGATCAATCGAATGGAGCTTAGAGCTGAAGAATTTGAAGATAGTCGCATTTTTTAGTTTCTTTTAGCAATTGTAAGGACAAATTCTATAATTGTGTGGGCTAATATAATTTTACTCCAATAAGTAGGATTAAATATTTAATTGTAATGATTTTAGGTGATAAACAACTAAATATTTTCCCGCTATGCAAGATTCCTATGTTTCTACTTTCACACCCCTTTCTTTCTTACCACAAACAATTCGCTTATCCGACACTTGGTTTTGCAGCACCTAGTGGCTAATACCGTGGATGTATTAGTGCCAATTTATGAGGGTCAAGGAAGTTGATAATTTCACTTATTGACCAATGCCTCTACTTTGATTGTACTTAGTGGCAATCAAGAGTTGATAGTATTCGCTGATGCATATGGAACTAGATTAGAAGTTGTTCTTATAAAGAAAGATGAAGTGATAGCGTATACTTCTAGGAAATTTAAACTACATGAAGCTAGATTCATAACTCATAATTTAGAGTTAATGGTTGTTGTCTTTGCTTTGAATATATAGAGATACTACCTCTCAGGGGAAAGATTCGAGTTGTTCACGAATCATAAGTGTATAAGGTGTTTATTTTCTCATAAAGAGTTAAACATGAGACAATAGAGATGACTATAGTTCTTATCAACTTACGATTTTGGCATAGGGTATGCACCTTGAAAGGGAACAAAGTTGTTGAATCCCTTAGCAAAAAAACTTCAGGATGAGTTGTTAGCTATGTTAGCAGAATGGAAATAATTAAAAGACACTGACTACTTGTGATGTGTGGATCAGATTGATGGCAAGTTCGAGTCAAGGCACAACTATGTTGTCATGTTTAGACGTTTGACCTGATTTGATTAAGGGGATCACTTCTAAGAAAAAGGAAGATCTTTTTCTAGTTGAGAGGATTAGAAGACTTCAAGATGGAGTAGAGATTGATGATTTGAAAGATTTTTGTCTCGACCATAAAGGAAGCTTGAGAAAGAAAGAAATCTTATGTGTCCCAAAGGTTGAAAATATAAGGAAAAAGGTTCTTAGAGAGTGTCATCGATCTAAATTCACGATTCATCGTACAGGTACCAAAACGTATCAAGTTATGAAGAGGGGTTTCTTCTAGTATGGAATTAAAAGGGGTGATGGTTTATAGGTAAAGCAGTGTATGAATTGTCAAAAAGTGAAAGTCGAACATCAGAAACCTAGTGGTTTTCTTCAACCATTAGGTATTCATGTTTGGAAATGAGATTCGATTTCCATAGATTTTGTCACTGGGTTGCCGATATTCATTAAAGGGAATGAATGTGTTTAGGTTATAGTGGATCGATTGACCAAGACTGCCCATTTCATTCCTATTAGATCTACCGGTATAGCATCTGTTTTGACTGGTTTATTATTGAGGAATATAAATAGAATTCATTAGATTTCTAGTAGTGGTGTAAGTGATAGAGATCCACTATTCACTAGCGAGTTCTCTAGAAGTCTACATAATGTTTTGAAAACTAAGCTCAAGATGAGTACTGCTTATTATCCATGCAAGGATGGGTAAACCGAAAGAGTCAATAAGGTACTTGAATATTTGTTAAGATCTTGTATTTTATATTTTGGTGGCTCATGTGAACATCATTTACACTTAGTTAATTTCTTTCCATAATAATAGCGTTTAGGCTAGTATAGGAATGACACCATTTGGGACATTATATGGAAAGTCGTGTAAATCATCAACTTGTTGGTTAAAGACTGAAGGCAGATTAGTCCTAAGTCCAAAATTAGTTAAAAAGCTGCAGAGAAGATTGAGTTGATTCGAGGTCGGATGAAGGAAGCTCGGTCGAGGTAGAATAGTTATGTTGATAAGAGGCATAAGGATATTGAATTCTTTGTTACATATCATGTTCTCGTTAAGACATCACCAATGAAATGTGTATTAAGATTCGAGAGGTCAAAGAAACGGGCATCAAGATTTTTTGGACCCTTTCTCATCTTGAAAAGAATTGGGAAGCTCGCATGCATAGTATAGTTACCAAAGAATCTATCAGGTGTCCATAATGTTTTTCATGTTCCTCATCTTCGTAAGTATATGCATGATCCAGAAGTTGCTATAGACCCAAGGGTATTGAAAGACTTAGAGGTAAAACCAGATTGAACTTTTATGAGAAAAATGGTCAGAGTTGTTGCTAAGGATGAGAGGAAGCTGAGGAACAAGACGGTCAAACTGGTGAAAATCCAATGGAATGATAATGTGAAGGACTGTACTTGGGGAGTGAAGATACGATTAAGGAAGATTATCCTAACTTGATTCGTGGTATATGCTATATATGTTGTGGACTTGATATATGGTGGGTTATACTAATATAGATAGCATTGTTTGTTGACTGCTATATTTGTTTTAGTCCTTGATAGAATTTTGAGGATGAAATTCTTTTAAGGAGCGAATGATGTAATACACTTAACTTTAGTAAACATTATTTGGGAAATTTAGTTTGGATAAATTAGATAAAAAAATGTAGGAGGATGTTAAGTTGAGATTTGTACATATAAAGTTATAATATGGTCAGGCCTGGTAATTAGTCAATTCCATTAGACATAAGATGAGGGCTTATGTTAAAGGAAAAGTGCGAAAAACATAGCCTCATATAAATACATATCCTTCTATTCTTTTATCCTTTACCTTTATTTCTCAAATATAAGGAAAAACATAGCAGAGGTTGACCATTATAAAGAAGAAGAAGAAGAAGAAGAGGAAAACATAATAAAAACTAAGGAAATCAAGCTACATTAAGGTGAATAGTAGCATTCATCCCATTTTTATGTGTTAAATTTTGGTTTTTTTTGTGCATTTTGAATTGTTTGACGATAATATGGTTCATTTTAGCGTTATTTGAATGAATGGCTATTTATTGGAATTTTTATGGAATTATTTTGATAGGTTTTAAGGAAAAATCTTGTTAACGACTTCCAAATGATTTGATTTTAGGATATGTTGTGTCAAAAAGAATTTTGAAGATGGTTTTTTAATCGTCGGAATTAACAAGAATATTTTATGAATTTCGTAAGGCGGAATTAACATTTATTTCGGGTTTTAATTATTAAAATAATGAATTTTGCCTTGAAACTTTTGTATGGTAAATAGAATGTTATTTTAGAATTTAGGGGATTTTATGTAACATATTTTATTTTTTATGAATATTCTAAGCTAGAAAGACTTAATAATTATAATAAAATATAAGTGTAATTTAATGGTCTGAGAATAGTTTTGGAAATTGTAAAATCTGACTCATAGCAGTATTTCAGCAAAGAAAATGATAAAAGATAGGGTGAGTTTTTTATAGGTCCCTATTAACTTTTTAAATTAGGCTCACATCCGGTCATAAACTTATTGTAAATTTAGTCCCTATTTTTCAAAAATTCAACAGAAAATAAAAAAATCACGTAAATTCATAATTAATTAAAACAATTAATCGTGAAAAAATTCAGGTGAAAAAACATCAAAAACCACATAAAAATCAAGAATTACATAAAAAACAACGAAATGCAGTAAAATGCATCGACATGAATATAATTCAATTAGTTGCATACATGTATGCATTTATTTCAATTTTGCTTCAAAACTGCAGTATAAATGCATACATGTATGAACATACTTTGAAAACATGCATCTTCTGATGCATTTATTTAAAAACTACATACATACGTGCAATTTGTTCACTTTTGCATATATTTTTTCATATATGCACACATGTACAGAAAAACTGCATATATATATGCAGTTATTCAAGAGGCATGCATAAGTATGTGCATGTGTATTCAAATAGTTTCATATATGTATGCAACTATTTGCAATAGTTGCATACATATATCTATTTTTTTCTTTGCGTGGACTTCTAGGATTATTTCCAGATTTTAGAATTTTTTTTAAATTAGTACCGCTTTTTTTTGGCAGAAAATGAAGAAGGCGAAATGTTTGAAAGCAGGAGGAGGAATGTTTGAAAAGTATCAGGTGGCACATAAAAATAGGGAGCAGGTTTACAATTAAAACATTGGAGGGATATGAGGTGTATTAAGTTTGAAATTAGGGATATGTGCCTAATTTTCACTAAAAGATATCCTTAACCAATATGAATTTGACAAAGATTAGTAGTTCGTGAAAAGAACATAATTTATTTAGCAAAATGACAGTTTCCGCTTTAATTACAAGATTTCCACTGAACCCTTGCTCCAGATGGATGAATCCTTTCTCTATAGTTGGAACCTTTTCCTCCTGGGTTGGAGGAACCCCTTTTTTCTGGATTGGAGGACTCCTTTCTCCACAGTTGGAACCCTTTTCTCCTAGGTTGGAGGATCCCCTTTCTCTATAGTTGAAACCCTTTCTCTTGTGTTGGTGGAACCCCTTTCAATTGAGTCGACAAGTCTCATTTCAAACTGGTTTTATAAAACCCTGAGGCTTATCACCTCTAAACTTATCATCACTGAATGTGGTCGGTAAGGTCTATTTTCAAACATATTTTCTAAACCTTGAGGCTATCACCTCTACAAACTTGACGTCATCGTTCACGTCGACAAGGTTCCTTTTTAAACCTTGTTTTCAAAAAACTACTTTTAAATCCAAAGGTAGATAACCTATGTATGAAATTGATATGTATGGGTCATCGACTTTGTTGCTACGGTGGTGTCGACACCTTGGTAAGGGTTGACAAGGGCAGACGACACACTTATCGAGTTTGTGTATAATAATCCAAACTTTTTGAAGCTTGAATTTCGACAAAATCAAAACTCAAACTCATTCAAGCACGAATCTGGTAAATCTGATACCTAAAAATAATGAGCATAAGCATAATTAGAGTACAATAAAACTGAACTCACGCTGGTAACAAGATAGAATAATAAGTACCGACCATGACAACTACCTTGATAGTGAATCACGACATTAATACCCAACATGAGAGAACAAGAATGGAAAACCAAACACGACCGCTTTCAAGAGCCTATTCCACTAAGGTTAACTTAAGAGATGTTATGAGGACGGGGTTAGAATAACAAATTATGAAGAGTAAAAAGTATATAAAACTGGCTATACTATACAAATATATCCTATTTGGTTTCACCTAAATTATATGTCTAACAATATTAGTGACTCTAACTGGGCCTCGCAAAGTTATGTACAATGATTAACAACCATACCCAGGGTAGCACTTCTCAAAGATAAGTTATTAAATCCTGAGATAGTACCTTACGTATAAATGAGGCCTTTAAACCACCCCATAACCAAATATCTAGGAGGCGAGCTCTAATCACTTACGACCTCACTAAACCAAAAGAGTCAGGTTTTATAGTCACTTATGATCTTATTCAAAATCAAATATAGATATTCAAGGCGGATTCCCATGATCACTTAAGGCCTTGATAGGTAGTTCCCTAACCCACCAGTTTGAATTAGAGGATGCTAGCTACCAAGCCCTTTAATTACTAATTAAGGCTTCTATTATTCGCGCATATCCCAATCTCGTATAAGTCGAGAGATAGTAAGCAGTTATTTATGACCTACAGGATGGGCAGATGACTAATCGCCTTCTAAGACTCTGATGAACACTCCATACCTCTTGTACCAAACTATAGGAAAAGTGCATTATATGTCATGTCAGGACGATATGGGATGATCACTAAGGAAGATAAATCAAAAAAGAACCTGTCGTATAACTCATAGTGCATGGATAATATATAATAATAAAGTATACAGTATGATATAGTTGAAGCATGATAAAGCAGAAAATTCCATCCCCATAAAATCTCAAAAGTCATGTACAATACGTCTCAGTATCTGAACAAATCAAGCCTTACTACATCTCTCAGAGTATATTTAGTCAAAAAGAGAAAATAAACTAAATAGATATATAGAAGAATGGTAATATGCCAACCTCTAACTCATCACCACACAGCTGCATCATCACCAAACCTGCTACTGGGTCTACTCAAAAACATCGTTGATGACCGTCCAGATAATAAGAGGGACATAAAACCTTAAGTCAGACAACAATCTAGCATGAGCGATAATTAATTATCAATGTCTATACAAGAAAATATGATACTAGACATTTCAAGTCTCACCTGACCTATCCCTACTACCAAAGAGTGGCACCTAAAAGGTAGGCAAAATATCATACTCGAATAACATAAAATAGACACTAGTCAAAATAGAATTCTCAATCTCTGCTTCTCTTTTGTATCTGATTCCTATCTCACGATAATCGTCTATCTAGAGAAAATAGAAGAGAACATACAAAGCAGTCATAACATCCATAGCAAACAATATTCTAACTGTCACTGTCTAAAGCATTGAATACGTCAATAACCCATTTGTCCATTCTCTCTTTTATTAAGGGATAATGGAGAACCTTGGTTTCATTGGGACTACCGTACGTCCCACATACGTTTGTCTTTCCAAGAAAACTAGACCACTTCACAAGTGATTCAGGGTACACAATCACCCCGATCCTGATGGTCATCCACATGATACCCATGTAACGAGCCTACATCTAGAACACTCCGAGCTATCGACGATTCATTGGAACATCCAATCATATGAGCCATCCATAAATCCATCTTCATGTCAAGTCCCACTTGAGTCAGTCCATTATCTAGAAGCCTCATTCCATTTTGAGCTGCTTATCACATTCACCATCGACCACTCCCGTCTGAGTTCGCAATCAAAGAATCAACACCAGTTAAATGATAAATTCCTGCCCGTAGATGAAATTGATGAACTAAGACCTATAGCACACCCCTGAAGACCACTGCTATTTACATCTAGGACCCTTGGTACTACTCCTCAGTTTAATGTTTGTCCACTTCGATCAGAGCCTCGAGCACTCCCATCTGGTCTAACACGCATACCCAAAATCCTCCCATAAGTCAAACACATTGGTCCATCAGTCATGCTCGAACTACTTCACTTCGACTATCCAATACTTGCCAAACTTCACCCATATGCTCCCCGAGACCCCATGATGCCACGCACCATGTTTCAACTCTATCAGAGTTGATTTAATGGACTGATGTTGGCCCATATACTTAACCATTTTCACAATGAAAATTTTTGTGTCACCTTCAAGCATCCTCCAGATCTTCCCTACTAAATTTTATTTTATTATTCTCATCTGAACCTTTGATATGTTATGATCTTCAATTCTAAGTCATATTCATGCAATTCTAAATGAACAAAATAAGCATAACATACAATTTCAAGCATTCATACAATTTTAGTCCTATAAATACATTTGGATACATGTAACCATGAATCATACAATAACAATCATAGATCTATCATAATTTAGGACAAATCACAAACTAGTTATGTTGAATCTAGCAAATTATTAAATAAATGTCCAATTTAGGTTGTTATAAGATGTCTAGATCTAAAATGAACATATATAATCCAGTTTTAGGGTATAATTAGCATATAAGGTGTTTAATTAATCTAATTACACTTATAATCCATAATAGACATGTGAGAGGTCCATCACTCACCAAACCTTAGAATTCAAAATAATTTAATGATGGTTAGATCTGGATATCTAAGAAAATGCACAAATATAATTCTAAATGATGAGATCCAATCCCCTTTGTTGTAGATCAATCCTCCAATGCTATGCAGAATAATTTGGTGAAGAAAGAGATTAGAGTTTGAGAGATTAGGTTGAGCCGAAGAATCACAGAAGCCCAAATTAATGTTTAAATAAGAAAAAAGTTGTGTTTCCCTCCCACAACCCCTATTTATAGCTACAGGTCATTAGCTTAATGGGATCACTAATTAGCTCATTATCTAGTTAAGAATCTATCCTACATAAATGAAAAATTAAATTGGTGATTTCTCCCAATTCGCTGAGCCAAATCCATAATGTGACCACTCTATGGAATGACCAATTACCATTTCGATTTAATGAGACCGGTTAGAACACTTATTTCAGTCATTAAAAAAAGTTATGGATAAACTAAATAGACATAGGGGAAAGCAGTTACAATAAGATTCGGTATAAACCGTGGACATGTATCACACCCCTATGAACCACATATTAAAATATTAGAATGAATTAGGGAATTAAATATAATTATTTTATGATCCTCCGATACGTAAAATGTAGGTTGTTACATTCTCCCCCTTTAGGAATTTTGCCCCTGAATTCCTAAGCAACCACGAGTGAACGCTGCATCCCGCATGCCCACCATCCATGAGTAACCAATTTACCATTCAATCTAGCATCCAACAATCCATACAAGCAAAAATAATATCCTAGCGTGTGGAACTTTAATAATGCAAGACAAAATGACACAAGTAGATACGATATATTGGACATACTGCTCAAGGAGTTCTATATAGGTCGACTTCATATTCTCCCATATTCCCCATGTGCTATCATCATCATTCTCGCTCCTTTGTACCTTGGATGGCCTAATGACCTTCCTCTTAAGTTCTTTTGTGTCATTCCCAATGACATTAAGCGGCTTACAAGGTCTGGAAACTTTCAGCTCTACTTCCAAGTCTTTCACTTGATATGGAGATT
Source organism: Allium sativum (assembly GCA_030737875.1). Lineage (NCBI taxonomy): Eukaryota > Viridiplantae > Streptophyta > Magnoliopsida > Asparagales > Amaryllidaceae > Allium > Allium sativum. The sequence continues at coordinate 603,584,326 of CM060916.1, read as the reverse complement.
CTATTACACTCGAGTCATGCACAAACTTTCGTAGATATAAGACCTTAAAAACCTTGTGTACATCCACCATCTTCTAGGTAAATCCACTCCATAAGTAAGCTTCCCGTATGAACTATAATCGAAAATAGTCCAACGAATACCAAATATAACTTTTCTTTCCTTCAAAATCGAATTACATTCCTTAAAGATGAAGTCTTTACAAATACAAAATCTCCAACTAAGAATTTCATATCCTTTCTCATCTTATTTCCATAACTCTTTTGGCGATCTTGGGTTGCCTTAATTGTAGTGACCCGCATTTTAGCTGTTGAACAATTTATTTATTTAATTATTAAATATCGATTTATCGATATCGAGAACGTGAATTAAATAATATTGAATATTTAATTAATAATTATAATATAATAAAATATATTATAATGTCGAAATAATAAAAAATATTGGAAATACAAATATTCTGTGAATGGGGTCATCCCAAAGATATAATTCAACTTAGAGTTGGATTATATTGACGAATATATTCATATAATTAAAATAGAGTGTGTAACGACGCGGTAGTTCGCTATTTGGCGATTTGAACTTCAACTGAATGTACAGGATTCGTTTTAAGCCGGATTTCTGTGAAACAAGAAACGTGTGGAGCTGGTGGAGTATATCTTTCTAGTGGAAGAGAAAAATCGGGATTTCGTCGTGTAGATTTTGATTTACGTCCAAATCAAATTTCAGAAAAGTCGTTGTAGAATTCCTTTATAATTTGCGACGCTTTATATACGTTATAAAAGGATTTTCGATATAAACTGAATACCGAGATAATCTGAAATCTGAAATATCAAACTGTATATTCTGATATGATATTCTGGAGCTGTACGATATCATATGTGAAGATATATGATAATATAAATTTATTTATATTTAATTTAATTTTTATTTAAATATATTTATATATTTAAATGGGTCATGCAAAGCGTTAAAAATAGCCACTTTTGCATACGAAGTCAGAATTCGACGAAACCAGTTTTGTTGGATCCGCAATGTCAAATAGTTGTTAGATTCCAAGTTTCGTGATTTTTAGAGTCACTGTGTGGTCGTACGGATTTTTAGAGTGAGAAACAGTTAGTATTTTGAGAGTTAAAAATACGCTGTGTGAGCATACGGAGTCGGAATTCGACGAAACCAGTTTCGTTGGGACCGTAATGTCGAGCTGTAGCAGCATGTCCATTTTCGTAATTTTTGGGTATTGTATGTGATCACAGGAATTTTAGAGGACATAGAAAAATAGCGTTGGCTTAAAAATAAATAAAATGATCGAATAAAAATATATTATTTTCATTCTATATAATACCCTTATCATCAGCCTAACCCTAAGATATTTTTCCACAACTAAAACTATACGCCGCCACTCAGAGAAATTTTCTACAGTGAAAACCTCAACTTCCAAAATCAAAATAAAACCCAACAAAAATCCTAAAATCATAATATATATATATATTTGGATTCCTGGCGAGATCATCTTCAGTCCAGTACCCGTTTTATCATACTCGATGCAGATATATGTTGCTCGAGTTTTGAGCAGTGGGTCTAGGGCTTTCGATTTCTAGTCCTCCGAGCATCGATTCAAGTTTTCAAGTACGGATTTGAACTCAGGGGAGTGAATGACATGTGTTGGCCGATTCGGGATGGATTCGATGATGTTATTTGTCGATGTCCCTGTAGCCGAGCTCGGGGTCGCGATGTTCTTTATGGCGTTGGATGGATTTTTAGGGTTACGGTAATGAAGAGGAGTTGAACGAGATGGAGATTGGTTGGGCTCTTGTGATTTTCGGTGGCGAGAATGATGAGGAATGGGGGATTGAATGTGCCGAAAATGGCTTGAGGTAAGGAGAAGGTCACGGGGATTCTTCGATGGGGAAGGAGAAGTATGAACGGGTTGGGTTGATATGGATAGTAATGGGCCGACGAAGAAATAAAGGGTAAAGGCCCGTCTTTTTCTTTTTTTGATTAAATCCATGTTTTATTTAATTAAAAATGTTCAAACTTCATAATGCTATAACTTGGTCATACGGAATCAGATTGACGAACCGTAAAATTGCGTTGGGATCGTATGGACGGGAGCAATACACTGGAACTGACTGGAAGTGGATTGGGGCTCGTTTGAATTTATGGCGAAATAAACTGTTTGATGTGAATCAGACAACAGTTTATCGTTCTTTAATGATGAACTGCAAATGTGAGTAAATCTCACCAACTCTGAACAGTTTATAATTTCAGGTTGTATCTTTAGAACTGTTAGAAATTGTCTGATTTACTGTGTGTTGATTGTTTGATTGAACTGCTAGTCAGTTAGTTAAATTTCTATATTGATTCTGTTTAACAGAATATATCATATGGAACTAAAAGTGATGTTATCTATATTGTCTAACATCTGTGATGCAGGGAAACAGGTTGGAGGAATCCGACTGGATTCCTCAACAGTTATTTTATTGTTTTTCATATATTTTGATATATGATGTGAAGTATAACCTGTTGTTGATTGTGTGTGTATGGACGATATTGAACATCGTGATTTGATATGATTGAATACCATGACATACCGGAATGTAGATAAAGGAGATTTTTCAAAGTGATATTGAAAAAGAGATATTTATAAAGTGGAATATTTATAAATAAGGAATATTTATAAATTGGGATATTTATAAATAGGAGATATTTTAAAAAAAGGAAATAATTTCAAAACATTTTCTTTTTGAATGGAAAGGCCTGTGTGGCGAGTTTGGGGATTTTCCCGATGCTCCCGTTACAAAGGAGGTTATGGCGAATTTTCCCGGGAATTTAAGGAGTTAGAATATTTCAAGAATAAATTTGAAAAAGGAAATATTTGTAAACCATTTACAAATAGAATTGAAAAGGAAACGTTATAAAAAGGAAATCATTTTTAAAGTGTAGGACCGTTACTTAAAAGTAAATCTTTCAAATGAATAAAACGTTGTTAAAAAGGAGAAATCGAATATGGTATTCGAAAGTTAGTTAATCGAATATGGTATTCGAAGTTAGTTAATCGAATATGGTATTCGAAAGTTAGTAATCGAATATGTTATTCGAAAGGGGTTAGTCAAGTCGAGTTAGTCAAATAGAGTTAACCAGTTAGAGTTAATCAGTTAGAGTTAACCAATTAGAGTTAATCAGTTAGAGTTAACCAGTTGGAGTTAATTAGTTAGAGTTAATCGATTAGAGTTAAAACGAACTAGAGTTAATCAAATATAGTTATTTGAAACAGAGTTAGTCAAACATAGTATTCAGGGTAAGTTGCCATCTTGTACGACTGCTAGCGTAATTCGCAGGGCTGTAAATAGTCTACGGCGGTCGGATGTTTCCTGAGGGAGTCAGGCGTAACCATTGTGATCGCTGCGATCTAGAGTCAAGCGAATGGAGTTTAATCGAATATTAGTTATTCGATAGGAGTTAATCGAGTTGATCGAGTTGATAAACAAGTTAAGTTAAATAAGTTGAGTTGATCAGGTGGTTCGACCCAGTTAGTCGAGCCTAGTTAAACGAATCGAATTGGTCGAACCAAGTAAGTCGAGTTAAGTTAGTCAAGTTAGTCGAGCCTAGTTAATCGAATCGAATTGGTCGAACCAAGTAAGTCGAGTTAAGTTAGTCAAGTTAGTCGAGCCTAGTTAATCGAATCGAATTGGTCGAACCAAGTAAGTCGAGTTAAGTTAGTCAAGTTAGTCGAGCCTAGTTAATCGAATCGAATTGGTCGAACCAATTAAGTCGAGTTAAATTAGTCAAGTTAGTCGAGCCTAGTTAATCGAATCGAATTGGTCGAACCAAGTAAGTCGAGTTAAATTAGTCAAGTTAGTCGAGCCTAGTTAATCGAATCGAATTGGTCGAACCAAGTAAGTCGAGTTAGTCGAATCAAGTTAAGTAGTCGAGTTAAGTTCGTCGAGTTAAATTAATCGATGGTAGTTTCATCGAAAGGAGTTATCGTTATTAGTTTCATCGAAAGGAGTTATCGATGTTAGTTTCATCGAAAGGAGTTATCGATCGAAAGGAGTTATCAATGTTAGTTTCATCGAAGAGAGATTATCGAATATCGTTTATTCGAGAAGGAGTTAATCGAATATAGGTTATTCGAAGAAGAGTTAATCAAATAGAGATTTCTCGAAGAGAGTTAATCGGCAAATTCGATTATATCGAATTCGGGTAAGTACTTGTACTTTCCAGTGTTTAAATAGAGATTTATTTATTTATAAATAAATAAGTGTTAGATTAATTATTCACTAATAAGAATAGAAGTCATAATTAAAGTTAGATAATTCGAAAGTAGGGATTATAACGTTATCGTTATAACCAATGTTTTTAAATATAGAAGTGGATTAGTAAAAATTGGATCCGAGAAAGGCGTAAAGAAGTTGTTAAAGATTAAAAGATAAACTTTGACCATTTCGAAGTTATAACGTTGTTCAGTTAAGGTATGAGAGGTAATTATACCCCAACTTGAGTGAATTCCTTCTTAACTAAGAAATGGTAAGGTTTGATCGTAAATGAGTTTTGGAAATGTTTTCCAAACGAGAAATCAGAAATGTTTTCTGATAAAAGAAAATAAGAATTTAGAATATAGGGAAACAGGAGATAAGTAAATAAATGAACTAAAGAGATTAATGTTAAATGATGTTTGTTCGATATAATTTCCATCTGGGAATAATATCGTTGTTTGCACACTTGTTTTTCTTTGATGGTTAAATCACAGACTATCGAAGTTTTTGACCATTTTAACGTTGTTAATATGGAGAGACCGGTTGGATTTTAATCCAAAGAACCACTCTGTATTGGCATAAGCGTCGCGAATCATATATGCCAAAGATAATTGAAGACGGAGTAAAATGCAAGGGCTATCCTGTTTACAGAATAGTGCCTTCGGTTTGTCCAGTCCCAGGACAACTTGTATGGACGAAGGTCTGACAGAGTATATCCAATGAATCGCGTAAGTTGATCTGTTCAAACGTATTCACGTTTGGTGGCGGAGGAATTCGTTTCTCTTAGCTGTATACCCGTGTTATTTTTGGATAAGTCAATTTGTGATTTGGCGGGTATGATGATGTGACATTCTAAGTGAATGAAGATGGATGTCTGACAGAGTATTTTCCAGACGATCACGTACATTGATTTCTCCAACCGTACCAAGAGTGGAAGCGGAGAAGGAAACTTCTTTTAGCTAACACATAATGTATTGTTGAGGACGTCAATCGGTGATTGGATGGATTTGATGATGTGGCATTTAAAGTGAATCTGATGTGAAGATAAGCGTAGCTTCTAGCCTCACATCCGGTAAATGACAGAAATCGGGCAGGTAGCATGGCTATGTAGGTCGCACCTATTAGGGTGTATAATCACCTGATCTAGAGTTTCATTTATTTTCTAAAAATCTATTGTTGATGTTGTCCCATTCGGGAAACGGTTGCTGATCCCAACCGTTGGTGATATACATTCGATACACTCAAGTGAAATGAGTGGTCGGTCATGTGTGGCCGGGTTGCAAGATGTTCTTGTTGAACCTAGTGTATTCCTCTCTAGAGGTACACTAGCGAAAGGTGGTTCCATACCTTGTCATAGTTGGAAATCCATTATCCAATACGTGCTTGCGATTTTGATTGTATACTATATATGTAGAACGTGAGATGAAAGCGTTTCTGCTAGTTGATATCTATTTGTGCATAGACATTATTATAATATCAAAAGGTTTTTGATATAAAGTTATTTTGGATTCTCATAAGGGAAAAACTCGTTCCGTTCTGCGGCGTGGTCTTATGAGATATCGTTTACTTGTTCATATACCTGTTTAAACTGTTTTACTCATACCAGTCCCATGACTGACCCGGAGTTTACTTTGTTGTTTTCCCTAAACTCTTGGGTGCCTAAATTTGTACGGGCAGTCAAGTAGTCAGGAATTTGCAGATATACTTGGAGAGCTTGGAGCAGGAGGCTTCAAGATCATATAGCTATAGTTATTTCCGCTGTGTTGTAAGTGATGTACTCTGATAAGTGCTATTGTATACATAACTGTTATATTTCAAAGTTATGTTATCAACTATATGTTATTCGTTCCGCTGTGAGGTTCGTGTTACTCTGATGTTGTGTTCTTCTTCTTCTTCTATTCTAAGTTTCTATCTTATCTGTTTTCACCCTCTGTCTTCTTTCTATTAGTTTCTTGAATTTCCAGGGCGATTTGGGTTGGACTTGTGTTATTTAGTCAGCTCAAATTCCCCCGGATTTTTGGGTTACTACAGTTGGTATCAGAGCATTGGTTTAGTTATTACCTTGGCTCTGTGGCGTGATTCAGTAGAGATGGGATTAGTAATATCCTAGACTGAGTTTGAGTGTATATATACGAGTGAACGTATTTGTTAGTTAATATAAAATGATTTTATATTGTGGAGTTTTATTTGTTGAGTTGTTTGTGAATTCTGGTCGATCGGTTTGATCCACTGTATCGATAGGAGTTACTAAACACTCGAATACGATGAACCGTCATGGTATGTTTTGAAAGAGGGTAAATGGAATAATTTTACCCGAATATATTTGATATAGTATATTGGTTGTGTTGGTTGTTATTATAATCGAGTAAGATTATAAAAAGGTAAAATGATTATAAATGACTAATCAGAATTCATATAAGTAAAGTATATGAAATAAAATGAAGAAAAATCTGAATTTAAATCAGATTGGAATTAAAATAAGGAAATTTTAAGTTCCTGGGAGATTTTGAAAACGTTTTTCAAACTGAAGGTGATATAGTATTGAACTCACTTCGATAGCTGGAAAATAGATTCTGATGATGAATCGCGACATCATCAGTGTTCATTTTCGAGTTCTAAGTGACGGACTTATACCAAAGGTTTTGTTTTTGAATTGTTTTGAGAAAACAAGTTGTTTAGAAATTCAAAGGTTTTGAATTGGTATTATAATTTCAAATTGATTTGAAAGAAACCCACGGATTTAAGTTCCAGAATTAAAATTTTAACTAATGAAGTTAAGTAAAAATGAGATGGTAAAAATAAATTGAAATTTAACTTGAACTGAGTTAAATAGAATTGAATTGTATTAGAGGATAATCTGTTATAGAACCAAATTGATAAGTCAATAATTTGGAATTTGATATTGGGGTTCGAATGAAAGTCGATTTGGATTTGAGGATATGAACTGATTGGAATTTGATTGAGATAACCCTGGTATATGCTGAGTTGATAGCATATGGAAGTGATAGAGTTGATATGCCCGACAAAAAGGTACCAGTTTATATTTTATATAAGTTTGGGATTTATGAGCCAAATTGGCAAGCCGCTTGGCTGTTTGATTTTCTTTTGGGTTGGAGAAGGCCCAGAGAGGCGATCTGGAGTTTGAGATATTGACCAGTACAAAGGAGGTGCTGGCGAATTTTTTTGAAAAGTTAAGGCGTTAGAAATTTTTCAAAATTTTTGAAAATTTAGTTAGTCAGAATAAATTAATATTTTAGTCGATATTAATTGGTTTAGTTGAAACCGGAGATAAAAGGTAAACAGATAAATTTTTACCCAGTAGATAGGGTCATCCCCAAGCTTAGCAATTTCGAGGACGAAATTTTATTAAGGGGGGAAGATTGTAGTGACCCGCATTTTAGCTGTTGAACAATTTATTTATTTAATTATTAAATATCGATTTATCGATATCGAGAACGTGAATTAAATAATATTGAATATTTAATTAATAATTATAATATAATAAAATATATTATAATGTCGAAATAATAAAAAATATTGGAAATACAAATATTCTGTGAATGGGGTCATCCCAAAGATATAATTCAACTTACAGTTGGATTATATTGACGAATATATTCATATAATTAAAATAGAGTGCGTAACGACGCGGCAGTTCGCTATTTGGCGATTTGAACTTCAACTGAATGTACAGGATTCGTTTTAAGCCGGATTTCTGTGAAACAAGAAACGTGTGGAGCTGGTGGAGTATATCTTTCTAGTGGAAGAGAAAAATCGGGATTTCGTCGTGTAGATTTTGATGTATGTCCAAATCAAATTTTAGAAAAGTCGCTGTGGAATTCCTTTATAATTTATAAAGGAATTATTTATATTTTTTAAAAAGGGATTTCAATATAAATCAAATATCTGGTTGACCCAGAAGTGAATATCGAGTTGTAAATACATACAGGAATATTCTAGAGCTGTGTGGTATGCCACTGTGAATATAGACGATAATAAATATTTATTTATATTTAATTTAATAATATTTAAATATATTTATATATTTAAATAAGGTCATCCAAAGCTTTAAAAATAGCCGGTTTTGCAAACGAAGTCGGAATTCGACGAATCTAATTTTGTTGGATCCGCAATGTCAAATAATTGTTAGATTTCCAGTTTCGTGATTTTTAGAGTCACTGTGTGGTCGTACCGATTTTTAGAGTGAGAAACAGTTAGTATTTTGACAGTTAAAAATACGCTGTGTGAGCATACGGAGTCGGAATTCGACGAAACCAGTTTCGTTGGGACCGTAATGTCGAGCTGTAGCAGCATGTCCATTTTCGTAATTTTTGGGTATTGTATGTGATCACAGGAATTTTAGAGGACATAGAAAAATAGCGTTGGCTTAAAAATAAATAAAATGATCGAATAAAAAAATATTATTTCCATTCTATATAATACCCTTATCATCAGCCTAACCCTAAGATATTTTTCCACAACTAAAACTATACGCCGCCACTCAGAGAAATTTTCTACAGTGAAAACCTCAACTTCCAAAATCAAAATAAAACCCAACAAAAATCCTAAAATCATAATATATATATATTTGGATTCCTGGCGAGCTCATCTTCAGTCCAGTACCCGTTTTATCATACTCGATGCAGATATATGTTGCTCGAGTTTTGAGCAGTGGGTCTAGGGCTTTCGATTTCTGGTCCTCCGAGCATCGATTCAAGTTTTCAAGTACGGATTTGAACTCAGGGGAGTGAATGACATGTGTTGGCCGATTCGGGATGGATTCGATGATGTTATTTGTCGATGTCCCTGTAGCCGAGCTCGGGGTCGCGATGTTCTTTATGGCGTTGGATGGATTTTTAGGGTTACGGTAACGAAGAGGAGTTGAATGAGATGGAGATTGGTTGGGCTCTTGTGATTTTCGGTGGCGAGAATGATGAGGAATGGGGGATTGAATGTGCCGAAAATGGCTTGAGGTAAGGAGCAGGTCACGGGGATTCTTCGATGGGGAAGGAGAAGTGTGAACGGGTTGGGTTGATATGGATAGTAATGGGACGACGAAGAAATAAAGGGTAAAGGCCCGTCTTTTTCTTTTTTTGATTAAATCCATGTTTTATTTAATTAAAAATGTTCAAACTTCATAATGCTATAACTTGGTCATACGGAATCAGATTGACGAACCGTAAAATTGCGTTGGGATCGTATGGACGGGAGCAATACACTAGAACTGACTGGAAGTGGATTGGGGCTCGTTTGAATTTATGGCGAAATAAACTGTTTGATGTGAATCAGACAACAGTTTATCGTTCTTTAATGATGAACTGCAAATGTGAGTAAATCTCACCAACTCTGAACAGTTTATAATTTCAGGTTGTATCTTTAGAACTGTTAGAAATTGTCTGATTTACTGTGTGTTGATTGTTTGATTGAACTGCTAGTCAGTTAGTTAAATTTCTATATTGATTCTGTTTAACAGAATATATCATATGGAACTGAAAGTGATGTTATCTATATTGTCTAACATCTGTGATACAGGGAAACAGGTTGGAGGAATCCGACTGGATTCCTCAACAGTTATTTTATTGTTTTTCATATATTTTGATATATGATGTGAAGTATAACCTGTTGTTGATTGTGTGTGTATGGACGATATTGAACATCGTGATTTGATATGATTGAATACCATGACATACCGGAATGTAGATAAAGGAGATTTTTCAAAGTGATATTGAAAAAGAGATATTTATAAAGTGGAATATTTATAAATAAGGAATATTTATAAATTGGGATATTTATAAATAGGAGATATTTTAAAAAAAGGAAATAATTTCAAAACATTTTCTTTTTGAATGGAAAGGCCTGTGTGGCGAGTTTGGGGATTTTCCCGATGCTCCCGTTACAAAGGAGGTTATGGCGAATTTTCCCGGGAATTTAAGGAGTTAGAATATTTCAAGAATAAATTTGAAAAAGGAAATATTTGTAAACCATTTACAAATAGAATTGAAAAGGAAACGTTATAAAAAGGAAATCATTTTTAAAGTGTAGGATCGTTACTTAAAAGTAAATCTTTCAAATGAATAAAACGTTGTTAAAAAGGAGAAATCGAATATGGTATTCGAAAGTTAGTTAATCGAATATGGTATTCGAAGTTAGTTAATCGAATATGGTATTCGAAAGTTAGTAATCGAATATGTTATTCGAAAGGGGTTAGTCAAGTCGAGTTAGTCAAATAGAGTTAACCAGTTAGAGTTAATCAGTTAGAGTTAACCAATTAGAGTTAATCAGTTAGAGTTAACCAGTTGGAGTTAATTAGTTAGAGTTAATCGATTAGTGTTAAAACGAACTAGAGTTAATCAAATATAGTTATTTGAAACAGAGTTAGTCAAACATAGTATTCAGGGTAAGTTGCCATCTTGTACGACTGCTAGCGTAATTCGCAGGGCTGTAAATAGTCTACGGCGGTCGGATGTTTCCTGAGGGAGTCAGGCGTAACCATTGTGATCGCTGCGATCTAGAGTCAAGCGAATGGAGTTTAATCGAATATTAGTTATTCGATAGGAGTTAATCGAGTTGATCGAGCTGAGAAACAAGTTAAGTTAAATAAGTTGAGTTGATCGGGTGGTTCGACCCAGTTAGTCGAGCCTAGTTAATCGAATCGAATTGGTCGAACCAAGTAAGTCGAGTTAAGTTAGTCAAGTTAGTCGAGCCTAGTTAATCGAATCGAATTGGTCGAACAAAGTAAGTCGAGTTAAGTTAGTCAAGTTAGTCGAGCCTAGTTAATCGAATCGAATTGGTCGAACCAAGTAAGTCGAGTTAAGTTAGTCGAGTTAGTCGAGCCTAGTTAATCGAATCGAATTGGTCGAACCAAGTAAGTCGAGTTAAATTAGTCAAGTTAGTCGAGCCTAGTTAATCGAATCGAATTGGTCGAACCAAGTAAGTCGAGTTAAATTAGTCAAGTTAGTCGAGCCTAGTTAATCGAATCGAATTGGTCGAACCAAGTAAGTCGAGTTAGTCGAATCAAGTTAAGTAGTCGAGTTAAGTTCGTCGAGTTAAATTAATCGATGGTAGTTTCATCGAAAGGAGTTATCGATATTAGTTTCATCGAAAGGAGTTACCGATGTTAGTTTCATCGAAAGGAGTTATCGATCGAAAGGAGTTATCAATGTTAGTTTCATCGAAGAGAGATTATCGAATATCGTTTATTCGAGAAGGAGTTAATCGAATATAGGTTATTCGAAGAAGAGTTAATCAAATAGAGATTTCTCGAAGAGAGTTAATCGGCAAATTCGATTATATCGAATTCGGGTAAGTACTTATACTTTCCAGTGTTTAAATAGAGATTTATTTATAAATAAATAAGTGTTAGATTAATTATTCACTAATAAGAATAGAAGTCATAATTAAAGTTAGATAATTCGAAAGTAGGGATTATAACGTTATCGTTATAACCAATGTTTTTAAATATAGAAGTGGATTAGTAAAAATTGGATCCGAGAAAGGCGTAAAGAAGTTGTTAAAGATTAAAAGATAAACTTTGACCATTTCGAAGTTATAACGTTGTTCAGTTAAGGTCTGAGAGGTAATTATACCCCAACTTGAGTGAATTCCTTCTTAACTAAGAAATGGAAAGGTTTGATCGTAAATGAGTTTTGGAAATGTTTTCCAAACGAGAAATCAGAAATGTTTTCTGATAAAAGAAAATAAGAATTTAGAATATAGGGAAACAGGAGATAAGTAAATAAATGAACTAAAGAGATTAATGTTAAATGATGTTTGTTCGATATAATTTCCATCTGGGAATAATATCGTTGTTTGCACACTTGTTTTTCTTTGATGGTCAAATCACAGACTATCAAAGTTTTTGACCATTTTAACGTTGTTAATATGGAGAGACCGGTTGGATTTTAATCCAAAGAACCACTCTGTATTGGCATAAGCGTCGCGAATCATATATGCCAAAGATAATTGAAGACGGAGTAAAATGCAAGGGCTATCCTGTTTACAAAATAGTGCCTTCGGTTTGTCCAGTCCTAGGACAACTTGTATGGACGAAGGTCTGACAGAGTATATCCAATGGATCGCGTAAGTTGATCTGTTCAAACGTATTCACGTTTGGTGGCGGAGGAATTCGTTTCTCTTAGCTGTATACCCGTGTTATTTTTGGATAAGTCAATTTGTGATTTGGCGGGTATGATGATGTGACATTCTAAGTGAATGAAGATGGATGTCTGACAGAGTATTTTCCAGACGATCACGTACATTGATTTCTCCAACCGTACCAAGAGTGGAAGCGGAGAAGGAAACTTCTTTTAGCTAACACATAATGTATTGTTGAGGACGTCAATCGGTGATTGGATGGATTTGATGATGTGGCATTTAAAGTGAATCTGATGTGAAGATAAGCGTAGCTTCTAGCCTCACATCCGGTAAATGACAGAAATCGGGCAGGTAGCATGGCTATGTAGGTCGCACCTATTAGGGTGTATAATCACCTGATCTAGATTTTCATTTATTTTCTAAAAATCTATTGTTGATGCTGTCCCATTCGGGAAACGGTTGCTGATCCCAACCGTTGGCGATATACATTCAATACACTCAAGCGAAATGAGTGGTCGGTCATGTGTGGCCGGGTTGCAAGATGTTCTTGTTGAACCCAGTGTATTCCTCTCTAGAGGTACACTAGAGAAAGGTGGTTCCATACCTTGTCATAGTTGGAAATCCATTATCCAATACGTGCTTGCGATTTTGATTGTATACTATATACGTAGAACGTGAGATGAAAGCGTTTCTGCTAGTTGATATCTATTTGTACATAGACATTATTATAATATCAAAAGGTTTTTGATATAAAGATATTTTGGATTCTCATAAGGGAAAAACCCGTTCCGTTCTGCGGCGTGGTCTTATGAGATATCGTTTACTTGTTCATATACCTGTTTAAACTGTTTTACTCATACCAGTCCCATGACTGACCCGGAGTTTACTTTGTTGTTTTCCCTAAACTCTTGGGTGCCTAAATTTGTACGGGCAGTCAAGTAGTCAGTAATTTGCAGATATACTTGGAGAGCTTGGAGCAGGAGGCTTCAAGATCATATAGCTATAGTTATTTCCGATGTGTTGTAAGTGTTGTACTCTGATAAGTGCTATTGTATACATAACTGTTATATTTCAAAGTTATGTTATCAACTATATGTTATTCGTTCCGCTGTGAGGTTCGTGTTACTCTGATGTTGTGTTCTTCTTCTTCTTCTATTCTAAGTTTCTATCTTATCTATTCTCACCCTCTGTCTTCTTTCTATTAGTTTCTTGAATTTCCAGGGCGATTTGGGTTGGACTTGTGTTATTTAGTCAGCTCAAATTCCCCCAGATTTTTGGGTTACTACATTAATTCACTACCGAATGATCATAATCCTATATATCGTTTCCCTTACCATCTCTGGCTCGTGTACCAACTTCTCTCTAGTTTCCAACTAACAAGAGGGTGAATAGTATGGTCTATCGTATAACGCCTCATATGTGGCATACCAATACTTGATTGATATCTATTGTTCTATTCAAACTCAACTAGATGAAAATGTTCTTCCCATGATCCTCTAAAATCCAACACACAAGCTCTTATAAGATCTTCCATTATTTGGTTAAATCTCTCTGTTCGACCATCAGTTTAGGGATGATAAGCCATACTCATATGTAGCTCAGCTCCCAACGCTTCTTGGAAGTTCCAACAGAACCCAGTGGTAAACAAAGATCTTGATCACTCGCTATATTCTTAGGTACTCCATAAAATCGAACTATCCATTTAATAAACAACTCACCCAACCTAGATGTCGTTTGAGTAGATTTGACAGGAATAAACCTTGCGCTTTTGGTCAAGCGATCCCTAGTTACCCATGTACTATCATATATTGCCCTAGTTCGTGGTAGCCCATCAATGGAATCCATCGACACTTGTTCTCATTTCCATGTAGAAACCTATAATGGATGCAATCATCCAGTTGGCATTTTCTGCTCCGCTTTAACCAACTGACAATTCATACACTTTGAGCTGAATCTTCCAACATCCCCTTTCATACCCTCCCAGTAGTAAACTCTCTTCATATCTCGATACATCCTATTACCACCAGGATGAGTAGTCAATCTAGAGTGATGGCATTCTCTCAGAACTTCATCTCTCAATCCGACTATATCAGAAATAACCGATGTTCCTTCATTATCAAGGCCATCATCTCAACCAACTTCATAACTCCTCACTTACTTAGACTCAAATCTCATTTATAATCTCTTAATAATTTCAATAAGCTTGGCATTACGTCTTTGACTTTCATCAATCCTTTCGATGAGAGTAGATCTAATAGATAAGCTAGCCAAAATCTCCGGTTCCAACTCACAGTGAGGCCTGAAATCGAACCTAGCCAAATACCAAAGTTTCTTCCATTTATTAAACGTAGTTCCTAAACTAGAATGCCTTCTACTCAATGGATTGGCCATTGTGTTATCTTTCCGTGGAGTATAGGCAATACCAAAATCATTAAATGCTAAAAAATTCAACCACCGTTGTTGTCCAAGACTCAAATCCTTTTAGGAGAAAGGATATTTTAATAACTTGTGATCCGTGAATAACTCAAATCTAATTCCTAACATATAATGCCTCCACATATTCATAGCAAACACTTTCGCCGCTGACTCTAAATCATAACTTGGGTAATTCTTTTCGTGCAACTTTAGATGTTGACTTGCATGAGTCGTAGCCTTTCCTTTCTACATTAGCACTGCTCTTAATCTAGTACCACACGCACCAGTATACACAATCATTTCTTTGTTCCCACTTGGAATAACCGACATAGGAGCACTAATCAATCTCTCTTTAGGATCACAAAAGAATGCTCAAATTTCGCATCTCATACGAAGGTCAAATTCTTCTTTGCCAATCCATTCAATGGTGTAGTTATCTTCAAAAAATCCCGGATAATCCTTCAATAATATCCAACTAAACAAAGGAAACCTCTAACATCCATAGCATTTTTAGGTCGATCCCAATCTTGTATTGTTGTTACCTTAGCAGGATCCCACTGTTCTTTTGTCCCGATATGACATGACCTAAGAATTTCATTTCTTCCTTCCATAAGTGACATTTCGAAAACTTATCCCTCAGCTAATGTTTTTACAAGATTTCCAAATATGTCTTGTGTTCTTCCTCAGCCCTGAAGTAAACCAATATGTCATCCATGAACACAAGCACGAATTTATTCAGCTGATCTCTGAAAACCCAAGTCATAATTTCCACAAAATATGATAGTGCGTCAATCATCCCAAAAGCATCACCAGCCACTCATAGAATCTAGGTGGTGTCCTAAAAGTAGTCTTCTACACATTATCCTTAGCCATTCTCAGTTGGTGAAATCCCATCATTAAATCCATTTCAAAAAGCACCATGGCTTCGTGAATCTGATCGAACAGTCATCGATCATCGGTAATGGATACTTTTTCTTCTTGTTCATCTTATTCAGCTGACGATAATCTACGCATAATCTCAAAGATCGTTCACTTGCACCTCCAATTATTGTTGTTTTATAGGTGTCATCCACTTAATAGGCATAGATATAGGTCTACTCCATCCACTAGATCAATTTGAAACTCAATTTCACTTTGCGACGCAATCCTTTGACCTCGTCAAAAATATTAAAAACACTCTAATGATCGGCACAGATGACAACCCGTCCCATGGAATTGCAAGCGAATATAAAAAGATGATTACGACCCTAACCTGTAATAAGCAGCGTATCACAATAGTTCACCTTTCCACATCCCTATCGTCACCATGATCTTCTCGCAAACATTATAGCCGCACACCTCTTGAGCCAATCCATACCCAAAATAATCCCAATACAGCGAAGTTCAAAATATAGCAATCACAAACAAAAAGCAACCATGACTCGATAAGACTACATGACGACAAAGCATAAAAAGACTAAAAGATCCCCTACTTGGTTAGTCACAACCAATGGTCTATCAACCACCTCAGATTCTAAACCTAAGCTGCACACAAGGTCATTACAGATAAAATAATATGAGTATCAAACAAAACTCTAACTGAAACATCTCTGACAAAAACCATACCTTGCACAGCCACATTCTTCCCCTTCTCTGCTGCAGTAGGAGCTCTAGAGGAAGAAAGCATTGCATTCAATGCACATGACTTAACAATCTTCCTATCCTTTGGTGGCTCTAGGCAATTCTAGTGTGTCATGGCTTGTTGCAATTAAGACCTTTTTCAACTTTGGAGCCTTGCAATCCTTATAGTAATAATGTTTCTTGTGATAACTAAAGCAAGTAGCCTCACCCTTAGGTTTCTTCTGGCCAATTTTCCCTTGCTTCTATTGCTTTCTCTTTCCATTCCACTTCTTCTAACTCTGTCCACCTTGGTGTAGCTTCGACTCTCCCTTTTCAGTATTCTCTTAGTTTACAATGAGGCTAGTCTTCTGCACACATAATACCCGATAAGGGAAGATCCTGTAATTCTACCTTTATTCTTTATGAAGCCAAGGAAGAGGAGTGGGCCTAATTACTATGGTTCATAATCCGTAGAATAATTCCAAGAAGAGGTATGAGTCTAATTACCATACGAAATCCCTAGTTAAATCTTAAGGAAAGAATGAATCCAATCAATTAACACCCTCAAGTGGTGAATCCTAAAACCACTTATGACCTTAATCCCGTAGTAGGCTACGATAATAAATGTCCTTTAGATTTCTTCTTACGAGGTGGACCCTATGGCCAATTAAGACTTCAATATTTAAAGTAGCCCATTAGGGAAACTTTCGCTACGATAAGATACTTGCCATGGGTTCCTATGATCAATAATATCTCACGTCATTTGTAATTATATACGACTACGGGGAAGTGCAGACTTCTTCCGGAAAACTCAACTGGCCTCACATCATAAACATACTACGTCCAATTCCTATATTAATTAGAGATATTAATCATAAAATTATGTAGAGATAAGATAAGATTGATATTTCTAAGATAAGGTTCCTGATTTATTGGACTTAGTATTAGTTATGGTAATTTTACCCAAATTTCCACTTAATTTAATTTCCATAACTGTCATATGCCGTTAATAACCATAACGGTTACTTTTCCTAAGGCAATGAGAACTGCAATTAATGTTATTTGTATCAGTCCCATTTATCTCTGTTAATCCCTACTTGATTGTAATTCATTAATCTCTTTTAAGTTAATTATATTAGTTCCCATAAATTGGAGTTAGCCTATTTAATTCTCATTTATACTAATTGTAACCTTTTTGAATTCTATATTTCATTGCCATATTCATTTCCCATAAATCCTAAGGTTATAACCATTAATTCTCGACTTGTAACATATACCATAATTGACATTCGTAATTAATGGAGAACAATTCAAATTCAAACCTAAAGTAAATATCTATCTAATATTGATAATATGCGTTAATTGCGTAAGATTTGGATAGATAAAAGGTGTGTCTATATATATATATATATATATATATATATACACACTCATTACGTGTGTACTTATTTTCCATATTTCTATATTTATTAATTTACTAATTTTAACTAATTTACATTCTAGTCCGAACAAATGACTAGAACCATCTCTCTGTGCTCTGACTTGCTAAAAATTCAAATTTCTATAAAATTATCTTTTGCTATAATTCTTATAAATTTTCCCAAACATTTAAAATGGAAGAAATATAGAATTATTCAAGACTACATGAAATAGATGCTTTTTGTTTGGAATGGACAGTACAAATTATGGGTAAAACACGTCAATTTACACATTTTTTCTTTTGTTTATTGACATATTCCTTATAATTTCAAACATGGTCATTTTGTAGAAAAAGTTGAAAATGGGAAATTTATAAAAATTAAACAAACCCTTAAACAATTAAAAACACAGACAGATTTAGATTGAAATTGCAATTTACATTAAATTCGATGATCACACTTATTTTTTACAGGCTTGGAGGAAAAAAAACCACAAACAATGATTTCTTAGGGACTGAATTCCATATTTAGATGTAAATACGAATAAGATACACAAGAAATTATAGGAAAGATTAGTATATTTTAAATTAAAAGCCTTCAATTTCAATTATTAGATTTAGGCATATAAATTAAAATTACAGCAATTAAAAAGATCAAATATTATAAACAACATATAGGTTTCCCACTCCCTAAAAAGCTTTCCCAAACCTCGAGTACGAACTGCAGCTTTTAGGCTTCATTTTCAAATCCTTACAGATCTATATAGTATGTATAAAAAGAGGATATGTATACATATTATAATTTATAGATCTGGAAAAGAATTGGAGTAAGGAAAGAAAACAAAGAATAGAAACCTAAGAGATTACCTTACGTGCAAAACCCTGTCTTTTCTTATAAATCTGGATTCATTCTCTTCAATTTTTGTTGTTTGAATAGAAAAGCAATTTTATTCAAGAAAGTTTGGAAGAGATTGGAGAAGTGTCAGAGCTTCGCTGCTGCCTTTAGAAAATATAATGAAAATATAAGGAGTCTTGATCTTTATTTATAGGTGCTAATATAACTCAAAACCATCAAGTTTCATTTTATAATGATCTATGTGTTTAATAAAATAAAGAATCCCCATGATCCTAGCACCAGACTGCCACATCGCCATCCGTCGATGGAGCGTTTGACCACCCAACGGACCTCTTGGTCGACATGGTCAATTTTTGGAGGCAGTGATCAATGGTAAGTGTTAATGCTATAATAACCCGGAAATCCGAGCCAATTTAAAAATTTTATTTTGGCAATTTTAGTGGATTTTGAATATTTAAAATGAATTATTTTAAATAATAACGACGAGAAGTTTATTTTGAATAGAATTAGAACGTATATATTTATTTGAATCGTCATTAGAATATAAATATTTTATTTTAAATATAAAAGGAATTGAAAATGGCGCGGTAGTTCGATATTTCGATTTCAAAATTTCAAATGAATGTATAGGATTCAAAATAAATCGGATTTTAGTGAAACCAAAAAATATTAGAATCTAATTGAGAATATCTTTCCAACGAATCCGAAAATTGAAATTTCATAGCGGGGATCAAAAGATATGCCCAGTTGAAAATTCAGAATAGTCGCTATGGAATTCTGGCCCTTAAAAATGGAAATTTTGCAAACAACCTCGGTTTTCGACGAAACCACTTTTGTTGGATCTGGGATGTCAAGTTATTGCTAGGTTTCAAAATTCGTAATTTTCTGAATCAATATGTGAGCGTGGTAAAGGAAAATGCGTTTGACCGGTTTTAGTTGATTTAATCGACTGGAAAATGGCCATTTTTCAAACGGTCTCATAATTTGACGAAACTAGTTTTGTTAGGACCATATCGTCAATACGAAGCTGGAAAATATTTTTTGGGTATGTTTAGAGTCCATACGTGGCCCCGGTAAATTGAAATGTGCGTTCAAATTCAATATATATTGATTTATATTTTAGTTTGAACGGAAACCGATCGTAACAGTCGAATTGGCTTACGAAACATATCTCATTATGTTCGGAATGGGGGTAATTAGCTAGGGACAACAGTCGTTGGGTTTTGTTTAGGGTTCGAATGTAAAGTCAACTTGGAGGAGAATTAAAAAAATAAAAAAAATATAATAATATACATTTACCCATACCCCCCTACTTCAGTTTCATCGATTTCACTTTCCCCCTTCAAAAATAAACCCCCGTAACTTCCTCCTTAGCCTCCCTCTCGCGCCGCCATGAATCAACGCGCCTCCACCCTCCGTCGATCTCTACTTCCCCCTCCCCCTACATTCGCCGCCATCACGAAGACCCCAGTTCCCCTTGCGAGACCCGAAGTCACCCATCAGCACCTCCACGCGAAGTCAACGATGTCGCCGTCTAGATGGCTGGGCCTGGGCGCGCTGGCGGAGTTCATGACCGCCGACAAGGCGACTCATCCCGATGCGGTGATGGGGCCTCGAATCTCGTGCAAACTAGTGCCCTAGCTTTGGAGAGGGACCGACTATTTTCTGGAAGAGGATAATATACAAGGTAACACCTTTTTTAACGTGATTTTTATATATATTTTAACGAGGTAAAAATTTAATCTTTATATATATTTTAGCAATGTAAAAATTGAATCTTTATATATATTTTAGCGTAGTAAAGATATGATTTTTGAAGAAGGAAAAATTTGATTTATATATATATATAACTTCATAATAAAAATATGATTTTTTATTAATGTAGAGTAATAAAAATATGATTTTTATTTATGTAGAGTAATAAAAATATAATTTATATATATAACGAAGTAAAAATATAATTTTTATTATATTACTAGCAAGATAAAAATATAACTTTTATCATGGAAGTAGCGGTGTAAAGGAGTGATTTTTACATATGTAGTAGAGATATAAAAATACGATCTTTATATATAAAAATGTGATTTTTATATAGAGAATGGCGAGAGAAAAATATGATTTTTATTATAGGAACATCGATATAAAAATTCGATTTTTACATATGAAGTAGCGATAAAGATTTGATTTTTACTATGAAGTAAGCGTTATTAAAAATGTGATTTTTAATGAAAACTGTGTGAAACAGATCTCGTTACAAGCACAGTGAAGATTTCCTATATATGAAGAGTCGCGACGTTTGGTTAAGCTTATTGGTGAGAACTCCTCACCTTTAATTTATTTCTAGTTTGAAATATATACTAGGACGCAGACGGTGCTTAGCAGTACCCGACACCCGTCATCCACAGACCATGGATGACTTGTTTGTTTGATTGTTGTGTAGTGAAATTTGATTGTGTGATGGTGAATGAAATAAAATACTTTATAGTGGAAAATATTTTATACTTAAAAGTATGATTTTTAACGTACATATAAAATAAATATTTATAAACAAATTGGATGATTTGTTTATGTACACTGATTTGACTGATATTGATTGGGACGATAAATTTTACACATCGCCCAACCGCACAAATAAAATGTGTGTTTGTTGATTTGAAAATCCCACACGGGTATTGGGATGATATTTGACGTGCACTAATCCCGATTGTTTAGTTGTGTGTCAATCGATGGGTTGATAGACTGTGTAAGCGTTAATTATTTATATTTAATGCTTATGCAGTTGTGTGGTGCACTTTGGATTATGGTATTTATCGTTGTTGTTATGTACATGTGTTGTAGAAAATCCATATAATTAACATTATATGGTAATTGATTGGGCCTCATTCCAATATAGAAAATAAATTCATGTGTTGAATTGAAAATAAATTCATGTGTTGGATTGAAAATAAATATTCATGTGTTGAATAGAAGAAAACATTCATGTGTTGAATAAAAGCCGTGTTGATTAGATTGACGCCATTTTGATGTGAACGATATTTACATCGATTTTATTCATTTTTATAACGAATATAGAAAAGGAAGTGATTTCAAAATATAACATTTTGAAAATATTATCATTTGTATATCGATGATGTGGAATATTCAATTTTGATTCGAAATTGAATATGAAGTTGAAATCATTTTGAAAATGAATTTAAAACGATTTATAAAATACGTTTTGAACGGAAATCAACGAGATATAATATATATATATAATGGCCTGAATAGAACGCGCTGCGCCGCGGTAGTCCGCGAATTTCGACCATTGACTTCGAATGGATATTGCGGGAGATCCGACCGTCGGATTCTCCTAAAACCGGAACCGTTGGGTTCGTATCGAAAAGAGCTTTCTAATGAATATTGGAGATTTGAAATCTAACAGTTGGATTTGGAATTATGTCCAAATCAAATTTGGAAAAGGTCGTTGTAAGTGCAGTTCGATGGCCGTTGATGGAAATCGACTGTATGGGCCTTGATAAAATTATTAAAAATAGTAATAATTTGTGTAAAATCATAAGAAATGATTTGGGAAGAATTGGGATGAAAAACTCCATATTTGAAAAGATAAAAATAGATTTTTATCGAAATGAACTAGTTTTGAACTAGAATAATAATTTATTTATTTTTAAATAAATAGATTGGATTTGAAAGGGTTTTAAAAGTAACCAGAAGTTTCAATAATGGAATTGGAATGGATTTGAGTCGAAATTGTCTTCGGAATATTTCGATGTTGGATTTCGTGATGATACGGATATTTTTATGGGAATTTGAAAGATATATTAATATCATTATTTCCAATACGATATTTTTGTTGGTTGTAGAATTTGATATTGAATATAAGCCGGTATATTTTTTATTCAGAGCCTTGTATTTAATATCAAATGGGATTTGGGTTTGTCGTGAATGGTGTCTTCATTAACACTTTTCTTGAACCCAGTTGAGAAAAAGATTAAATCTTTTATTTAGATTTAATAAAGTGTACCAATTAAATGGTATTTAATTGGAATTGAATTTGAATTGATTTTTGGGTTTATCGTGAACGGTGTTTTAAATAAACTTGTTCTTTAACCCGATATTTAATGGAATGTGATTTTGGGTTGTCGTGAACGGTATCTTCAATAATACTGTTCTTAGACCCAACGGAGTTAAGAAAATCAAAAACTAACTAGAGATTAGTTAAGTTGAATGGTTTCCTGGGTATTGATCTGATATTAGTTTCGGCCTTCGGGGTTAATATTTAGGGAATTTCTCACTTGCTAGTTTACGGTTAGGGACTGATTAAAATGTGATGTGATTTTGGGGTTTATCGTGAACCGTGTTTTAAATGACATCGGTTCTTTAACCCAGTTAAAGATTAAAACTAAGTGGAGTTTTAATGAATCATTAATTAGATTGAAAAGATCGAGAATGGAGTATCACTAGTTTTGCTCCAAGCGATAGTTAAATCTTTAATTAGATTTGAACGTGAAATAGTAATTGAATTTACCGATAATACCATGGTGTTAGATATGAAGTATTACCAGTTTTACTTCATGGGATAAATAGGTTGGGATTGGGAAATAGAATAAATGATTACTTCGGTGTGGTTCGCTAATCCATACTAGTTTGAATTGATATTCAAAAGAAGATTAAAGAATAAATTTAGAAGAATTTATCTTTGATAAAATTAATGGTAACCTTTCCCTAAGAATGTGAAATTTAGAAACTAACTGGAGATTAGTTAAGTTGAATGGTTTCCTGGGTATTGATCTGATGTTGGTTTTGGCCTTCGGGGTTAATATTTGGGGAATTGTTATCTTGCTAATTTACGGTTAGTGACTGATGAATTGGAATGAGGCGTATGTTGTGCTTGTGTAACACTTGTTTATTATATATGCGAGTTATTTGGAAAGACCGGGTTTATCCCATTCTGAATAATTGATTCGACGATGAGTCGAAGATGAAGACAGTGGTTGAAGACCGGAGGTCTTGACGTCGTTTGGATAATTACTGATGATTTTGATTGGGCCGTACACCCAAGAGGAGGGAATCAGTTAGTGATCGTCCAGACGTACTTGGAGATCGATGGATATGCGAGGTACAAGGTGCCTCCGGTTTCGTTCAGACCCAGAACGGACTTGTAAATGGACTGTGTGTCTGACATTGGTTATCATTCTGTGTGATTGATGGATATCGGTTGCATGGAGTGGTTTGCCTGTGTGGCATGCAAAGACGCAAATGATCAAGGCTTCTGTTGAAAAGTAGAGTCTTGTGGTTGATGATCAAAGCACAGCCTGTGTGGCATAGCTTTTTGTAGCGTTGATTCGTGAGCCTCACACCCCGGTAGTGGACCAGAAACGGGAGAGGACATCAGGGAGGGCATGCGTTTCCTTCTAGTTAGAAGTGGCGTCAGTGGTTTGACACGCCCTGATGAGTTTAACTTATGTGGTTGTTGCTATTGCGCGGCGCCTCGGATATATCAATGACTATGTGAAGCCGATGGAGTCATTTGTTGGCTCATTTATGCCCCAAAGGGCGGGGAAACGTAGTGTTCAGGCATAATAATCCACATCGGTGGACCGGCCCTGACGATCCAAAGGTCACTCGAGCTCTGACCTGAGGGGCGGACTAGAGGCTCTCGAATCGGTAAGGACTATCTTTTGACTTGGTTCACAAATGGAAATCCAACTTCCAATACGTGACAATTGCGGTTTTGATTGTATACCTATACATGGCGACATAGTGGTATGGGACATTCATGCCGCCTATGATTGATACTTATGATTGTATATAAAATCAGAAACTAACTGGAAACGAGCTAAGATGGGTGGTTTTCTGGGTATTGGTCTGATGTTGGTTTCGGCCTTCGGGGTTAATACTTAGGGAATCGTTCTCTTACTAATTTACAGTTGGAGTCTGATTAAGAATCAAAACATGAAATTTAGCGTATCAAGCATTCTTTGGCTATTATAAGGTAAAAACCCTATCCTCCGGCTTGCGTTGCATTGTGTGATGGGACCTGGGTCTTATAATAGCTTCATTTTTCTTTATTTAGCATTGCGCTGTTTGTTTTATGCACTAGTATTCTTGGGAGGAAACTCGTTTCGTGTTATACGGCGTGGCCCCTTGATTTACCTAACTTTAAAATAAAGATTAATAACTGTTTTAGTTCTCACACCAGTCATATGACTGACCTGGAGTTTATTGTTTTAACCTAAACTCTGGGTGCCCTTATTTTGACACGGGTAGCTAGTAGTTTGGTTTTGCAGATTTATATTCACAGGATTCTGATTTACAGCTGGAACGATACTCGGAAAGCTCTGTATCCGTGTATTTCTTCTAGTTGTGTATTGTATTATTTTCCGCTGCTATGTAATGTATTGTAATATCTGATATTTTCTATGTAATATTTATTTATACTCTGTATATTCTTGTATTCTGATGGAATTGTTGTAATATACAATGAAATGTTCTTCTGTTTGCGTCCGAATTTGTCGTGTTCTCAAAACAATCAGGAGTTTCGAACGGTCTTGCTTGGTTTAGCGACTAATTCAGATCGAGCGAAATTTCTGGTCGTCTCAAATGCACTTTTATTTAATTCTTTATTTTCATCTATTTCCATTTTTCATCCGTAATTTTTCCATATAGACTCTGCTCGCGGAGTTCCAAACGTGAAAGTTGATCAGAATTCTGTTAACACAATACCGTGAGTTTTTTGGTCGAAATTTCAACATCTGCACAAATTCCATTTATAGAAACTAATTAAATTTAAATTTAACTAACGTTAGATTTCAGAGTGTTACATTCTTCCCTCTTTAAAAGAAATTTCATCCCAAAATTTTACCATTGACTAAGTCATCGTGTTGGCACCTATAAACTGCATAGTCAATTTGTGTACAACCAGTTTTGCGACTAAATGTGCGCATGTGCACAGTGTACATAATGAGTCACTACAATAAAAAAATGTTTATATGCATTCATAATGGTTCTAAATCGGATCCTCATATACGTATGCACTTTATTTTGAAAACATTTCTTAAAATATGATGTAAACATTCTAAAATATACTTCCAGTTCTACATGTATACAATTTTTGAAAATTATTTTTCATCCAAAGCCTTCACACGACAACAAATAGAAGTATGAAACAACAAATTTTACATCCAAATCCTAACATTCAAAATGACAACGCATCTAAAATCGCTTTCGATTATTTTCTCCTATGCCGGGAAAAGGGATTCAAGTGGGGTATTTAACATTCTTACCACTTTAGAATCTTCATATTATTCCGGCTCTACCATGGAACTTTACCTCAAATCTCCCAAAATATTCCAAAATTTCCATATGTAAAATGCATAAGAAGACTTATAATTAAGCTTTTAAACGTAAATGATTTAACAAATAACCCATGCACATCGTCCATAAGGTATAGAAATCATGTTTCCGAAATTAAAACATTTTCCCCTCATTATCGTTAGCTTTTTAAACATATCGCCGCTCGTAATGCACCGCTAAATTCGCAAATCTAACTACCTAATATTTTCCCTATGCTTTACATGTGACCTTAAAAATCCCGGTTTAAAAAAATTACTTCTTAAAGTTGCACGTTACTTTGGAAAAATTTGCTTAAAACACACATTCTTTTCAACCATAAAAGATACATTTGAAAATTTTAAATTCAAAAAAAAAATCTGTTTCTTTCCTTCAAAATATTAGGAAAAGATTTCTAGAAATGTTTTTTTTGAAAATTAGGCGATTCATGTTACAATTCAACGTAAATGAAGGTCGGTTACTCGAAAAACGTGCAAACCAAAGCCAAACTAATCCTACCCAAAACATAAATTTTACCTTTTGAGGAGTAGATAAAAAAATTATCCCTGACAAAACAACCCTTAACCTATTCTACGCTAAAATTTACTATCCAAGAATCTATTCTTTCCAGCTCTAGGACAATTGTTAGTTAGATATAAATTATGATATTTCACTTCCAATTCAAATCATAAATAAACATAATATTTTCAAAAGATAGAAATTTCATAGCACCATCTTACAATTTAGGACAACGAACACTGATCATCACAAACAACCTCAAATGCTAATCAAAAAAGGAAAAGAACCAGTGCTAGAAATGGAAAAGATATGACAATGCTGAAACTCCAAAACATTGCATATACATCAAGAGACGGCTTATTCCATGGTAGAGCTCAAACCATTTCCATGATCTCTGACTAGTTGTATCATGACAGTTAAATGTTTAATCACATACTGCAGAAACTGCTGGTGTTGTTGAAGGTTTCCAATCATCATCTTTCAAAGAGAGGATTAATAATGACAAAAGGAACTACCTCAAAATTGCTTCCCACGAAGGTTCACTTAATATTGCCTAAAGATGAAAATGAATATATGAAAAAAAAGTGACTCCGTGAAGTAGAGCATAAGAACAAATTGAATCCAAGATGATGCGGCCTCAATTAATGCTGGTACCATCAACCATAGCAAAGATTAATTTTTGCATCATATAACAATTCTAGTCGTAATTGCCCGTCTAATTTAATGTGCTAAATGAGTCACACATCTACATGGGAATTAAACATAGATTATCCAACTCAAAAAACGACATCTAAGGAAAGAGATCAACTGCAAAATCTCCAAGCCAGTCAAACAAAAGATCATTTATGTCTACGTACAATACAGATGGCTCTATAATCTCCATAATCTCCATGAGGTTCTGCTCAAAAAGACCATCACGAGATAGCTAAATTTTCACCTTTGAAAAAACATATTCCTTCACTACAAATTCACTCCAATAAAACATTGCCAAAGGCAATTGCAGCATGACGACAACCCCATTCAAAATTTTGAAGTAAAGGACCAGTGCAAATTCTACTGCTACGACTAATTCTTTCAGCCTTAAAACGATGTAACCTTATACTCATTTTGACTCAACCAATCAGTCTCTAGGGATGAGACCTAAATGGCACGAGGAAGATCAGATAGCACTACTAGGTGTGATGGGCTAAGAAATGATTGGAGGGGAGGAAGTGGGTATAGATCTAACTTGAAAATTAGCATGAACAAGGGGGAGATGAGGTGGTTACAAAGTAAGAAAGGAGAATAAATATATGGTTTGGTTAGACGAGGATGGAAGAATGAAAGGAAGAAGTTTAGGGAGGGAATTTGGACCAGCTTTTACGGTTGAGTCCTAGGTTCGAGTTGTACCATAACCCATTAACTAGTTGACCACCCTAGATATTTTGCTAAACGATGAACTGTCGAATGAATTAGACATAGGTTGGACTTAGACCCTGTTATGGCCGGATATAAATATTAATCGTTCTGTGTCATCTCCTATGATTTGATGCGATCCAAAAAAAAGTACTTGCCATGGCAGTACTGTACGTCGTTGTATAATTCCAACCATCCTCCAAAGATTTGAAGTAGTCTCAACAAAAGGCTGCGACCGACCACACAACATCTAAAAAATACCTGAAAACATTTCATTTAGTATCCGATATTAAACTTATATGAAATTATCCCTTTATCTAGTTGACGGGTCAAACATAAATTTAAGAAGAAATTACTTCAACGTAGATAAAAAAGTCTTAACCCATTCGAGAGAAAAAATAGAAATCCTTTTCGAAATTCAACTTTATTTACAAACTCAAGATCTTGTGTGATACATATTTATTATATTATTATTTCTTTCGAAACCAATCTCGTTTTGTTTGAAAAGTATTTTTTTAGAAAATTAATTTAAAACCTTTGAAACTTTCTCTTTTTAATAGAAGTTTAGAATAAATTTTCTCCTAACCGTAACACTAAGAAACTCAATTGAATTTTTTAGAATACTCGGCTTGCCATAACAAGGTACTAAGTGAACATACCACATTAATGCGCTTTCATATTAATACGACGTATTAATATGAATTTCCCGTTTTCTTAAGACCAAGAAAATGATTGAAACTAGATCTGTCTAAACAATAATCAAAATTACGACTATCTCAGGCGTAGCTAGTTTTTCATCCAACCCTAAATCTCAAATTCACAGGATTTTACCATATGTCGTCCTTATGCTCTTCAAAACAACTGCCAAACACAACATGGGGTAAATTCGGGTTGGCAAAAAATTCGAACTTTAAAAATCTCCAACTCATAATCATTTGGTCCACTCCTAAAAGGTAGGACTGCGACTATGTCAATGTAAATTTATTTAGAGTTAGGCACCAAAAATCCAAAAGAAAATAGAAAGAAAGCTTTAATACATTCTCTCACTAAATCCTAATTTATTAATCCCTCCAATCGCTTAAACCTAAGCTCTGATACCATTTTTAACAACCTAAACTTTTCTAAGCCCGAATTTTGACAAAATCAAAACGCAAACACACTCAAGCATATATTGTGTACATCTTGTACCTGAAAATAATGAGCATGAGCATAAGCAAATATAATAAAACTAAACTCACAGCGGAACCAAGATAGGGTAATAAGTATTGACCATGACAACTATCTTAATAGTGAATCGCCACATCAATATTAAGCATGAGAGAACAAGAATGGAAAACAAAACAGGATCACTTCTAAGAGTCTGTTTCCCTAAGGTTAACTTGAGATTTGTTATGAGGATGGGGTCAGAAAAACAAGTACTAATGAGTAAAAAGTGTATAAAACTACCCACAATGTACAAATATATCCAGTTTGGTTTCACCTAAATTATGTGGCTAATAATGTTAGGGACCCTAGCCCAGACTTGCAAAGTTACGCACAATGATTAACTACCATACCCAAGATAGCACTTCTCAAAGATAGGTTATTAAATCCTAAGATAGAACCTTTACGCATAAATAAAGCCTTTAAACCACACCCTAAAACTAAATATCTAAGAGGTGATTTTTCTAACCACTTACGATCTCACTAAATCAAAAAAAAGGTCCTATAGCCAATTGAGACCTCAGCCAAAATGTAATATAGATATCAAAGGTGGATTCCTATTATCACTTGATGCCTTAATATGTGGTTTCCTAACCCACCAGCATAAATTAGAGGCTACTAGCTACTGTCGTCTAACTACTGATTAAGTGTGACACCCCACGTCCGTTAATGTCACTCACAAAGGGAATGCATTAAGTTTCGTGAAGCATTATAGTAATTAGAACAGAAATATTACAAGACAGACATATAAAATAACAACGGAATAAAAACTTTATTTATTATGTTCTAAAGAGAAAATACGTATAAAATCACATGTAGGGAAGATTATACATAAAAGTGGATATACAAATATATGTGTGCATGTATATGTAAATATATACATATATATGTGCAATATATATATGTACACACACAAAGGAGAAATTCAAAATAAACCTACAACCAACGAAAATAGGTAAGAACTAAATAACGGCATAACGCCGTTTGAATTTTGAAAATGAAATAAAAGTTATGCGTATATATATACATGTAAAATGGGCATTTAAAGTTTTGTATGCATATAAGGAGGTTATTATAAATATAATATATAAATAAATCAAAGAAAGTATAACGGCATACCAATCATACGTTTAAATTGAAAATGTTCAAACAATACACATCGTGCCTAAAACCGCGTGCAGGACCCGGGGGTTGACCTAGGGGCCGACACACCCAAGGGGGGTCAACCCTGGGGTCAACCCACCCCAGATCCGAGCAGATTCATTCGATGAATCTGGACTGTTTTTCAAACCATATTCGTTGCTGACTCAGCGCTGCATGTACGATAAGATCTTGAACACCTATAAATAGGCTAACAGAGCCTAACCTAAATCTCGTATTTTCTGAGAGGCTGCCTAATCTTTTCCATTCTTCTTCCTCCTCAAATCTCTTCAAAAAATAGAATAAATAGTCTAAGAAAATTTTGATTTAAGATCCGGAGGAAATGAATGTATATTTGCGAATGGGTGTTCAGTATTTTGTTCGAAGTAAGGTAAATTCTTGGATCGTGTCAATTTAAATTTCTCCTCTTTCTTCCCTTTTGCTTTTAGTTGAGAATTGTGGATCCATGGTTATTTAGGTTCTAGATTCAATTAGGAGAACAATGAAATGCTAGATCTGGACCAAATTATGAATTGGAAAGCAATTAGGTGAGTGGATTTAAGTTATACATATTTATCGTTTGACATTCCTTGTTAATATGCATAGTAAATCTGCTGAAATGTAAAACTGCTGAAATGTATAAACTTATTAAAATATGTGGAAATGATTATTGTTGTATACATACATGTTTTAATAACTTGTTGGGTACTATAAGTTAAGTTACAGTGAAATTGGGATAATTACATGTTAATTTGTGGCATATTATTTACTTGAACCCTTAACTGTAAGAACTTGGATGGTTACACGTTAATTTGTTAGATTGGAATAATTACATGATTGGATGATTGCATGTTATTCTTTTAAAATGGAGTTAATTACAGGTTAGGAGGAACATGCGACATGATAATCAGTTAAAATGGACTTAATATGATATCAAGTATGACATGTAAAAATAGATTAAAGTAAAATTTGGAAAAATGAATAGGCCTAAATTTACAGTAAATAGAAAACTGTATCTGCACTTAGACATGAGGTTAAATTCAACTTGTGGTAAAAGTCTACCTGGAACCGCTCGACAAATCCAACATCCACAAGTGGTTAATTTAATATGAGGGGTCTAGTGCATAAATATACATATAACGGTGCTAAGACATGAGGTTAAGTCCAATTTGTGGTAGAAGTCTATCCGGAACCGCCCGACAAATCCAACATCCACAAATGGTCATCTTAATGCGAGAGGTCTGGTACATAAACATATATACGAATATATGTATATAACAGGGTAGAAATGAATGACACTAATTGTAATTAATAGAAATGAATGAAAGTTACAACAGTAAAAGAATTGGAATGAAAGGGGAATGATATTAACCTATTATAATTAATTATGAAAATGTTAGATAATAAGTAGGCTTGTCCTAGGGACAAGTGAAAATTATAACTAAGATTACAATAAATGATAGGGGGAATGAGATAACATATAATGAGATAAGTTGTACTTAATTACAAATTAAGTAATCTGTAAATCTGGAAACTTGAAACCTGTTGTTTGTAATAAGTAGAGAAAAGAGGGGAAAATTTATGAAATGCAATAAGTTAAACTTAATTATAACCCGAGAATCTGAATCCTGCTGATAAGAATAACATGTTAAAGGCTCATTAATGAACTTAAATGGGTTAAATTATATAACTAAGATTAATAAGCACGCGGCTTCCTGGGACATGGAGGGTACTCCTAGTAGTCCCATGTGCAGCGACAATGCTTAGGCTGTGCTCGCAGGGGTTGTTTCTGCGCGTTACTACACAGTGAGTATACCCTGATTGCCACGATAGTGGGCAATCAGAAGGATGTAGTGTGGCTTAGGTGATTCGATGATCTTTTTGCTTGTTGACTAGGAAGGTTACGACCACTTCTGTTTTCCTTTGGCGGATCTAACCATCTGTTTGATAGTAGTCGTTGGGTACCAACCATCGACAGTCAGCGTGATACGTGATGCGTGATGTGGAAGGATAGAAAGCTAAACCAAAAGACCACGAACCTTTTACCATCAAGGCTTGGGTGAGAGACATGCCAATTAGGATTTGTTATTTGTTGTTTTCTCTAGGGCCACGTCACTAGCTCTCACTTCTGTTTGTCTTTCACTAGTTGAGGGAGGGGTCAGGTGGGACCATAGCCACTGTGAAAATGCAGACCATAACATCTGTGTATACAGATATCTGAAAAAGGTCCTGACCGAGTTCCATGTTTCGGATATCGCCCTGTCACAGAACTCGGTGCACAGTAAATAATGTTTTCACCAAAAAATGGTTCAAACACCAATGGTACATGAACTGTACTTCACCAATGTGGTTAGCAAGTAAATGGAGTCGCGATCAACAAAGTTTAGAAGTAAAAATGCGAGTAAAGTAAAATCGAGAGATTATTTTAGAGTGGTTCGGCCCTAAGCTAGGCCTACATCCACTATGAAGGTAGCTTTCATTATCATGACAATGATTACAAGGCATAAATCACTCTTTGTACATACATCTTCCTTCTCTTACAACATATTCTCTCTCTCATACAGATCTCACTTAGATTCACGGAATTCAATGGAGAAATGTAAGACCAGCGGAGGAGAAGGAGAATGTCCTTGTTTGAGAGGAGGAGGAAGAAGAGTCTTCAATATCTTTGCCACTTAGATGATCTCCATGGATCCATAGCCAAAAACGGATGAAAGATCTTCAAATGGAGATGATGATGGTGGTTGGAATGCTAAGGAATGGTGGAAGGAAGAATTTGACAGCACTTCATGGCAACAAGCAGTCGATCCCCTTTGTGGTGGAAGCCATGGCCTATTTATAGGTGAGCTCCCCTGAGGAAATGAGCTGAAATTCATATATGCAGGCTGCGGGTCGCTCGTCCTATTAATAAAAATGCTACCGCCTAGTTGTAGATAACTAGCGACAGCTGTATCCAGTTGTCTTCGTGTAAGCGAGCTCTAGGCGTGCGAGCGGGTTGATCAGGTGAACGGATGCTGAGTATACGATCGATCGATCAAGGTTTGTAGAGCAGATATAAGTGCGACCATTCAGGAGGTGATATTTGATAGACCGAAAGGTAGCATCTAATTGAAGCATTAGTTACTGATTAAGGAATGAGCGAGCGCTTAGGTTGCAATTTATAAACAGACACATGATGCGCGTGCGGCCCCTGGTATCTTCTGGTTTCTTGCCCAGGAGACATATACGACCGATCAGGGTAGTATGAATGAACGACTGTAGAGAGGGATGTGTGACGACATCAATTCTACTTCTTTTCCTGCATGATCGACCTCTTTGATATGGGAACGAGTGACTGGGTAGAAGAACGGGTGACCTCTTTGCACGGTCAAGCTATGCTGCATGGCCGACCCCGGTTGTGTTGAGTGGACGCTCTAACTTTTTTGATAGGCAGAGCAAGCTATCCTTATGTGTGAGTGGTCTGCCAAGATGTTCAAGTTGTGTTATGCCCAAGTTTCCTGATGTTCGAGCGACTTACTTGAGGTAGGATCAAGTTACTTGATGCGAGCGACCGACTTTTTCTACGAATGGTCGTTCCCATATGCCATGCTTGACCTACGTTATGTGCGAATGACTTTTTTGTGCGTGAACGACCTTGGTATGTCTAATTGGAGTATGAGTGCGTGAGCTTTAAGGGTGCTCGTAGATTTAATCATCCAATGTGTGTATGATTCTTAAGGGTAAACATTTCCCTCTCAGAGTTTGTAATTTTTAATTCTTAAAGATTACATGCTTCGAAATAATGAGATGTTATACCATTTGATGGATTAAGTCTAGTTACTTATAAGAAGGTCGCGCTTGTCAATGGTTCATACTTGTACAACATCAAATGTCCTTATGGTTGCTCGTACAAAGACAAAACTGGTTGGATTAGGATTCGTTCGCCTACTCAGTATAGTTGAGCGAGCGGGATGATGTGTCACTTTTGGTCTGTCGTGCCTCTTAATCTTTCTCTTACTTTATATACCACCTCCTTGTTTTCTTGTCTTTTATTCCTCTTTGAAGAAGCTTTTAATGGTGGCGTTGCCCTAGAGAATCT
This sequence comes from Allium sativum, assembly GCA_030737875.1. NCBI lineage: Eukaryota > Viridiplantae > Streptophyta > Magnoliopsida > Asparagales > Amaryllidaceae > Allium > Allium sativum. The sequence goes on along the minus strand of CM060916.1, from coordinate 603,550,025 downwards.
TGCCACTCCAACTCTTTTCAAACTTTAATCGTATTAGCCCTTCGAAGTTCTATCTTGTGATCGTGCTTGATATTCTCAACAAAGCTCTACCGCTTCAAGATTGATCGAAGTAACTCACTCTTAAATTTGAGGCCATGCGCTTGTTTGTAGATAAGTTAACCTTGCTTTGGTTTAATTTGAAGTGTGAGTTCGAGAACCCTAGGTATAATCTGAAGAGTCAGAATATTAACCGAGATCTTTCCCTTACGGGATTTTTTGGAAATTTTGGGTTGATTTGTAATGTTGCAGGATTTCTTATGTAACCATTTTGTTTGTTGAATACGTACGACGTTTTGGAGTCCTGATGCCCGTAAATTGCTTTCCAAAATGTTTCCAACATCCGTTTGTCACATACTTGCGTGGTGATGTTGTTTTTGGCATAGCTTTGTTGATTTTCACTTGAATTGGTGACAATTTTGCACTTGTACTGTGGAATTGAGAAATTTACTGTTTGCATTTGTTTTGACCCTATACTCGGTCCGAAAAATTTTCCCCCTTCTTTTTGTTGTTGTTGTCATTCATACTCGTGTTCACCCTCTACGATCGCTCAATACTTAATTTGACAAGGGTCGTCCCTGCCTATCTTTTATGCGGGGTTTGTAATGAACGAGCCTGTTGTGATCGAATATTAGTGACCACCTTGAGTCGAGCTTAAGCGAACGACATGATCTGACCATGCGCGACCAAGCCAAGGTTGATGGGGCATAGATCTGGTTATACGTGCGAGCGGGTCAGAGCGAGCAGTTAGGAGTTGCGCGACCGGACAGACTTGGGTAATCCATGTTTAAACCTGGTCGGTTTTGCTTTTACTCGACCTATAGGGGTCGGTTGTACATGACCTTGTTTTTGCTTTGACATGTTCAACTTCTGCTATTTTGGTCATGCTTGACCTATCCCGACACTAAGGCTTTTATTTGATTGCTGAGTATTTTGGTAGTACTAATTTTTAGTAACATAACTTTTATTGATGTAGAAATGCTAACTTGCCATCAATTACAACAGAATCTTAAGGACCAAACTATGTCTGATAGAGCTGGAAATTATGACTGAATTGCTGAAACTACATCGGGGACTGTTCCCCGAATGAATCAAAACTTTCCTAAGCCTCGTGCTCTTTCCACGGTACCTTATGAGAGGCACAGACGAAACTTTCTTTTAGCTCGTTTCAACAGCTATGCAACCAGTTTGAAATTTCATAAAAGGAAGAAGCCAGGTTGCCGAGGAAGGGTGAATTTGTGGATGTTCCCCCAATGGGATATGTCGTCATTAACCGCGGTATGCTGATGAGCGGGGCGATCCCTCCTTTTAATCCCTATCAAGAGATGATTCTCAAGAACTTAGCTATTGGCCCGCGTCAATTGCACCCAAATGGTTATGCCGTTTTATTGAGCCTTTAAATACTTTTCATGAGAGAGAAACGACGTGCGCCTTCATTTGAAGATATATGCTTTGTATATTCTTTTAAGAGTCTCAACTCCCCTCAATTATTTTTGTTGAAAGTCTGGGCTCCAAGATAATTACTGGTTTAGTAGAAAGCATTCAAGGATTTCCGAACCAGTATTTCTTTTTCCGATGCCCTAGCAGCTTCTACAGTTTTTGGATGGAAGGAAGTGAGTGTCTTTATCTCTCAATGCATTATTTCCCTTTCCTCTTTATCTTATTACCTAATTCTTTTGCTATGTTACAGCACTTCCTGACCAAAGTACCGCCTTTGATCAAGACCTCTATAATTCTTTATTGGCTGTTAAAGAGGGCGAAAGAAACAGGAAATTCTTGATCATAGAAGAGCTCCTTCGTCAATATAACTTACTTCCCCCTTCGGCGGTGGATTCTTCTGGCAAGAAAGGCGCTGTAAGCAGGTCCCCGGCAAAAAAGGCCTCAAAGAAGCACTCCAATCCTGCAGAAAGCGGTAAAACACCTCATGAATCCAAGTTGGTTTCAGTAAAAAGGGCGGTGTTTAAACGCCGTAAGGGTAAGAATCCCATGATTTTGTCTGATCAGATTGAGGAGGGTATTCCTTCAGGTTCCATAGAGGAAAATAGTCAGGATAATGCAAGTGAAACTTCTTCGAAAACTGTTTCAGATCCGACTAATGAGAATGAGCAGTTTGATGAAGCTGGAGTGACTTCTAAGGAAGTTTTGGATACCAATGCAACTGATGAAAATCTTGTTATTTGGGATAATCAAGAAGAGGGTAGTTCAGAAACTTTTAAGGATATTGGTGTCCTTGATTTGGCTAAAGACTTTATTCAAGGTGATACTGTTGTTCAAATATTTAAACCCCGGATCTTAAATACAGGAATTCTCAAAACTCTCGTTTCTAGGTCAGGAAAATATCTCACAAATTAAGGGATTGCCTTAGAACCACCATTTAAGATTGATTCGTAAATACATGTATACTTAGCACATTTCCTTTCTTATGTCATAGATTCTCGACGCTTTAGCTCTTTTTTATCTTGTTCTAGTACTCTCAAATTTAAGCATTAAGATCTTCCTTTTTCTTTTCTTTTTTCAAATTCAGGGATGAAAACTTCTTTATCAAACATCTTTACCCAACAGGCTGGTCTTGTTAGCCCACAAAATCTTTTACAATCATGTCTTTCTCGCTGCTCGAAGCATTCCTAATTACCTTTAGATCCTCTGCCCGAGCATACTCCCGAGCCTTCGTTGACTGATCAACGGAAGAAAAGGAAGCATGATCATTTAAAGATATTTGATAAAGGTGCTAAGGGCGAGGGGAGGCATTCGAAGGAGGCTAAGAAGAAGAGAGACAGTGATGAACGACGTGAGGACGAGCCCCTGGAACATCATAAATCAACCAAGTTCTCAAACCCTGATCCCCTTATTTCTCTGGAACAACCCTTTGTGGCTTCTCAATCTATTATCCCAACTTCTAGTCAGATCCAGGTGATTCTCGATAGGCCTCCTTACAAAATTGTACCTAGTAATTCCATGCTGAAGGGTCGATTTGGAGGTTGGGATTTGAGAGGAATGAGCTTTAACCTAGATTTACACCCCGACGATAGGCAAAATGGGGTTGAATAATTGAGCACTATAAAGGGCTGTATGACTACCCAACTTGATATTGCCAAGAGCCAACTTGAAATACAGTTAGACAAGGCCATGAGCAATATTGATAGACAATTAGAGCATTGGACCAAATTTGGCTATGAGTTTCAAAGGTTGAATGCCTGACACCTTGAGCGTATTGAACTTCTTGAAAATGATAAGGTCAGACTGGCCTACATGATTAAATCTCAAGAATCCGAAATTGCCTCTTTAAAATATGGAGATAGTACGATGAGCAACTTAGAAAGTGAAAATGAAAAGCTTAAGTGAGAGATTGAGGCTACTAGAAAGTAAGTTCACAACGCTCAATATGCTCGAGAATCGGCTGAATCTCAACTGGCTTTGGAAAAGCAAACTTCAGCTTCTCATCAATAGGAGAAGATAATTCTTGAGGAAAAGATTGTTTCTCAAAGCAAAACTCTTGAAATTCTGGAGGAAGATGAAACAAAGATAACCAGCGCTCTTGAACAAGCCAAGGTTAAAACTGACAAAACTTTGTTACAAATTTTATGTTTATAGTGTCATAAATCGTGGAAATTTGAGCTTTCTGAATATGGACTTTCCCCGGACCTTGGCTCTTGTCTGGGATTAATTACTTATATATTCCAACGGTGAAGAAGATGGCGCTCTCCAAGAGTCTCTCCTAGAAGTAAAGGATCGATATGCTTTGGCTGAGGGCAGGAAGATATTAACAGATATGCGAGCTCAATCCCTTGGGAAAAAGACCCCAGATGCTACTACAGCTGATACTTCCTCTTGTCCTACCAATGTTGAGGCCTCAAGTTATCAGATTTCTCCTGTAGGCCTCCGGAGATGGTAAGGAAAAATGATGATTCTTAGATCGGTTGTATATGCGAGTGCTAGTCCTCGCTCACTATTTTGTGCTTATATTGTTTGACTTTTGTGGCCCTGTGACTGGTTTGTACTTTGTTTTCTTTGGATAGTGTTTTCGCTTGTTGTACTGCGTCTTCTTATCCAGCTTTTGTTGTACACTTCCTGTTGCATTTGCATCACAGTATATATAGTTGTAACGAACTTATGATATGAAAAATTAGCATTGTCAATTTACTTTGATGTTATGGTTATGCCCACATTCCATAGTTCGTTACAATTTTAATAGGTTAAGAGCGATCATCTTATTCTAAATTCTCTTATTTATAGTTTGAATTCAGTTGCATTAATCGATTTATATTTGTTATACATTCACTCATATTCTCGACAACTTGGTAGCCCAAGCCCTTCGGGGATTGGGCATGGATGCATGCCTTTTGAAGAGGGTTATATAATGTATTCGACCATATTTCTCGCTAACCTGGTGGCCCAAGTCCTCGGAGATTCGATTAGCAACATACATATATATTTATTTAAAAACGTATTCAACCCCATTTCTCACTAACCTGGTGGCCCAAGTCCTTCGGAAACTGGTTTCGAATTCGTGGCTTTTATTGTATTTAGCCTCATTTCTCACAAACCTAGTGGCCCAAGTCCTTTGGAGATCGAGTTTGGGTACGAGGGTTGTTTTTTTTTAAAATGCATTTAACCCCATTTCTCGCTAACCTGGTGACACAAGTCCTTCAGAGATTGGGTTTAAATATGTTCCCCCGGGGAGGTCTTAGGTTTCAAATTTCGATCCAATTTTGATCCTGTTTGCTCTGTTTAATTCAGAATCAAAAAGGAATTTGTTGGATACCCCCTTTCGGTTAGGATTTATGTTAATGCCGGTCCTTCCAACTTGCATTGTAGGTCCTTCTAGCACTAGGACTGGTGCTTCCAGCTTAGTTTTGTTGGTCTTCCAACTGGTTGCCAGTCCTTCCGGCACTAGGACTGGTACTTCCAGCCTCTTGGTTTGTCGGTCCTTCCAACTTGATGCTTCATCCCAGGAGGCGGACGCTAGTTCCTCTTATCGAGTTTAACCTCGATTTAAATAGCTCGTGTCCTGCACCTGACAAGGTGCCTCTTTAATGGGATTTGCAATCTTTTAATTATGGGAAAAATCTTTTCAAACTGGGTTGCTTCCACCATTGCATCATTTTCAAAACTTGGTACCAATCCTTTTGTTGGACGCTTGTTAAAGGTTTGGTATTGTAATCCCCCTCCTTTCTAAGGAGGTGTTTTCTGTGATGAGAGGTGTAGCTTTCTGACTTGATGTTCATTTGAAGCGCTTTTCATCATTTGATCTTGGATAAGTTATTTCTTTGAGATTTGTAAAGTGGTGCGTTTATCCATCTTGCTTAATTTGCACGATGCTTTTGGGCACTTATCACTTGAGTTGACCTAACTAGGATTTTCTTGGAAAGCTTCTAGTTATTGGTTGGATTGTGAATGAGCGGTTGCCTCTACTATGCCTACATTTAAGAAATTGATTTTAGCAAGAGCAAACGAATGTATGATTTATATAAGCGAGTACTTTTGATTCATAAAACTATTGTTCGGTACAATGTGTGTAAATCATTCTAGATTGTTTACAAGAAAGCAGAACATGGCAAGAAGTAAAGTAAAGTAAAGTATAGACAGTGGAGGTCGCTTATTCTGAGCTGCGGTTGTCAAGTCATCATTAGCGGTTGTCAATCGATGATTGGTTGTAAATCAACAGGAGCTTGAGTTTTTTCATTTGATCCAGGGTGACTTGTGGAATCACTTTGCCCTTGGATAGCTAGAGCATTTTGAGGATTCCTCACATATTGTTGAAGCTAGTTTTTTCTGATGAGCTCCTCAATCAGGCTCTTCAGTTGTCGACATTTATTAGTGTTGTGGGATGGTTGGTTAACTTTCCGGAGTTAGCATGTTTCTCTATAATTTTTTGCGGTTTTACCTGGGGGGGAATGCCCGAGTCCTTTGTAGTGAAGTAGATCCTCTCTGGGGTTTCATTTAGGGGAGTCAATTCTGAATGTTTGAAGAACCATGCCTTCTTACGCATTTTGTCAGCCTTCCCTTTGTTTCCCCTCTTCTGCCTGGAGTCATTCTTTTGCTCAGCTTGGGCCTCGCTGCCTTTCCTTTCTTCAGTGGCATTGTTCCTACAATTCTCTGGGCAGTAGGTGGATTATCTTCCACGCTCTTATACTCCTTATCTTTCTTGTAAAACTTCTTTAAAGTTTTCGGTTTTTTCATTTTGAGCCCCTTCCCAAATTCCGATTTCTTATCAATAGTACCTTTTAAAATTACCAATAATGTGACGACCGCCCATAACCCCCGCACTATACAAGAGAAATAATGCGCTAAAAGGTGTGCAAGGCAGTCATGGACGATCATCAGAGTAGGTAAACACCAGCAGAACCTGTCGTAAATTCACAGCGCAAGGATAAAATATAATAAAACATATACAACGGGTACTAATAGTAAAGAAGAAACACTGGACTTTCATACAATCAGAAAGTAATATCCCATATAAGAGGATAACAACGGTAGTATTTGTACAATTTGCCTCACTACAACACTCATGAAAATAGCACACAGCGGAAACAAATACTAAATAGTAGTAAAGATAGTACGCCAGCTTCTTGGTCGCCTCCGAACAGCAACACCGTTCTCACTTAAGCTACATGTCACCTGCTACTTAGTCTGCCCATCCAACAACTGGATGAACAGCCCAAGGTAATAAGAGGAAACATAAAACCTTGAGTCAAACAACAGTCTTAATGAGCGATAAAACAGCTAAAAAACTTCAACAATAAAGTATATGAGAAGGGATATATAAGCATACTAATCTACCCACGACACCAGAGAAGAACTCAACCTTATCTTCCCCACATCGGATAGTGATAGCCTTTACTATAAACAATTCAATCATTCATTCAAGGAAACCAGAACACCCATTCAATCATGGAAAGCACTCATAACATCCAGATTATATAAGTCTCGCATAGACAACCCTAATCAAGTTTGACATTCCCGAAGCACTCTCCCCAGAGGCCTAAACCAATATCAGTTAAGCACTCAAAGAACATCTCCCTCGACTTTGGATAACCCATGTGATATAGTACAAATAGAACAACCAATCATCCATGACTGACTCTGACTATCACCGCCAATCCTGCTTTGAAACCACTGTTAATCGTATGATGGCCAACCTTGCTATATGTCAAGGGCTAATGGTAACCCCAGTTCTAGCATAAACTCAATATATCCAACCTTGACAATGTCCAACCTTGACAACTAAGCCTTTCAATGATACCCAAGGTACTCGACTAGCAACCTTCCAGTCTATTGGGTGCCCCCATTGTACCCCTGCTTTGAGCCTGCTAGAACTTACGACAACGATGACTTCTCGACCTTCGCATCTCTAGTCATCCAACCTTAATGACATTTCATAGCTCAAGCAACCTTCTCGAGCAACCATTATCCACCAACTCACAACCTTTGAGTTGCCACCTCATTCGTTGTTCCGCCTTGATAAACGAACACATTCAACACTTCGAACCTTCCTACTTGAATTTACTTCAAAGTCACATCATCACCGAGCCAATTACACCAAATCTGAGTCGTACTCGAAAAACATACTTTTTCAGAAACTGACCTGTTGGAAACAAACCATAGCATCATCACTATCAACCACAGCGTTTAAAAGCGCTGTTAAAAACATGACGATCCGCCCTCTTTCAGATCGACCTGATCCAAACTAGGCCGACTCGATCCAGCGCCCTTCTGGCTTCAAACTCGACTGATCCAACCAACACGACCGACCCGATCCAATCACCTATATGACCGACCCGATCCAAATATGACCCGGTCCAAATATGACCCAATCCGAATATGACACGTTCTGAATATGACCCGATCTGCTCCTGTCCGATCCAACTTCGTTTCAATCCGACTTTTCTAGTCGATTCAACCTATGGCCGAGTCAATTTCTGGCCGATTCAACCTATGGTCGAGTCAATTTCGGCATATTACAATTCAACTCTGATTTCGACCAAAACATCGCCAAACGACGAATCCGACGAAACCGACACTACCAAAATCATCAAACACAATCATAAACGTATCATAATATTACTAGCCACATGAATATGACGATTACCATAAAAATGATGTAAATCTCACCAAAAACCATTAAAATGAACATATGATCAAAATGAGAGGTCTAACTGACACAAACATGTAAAATGACATGAAATTAACAAGTAAAACTTGTTAGATTAGATCATAGGGTGATGCATATGAAAATGAACTTGTAAAAATCTATGGTAAAACATCCCAATTTGATGAGAAACATGCACAAACACTCATATACTTCATTGCATTCATGTGAGAGATGTAAATAACTCACCGAATTGCCGAAACAATCTAAAACAATAGAAATAAGAATCCAGACAGCGAGCACCCCGAATCAAACCCCTCGATCCGATGAATTCACCTTTGAAATGATGTAGATCTTTCCTTGAATGGTGTAGATCTTGCCTTGAATGGCGTAGATCTTCGATTTCCTCCCTTAGATTTGGATTTTTAATGGTGGAAAGGTGTAGGAGGAAGAAGGAGATCAATGCCTCCAAATGAGAGAATGGGAAAATGTAAATCTTTTCCCTCCACTCTCACCCCTACTTATAGGATACCACTAAGGCTCCAAAACCTGAATAGCCAACTAAAAAACCTTAAAACAGCGATTTCTCCCAAACCGCTAAGCCAAATCCTTAATGTAACCACTCTACGGAAAGGCAATCATCAATTCCTTTCCAACGGCACAGGTCTCACCCTCTAATTCGACCTGAGTCAAAAGTTAAGCACTACATCAAGTTGACAGGGGCAAAATGGTCGCAAACAAAATCGGTAAAAATTATGGACATGTCTCACATCCCCATAAACAACATATTAAAAGATGAGAATGATCTAACCCTAAGAGAATGAAATAAAAATATTTTACGGTCTCTCGATACGTAAAATGCGGGTTGTTACAAATAAGTACCAAGGTTCTAGTTCTATGACTTCGGCTGCCGCAGTGTGCAATCATGTAAGAAAAGCTTTGATGGTCTCTCCAGGCATTTGTTCCATTTTGCTAAGCGACATCACATCACTCACTTTGGTAGTTTATAGACAGAACTGGTCTTGGAATATTCTTGCCAAATCAGCAAATTGATCGACACATTTAGGCGGGAGTCTAGTGAACCATAGTGACGCCACACCTTCCAAACATACGGGGAAGTATAAGCATTTTATCCCGTCGGTAGCCCTAGCTCCATTCATGTGTTGATCATATTTGAACAGGAAGATGTTTGGATCTCCCGTCCCACTATATAGTGCTATTGTCGGAGGTGTGAACTTCTTAGGGAACTTTGCTTGTCGAATCCTTTTTGTGAATAGGTTCTTACTAGGCAAAAACTCCCACTCTTTTTCATCATCCTGACGAGCCATGTTCTCTTTCATTAATCGTTGGATCATATCTGAAATACGCTTCTTATCGCCGTTTCGTTCCATGGGGCAGACATCAATCCCTTTATTGGTATGACCACGATTCAAATCTTGATGTCCTATACCTCTTTTGGGAGGTTCCCCTTTGGTGGGACTTGGGGCGTTTTGAGTCACGTGCTTCTCGTCATGCCATGGCGCTTTTTCCTTAGAGTCTTCCACGCCGATCTCTCCCTCGTCTTCTACTGGGAAGTGGGATCGACTAGGGGTTGAGGCAGGAGAGTCCTCCCTTTCATCATCATTGGCCACAACTTTTGGAGATGGGGGATTGGCTCGAGTGTTAAGCAAAGCATCAAGTTTTTCCATCATCATTTTGGTTGTGGCATCCATTTTTTCATTCAAATCAGTTATAGATGTTTAATTCCTCTCGAGTTAAAAAGGGCCACGAGCAATCCTCTACGTCCAAATGGTTGGTGAGTGGAGAAATCTCGTTATTTATGACGTTGTTGTCTTCTTCGCCGACTTTGCTCACGGTCTTCTTGGATTTAGTCATGATCTCGGATAAAGCTTTTAATTTTGATGAAAGTTCGTCAATCGGTTTAGGTCGTAAATTTGTGGACTCTATAGTGGAAATAAGTTTAGAACTTCAATGGTAGACTATTAAGGTTGAGAGAAGCGTGAAGGGAGGAGATGCGAACATGGCCCCACGGTGGTCGCCAAATGTTTTCATCGAAAATGGCTCAAACACCAATGGTATGTGAACCATACTTCGCCAATGTGGTTAGAAAGTAAATGGAGCCGCGATCAACAAAGATTAGAAGTAAAAATGTGAGTAAAGTAAAACGGAGAGAAGATTTTAGAGTGGTTCGGCCCTAAGCTAAGCCTACATCCACTATGAAGGTAGCTTTCATTATCATGACAATGATTACAAGGCATAAAATCACTCTTTGTACATACATCTTCCTTCTCTTACAACATATTCTTTCTCTCTCTCATATAGATCTCACTTAGATTCACGGAATTCAATGGAGAAATGTAGGACTAGTGGAGGAAAAGGAGAATGTCCTTGTTTGAAAGGAGGAGGAAGGAGAGTCTTCAATCTCTTTTCCACTTAGATGATCTCCATGGATCCATAGCCAAAAATGGATGAAAGATCTTCAAATGGAGATGATGATGGTGGTTGGAATGCTAAGGAATGGTGGAAGGAAGAATTAGACAACACTTCGTGGCGGCAAGCAGTCGATCCCCTTTGTGTTCGAAGCCATGGCCTATTTATAGGTGAGCTCCCCTGAGGAAATGAGCTGAAATTCATATATGCAGGCTGCAGATCGCTCATCCTATTAATTATGAAAATGCCACTGCCTAGCTATAGCCAATTAGCGACAGCTGTATCCATTTGTCTTCGTGTGAGCGAGCTCTATGCGTGCGAGCAGGCTGATCAGGTGAACGGATGCTGAGTATATGGGCGACCGATCAGGGCTTGTAGAGAAGATATAAGCGTGACCATTCAGGAGTTAATATCTGATCGACCAGAAGGTAGATCCTGATTGAAGCATTTGTAACTGATTGAGGAATGAGCGAGTGCTGAGGTTACAATTTACAAATAGACACAAGATGCGTGTGCGACCCTTGGTATCTTCGGGTTTCTTGCCCAAGAGACATGTACGACCGATCAGGTTAGTATGAACAAACGACTGTAGAGAGGGATGTGTGACCGACATCAATTCTACTTCTTTTCCTGCATGATCGACCTCTTTGATATAGGAATGAGTGACTGGGCAGAAGAAGAACGGGTGACTTCTTTGCACGGTCAAGTTATGTTGTATATGGCCGACCGCAGTTGTGTTGAGCGGACGCTCTAACCGTTTTGATAGGCGGAGCAAGCTATTCTTATGTGCGAGCGGTCTGCCAAGGTGTTCAAGTTGGGTTGTGCCCAAGTTTCCTGATGTTCGAGCGACTTACTTGAGGTAGGATCAAGTTATTTGATGCGAGCGACCGACTTCTTCTATGAATGGTCGTTCCCATATGCCATGCTTGACCTCCATTACGTACGAACGACTTTGTTGCGTGCAAACGACCTTGGTATGTCTGATTGGATTATGAGTGCGTGAGCTTTAAGGGTGCTCGTAGATTTAATCATCCAATGTGTGTATGATTCTTAAGGGATAAACAGATAATATGTGCGGATAAATGCATACCATTTCCGGATGGTGTATCATATAGGTCGAGGTATCGAGTATGATTAACGATACATATGTGAGAAAATCTAGATACATGTGTGTCTGCTCTGGGTGGTGTATCATAGATTTTAGGGCATTACTCTGTGACGTAATCTGATACGATCGAAGGTGGCAGTCCGTACGCTTACGTAGCATGGTGATGGAGGTACTATGCGGAACGTAGTGTTGTTATACATAGATCCATACGTCGTTCCGGCGTAGGATGAGGGACTGTGTATATTTTTGGCTTTACAGCGAAGAACGTGTGAGTGGGGTACCATGGGGTGTACCTTAATGTTAGGGGTAGCTACATGTATACTGTATTAGGTTAATCCACTGGGAAGTAGATGGGCACGACGTGTGTGTGTGTGTAAGCCTTGAGTGTTGTTATCCCAAGTACCTTAATAAATAAGAAAATGTAACTGAATGGTATATGTAGGGTTATCGAAAATGTGTAGTTTAAATCCAGTCACCAGAACTTGTGTTCTGACCCCCTCCTCATAACATACTCGAAGGTTAGACTTGTGGCAGAGATATGATAGCTTTGGATACTGGCTAGGCAGTATTATTATCAGGGTAAGGCTATATTTTGATTATATTATATTTTATCCATTCCGCTGTGAGATGTTTTATGAGCTCTAATATATTTTATATCCCTGTCTTTTTTCAGGATACCAGACAAACCAACATGAGTTTCGATAGATCAGAATTTAGAATACGGGTTGTTACATCTGGTATCAATGCTTAGGTTTAGGACTCCTGTATAGATAATGAGTAATATTTGTATTTTTAAAATATAAATATATTATATATATCTAGATCCATAGAGGAAGCCACTATATTGGAAAAGCATAATATGGTAAAATTTGGGATATCTGTTGTACACTAAAGGAATGAACATGGAAATCTGAGACCCTTAGGTAATTTGAGTGGGAAGTGTACAATATACTTAGTATGAAAGAAAGGTGAATCCCATGTGTTAGTATTCCAGGTTAGTGGGTTTGGTAGTAAAACCTATAAATTGAAAAGGAGAAAAATGGATGAGGAATATATATAGTTGGAATTGACTTTGTGGGAGTGTCTAGAAAAGCCTAGGGACGTTGGAAACCACTTTGTGTCTAACCCTATTTTTTAACTTTTGAGAACTTGAAATTGTAAATGCTTTTGTAAGATGGTTTATGGTGTTTTCAAGTTTTGATCTTAAAAGTTAATGTTTTAAAAATATGTAAAGAAGTACACATTGGGTTTTGAAGTAAAATAAGGCACATTGGGTTTTGAAGTAAAATGTGGTATATTTTGGAAACTATGAATTCTTGTGAAAATTTTGTCTAAAATAAAATTCTCTCAGTAAAAGGTGCACATCATAGAGCATGTAAAGCTCGCTAGTTTTCATGTTATATGGTATGAAAAAGTGTTGCATTTTGTTGAAAGCTAAAATTTTTATTAAAGAAAGTTTTGAAATCTCTATTCTTTAACAATCATTTTTAATAAATTTTTTGACATAAAATTTTGTTTGGTGAACAAAACAAGTTGTAAAAATTATGAATAGAGTAGATGCTTTCACCTAATTGTAAGTAAGTTGTAAACCTGACTAAGTAATAGTTATCCTTGTCTACTCCGGTTTTGTAATTTGAAAAAAAATGTTTTACATTTTTATGAGATGATATGTTTTTATGGTTTGGCAAAAGTAAGTTTTGGTAAAGAAAATAAAGTTTTGATACTTTTAACTTTTGGAAGAAAAGTGAAATGAAAAGGCCAAACCGTGTTATAAAAAGTATGGAGTAGGTAAGGATTAGTGTCTAGGGAGGACGGGAAAAGTTTTGAGGCTATGAAGTAAATAGCGAGGATTATCTTGGAATAATGGTAAGTTCCCATAGAATGCGTAAGCATGGAAAAGCCTAGGGTGTTGCTTGGAAATGATTGTTGGTACACAGCCAGGATTAGAAGGCTTAACTTAAACTAAACTTAGATCAGAGGATTAAGTTAAATAAGCTAAGAAAAGAGTAATGGCACAACTAAAAAGGAAACAAAAAATTCAATAAAGCAACAAGTATGACAGTTAAAGGAAAAATGGAAAATTATGAGAAAAGGTGAATAAGAATGAAAATTTCCAAGATAAGATGAAAAAAAAATTTGTAATAAAGAAAATTTTCTTATGTTGGTTGTGCTAGGATAATATAAAATCCAAGTACATATAGAAAGGTAATTAAAAGAAAAACGGAGGATGTGAAGTTTTCCGTTTTCTACCTTTTGCAACATAAGATGTAACACCCAGAAATTTTGTTAACATTAAAGAAGATAAATTAAAGAATAATTAATTTAATATCCAGAATTATCCGTCTTGAAATTCTGGTCAAGATAGACACCTGGTTTGCGTAAAACGGATAACGTATGAAGAAGTTACGGACGATAAAAAGTTGAAAATCAAAACCGGGTATAACTGGCACACTTGCCAAGTGCGCCAAGGCAATTTTGCACTGGCGCACCTGTAAGTGCGCCCAGAACAATTTCTGGGTATTCGGGCCTTTTTCGAGTCAGTGACGACCCGTGACCTGACCCAATTCCATTAGGGCTGAGGTGGCATCCGAATTATGTAACCCAGCAGCTATAAATATATCTCATATCCTTTGTTTTCTTCACAAAGAAACAATAATGGTCGGACTCTGCTGAAATCTGAACTGAACTAGGGTCTCTCATCTTCTTCTAAAGCATATCAAATTCTGAGATTCAAGCATAGATTCAGCACCTTTTCTATCATCTTAGCAATCCAATCACAGTGAGTTCTAGTTGCTTTTAGGTTTAGATAAATAATAGTGAATTATGAAACATTGTGATTTGGATATGTTGTAGACGTTGAATCTATGTTATTGTTAGATCATATGCTATGTCATGATAGATTTATTTATCTAGATCCAAATCAATTGTGATTGTTCTACTATGTTATTATTATGGATCTTGGTTTGTCACTTTTATGATATTCTGCGATTCATGTTAGATCTATTCTATGTGATCTAAAATTGTCACCTTATGATTCATGTTAGATCTATTTCATGTGATCTAAATTGTCACCTTATGATTCATGTCACATCTATTTTATGTGATCTAAAACGTCACCTTATGATTCATGTTAGATCCATTTTATTTGATCTAAAATGTCACCTTATGATTCATGTTAGATCTATTCTATGTGATCTAAAATTGTCACCTTATGATTCATGTTAGATCCATAAATTGCCACCTTATGATTCATGTTAGATCCATTCTATATGATCTAAAATTGCCACCTTATGATTTATGTTAGATCCATTCAATGTGATCTAAAATTATCACCTTATGATTCATGTTAGATCTATTTTATGTGATCTAAATTGTCACCTTAGGTTAACATGTTAGATCTATTTTATGTGATCAAAATTATCACCTTATGTTATCATGTTAGATCTAAACCGATTGGACATCTAAATTGCTAATTTAAATATTGTGACATCATAGTTCACCAGTTTTATGTCCACCTTGTTATGATGACAGTTTCATGTCCATGCTAGTATGTATGTTCACCTTATTATCATATAAGTTTATGTTTATGCCAAGATGATCATTTTAGTTATACTCCCATTATTTTCCCTATTATCGTTTATGACTAGGCTACTGTTTAGCCTAGGAATTTTGCTAATTTTGTGAGGGTGCCAGTTAAGGAACAGGGGAAAAAGGGATAAAAATATCATAATTTGAATATGAACATTTATGGATATGTAATTCAAATTATTGGGTAAAATAGATATTTACACCTATAAAAGGAAACGATTAATTAATTATTTAAAAATGGAATGTCTAGTGATTACAATTAGGAATTGTAATAGTACTTATGATACGAGGTTAGGTTGCATTAGTGGTGGAAGTCTGCCCGGACCCGACCGGCATATCCAGCAGCCACTAATGGTGAACCTAATGTGGGAGGTCTAAGTACGTAAATACAAATCGGGTTATGACACGAGGTTAGGCCCAACTGTGGAATAAGTCTGCCCGGACCCGATCGGCATATCCAGCATCCACATGTTGTAGGCCTAATGTGGGAGGTCTGGCCCATTATGAAACCATAAATGGAAATGGTAAAGAGTTGGACTACTTAACCAAAGTTAATCCATATGGTTTGTATGAACTTAAATTTAAGATGAGGGTTAAGTAAACGTGGTTGTGGGGTGAGTTAAGTAAATCTGAAGAGGGGTTGGGTAATAGGCCCACAAACTTAACCCGTTAAGGTTATGTAATTAAAGACACCTAGTGGTATACATAATCAATGGAAATAATAATGTTATGTAATTAAAGACACCTTTTAGGGTAAACATAACTTGTAGAAGTGATAGGGTTATATAATTAAAGACACCTATAGGTAAGCATAACCGATTGGAAGATTAGGAGTTACGTATTAAAGACACCTATAGGTAAGCATAACCGATAGAAATAAATAAGGCTACGTAATTAAAGACACCTAGTGGTATACATAGTCAGTGAAAACCTAGTGGGGGATACAAGACAAAGGGGAGACCTTGTATCATATTGTGTGGGGCCCATTTTAGTCAGTAACCTGGAGTAGGTATCAAACAAAGTACTCTGTACTAGGCAGAGAAGGGACACGCTTACTGACTGATTGTAAGAGATCCAAACGTGGAGGACAGTGTGGGCGGCGCAAACCGACCGGGACATGTGCGTGCATGAGCCGGGCAGAGGGGGATAAGACGACCGTGACACCTGTAGATATGGTTGTGCACATTGTTACGACGAGGGGTTGCCACTTTAGGAAGCAATACCTCCTACTGTGGGGCTAACATAAGGTATCTACGAGGGTTAGGGAGCCGATCGATCAGGGTAGTAGTTAGGATACATTTGGACGTATACCTAAGTCTACCATCTTATAGTTGAAGGGATCATCTCTTTCAGGATATACCAGTAATAGTGCAGAGTAATCATTAGTGAAGCATGTACACCTTATTTTGCTTACCTTGTCACACCTGCCATTTATGTAGTGATCTCTCCCTTATCCACTTTATATGCCTATCGTGTTACTTTTATTTATCTACTGGCTAAAAGTAACTAGACTCGCCAGACATTATGCCTGACCCTTTTTGTTTCTCCTTCTTTCTTCTGTTCCCCCCCCCCCCCCAAGGTTCTCAGGGAGGAAACATCCAGGCTTGGTCAGGATTCAGATATCACCTTTCTAGGATCTACTTTTGAAGTATGGCTCAAGTTCTTGTCTCTACTATGGCTTAACTCTTTCAATTGGGGAATTATGTTTTTATATTTTATGTACTCTGATGATGTAAGACAGAAGTTTTGTAATGGTTTTAGTGACTTATGGTATTGTGGACCACAGTATTATGATTGAAATAAAGATTTAAATTTCTACTGTTATCTTATTTATATCTGTCTTGTAATTATTCTGCGTCTGATTACCTATAACGCTTCACGGAACTTAATGCATTCCCTTAGTGAGTGACATTAACGGACGTGGGGTGTCAAATAAGAAATCGAATTTACAAAAATTAGATTTTTTTGAAATTCGAAATTTAAGGATGGTTGGCAGGATTTTTGGATGCAACAATTGGATGAACTGCGCTCTTGCTCTGTAAGAGTGTCGGAAAATTTGGATGAAAATGTATTTTGGTTTTCAAAAATATTGCATTCATGTAGAACTTCCAGTATATTTAGGATGTGTGCATCATGTTTTAAAAGAATTTTTCAAAAAATTTGCATACATATAGGAGGTACCGCTTAGGCGTACATGTATTACTATATTGCATTACACTTTGCACAAATGCACAATGTTTGCAAAAATTGGATGCACACATGATGGATGTATATTGTGCAAGGAATTATTTGATTTTACCCTTACTAATTTACGGGGACGAAATTTCCTAAGGGTGGAAGAATGTAACACCCCGCATTTTTAATTAAATACTAAAATAAAATTTGAAGAGCTTCCATAATTTGGTCACGGGGTTAGCGTCATTGCGTCCGTGGTGACTTTCTGGTCAATTTAGACCTATGGATTGCAGAAAACGGATTTAAAATGAAAGAGATACATTTAAATGAAATATTACAGCAAAAGGAGGTATAAGAAAAGAACAATGAACACAATTGTTTTAAGCCTTGTTAACAAAATCCTAAGTAGTCCAGTTCGTTAAAGCATGTGACTTTCATGAGAGTGGCACAAGTTCAATCTCCGTAGATGCCATACTTCTATTTTAGAGAAACAGCTAAAATAATGCATGTTCTAAAGAGAAAATATATATAAATGCACATATAGGGAAGATTATACATAAAAGTGGATATACAAATATATGTATACATGTATATGTAAATACATGCGTATATATGTGCAAAATATATATATACAAAGGAGAAATTCAAAATAAACCTGCAATCAATGAAAATAGGTAAGAATTAAATAACAGCATAACGCTGTTTGAATTTTGAAAAGGAAATAAAAGTTGTGCATATATATATACGTGTAAAATGGGCATTTGAAGTTTTGTATACATGTAAGGAGATTAAATGTAAAAATAATATTTAAATAAATCAAAGAAAGTACAACGGGATACTGATCAAACGTTTAAATTAAAAAACGTTAAAATAATAAAAATCAGGCCCAAAACCGCTCGTGGGACCCGGGGGTCGACACACCCATGGGGGGTCGACCTAGGGGTCGACCCACCCCAGATCCGGGAAGATTCTCGATGAATCTGGATTGTTTTTCAAACCATATTCGTTGCTAACTCAGTGTTGCGTGTACGATAAGATCTTGAACACCTTTAAATAGGTTAGCAGAGCCTAGCCTAAATCTCATATTTTCCGAGAGGCTGCCTAAGCTCTGTCATTCTTCTTTCTCCTCAAATCTCTGCAGAAAATAGAATGATTAGTCTAAGAAAATTCTAATTCAAGATCTGGAGGAAAAAATGCATATCTGCAAATGGGTGTTCAGAGTTCTGTTTGAAGTAAGGTAAATTGTTGGATCTGACCAATTTAAATTTCTCCTCTTTCTTCCCTTTTTCTTTTAGTTGAGAATTGTGGATCCATGGTTATTTATATTCTAGATTCAGTTAGGAGAACCATGGAATGCTAGATCTGGACCGGATTCATGAATTGGAAAAGCAAGTAGGTGAGTGGATTTAAGTTATACCTTTTTGATAATGATATATTTATCGTTTGACATTCCCTGTTAATTTGCATAGTAAATCTACTGAAATGTATAAACCTGTTAAAATATGTGGAAACGGATATTGTTCTATATATACATGTTTTAATAACTTGTTAGGTATTGTAAGTCAAGTTACAATGAAATTAGGATAATTACAAGTTAATATGTGGCATATTATGTGCTTGAACCCTTAACTGTAAGAATTGAGATAATTACATGTTAATTTGTTAGATTGGAATAATTACATGATTGGATGATTACATGTTATTCTTTTAAAATGGAGTTAACTACAGGTTAGAAAGAACATGCGACGTGATAATCAGTTAAAACGGACTTAATATGATATTAAGTATGACATGTAAAAATAGATTACGGTAAATTTGGAAGAATGAATATGCCTAAATTTACAGTAAATAGAAAACTGTAACCGCACATAGAAATGAATTTAAATTCAAATTGTGGTAAAAGTCTGCCCGGAACCGCCCAGCAAATCCAGCATCCACAAGCGGTTAATTTAATGTGAGGGGTCTAGTGTGTAAACATACATATAACGGTGCTATGACACGAGGTTAAGTCCAATTTGCGGTAGAAGTCTATCCGGAACCGCCCGACAAATCCAACATCCATAAGTGGTCGGCTTAACGTGAGAGGTCTGGTACGTAAACATATATATGAATATATTTATATAAAAGAGCATAAATAAATGGCATTAATTGTAATTAATGGAAATGAATGAAAGCTACAGTAGTAAAAGAATTGGAATGAACGAGGAATGATAATAACCAATTATAATTAATCATGAAAATGTTAGATAATAAGTAAGCTTCTCCTAGGGACAAGTGAAAATTATAACTTAGCTTATAATAAACGATAGGGGGAATGACATAACTTATAATGAGATAAGTTGTACTTAATTACAAATTAAGTAATCTATAAATCTGAAAACCTGAAACCTGTTGTTTGTAATGAGTAGAGAAAAGAGGGGAAAACTTATAAAATGCAATAAGTTGTACTTAATTATACATTAAGTAACCTATAAACCCGAGAATTTGAATCCTGCTGATAAGAATAACATGTTAAAGGCTCATTAATGAACTTAAATGGGTTAAGTTATATAACTGAGATTAATAAGCAAGAGAAACTTGGTAACTTGAATGAGAAGTTAATACGATTGAAATAATTAAGTTAACTGGGAATCTGATAAGTTGGACTAAGCGCGTAATTAAATGGTTAGACATAGGGTCTAATAACACATTAAATTGATGTGCTTGGACCAGTTCATACGTCTGAAAGTGAATAACCCAACGGGATAGATCATCGTGGTGTCATAGGACACGAGAGGAGCGCACGTCCATCTGATTATTCTACCTGTTGTTCTACTGATATTCTGCTGGCTCCGAAGGACTGCAAGGGGAAGCACGCGGCTTCTTGGGACGTGGAGGGTACTCCTGGTAGTCCTTCATGTGGTACAATGCTCAAGCTGTGCTCACAGGGGTTGGGTTTGCGTGTTACTACCCGGTGAGTGTTACGACCCGAACTTCCCCATGAAGGAAAGCCCGGATTGCTTTGAGAACAAGCCACATCGGAACACAAACAGAAGAACATTTCATTGATTATTATAATAATTCCATCAGAATACAAGAATATACAGAGTATGAATAAATATTATACATCAGAGAAATATCAGAGATTTAAATACATTAATGCAGCGGAAAAATAATACAATACACAACTGAAAAAGACATACGGATACAGAGCTTTCCGGATATCATTCCAGCTGTAAACCAGGTCCCTGTGGATATAAATCTGCAAAACCAAAACTACTAGTTGCCCGTGTGGAAAATAGGGGCACCCAGAGTTTAGGTTAAAACAATAAACTTTAGGTCAGTCATGTGACTGGTGTGAGAACTAAAACAGTTATTAATCTTTATTTTAAAGTTAGGTAAATCAAGGGACCACGCTGTATAACATGGAATGAGTTTCCTCCCAAGAATACCAGTGCATAAAACAACAACGCAATACTAAATAAAGAACAATGAAGCTATTATAAGACCCAGGTCCCATCGCACAATGCAACACAAGCCGGAGGATAGGGTTTTACCTTATAATAGCCAAAGAATGCTTACAATTAAAACCACAAAGTATCGTATTGGAAGTTGGATTTCCATCTGTGAACCGAGGCAAGGGATCGTCCTCACCGCTTCGAGACAATCTAGCCCATGTCTCAGGACCCAGACACAGGTGGGCCCTTGGATCGTCAGGGCCGGTCCACCGATGTGGATTAAAATGCCTGAACACTGCGTTTCCCCCCCTTTGGGGCGTAAATGAGTCTAATGACTCCATCGGCTCCACACAGTCACCGATATATCTGAGGCGCCTCGCAATCCAACAACCACACAGGTGAAAATTATATAAATGTCAGGGCCGGTAGGTCACTGACACCACCCTAGCTAGAAGGAAACGCATGTCCTCCATGAGGTCCTCTCCCGTTTTTGGTTCACACCGGGTGTGAGGCTCGCGAATTAACGCTACACAAAGCTACGCCACAAAGGTCATGCTTTGATCATCAACCACAAGACTTTGCTTTTCAACAGAAGCCTTGATCATTTGCATCTCAGCATGCCACACAGGAAATTCACGCTATGCAACCGATATCAATCACACAGAATGAAATCCAATGTCAGGCTCACATCCATTTACAAGTCCATTCTGGGTCTGAACGAAACCAGAGGAACCTTATTCCTCGCATATCCATCGATCTCCAAGTACGTCTAGACGATCACCAACTGATTCCTTCGTATTGGGTGTACAGCCCAATCAAGATCATTAGTAATTATCCAAACGATGTGAAGACCTCCGGTCTTCGACCATCGTCTTCATCCTCGACACCTCGTCGAATCAGTTATTCAGAATGGGATAAATCCGATCTTTCTGAATAACTCGCGTATATAATAAACAAGTGTTACACAAACACAAATCAATTCCAATTAAATATATGGCGACATAGTAGTATGGGGATTGGAATTGGAATTGATATTTAATTGGAATTGGAATTGGAATTGATATTTGGGTTTATCGTTCACGATAAACCCAAAAATCAATTACAATTCCAATTAAATATCATTTAATTGGTATACTTCATTAAATCTAAATAAAAAGATTTAATATTTTTCTCAACTGGGTTTAAGAACAATGTTAATGAAGACAACATTCACGACAAACCCAAATCCCATTTGATATTAAATACAAGGCTCTGAATAGAAAATATGTCGGCTTATATTCAATATCAAATTCTACGACCAACAAATATCGTATTGGAAATAACGATATAAATATATCTTTCAAATTTCCATAACAATATCTGTATAATCACGAAATCCAACGTCGAAATATTCCAAAGACAATTTCGATTCAAATCCATTCCAATTCAATTATTGGAAATTCTGGTTATTTTTAAAACCATTTCAAATCCAATTTATTTATTTTAAAAAAAAATGGATTATAATTCTAGTTCAAAACTAGTTCATTTCGATAAAAATCTATTTTTATCTTTTCAAATATGGAGTTTTTCATCCCAATTCTTTCCAAATCATTTTTTTATGATTTTACACTAATTATTGATATTTTAAATAATTTTATCAAGGCCCGTAGAGTCGATTTCCATCAACGGCCATCGAACTGCACTTACAGCGACCTTTTCCAAATTTGATTTGGACATAATTCTAAATCCAACTGTTAGATTTCAAATCTCTAATATTCGTTAGAAAGCTCTTTTCGATACGAACCCAACGATTCCGGTTTTGGGAGAATCCGACGGTCTGATCTTCCGTAATGTCCATTCGAAGTCAATGGTCGAAATTCGCGAACTGCCGCGGCGCAGCGCGTTCTATTCAGGCCATTATATATATAATATATATATTATATATTTCGTCGATTTCCTTTCATAACTTATTTTATAAATCATTTTAAATTCGTTTTCAAAACGATTTCAACTTCCTATTCAATTTCTAATCAAAATTGAATATTCCATATCATCGATATATAAATGATAATATTTTCAAAACATTATATTTTGAAATCAATTCCTTTTCGATATTCATTATAAAAATGAATAAAACCGATATAAATATCATTCACGTCAAAATGGCATCAATCTAATCAACGCGGCTATATATATTTAAATATATTCGTGTCCATCCCAAATCGGACATCAAAATCAAATTTTGATTCTTTTCTGAATATTATTTGAAAAATAATCGTTATTTTAAAATATTCATTCTTTCTGAACTGGAATGAGACACAGTCAATTACCATACAATGTAATTTATATGGATTTCATAAACACTTGCACATAACAACCATCAAACACAGTCAACCATCACCCAAAGTGCATTCTGCACTGCATAAGCATCAAATATAAATATTTAACGCTTATAACAGCCTGTCAATCAATCGATCGACATACAGCTAATTATAGGGACTAGTGTATGTCCAATTTCATCCCAACACCCGTGTGGGGTTTTCAAAAAATCAAACACGGGTTTTATTTGAGCAGTTGGGCGATGTGTAAAATTTATCGTCCCAATCCATATCAGTCAAATGTGTGTACATAAACAATTCGTCCGATTTGTTTATAAATATTTATTTTATATACACGTTAAAAATTATATTTTTAACCATAAAATAATTTATTTCATTGCACATCACACAATCAATATTCACACCACAAGCAACAAAAAAACAAGTCGTCCATGATCTGTGGACAACGGGTGTCGGGTGCTGCTAAGCACCGTCTGCATCCTAGTATATATTTCAACTAGAAAATAAATTAAAAATGAGAAGTTCTTACCGAGGGTTCCACTACTCCATTTCATTTTTGAAATTCAGAACAGTCTGGATTTGCCCGCAATTCCAACGCAGTCCTTTACATGCTGTTCATAGTAAAAATCACATTTTTATTATCACTACATGTACATAAAAAATCATATTTTTATTTTCTACTTCATATATATATAAATCGTATTTTTATATCGATGTTCATATACTAAAAATCATATTTTTCTCTCGCCGTTCTCTATATAAAAATCACATTTTTATATATAAAGATCGTATTTTTATATCTCTACTACCTATAAAGATCATATTTTTAATTCTCTAACTTCATATTTTTTTTATAAAAATCAAATCTTTATCTTCGCTACTTCATTATAGAAATCATATTTCTACAACGCTATTGTATATATAAAAATCGTATTTTTATCACAATGAAAACATCTTACAAATCATATCTTTATCTTTATAAAAGTATAATCTTTTCTTGTTTAAAAATTTAATCTTTATTCAAATCTATATAAATAAAAATCGTATTTTTATTCCGCCTTTCCAAATATAAAAACCAAATCTCTAAACCGCTACTTTATAAGTAAAAATCAAACCTTTCATGTTAATAAAAATTAAACCTTTTATATTAAAAATCACTACTCTATGATTTAAAAATCATATGCTTCATGTTCTAAAAATAAAAATCGAAGAACTTACATTGATTAGGTGGAAGAGGGGTTTCACATCGGCTTGGGGGGGAGGGGGGTTGCGTGCCATTCGTCGGAGGCAAGAGGTGGTGGCGTTGCGGCCTTCAGGCGATGATCGGTTTCAGGTGGGAGGCAGGACCGAGGATGGCGGCTCGATTTTGTGAAGGAGGGAGGGGTTTTGGGGATTTTCAGATCGGAGAAAGGGGGGAAGAAGCGGCGGCGGCGCCAGGCAGTGGGGGGTGCGGTGGAGTATGGCACACCTAGAAGCGACAGCGGCGCGTTGGAGATTGGGGGGGGGGCGACGGGGAGGAATCATCAGCTTTTTTTTCTTTTTATTCCCTCTGAACGAGCGGTTGAAGAAAGAAAGGGAGGGGGCAAGCGTTGACCGAGATTAAAGAGTGAGGGAGAGAGAAAGTAGAGAGAGTTATATTATAATATATATTTAATTCATTCTACAAAGCAACTTTTAAAATCGATCTCCAATCAAGGCCCAACGACTGACGTCCCCAGCCAATTACCCCAATTCCGAACAGAATGGGATATGTATCGTAAGCTGATTCGATCGTTTCGATCAGTTTCCGTCAAAATCAAAATATAAATCTATATATTGAATTTGAACGCACATTTCAATTTACCAGGGCCACATACAGACTCTAAAAATTCCTGAAAAATATTTTCTAGCTTTGTATTGACGATACGGCTCTAATAAAACTAATTTTGTCAAATTCCGAGACCATTTGAAAAATGGTCATTTTCCGGTCAATCGAAATTAACTGAAACTGTTAAAACACGTTTAACCTCGCCACGCTCACACATTGATTCAGAAAATTACGAATTTTGGAATCTAGCAATAACTTGACATCCCGGATCCAACAAAAGTGGTTTCGTCGAAAACCGAGGTCGTTTGCAAAATTTCCATTTTTAAGGGCCAAAATTTCATAGTGACTATTCTGAATTTTCAACTGGGAGTATCTTTTGATTCCCGCTATGAAATTTTGATTTTTCGGATTCGTTGGAAATATATTCTCAAGTAGATTCAAATATTTTTTGTTTTGCCAAAATCCGGTTTATTTTGAATCCTACACATTCATTTGAAATTCGAAATCGAAATTTCAAACTACCACGCCATTTTCAATTCCTTTTATAATTATAAATAATTATTTATATTCTAACGTCGATTCAAATAAATATTTCCGTTCTAATTCTATTCAAAATAAATTTCTCATCGTCATTATTTAAAATAATTCATTTTAAATATTCAAAATTCATTAAAATTGCCAAAATAAAAATTTTAAATTGACTCAGATTTTCTGGGTTATTACAGTGAGTATACCTTGATTGCCACGATAGTGGACAATCAAAAGGCTGTAGGGTGGATTAGGTGATTCGACGATCCTGTTGCCTTGTGACTAGGCGGGTTACGGACACTTCTGTTTGCCTTTGGCGGGTCTAACCATCTGTTTAATAGTAGTCGTTGTAACGATACGTACATGAGAAAGTCTAGATACATGCATGCCTACTCTGGGTGGTGTATCGTAGATTTTAGGGCATTACTCTATGATGGAATCTGATTCAGTCGAAGGTGGCAGTCCGTACATTTACGTAACATAGCGATGGCGGTTCTATGTGAAACGTAGTGTTGTTATACAGAGATCCGTATGTCATTCCGACGTACGATGAGGGACTGTATATTTCTGTTGGTGTTACGGCGAAGACCGTGCGAGTGGGATACCATGGAGTGTACCTTAATGTTGGGGGTATATATATATATATATATATATATATATATATATATATATATATATATATATATATATTGTATTAGGTTAATCCACTGAGAAGTAGATGGGTACGATGTGTGTGTAAGTCTTGAGTGTTGTTATCCCAAGTAACCTAATAAATAAGAAAATGTAACTGAACGGTATATGCAGGATTATCCAAAATGTGTAGTTTAAATCTAGTAACTAAAACTTGTGTTCTGAGCCTCTTCTCATAACATACTCGCATGTTAGACTTGTGGTAAAACATGAGACATTATGCAGGTTATGATATGCAACGAATTAATCCACATGAAAACGGCATCTTTCAATATTTTACAAAAGATACCGTATTATATCTCATTCAGTTACAAGTGAATGCTTTGACAAGTAGCTGAATTAGACTGCCGTGCGTCTATTGATTCAACGGAACGGACAATGTTTTTTTACCCAAGAGCATGGAATATTTCATTACCAGACATATGCGTATAGGAGTGGATAAGTGGATAACCGTGCAGTAGCGAACGATCTTAACTACCATGGCTTAGTAACTCTTGGAAGCTGCTCATCCCAATAGAAAAAGGTACTCACAAGATCGTAAATCATCACTCGGATATTGATAGCACCGGCAGAACTACATGAAACGCAGACGCTGAAACAATTTTCTCTTAAATAAAATTAAATATTATACTAATATAGTTATACTTGGCCTTAACCAATTTATGACAAGAAAAACTACTTCTGAAACCCTACAGTATTTTAGTACAAGTTAAGGTTTTCATATTAAAAAAAAAAAAAAAAAAAAATTGTAAGAACAACGGTAGCCTATAAACTAGACGACCAACGTCAAGATACAACAAATTGAATTACAAGAATAGTAATGGTACATATGGTCTTTCAAGTTTGAACCCATATGGAAAGTAGTCCTTCTTGGGCAATCACCTTCTTAAGTCAAGCGACAAGAGCGTAGACGAGGAAGCAACTACCTTTTCACGGAGGTTGAATTTCTTGGCAATTATTGGTCGAACGTCTTCGACTTCAACCAAGCTTTCCAAAAATGGAAGCAATGAAAGCAGTTCTTTATCATTACGGTCTTCAAACCAGCTCTCTATTGGGATTCCATTTTCTAACTGAAACCCAAATGCCTGCAAGTTCAGGTTTAAAGCTCTGAATTAGAGACAATAGTGGTGCATACTGTTTAAATGGGTAACCCATGAAATCCACCACAACTTCAAAGAAGACAACGTTACCAATTATATTACTTAAGATCTATTAAGAAACCTAGCAGCTGGAGTTAAAGAGGATAATCAATTTCCCACAATTGTAGTGCGCATCCATCCCACGGCTACTTTGCTTCAAAATTTGATCATAAATTAAACACAAGATCTAGATGCCTTGTGAAGCAGAATCAAATCAACTAAGAAGCATTAATTAATTTTTATCTAGAAGAAAAAAGCACAAGTTTTAAACCTGCATATTGTGAAACCATTTAAAATCCGAGAATCAGTGGTGTATCCCATATGCAACTGAAGTCATAACCTCAAGTGCTACTTTGGTAATTCAACACATCATTATGTATTCAGCAATTAAACAGCTTGATTCAGAAACTGTATCACCATTTTCATTTTGGCATCATAAAGCTAGAAGTACCAATATAAAAAAAAAATCAAGGAAAAGGTAGAAATTCATATTGCATGATGAAAAATCACAGATGGTATTTACCTGAGGGGAATTGTCAATGATGATAACCCGTGCCAAATCTCGACCAAGAACTGACAAATCTTTCATATAATTACCATCCACGTAGACACATGATTCGCGGAAAACACGATGTCGAATTAATTTTCTTTTAGGATCAAGAATATTAAGAAGCTTATCAGCATAAATACTTTGGCTTGCAGTAAATATGGTGATCTCAAAGAGGCTAGCAACCCTTTCCATGAAATCTTTTAAATAGGGACGGCATCGTACATAGATTGTGTGCTCACTGAGATTAAAATTGACTGGAAATGTGAAATCTGCATCTTGGCATGGTTCAAGGGAGGAGTGCACTAATGTCTCTGTCAGTGGAAATGAATATTAGGAAACAATAAATAATAAAAATATGGCTTGAAAGAAAAAGGTAGTTTAAATTTTTAATTTTATTACCTAATGGCTATAGACAAAAAGATTACAGTTTAATAAATGCAAATGAAAATTAATACACCAAGTGTAAAAACGTAATGATCAAATCAAAAGAAGCTCTGAAATTTAACAAACATATTATGTAACCACGACTATAGAACACCATATTTGGAGGCCTGCTGCAGAATTTGTAGAGCCCAGCTAAGGGCTTTAGATCTTCTACCAAAAGCAAAATGCTGGTTAGACAAAAGGGGATTTAAAGCCTTTTTTTCTAATAGAATGTTCTTTTAGATCCTACTCAGGAAAAATAAATAAAGTTTGCTCATGGTCATAAAAAAAAGGCATTACATGATGGAATGATGGGTTTTGCAACCACAACTGCCAAGAAATAAAAAAATTGCACAAACTTAAATAACATGCTTATCTACTACTCCCTCTGGTTCATAATGTAAGAAGTTTTAAGAAGTTTGTTTTGTTTCAAAATATAAGATGTTTAAGCTTGTTATTCCAATTTTATCCCTGATCCATAATAAATAACACAAACCAAAAAGTCACTTTATGAGTATTTTTTGCATAAAAAAGTAAAAAGTAGTTGATGGGAATAGAAAAAGTAATTGACAACACATGAAAAGAGAAAATAAGGTGCAAGACAAAGCTAATAAGTAAGGGTTAAAGTGTCATCTGAATTTTTTTCTTAATTCTTGTGCAAACCTCTAAAACTTCTTACATTATGAACCGGAGGGAGTATATAGGTTTTGTGAAGATGCAGCTAGGTGCCCAATTACTTCACTTAACCAAGCCAAATACTTGTAAATGATTTTTATTTATCACAAGATCTTATGAAATTGAGTTCAGCGGAGCAAGTACCATCTAAATCAAGAACAAGAGTATTTGAAGGACAGCTCCTTGTTTTTTTAGGAAGGAGAATCGGCCGGAATTTTGGAACAACTGCAGATAAATCAGGTAGGTCTTTTATGAATGAATATGGATCAAAATCATCAAAGTCATCGACATCATCTTGCTCTGCACAACCCTCTGTCGATACTGATTCCTCACTGTGTTCATCAACACATTCCAGTTTTGACTGCTGCATTGCTAAATATATAGCTGAGACTTCAGGAGAGAGATTACCAGCCAAATGATATTTATTATCATCACTAGATTTGTCTGTGTGACTCTGCCCCGGACTATATGCAGGTTTTCCATTATTGTTCAGCGAATTAGTACTCTCAGTTGGCTTATTGGTTGAACAAATATTCACATCATATTTCACAGTGAGAGCAATTCCGGATTCTGTTACAAAAGAATATATCTGGCTTATAAATGTAGCACTAATCCTTAAGTGGCATTAGATGTCATACACTGAAGCAATGAGTATGCAAAATACAAATTATACTGCCGAAAAAAAGAAAAAAAGTTAAAACAGAATACACAAATATTTCAGGTTCGGATAGCTAGAGTGGACGCGCTATTTATTTTGATGGGAAACCCAAAGTGAAGAAGATATGCATATAGAAGGTGCCCGACGATGATACTAGGCGTGTGAATAATGTATCAAGACATGAATTAATAAATGTGCAAGTTCTTCTCTGCTTAGAATGTGTACTAAGCTGCTGTGACTTTCCAGCTTTATCTATCAATATGAAACACTTCTTATGCTGGAACCAAACTGAATAGTTACAGCCTGTGTAAGAGCAAAGGATGAAGTTTACATGGCTATCAGGTGATATTCTGATCAATTACTCACCAAAAAATATTTAAAGATCAACATCTGCGAACAATTTAGATGCTGTACATAAAATATATGTGGGTATTTTTACATTAAAAGAATATAATGAAATGGTTGTAATATATGTCATTTGTCATTGTGGATAAGATATTATACTTAAAAGTGTTACCTTAGAAAAACTGTTCCTTCTCAAGCGATGTATACAAATCTTTATGCTAATACAACAACAACAACTAAGCCATTATTCTCAAACAACTTGAGATCGGCTAGAGATGGAACAAAAAAACCAAATTACAATGTCAATTTAGAAGTAATAATAACAAATCTTCGTGCTAATCTTTTTGTTACATCATGCCATGCAACGGTAATTGGTCTTGAGACATGCATGACCGGTTCTAAAAATACAGATACACAACGTGTGTGTGTATGTATGTATGTATATGTGTGTGTGTGCGCGCACATATGTACACACACACACACACATGCACGTGTGTTGCAGACTGTGCGCTTCATGACATACATTTCATCTGCATGATTAAAAATGCATTTTTTGATAAACAAATGCTAACCTAAGATGCATTACTCCAGATCCAATGATTTCATTTTTTTAAATTAATATTTCTCAGCTCAAGCATGTGTGTATACGTACGCATGAGTGTCTGTATTATAAATTTATAAACCCACATAGGTTCATCGTTTATTTACCCATGACATGTAGTTAGCAAACATATCCTGCTCTTATAAATAAAATTGCACATAGAACAGAAATACCATAAAACCTAATTGTCTTGGTTCTTTCAATATATTAAAGCTCAAAAGTTTGCTATATATCACCTTTGTCAGTTACTCCTACCAAGTTTTCTTTTAGATGATGGTATGTAGGGGAAAATATGGTATCTGACTCATGCTCCTCAGGAATAACCTTTGAGCTCTGCAAAATAACCAAAGATCTGTCAATGTTTCTCTACATTAATGGGGAAGTAGTCAGCTTGGGATGAGTGCTATATCTGAAGCTAGTATAAATTTTATTTTATACATACCAAAATAGCCCAAAATTCAAAATGTTTGGGTATTAAGCAATAGGACTGATAACGGTAAATTTACCATTATTGAAAAATATCGAGCTAAATCGGTATATCAATCCTATCAGTATGATAACGGTAAATTTACCGTTATTAACCATAAATATAGAGGTAAACAAACGTCAAAGTCAGTTACCAATTCATGGTAACAGTAAACTCACCTGTCATATTAATTCTTATTTTTCACTATTTAAATTAACTCCAACTATGTCGTTAGAAATGTTTGTAATATTATTTATGGTGATATTTATTTTTTAGTTTTACCAGGTTCAAAGCCTACAATTAGTAAGGTAATTATTTCACATTACTACAAAAAATTCATGGTGAATTAAGAAAACTTCCTATATAAACTAAATAAGTCAAAATGTTCATATAAATATTAAGGGACATAGAATTAAGATGAAAATATTCAACTTTTTATCAGTATCATAGTTTCAATGCAATAAACTTATGATGTTTCATGTATACCATTGCTATAAATTTATAGATATACCAACAATAATAGTGAAATATCAGTCATTCTTGACTTACTACGATACAGTACTGGGTCTCTCATATTGATAACGGTCACCGTTACCATAACAGTTCTGATAAGCATATATGTGTGCCTCATATTGCCAAACATTTGTGCTTATACAATTATTTAATGGAACTGTAAAAGGTCAGTGTTGAATGCATTACTTAATAATTTAGCATGTTCTTGAGTTCTTCCAAACACAACCAAGGCCTCTTTAAGAAGTAAATTATCAGAATTTGGTTTCCCATCATATGAATGCTGTTAAACCATGCACAGCATCTATGGCGTGCAAGTGATGTTAACAGCATAGTTGTAATAAGAAAACCAACACAAATCTTCTACATTCATTCAACCATTTTCAAAATCATTATACATCCAACCAAGGCCATAAATTAAGAGAACTATAATTGCTATGATTTGCACTATACTGAAGATAAGATTACCAATTGCATGAAAAAATGCACATTATTTTATGAACTATCCATGCAGGGGCACCAATTAAGAGATCTGTAATGGTATTGGAAAAAACGTTTGTTGCGCGGGCATACAGTATTTGTGTTTCTGTTAAATATTGCATATACAAACCATGCTTGCAATCAATGTATGTATATTCGGTAATAACAGTGATATTTGCAGAATATGATCGCAGTAAATTAAAATTTACTGCTTACAATCCATTAGTTTTAACCATGGTCTCAAATTCCATCTGGCGTGACAGAAATCCAGCTGTTCCATCCTGGTTCCAGCAATAATCAGACTAAATTTTGATTATTATTTTTTTTAAAAAAATCCAGTTTTGGGTTTTACAGTGTTAAAAACAAACTTCAAAAAATGAATTCAACAATCTTTGATATTCCCTCTATATTTTATTCACTTTCGTTTCACGCTTTAACGCAAACTTGCAGGTTTTTGGCAAAAACAGATTTATTAGTGTGTGCAATTAGGGAAATTAGGGCGTATTGCCAAATTTCATTGAAAGGAGATTTCTAAGGAGGCAACGATTGTAACAGGATGATGTTAGAAGTGAAGGATTTTGATTTTTCATTATGTTAGATTGTTTTTCAGTTAAAATTCTGATTGGGTTTGATATATTCTTTAATTTCACCAGAGTTTTGAGATGGGGCTTATTTTAAAAATTGGTCTTGGTTAATAGATTATACCTAGCAACATACCAAAATTCAATATCATTGTCACATTATTACTGCATGCATACTGTATTTTCATACATAAAAAGTGTTCAGAAGAGTACCAAATCTAGGACTAGAACAGAAACCAAAAAAAAAAAAAAAATGAATGACCAAAAACCGAAAATCTTTGGTTTTAACAATGAAGAGATTCTCTATTTCCATCGAGTATTTACACATTTAGCTTGAAGCAACTAACAAAAGGGTATATACAATAACAAATTTTAGCGAATATAAAACCATGTTGGAAATTCTCATTGACAATTGACAACTGGAATGTCTAGCCAGGGCATCTTCGTTACATCGCTGTAAAAGATAATTTCCAACCACAAGAAAACCATTTCTTTTTCTCTTTTTTTTTGGGAGGGGGGGGGGGGGTTAATTAATATAGTGAAGGTATATTAGTTTAAATTCATTAGATGATGATTCAATGACCTTGCTTTGAATTTTTCTCAGAACTTATATGCATGTGATATCCATGTTCTATCATTGTATGCAAGTAATTTGCACTAACGTCCTACGTATGAGTAATTCAGGATAATATATTTTCAATGTACAATATCAAATTAAATCTGTAGTAAAAATAAACTTTTTCACCCTTTTCTAAAGCAATTTTATTAGAAACAAAGTTTTTTTATCGGATAAACAAATAAATACAGGATATTTACATCTCAACTGGAACAGAATTGTTTTTGATCGCACGCACACACACATACATACATACATACATACATATATATATATATAATAATAATAATAAAATTCTTAGATCATGAGGTTCTGAAATTTATACACCACACAAGATTCATTGCTTATTAGAAACATATTTCACCCAGTTTGTATATAAAACTGTATTTTTGGTATTAAATTGATCGAAAAACTGAATCTAGCATTAATTCAAATAGCATTTAGCCACAAAGATTGCTTTATGAAAATTTTAGCAAAAAATAAACCTACTACTCCATCGTTAAAAAAGGTACTAAAGGCTAACATTCTAAGCAACTACAAAGTAGATAGTAAAGAACTTGATCAGATGTTGTGTAAATGTGTGTGTGTGTGTGTAACTTACATTTCTAATCATAAATCCATCATCTATTTAACAAATAAAATAATAATCAGTGTGTAAGATAGTAAAAAAATATCAACCGATCGGTGGTTAAGGCTAAGCCAATTAGTTACAGTTCTAAGAAAGGTGCGCTTACTAAAAATGTTGAGGGAATACGCTCTGAAAAGGTTGTATCAACTATATTGACAATGAATATGGGATTGTCATAGCACAATAAACAAGCAAAAGATTTATTTGGCATGTACGATAATACTGAACAAGTTGTATATGAAATGTGACATGTACTCCATGACAAAATTTTACCTCATCTTCAACAAGAGGCTTAGGTCGTGCCTCCTCCTGTGCTAAAGCAAAAGCTGTATTCAGATCTCTAGTATACTCTGAGTCTTCAATGTGTTTTGGTTGGATCCCAGCTGACAGTGAGATTATTAAAATAAAGGTGTGAACAGAATAACGCGGTAAAGCTCAAACTCAAAGTAGAGGTAAAATCAGAGGAACATTTTGTACAAAGATGCCAACGAAGCGAAGGTTCATCTCTTATGAATTCAGGAAAACATTGTTTACTTTAAGATGACCAAAAATCTTCACCAATGCAGTACTTATGAATTACATAAAAAAAATAAAAACAACTTGAAAAAACTAATGCAGCTGGTCACAACATGTGTTTCCCCAATTAACTCACAAATCTCACCGATTTGTGATGTCGATATCTTTAATTTACATTACTGGTATGCTGTTGATTTGAAATATACCTCTACTTTACCAGTGTGGTGTACAATGACATGATATTAGATATATATACTTAAATGTTTAAAGTTTAAATAATGCAAGTGGATGTACGAATCTAATTAACTAATGTGTCTTCAAATATATGTTTCTATCCTAAATCATGTTTGATACTAACATCACAATCCAAAACCTTATTAACATCATAAAGCTTCATCAGGTGGCAAAGGATCTAAAATAAAGCACATGCGGGTCTTTAAATAATGAATAAACGATAAATAGAACTTTTATTTACTCATAAACAACATAACCAATATATTGTTCAAGTTTTCAGAAATAAAATATCACCTATATGCAAAATTTATGTTTGATATTCAAAAAAAAGAAAAAAAGAAAAAAACATAGGTGGAAAGTTAAACAGAGCACTGCACTTATCACAAAAACTACTTCATAGATTTTAGTATCACATATCGAATGCAGATAATAAGAATAGAATTACCAGACTTGTGTTTTTTAACGGAGGTAATCAGCTCTTTGACTTTCTTTTCAGCAATTACAGTCACCTTTTTTTTCTGGCCCCGAAAAGCAGGACTAGAATGTTCCTGACAATAATTTCTCGCAACAACTTTTTTCCTTGTTGGCATTTTCAAAGAGATTATTTGAAAGAAACTCGCAGGTATGTAAAGCTTCAGCTGAAGGGTGTTACAAAGATTGAAAGATACTAAAATCCCCTTCAGTTGTTGCTTTGATCAATGTATAGGTAACTCACATAACGGTGCACCAACCTTTGTACTCAAAGGTAACCTGCAAATGACAGAAATCCAAGTAAAACCGAAGGAAGAGAACCTCATATACATATGAGATAGGATCAAGAGCACCCCAAACAGTGCAACATCCATATAGCACTCTTGGTTTCCACCATACATTCCCGTTTTTCTCTCTTCACCCACTAACTTATTTAATTATAAATGAGTGGCTATTATTCAGGTGCAAAAAGGGTGCTACGAAAAGGGATGCCATATAACCCCATACATATATAAGAGCGTTCCGAGACATCCCTGTTTTGCAGCACCCCTACCCATTTTTGAGTTACATCAATCGAAATCCAACAAAAAATTGTAGATTTTCAATCCTCATGTATATCATGTAAATGCATGTATGTATGTATATGTGTGTAAATGTATGTATGTATGTATGTATATGTGTGTAAATGTATGCATGTGTATGTACATATACACACACATACATATACATGTCTGTATGTATGTATACATATATGTGTGTGTATTGAATGTGTTGTCAAACCAGTTTGAGTCAGTATGATATGCTGCACAAAATATGTAAAGCTATAATCAGTTTTACTTTTTCTATTAAGAGTTTTGAATTCAGAGCAGCAATAAATCTGGTCCTAATTGTAAATGACTATTACAGATACATCTCTCACAGTTTACTATTGTGCAACAGCTGTAGTATCAACTAGGCCCGTTATCAGTACAGGAAAAGCATGTAACTGATACCAGACAAGGGGAAAATTGAGACTTTGCTGACATATTGCTAGCACCTCCATAGACACCGAAGATTAAGACTTAGATACGAGTCAGACAGATTGAACAACTGATTGAAAAGGTACCAAGCCATATTTTTCAAACTATAAAACTAATTATAGATAATATTTCACAGCTGATATGATATGCAGATGGGAAAAATAAATAAAAAGGCAGTCGATATTGACTACCAGTTTAGATAAGAAGTAACATCAATTTAAATGTTCTCAATTTTGTTAGGGTCGTCATCAATTTTGAATTTGTGTACAGCATTACAACACTGGCAATGGTAAATTTGCAATTTCCAATGAAATGTGTGGAAATTTTGAATTTGTCCATTTCTAATTTTTATCCTAATCAAAATTGATCGTATCAACATTATCACATTAAAAATGCAAGATATGCCACACGTGGAAAAAGATGCAACTGAATGTTGTTGCAAATAAATAAAAAGTAGTCTGCTAAAACTAAATCCACAAAGGCGAACCACCTAGCATCACTGATAGACAAAGATGTAGCTGAATCAGTTTATTAAATAAAATGAAATGACTAAATATATTAGCACTACGTTTATATCCTTTCCCACCCCGTTTCAAACTAAAAAATAATATTTCCTAATTTGCCCGTTTACATTTCATATAGTGACAGTTTTTCCTTCTTAATCCCAAATTTCAGTAGAAATATAATTGAACTTTCCGTGTCCTCATGTAATTTTTTTCAATAAAAACCGTATGAAGAAAATAATTGGCAAGGCCGACCTATTTTTAAAGTGACCGCAAACACTTGTTATTATAACAAATAATAATAACAATATTACAGGAGTTTGGCAGTTTACCAAACTACTACATTCGGTTTTTAAGGTGGACCGACCACCACAGATGGTTTTCAGTAAAAACTGTATGAAGAAAATTTCAATCGAATTAATGTATTCCAAATGATAGTTTTATTACTAATTAACTTTTGATTTCCTTTTTAGGTTCATTTTCGCAAAGATCTAATTGCATATAAGTGTTTAACTTCAATTTTCATGAATGAAAAAAAAACGAAACATGGATGATGAAATGAATGAGATAGAAACTTAAAGAAGATGGAAGACAAAATTGGCACATGTCGGGGTGAGTAAAGAAAACTACTGGGTGTTACCCTTGAATTAGTAGAAAATTGAGGGTGCTAATATATTTAGCCAAAAAAATTAGCAAATATGACACTGCAAGAGGAATATGCATACGGGATGATTCCTTTACCTCTAATTTCAACTTCTAAAACTATACAACTTGTTACTTAAGTAGCTTTCTCAAACATGAGATGCAGGTAGCATGCTAAGATAGCAAAACTCTTGAATTAGTAGAAATAAATGGGATTAACAAGATTTCAATATAAATTAATCATAAATTAAAATAATACCCTCAAACTTACACCCCCAAATTACAAAATTGACGGCACGAAACCCTAAAGCAGCTTCTACCAAATCTAAACTAGTTTTCCAACAAAAATCAAATTGACAGAATTTAAAATTCAGAAAAACAAGCATACTTATGGTTTTAAGAAAGCTAGGCAGCTCTGTCAACCAAACTGGGAATGTTCAAAACAAAATAAAATCGAAATAGACTAAACATAATAGCATAAACCCTAGAATCAGAACTATATACAAACGAAATCAACCTGAACAAAAAATCAAATGGAAAAGCAACGTCCATCCATTCAGGAATATAAATTGAAAGGGCTGATAAAAAATTAAAGAGAAAATACGTTAAAATCTAACCTTCAAATCGATCGAGATAGCCTGGACTTACGGTGAGCTTTACAACCAGAAAGTGGCTGCTTCAAGAAAATAGCTTAGCAGCGTCGGTAAAAATCCGCGAGTATGGAGTTAGCGACGGTGACTGCGAAATATAATTTCGGATGTGTCAATGGAAAGAGAGGGAAGTGGAGTGCGGAGAATGATTTTGTTTTGAAGGATGTCAGCGGTTGGATCCGAATCCGAATTCGTTTTCGGTTGGGCGCAAAGAACATTGTGCAAAATGACTCTTATACCATCAAGCTTTGTCAAAAACTTTCGAAAATTTAGACAATTTCCCTCCATCATGAAAGTTTTTATTTCAAATTTATATTGCATGGCAAAGGTGAAAAGAAACTAGAAAAAAGTTCCAAATTCGAGCCATGCTAGCAAAATTAAGAATGAGTACTTATTGATTAAAATTTGACAAACCAACGAAGTCTGTTGTATTTGTTCGACTTGGGTTGGTTTGTTAGTATGAATGCTATTTTTGTATGAGTATCTCTTGTCCGACTCAATTTAAAGTCAAAGTTGATTTGTCTGTTTCTCGTTTAGGATGTGAATTAGAAAAGATAATTTTAAATGGTATTTCATCCATGCGAATTGTTGGCGAACTTTCTATCGTTTGTACATCATATGTCCTTTGTTCAATCCGTACGAAGAGCGTCCGAGCCAAAGCCCCATTTGGACACGAACACCCTTTTGTCCAGCTCGATTCGTCTGATTAACACATTTTTTGTTGATCTGTTGTTAGTATTTGTTTATGTTTTATATTTCTTTTGTTTATTGGTCGCGTTTCGTTTTTAATATTTGAAAATCTAACCAAGCAACAAAATTAAATTAAAATTTCAAGTTATTTTAAAAACAAATCTTTTTTTTTTTTTTTTGGCATAACCGACCAGTTTTTAAGATGACTGCAAACACCTTTTATTATGACTAATAATAAAAAATTGCAATATAGTACATGTGACTGTAGTTAGCAGTCAGCTAAATTCGGTTTTTAAGGTGGACCGTCCACCACCTATGAAGTTTATAGTGTTATGTCCACTCTACATAGCTAATTTACTAGACTACAATTTTAAAAACAAATCTACTACTGACTGTATTAGTATTTACAATATTTCCTTTAAAATATTATTTTATTTTGATTCATAATAATATTTTAAAAATGAAAAGTTTGTTTTCCAAAATGTTTGCATCTATAGGACTCAACCAATAGTTTTAGCTTCTATTTTACCAACAACTTGAAAAATCTAACCAACCAAGTCAAGTATTATCGACTCCGTTGATTTCAGTTTTAAAAGATACTGATTTGGTTTGGTTTGGTTTGGTTTATGTTTCTTGAATCATTGTTTTGATTTCAATAATTTTGATCGGTTTCAAACTGAATCGACCATTTGCCGACCCTTGAGCAAAATGAAACTCCATATCTGGAGCACTGAAAGGGCTAAGAAAACAATTGAGGAGGAAAGATGAACATTATATAAATTCAACTCAAATTGGATTTTTTTTTCCTTATTTTTCCCAGCCTATAAGCAATTTTTAGAAAACTTTTTATAATTTCAATGAATGAGGAAAAAATTCGTTAAAGGTTTTATTTAATGAAAACCATTGAAAGTCTTTTTAGATGATGTTTGTAAACTACCTTTCCAAAAAAGTAGAAAAAGCTTGGAACTTGTCTTTATTACGTTTAAATTCCAATGGCGTGAATGGAAAGAAAGTTGGAATACTTTTCGTTTTGAGCCAAACTTCGTTTGTTGTGGGTGGTATAAGAGAAAATCCGTTAGAACTTAGTTGACTTCACATGTTAAAACAAATGAACCTAATGAAAGGTCGTCTTTTAATACCTGTCGCAGCAGTGTATCGTGGTATAATTTTTTTATTCAACTTCTTAAAAGTCAAATGAAGTTTTTATGAATGTCGATTAACGTTGAGGTTGGATATTCATGAAAGATATGATTTACACACTACATCTTTTTTAAATTTTTCTATCTAATTACTTTCACACATTTCATCACTCCTTTATTGCCTTTTGTTTACATAATGTTTAATCTTGGACCAGTATAAAAAAAATACCATTAATAGTCATGACTCATTATAGTTGGACAAATAACATAATTTCTACTACGATGGAGATAGAAAGTTAACTTGTCCTAAATATTAAAACAATCATTTAAACAGTAAAGATTTCAAGTAATTTTAAATAAAAATGGTTGCATAAGAAAACTCCATTGCTGAATTTGATACAACTTTGTGATGACCTTTACAAGGTAAATTAACTAATTAATCGTTGATTACTAAGTAAAGAATTAAAATGAAGGTTGAATGGTAATACAAATCAGGCCTTATTCTATATTTCCTTCCACAACTTATCGATATGACATAAAAGTTAATGTTTGAACTTAAAAGTGGGACATGTCTTTTAGAAGATGGATAGTATAAGTATAACAAATTTCGTCTGGATAATATAGGTGGAAGTTAAGATTTCGGCATAAAACGAAATAAAATATGGAGTAAAGGCCAGCGAAATAGGAAGTGGAAGTTATCAAAAGTATGAAGCATAATTACTGGAAGAATAAAGTTGACGCTCTCAAAAAAATAATGAAGAGAAGACTATTGAAAGTATGAAATGAAGGTTGCTGAAATATGATGTGAAAATTAAGAAAAATATAAAGTGGCGGTTATCGACAATAAGAAGTAAAAGTTAATGAAAATACGAAGTAGAGGCTATCAAAATTATAAAGTGAATGATAGAAAAAGTATGAAGCGAAAGCCATCGAATCAAAAGTGGAGACAATCAAAAGAATAAAGTGAAACTATCAGGATTATGAAGTAAAAAATATCAGAAATACAAAGTCGATGTTATGGAATCATGGAGTGAAGGCAATCGAAAGTACAAAGTGGAAGCTATTGAAATTATGAAGTGCAAATTATCAAAAGCATGATGTCAACGCTATCAAAAGTATGAAGTGGAAAATATTAGTATATAAAATAAAAAGAAGGTCACTGGAAGTATGAGTTTGTGTTACTAGGAGTGTGGATTCAGAACATCAGAAATGTGGACAAGATGTCGGAAATATGGATTTTAAGTCGCTAAAAGCATTGTAACAACCTGGAAATTTTGTAACAGCTTGCATTTTACGTATTGGAAGATCATAAAATATTTTTATTTTATTCCGTAAGGGTTGAATAATTCTCATATTTTGATATGATGCTTATGGAGAAGTGAGACATGTCTGTAATTTTTACCAATTTTGTTTGTGACCATTTTTCCCCTATCAGTCCTGTATAGGGCATAACTTTTGACTCAGATCGAATCAGGTGGTGAGACCTGTGTCATTGGAAAAGAAATGATGATCGTTTTTCCATAGAGTGGTTACATTAAAGATTTGGCTCAGCGGTTTGGGAGGAATCGCTGTTTTAAGGTTTAACAGTTGGTTGTTCTGGTTTGTGAAGCCTTAATGGGCTGATTTGTAGAGGCCCATTAGTGGGCTAGTGGAAAAATATAAATAGGGGGTGAAAGATATGAGAAATGGTTTAATTTCTCCATTCTCTCATTTGGTGGCCTATGTTCCTCCTTCCTCTAACACCTTTCCACCATTAAAATCGAAATCTAAGGAAGGAAATCAAAGATCTACACCATTTGAGGCTAGATCTACATCATTTGAAATGAGAGTTCATCGAATCATGGAGTTTGGTTCGAATTGTTTGCTGTCTGGAATTTTAATTCATAGATTTTAGCTTGTTTTAGAGAATTGGTGAGTGATATGTGTTAACCATCTTTTTGGCAAAAGCTGTCACGAATCGGATCGAAGCCCAATATCCAGAAATGCGTCCTTCAGCATTGCGCAGCAAGCCAATTCAGACAATTCATACTCCGGAAGGCCCAGTCAAAGCTCAGCCCAACCAGGCCCTCTTCAGGCGCCAGCCTGAGCCAGTTCCTTTTGGCTAACAACTCGCTTACTCTCGAAGAATCGGTCTCCCCAATCGACCGAGTAAATCGCTTCCCTTAAAGATGCATCGACCGAATATCTCGGATCTGCGTGGAAGTATCCAACTGAGTCCATCAAATGATCAGCTCGACTCTTAAGGCAATAAAGGTGGTCAACCATATCTAGACAAATCTCTACTTTTGATACACCTCACCGCGATGGGCCGATGGCCACGTAAGGTGCTATTTCCGAGGATACTATTAATGAGCAGTGGAATGGGGTCCCACCGCCGTAATTGCTACCAGTGATCGAACTCCACCTATCCGAGCTCCGAAAAAGAGGAAGGCCACGTGGCGGCCCGCTCAGCCCATTACTTTAACTATAAATACTTCAAAGCTCAAAGAGGAAAGGGACCTTTTTTGGGGACTTCCCTGGCCGAATTCTTCCCAAGCATTCTTATCTCTACTCAAAGCTCTCTCCTCCAAGCTTCTTCTATGGCTAACTCCAAAAATAGCCATCTCTTTTTCTTTCTCAAAATAGAAAAAGCTTTGTAGTTGTAATCAAAAAGAAAGAATCAACATATATATAAAGTGGGCGTAGGCACAGTCTTTTTCCGAACCACTATAAAAAGCCTTGCGTGTGTTTTCTTTACTTTTTTGCATTCCATAATCATTATTCATGTGTCACTCACACGATTGGGGGTTGATAGTGACCAACTTTTGATGTCAACACTTTGGCGCGCCAGGTGGGGGGCACGCACCGACATACCCTATGACCTTCAGCAAGTTTCAATCCATGACGAACAAGCGGAATAAAGATGTAACATCTTCCCGTCCCACAAACGTCGATGCAACCAAAACAAACGCTATAGAAGCAAGTCTGGAAGCCTCCTCGCACGAAGACGTGTCCCAATATGTTACTAGTGACGACATAGACAAGATTCTGGCCAGGTTCAACGACCAGATGACATCTCAGGGTAAACTCTCGAACAACAACAAGAGTTGATGGATCACATTCTCGGTCGAGTGGAGATGGGATTAAACGCTTCAATATCAATTCCTCCATCGACCGAAACTGGGGCAACAACTGATCTTCGGTCTGCACAGAATCAGGCCACTGATCAGATCACACCTTTGCTTCCTCCTGGCTCGGCTCAGCCTCCCGACCAATCACTACTAGGAGTATCGCTTCCAGTGACCAGCGCAGCCGCAACTGTAGATACACAGGAGGCTCGCGATCAAGATCTAGGTCATTCGACCACTTTGCCTCCACTCTTGGGAATAGCTCGACCCCCCGAACCAATCGAGCGATTACAAGGCCCATCAGAGTCAATGTCATTCCCATTACAACTCGGAATCTTACCGCAGACCAATCTAACCACTCTTCCCCTTCAACGAAGAGCTAATGGGACCTTCCCTTCGAACCGGGGGACCACTCTTCCATACCGACACTTACTTGGGTGGAGAATAGCGCTAACGTAGACCCTTCTAACCTCGCCCCGACCGGGGGAAATACCGAGCCCTAAACATCACATGCTATGTCGAATCAATTCGGACCTTCTGCCATGGGTACGGCTCCATCCAATCCTTATCAGGTTCAAGAGGGGTCATTCTGCCTAAAACCACCAGCCGGAGCACATCCTCACCCTCACCTTCACTCAACTCTTGGAGGTCGATCCCCGCCAACGGCCACCCTTTTGAGCATGCTTTTTCGGATCCTCGTACTGGAGTTCTTCTAAATGCAGAGATAGATTCATGTCAAACGACTCCTCGGAGATGGGAGCCAACTTGCAAGCATCATCCGACGTTTCACTCGGGGCACCTCTTCTCATCAGGATATAGATAGTATCCACCGCATCCTCTTCACCAGGGAAATTAGAAACTCCTGAAACCCTCCGGACTTCAAATTTCCAGCTACTGAACCCTACAACGGTCGGACCGACCATACACCTTATGCAATACATGTGCCATATGGATGGAAGTGCTTTATGCATCAACCAATGTTATGGCCAAGTACTTCCCACTCTTCCTTACCGACATAGCCGGCATGTGGTTTCGGCAGCTAACAACGGAGTCGATTGACAGTTGGAACACACTGGTCACCCACTTCATTGAGCAGTTCAGAGTTCATATCTCCCGACCGAAGAGTGTCATGTTCTTGACCTCCATCAAGCAACGA
This sequence comes from Allium sativum, assembly GCA_030737875.1. Classification (NCBI taxonomy): domain Eukaryota; kingdom Viridiplantae; phylum Streptophyta; class Magnoliopsida; order Asparagales; family Amaryllidaceae; genus Allium; species Allium sativum. The sequence goes on along the minus strand of CM060916.1, from coordinate 603,506,020 downwards.
CCAGGAGAGACACTTCGATCTTTCCTCGAAAGATTCAACGCTATCATAGCATCAGTCGATCGACCGAAGCCATCGATGGTGCTTATGGCCGCCATTGCAAGCGTCCAGAATCGATCAGAGTTCTCAATCTCTTTGACTAGAGATCCCCCTAAGGATATCGAAGATTTATATTCCGAGCCCGAGTGATTCCTCCGAAAGACGATGCTAGCATTGAGATGGAGAGCCTCGAGGTCCTTGCCACCAAACAAGGAGGTCCATCCAACACCAATGGCCAGAATAATGGAAGAGGAAAAGCCTCAGAAAAGAATGAACGCAACGTATAACCTCAAAGATAAAATAAGTACGACCAGTATACCGAGCTCAATTCTTCTCTGCTCGGCATCTACCTTGACATACGAGGGTCCCTGCCTTTCCCAAGACCTCCTTTAAGAAAGCCGACCTAGAAAGAACTCGACTCAGGCCACAGCACCAATGAAAGCAGGCATCTACGCGATTTCATCGAGGATAGGGTCAAGCGAGGAGAACTTCCCAAATATGTCAAGAGAAATACACCAGCCATGCCACCATAGTCTTCTACCCAAGCTCCTCAGGTCGGTCATCGAGCTCCTAGAAACGGAAAGGACCCTGAGCCCAGCACTCGCGTCATTATCATTAACTAATGAGATTTAGATTTCTTGTTTTTTATTTTCTTTCAATAAAAGGGATATGTTGATGTACACATGTACAAGGTTAGGATTTAGCTCCTAGGTATGCTCTGGAATCGACAGACGTCCTCTTAGAATTTATTTCTGCTTCCTTGTAATAATTCTTTAGCAGCAATAATTTTTCTTTTCCACAAACATGGATTATGTTTGAATGATTTAAGTTGAGCCTGACTAGCGCTCACTAACTCGAATATGGTTAGTGCTAAGCCATCGTCCATAGCGCACGATCAAAGCTTGCCACCATACCCAGACCTACACCATAAGCCGAGTACGGTAAAACTTCTCTAAGCCAAGTATGATAAAACTTCTCTAAGCCGAGTATGGATTATACTCGCCCCCTTTTTTGAACCAAGTGCGTCTACCGCTCGTTGGGGTTCACGGATAATCTTACATGAGTCGACATAATTAACGCTTGTCATAAGCCGAGTATGGTTAATACTCGCCATTCCCGTAAGCCGAGTATGGTTAATACTCGCCATCTCCATAAGTCGAGTATGGTTAATACTCGCCATCTCCGTAACCGAAGTATGGATAATACTTGGCACCCCCGTAAGCCGAGTATGGTTAATACTCGCCATCTTTCAAAGCCAAGTGTGATGACTGCTCGTCCATATCTTTAAGCTGAGTATAGTTAATACTCGTCCAATCAAGGTCGAGGCCTTCTTTAGACCAAGAATGGCCCATACAGTCTTTGCAGGTATGGATCTAACAACCAGGATTGATGATTGCTATCTCAGCCTTAATATGGTGTTCGATGGATGTTGGTTTTCGGTCCTTAATACGATCTGCTTTGATCATTGGATTTCCGACCTTAATACAACAATCGGGACCATCAGATTTCCGACCTTAATATGGTCTGGTGTGACCATAGCTACCCAAGCAATTGTGCTTCGAATCGCATTTCAGAACACACCTCCCTCTACCGAAGAAGATGTATTCTGAGGGGCAAAGTATTAACCATCTTTTTGGCAATAACTTTCACGGATCGGATGGAAGCCCAATATCCAGAAACGCGTCCTTTCGAATTACGCAGCAACCCAATTCAAACAATTCATACTCCGGAAGGCCCAGTCAAAGCCTGGCCCAACCAAGCCCTCTTCAGGCGCCAGCCTAAGCCAGTTCCTTTTGGCTAGCAACTCGCTTACTCCAGAAGAATCGCTCTCCCCAATCGACCGAGTAAATCACTTCCATTAAAGATGCATCGACCGAATATCTCGGATCCACGTGGAAATATCCAGCTGAGTCCATCAAATGCTCAGCCCGACTCTCAAGGCAATAAAAACGGTCAACCATATCCGAACAAAGCTCTACTTTTGATATACCCCACCGCGATGGCCACATAAGCCGCTATTTCCTAAGATACTATTAATGAGCAGTGGAATAGGTCCCACCACCATAATTGTTGCCCGTGATCAAGCTCCACGTGTCCGAGCTTCGAAAAAGAGGAAGGCCACGTAGTGGCTCGCTCAGCCCATTACTTCACCTATAAATACTTCAAAGCTCAAAGAGGAAAGGGACCTTTTTTGGGGACTTCCCTAGCCGAATTTTTCTCAAGCATTCTTATCTCTACTCAAAGCTCTCTCCTCCAAGCTTCTTCTATGGCTAACTCCAAAAATAGCCATCTCTTTTTCTTTCTCAAAATAGAAAAAGCTTTGTAGTTGTAATCAAAAAGAAAGAATCAATATATATATATATAATGTGGATGCAGGCACAGTCTTTTGTCGAACCACTATATAAAGCCTTGTGTGTTCCTTGTTTTCTTTACATTTTTGCATTCCATAATCATTATTCGTGTGTCACTAACACGATTGAGGGTTTACTGTCACTAGTGACCAACTTTTGACATCAACACTATGCATCTCTCACATGGATTCAATGAAGTATACGAATGTTTGATCATGATTTTCATCAAATTCAAACATTTTCTCATAGATCTACACCTTGATAGGTTCGTTTTCATATGAATCACAATAAGATCTAATTTAGCAACTTAAAACCGGTAATTTCTACATATTTTCGTATGATTATGCAAGTTAGATCCACAATTTAGTTCATATGTCCATTTATCATGGTTTTTGGTGAATTTGCATAATTTTAGTGATAATTGTCATATTCATGTTGTTAGTGATTTCATAACATGTTTATGATCGTGTTTGGTAGATTTGATGAGTTGGTTTCATCGAAATCGAGGCTTGGCGAAGTTTTGTTCAAAATCGGAGTTGGATTGGTATAGTGTAGGTTTTGGATCGGTTGGCATGAAAGTGATCGGTCGATTGTTGTGTGGCTTGGGGGCAAGTCAGGGTGGATCAGTCAAATGGTGTTCGGGTCGGTCCTGAAGCAATGGACCGATCGGTATCCTTCTGGTTGGACCGACCGATATTCTTCTGGTTGGACCGATCGGTGTTCTTCTGGTTGGACCGATCGATGCTCTTCTAGTTGGACCGATCAGCGCTCTTGTAGTCAGGTCAGTTAGTGCAAAGGAGGTCGGTCGGTTGGTGCAAAGGAGGTCGGTCGGTGTCTCCAAAAGTACGGGCCGGTCGGTCATTTTTTGAGGGGGAAAAAGCGCTTGGTGCAATGATGCAATTTGGCTCGGTGATGGTGTGACTTCGAAGGAAACTCAAGTAGGAAGGTTCAAAGTGTTGAAAGGTATTCATTGGTCGGTGTAGAACAGCGAATGAGGTGACAACTCGAAGGTCATGAGTTGGTGGATAATGGTTTCTCGAGAAGGTTGCTTGAGTTAAGAAAAGTCGTCGGGTTGGATGACTAGAGATTTGAAGGCCGAGAGATTATCGTTGTCGTAAGTTCTAGCAAGCTCGAAGCAGGGGTACACTGGAAACGTCTAAAATACCAGTTGCAGGTCGAGTACCATGGGCATCGTTGAAAGGCCTAGTTGTCAATTTCGGACAAACATACGTATCGTTGAAAGGCGTATGTAGTTTATGCTAGACCGGGGGTTACCATTTTCCCTTGACATGTGGCAAGGTTGGCCGTCATACGACTAACGATGGTTTCAAAGCAGGATTGGCGATGATAGCCAGAGTCAGTCATGCATGTTGGATGTTTTGTTTGTACCATCTCACGTATTTTATTCAACGTCGAAGGAGATGTTCCTTGGGTGCTTGTCAGATATTGGTTTCGGCCTTTGGGGCTTATGCTTGAGGGATGTTGAATTCGATTCGGGCGGTTTACGTGAGAACTATAATCTGGATGCTATGAGTGCTATTGATGATTGTTTCTAATTGCCATGAATGAATTGTTATTCTAATTATCATGGATGAATAGTTGAGATGTTTGATGTAAAGGCTATCACTGTCCGATGAGGGGAAGATAGGGTTGGGTTCTTCTCTGGTGTTGCGGGTAGATTGGTATGTTTATCTATCCATTCTCATATACTTTATTGATGATATTTGTTAGTTGTTTTATCGCTCACTAAGACTATTGTCTGATTCAAGGTTTTATGGGTCCCTCTTATTACCTTGGGCTGTTCATCCGGTTGTGGATGAGTGGACTAGGTGGCAGATGACAGGCGATAGCTTAGTGAGGACGATGTTGCAGTTCGGAGGCGAGCTGGAGGCTTACGTACCAGTTTTTTTATTATCTAATATTTCTATTTCCGTTGTTGAGTCGCTCTATGAGTGTTGTAGTGAGGCCTTATGTACAAACTTTGATATTCCCTATGATGTTTAGATAATCTTTCACGATGTTGTGAAAGTTTCAAAAGTGTGTTATGTGATGCTTCACTATTATTACCTGTTATATATTTTCTACTACACTTTATCCTTGCGTTGTGAGTTCTACGACAGGTTTCGATGTTGTTTACCTACTCTGATGATCGTCCATGGCTGCCTGGCACACCTTTCAGCGCATCATTCCTCTTGATTAGTGCAGGGTTTATGGGCGGTCGTCACAAATTCTAACATTTTAAAATATATGAATATTTAATTTATTTTAAATATTCATTAAATAGATTTTATAAATTAATGATACTTCGTTGATTTATAATTTTAACTTGAAATTTAATCTTAGAATTCGATTTATATTTATAAATTATTCATTGAAAGTTGAAACGGGATTTTCTTTAAAAGTTTTTAGCTTTTATCGAATAGAAAATGGATTTGTAATTTTTATAACTTAGTTAACAAAGATTAGGTTCTGGAATAAATATTTTATTTGAGGATGATATTCAAAGAATATCTTATTTTTATTTGGTTTTGAAGGATAATACATGATATTTTCATTATGTTAAGGATTTAAAATATGATAAAAATATTCTTTAAATGTAATTTCAAAGGATAAGAGAATTTTATTTATACATGTACATGTTGTATACATATATATTCATGTTTAACTTATCTTACATATTTAATAAATTACTTAAGACATGTTGTATTAATTAGTATAAATTTGAAAAATATTACTTAAAGAATGTAATGATTTAGCATTTGTATAAATAGGATTTTTAAATAAATCAAATTTTCATTAATATTAAAATATGCTTGATTTAATGGGAAACTAGAAGGGTACATTTTAAGTCACCTTACGTAAAGGCCCGCAAATCCTTACCTTTTGAGTCGACTGAATACAACACATGTCCAACCCAAATTACACAAAAATACGAATCTTTGATAAGAATATGAAAAGTAGATAGAAGAAAAACTGAACAACAAAATAGAATCTCACAATCATAGCAAAATAAAATATAATATATATTTATAATGACCTTTGGAATACAAAAATGTATTTGTACTTACATACATAATCAGAGTATAACACATATACATAACATCGAAAATAAACTCTATATAAATCTAACATTGAAGCCTCTTGCTCCAAACTCCTCTAGTATCTGTAAAATCCTGAACTACTTGACTGCCCATACCAATTTGGGCACCCAATAGTTTAAGGAAAACATAGAAAAATAAACTCTGGGTCATTCGTAGGGCTGGTGTGAGTAAACGATTTTAAAACAGCCTGAGAAAATAAATGGTATAAGAACATGCCACACATAAACACGGATGGGTTTTTCCCTTGTGAAACCAAAATACTTTGTATATCAAAATCAGATATTATAATAGTATCTACGGTTTTCAAAGTAGATTAGAATCTAGCGAAATGCTTATAGGTAATTGATTTCCAACTATGACAAGGTATGGAACCACCTTCCGATAGTGTATCTCTAGAGAGAAATACATTGGACTCAACAAGAACATCTTGCAACCCGACCACACATGACCGACCACTCATTTCGCTTGAGTGTGCCGAATGTCTTATCACCAATGGATGGGATCAAACCACCGTTTCCGAAGTATATAGCAGCGATAGAATAAAGATGCAAGTGAATTTTCTCTATATAGGTGATAATACACCCTAATGGGAGCGACCTACATAGTCATGTTGACTGCTTGATTTTTGTCGTTTCCCGGTTGTAAAGCTTGAGGACATACTTACCTTCAGACATATCACATCTTCGTTCACTTTGAATGCCACATTGTAAAACCTATCAAATAAAAAATTGATTTCACCAATACCACAGGTATAAAGGTAAGAGAAACGAATTTCACCTCCACCAAACGTAGTGTAAAGAGATCAGTGTATATGATCTGCTAGTAGGGTGTCCAAACAATTCAGTCAATTCAATTTATAGTGGAACGGGGTTTATTTCCACCAACGGACGATGTCAATTAAATTATATAATTAAGATTAACATAATTAAACACAACTCAATTAATTAAATAAATAAATGAACAAAATAATTAATTGAACAACCAGTCTAGAGTTTACTAAATTTACAGATCATTACGATGAACTATTACCAGTTGCACGTTAATTCAGTTCACGACCAAATTTACGCCTGTTTAATTATAAACAATTTTTAGGATTAAAAGCCAATTTATAATAACTTAATAAATCAATTTAATTTAAATTCAAAGTCATTCAAACTCGACAAGTTACGTTGAGTCTCTTATACAAACACACACTATCGGTCGACTCGGCTACACATATGTGCCATAATCTATCCGAACACAAGTTCATGATTCAAAACTTATGTATATACACCAATATATATATATATATATATATATATCCAGATGATATTTAAATTTGGATTTAGATTTAAACTCTTTTCCTTTTTCGTTCTTCCATTTTAGCCAAACTCGGTCTAATACAGCAGTGAACCACCCATGCCCATGCTTCTCTTTTCCCTTCTTTTCTTTATTTTCCTTTTTTTTCTTTTTTCTTCGGCCTAGCTCAACTCTTCTTTCCTATATATATATGTATATGTATGTATGTATATTATTTAAACTGACCCAAGCCCTGCCCAAAACACCTACGCACTACAATATCGCATGCCAACTCCTTCTGCTTCTTCCACTAAGCAAGCTTCAGCAAAAACGGACTATAATATAAACTGTAACAACCCGTATTTTCAATAACCTGTTATAACATAAATGGAGGCAGAATTAAACTGTAAAATCTGAATCAAGGGAAACGGGGTATGCCATTGCGTTCGTCTCGGAAAAATACGCGAAATAGAGTCCGAGTTTTCGAAAATCGGAGTCCGTATGACCAAGATATGGCCTCGCGAAGTTTCACGAAAAATTCCCAAATTAAAGTATACTTAATTAAGTGAAATGGGTTGCGCAGAGAAATATATATATATTGATATATATATATATACAATTGAAAATTAAATAAATAAATATGCAAAAATGTTCAAAACAGCTAATTGGGAGAGGGGAATAACCGAACCGGCCGATTTTTGAGGTCGACCCGAGCCTGCTGGGTCGACTAGGGGTTAATCCAGGGTGTTTGGCTGTCAACCCGTGGGCCGATTCGCTCAAATGCAGATTTTTCATTTGGATGGTTCTCATGGTTCATCTTTAATCTAAAGGCCCTAGATGGTTCCTACACTTGACTTCTTCCCCAAGACATGCTTTGATGGCTTGGATTGAATCTAGGTTTAATCCTATGGCCTAAAACACTTGCCTAATCTATAAATAAGACCCTAACCTATCCTAAATCCTCATTATTCATTCATGCAACTAAACTATGGCAAAATTTTACCTCTCATGGCCTCCACTCTCTTCATAAAATTTCTAAATGGTTTCTATGAGAGATTTTCCATGCATACAAGTGTTTTCAAGCTTGTATGAGTGTCATTAGCTTGCATTCAAGTCAAGTTTCTATCTTTGCATCATAAAGCAAGGGTTTTGATCATTTTGGCTCAAGGGTTTTTATGTTAGAGCTTGCATTTTGGGTCTATTTGATTGCATAAGGGCTTTGTCATATCTTTTGTGCCTTCATAGCAACGTAAGCCCTTTCCCTACTCTTAGATATTAACTATGAAGTTAAATGTTCATGTTGCAAGTTTGGGTTTGATCATTGAGTATGATACATGTTATCATGTCATGCAAGTTTATGAAGTCATTATCTTGATCTTGTGAGCTAAAAGCTACAACCTTTATGTTGAAATGTTGCATTAGCCAACATGAGAACCCTCATAACCTTTATGTCAACTTGCATATGAAGTCATAACCCTTATATGATGATATATGCGAGTTACTAGTCATCATTCCATATCTTTTGTCACCATGATTCGCTTATGTGCCAAGTTTGGGTTTATGCATGTTTTGAGGCTTAAGAATGTAACATGCAAGTTAATGAACACATTTGTGCCTCATTTGCCACCATGATTAACTTGTGGCTTAATATCCATTTTTGTCATGCCTTTGCCAAGTCTCTTCTTTTAATCCATTACGTTGTCGTGAACGTATATGCGAGTTTAAAAGCGTTGGGTTATGTTATGGGTAATTTCTAATGACATGAAAATACAACTGGAAAACATGACTTGAAATATAACATGGAAGTTGACATGTAAGTATGCATAAAAACATAAGCTTGGGAATTTACCTATTAAGTTAGGTCTACCCTTTGGGAATTTACCTATTAAGTTAGGTCTACCCAAATGCTTGAAAACTTGTAACATGTTTTGGGAAACATGATGGACATGACACTTAGATAATATAAGTGTGGCCAACTCGAGGTTGGGTTGAGTTTGCAACGTAAAACTACCCGGAACCGACCGGCCTAACTAGTAGTTGCAAACAATAGGACCCAATGTGAGAAGTTGGTCATGTTGTGCTTGAACCCGAGGTTAGACCAAGTTGTGGTGTAAAGCTACCCGGAACCGACCGGCTTAACTAGTAACCACAACAAAGTCTAATGTGAGAGGTGAAGGTGCATTAAGTAATTAATGCCACATGATAGGGTTAAGTTAATTTGATTAATGACTCTTAACCAAATATGACATGGACAAATGGGTTAAGTAATTTGATTAGGCTAATGATACTTAACAAAACATGACAAGGTTGGGTAGGTTAAGTAACTTGATTTGCCTAATGACACTTAACCATTTTTATATGACTAGTGGATGGGGTTAAGTTAACCAACACTTAATCAATCCAACGCGATAACTTGGTAAGGTTAAGTAAGTTTTCTTAATGACGCTTAACCGAAAAATACGGTTAACGAATGGGGTTAAGATTAGACTCAACTAGCCTAAACATGGAAATCGGATGGGGTTAAGTTAGCCTAGACTTAATTAATCCCACTTGGTAGTTTAATGGGGTTAAGTTAAACACTTAACTAATCTAAACATGATGAATTGATGTGGTTAAGTGACCTATACTTATCCAATCTAACTCGTTAATTTATTGTGGTTAAGTTAACCAATACTTAACCAATATAACGTGAAAACATGATAAGGCTAAGTCACGAATCGCTTGAATACACTTGACCGATTTGACTAAGTAAATTGATAGGGTCAAGTTAATATATACTTAACCAATCTAGAATGATAATTGGACGAGGTTAAGTCGTGAATTGCTTAATATACTTAACCAATTTGAGCATGGTTTGTAGGGTTAAGCCTTGAACTTGGATACTTAGCCAATTTTGACAGGATTTGTATACGGGTTAAGTCATGAACTTAAGTGACACTTAATCCATTATGTAAACCCTAGTTCTGAGGATTAGGTGGATAACCGTAGTTAACAAGGATAACGGGAACAATGCTAAGTGGTAAACCTTAGTTGAAGAATAACTAAGTAATGATTCTTAGTCAAGGAAATTTAGACCAGTTCATAGATAGATGAGTAACCTGATACGGTAGGTCATCGTTTAAGTATACGAGTAGGAGCAAGTATCTGATTTAGATAAAGGCTCCAGCGAACTGGGTAACGAAGCAGCGGCTTCGGGGAACGTGAGGATATTCTTGGTATCCCTCTATGAGCTGCCAGGTGATTATACTAGGCTCATGAGAGGTTAAGGTCTGCGTTAGAAGAACCAAGAGTATGCCTTGGTTGCTATACGAGCGACCTAAAGACGGGGATGGATAGGGGATAGTCGACGATACACGGTCGTACCCTAGATAGCATTTCGTCAGGCTACCTACCATCTTTGGTCAAGCGTGTACGTACGGAAAGGCAGAGAACACCCAAAAGACCATAATTGCTATCTAATTATGGTTGCGGTAAGGCTTGGATGTGGGTTGGCCAGTGTTGTGTTCTCATACAGGATTTATCCTGTCTTGTCTTTCACTAGTTGAGGGAGTGGTCTCGTGGGACCATAGCCACGTATAAGAAAAACAGACCTTAGCATCTGCATCGGCAGATGAATCGAAAGCTCCCGACCGAGTCCTGTATTTCTTGATTTGCCCTGTGACAGGACTCGGATGGCACGATGTGATACATGTGCATACAGTCATGGAAAAGCAATTCACGATGAATGCGTGGGAAAAAGGGCGCGGTTGGCGGTTAGCGTAATCCCTAGTGGCCCTAGGTGGTTGAACCCAAACCGAGATACGAAAACGTGCAATAGGTAAGCATAATCCCTAGCAGCCCTAGGTAGCATAAGTGCTAGTTGTACAAACAATAATTCATGTTGGAAGACCCTAGCTAGGTTTAGGGTAACAGTCCAAACCGATCTTAAGGATCATGGAACTATGTTAAAATAATATAGAATCTCATGGGAAAGCCCGTATGGTCTACGGCAAGGGACTGAACATTTACATGGAATAAAACATACAAGTTGAGTAACCTATATATGCGATATATTAGGTTGACATGGACCATTACACAACTTTTGAGTGAGGGTCATTCTTGGTTAACACATGACACAGTGGGGATACTAGTACGGTAGGTGCAGAGCTAAAATACAGGATAGATATCACGGGGCGTTATACGTGACAGATATCTTGGGGATATTATACTTGATAGAAACCTGACGATGTGATACCTTGTTTTATCTTGACATCGTAATTTATCATGACACCTTAGTTTATCTGAGTTCAGTAGTTCATCCTGTTATTTTGATTTAGCTTATCTATCTTGTTATCATGCTTATGTTCATCTCAGTTTCTCATGTCAGTTAACTTTACTAGTTTTTATGCTAATAGTAGATAGGGCTTACTCAGTCTTTTTGACTGACCCGTTTTGTTTCGCCTCTTTTCTTCCGTTTCCCCCCAGGTTACAGGGAGGAAATACTGTTGTTTAGTTCGGACTTCTTCTGCTTGAAGGTCATCATGGATGGCTTGGACTTTTCTTGGCTAATGGCTACTTTACTGTTTTTACTTGGGGAATAATTTATGAAAATGTCTTTATGCTTCTTTACTATTGCAAGACAGGTTTTGATGTACTCTGATGTAAAAGGCTTTAGACCTTATTTATTCATGTTATGAAAGTTTGATTTTACTTCCGCTATTTTATATGTTCTGTCTTGTGATATTTCTGTGCATGTTTACCAATAATGCCCCTCTAAAGCTAGTGCATTCCTTTGCGAGTGACCCTAGCGGAGGCGGGGTGTTACACGTGGTATCAGAGCAGAAGGTTACCAGACTGGGCAAAAGTTTTTAAAGACCTTCTGAAAACTATTTGAAAAAAAAAACCGTTTACAAAGAAGCATTTTTCAAGAAAATTTTCTTTTAAAAGAAAAAGGCTATTCCCCAAAGGCCATTAGCACTATCCTTGTTTCCTTAATTGAGTCTCTTTTCCTTTCTTTCCTCCATCTGTAGTCACAGTAGTTTTAACTGCGACTAGTCTTTTCTACCTACGAAAGTGCTTTCCATACGATGGAGGTGGTTCTCGAGAGACCAGTGGCCGCGTTATAAGAAAGGATCGTGAGAAAGAAGGATAAAGGATACGAGCTTAAGGATGAGCAACTTGTTGGTATGGCTTAGTCCTCAAAGGAGGGAGAAAGATGAACAATGAAACCCATGACGAGAGAGTACCTTTGGCATGGTAAAACGGGGTGGATAGTTAAGTATTATGGGACAAGGACAAGATCATCGGGAGGGCAGTAGTATGCTCTCATTTCTAGAGTACCTCGGAAGGAGGGTAACGATCTTGTTAAAGGTTTAGCTTTTCTTCTCTATCATCCCGTTAGGACTTCGTTGTTCGTATCATTTAAGTCTGCTTCGATAGTTGAGTCTCTGCACCTTAAGTACTAGCGTAATAGAGAATCCCATTTTTGTCTCAAAGTCCTATTGGAGAATCAGTCCATTTATACATGACTTGTTTGGATTTGGGAATGTCTATGCCAAGTGTTGAGTTTGGAAATAATGCTTATGTTTATAAGCTATGGATGGATTCTAGGGATGAAGTGGTTATCCAGTAGGGGGTGCCACTCTCGGTTTTGATAGGAGGGTAGTTAGACCTTTTGACTATCCTTGGTAATGCCCTCGAAGTATCGGGTAACCTTTTAGAGGTTCTGTCATGACTAGTTACTTAGAATCCCTTGATGCCTTTATTGGAAATTTGAAGCCCGATCGAGTGGTGTTCGCCAATAAGACGGATGGTTTACTTCATTTATGCATGGGTTATAGAGATCACCCTAGTAAGTGCGCATGATAACCTGATTGACATCTGTTTACTTTCAAGAGAAAGTTCTTCTACATGGAATGCCTTATAGTATATAAATGAGATCCAAGATTCACTAGTGAATTTTGGAAAGCTTGCATGAGATCATGAGTACGCAGTCATGTTTGTGTCAAGTATTCTAGGAAAAGGATAAGTGCAAGTGGAACGAGAGGCGACGAAGAAATGAGTTCCAGCTCATGTTATGGAAACAGGAATAAGAAGCTACAAAATCGCGAAGTTAAAAGACGACTTTGATGGTCAAAGACTAGATACGCGCATGATATCTCTTTTTGGGAGTATATCCTTGATCCCTGTTTTCTGTAGAGCTTACTTGTAGGCTATCTTTTGTGGACATCCTCTCGGTCCTATTCTCCGTTACAAACCCTGTAAGGAGTTTGTCCTGTTTATCTTCTCGACCCTGTTTCAGGGAATTCTAGGTAGAACCCTATGGATGTAAACATGTAAAACCCGTATTTTTGCTGAGTATACCCAGCAAACTTAATGAAATTTTAAGAGACTAAAATACCCTTTTCTTTTTTATACGTAACTTCTTTCTTTTCCTTGTCTGCTCCTTCAGTCAGTAAACCCTAAATCAAAAAAAAAATCAAAATCTCATCCTTTTACATTCAAAACATGGATCATGAAGGCGATGCTACAAATGTAAATGAGATTAATCCGGTAATTTCGAGTTTTTTTCAATTTTTAAAAAGTAAAATTGCAATGTCAACTACTTCAGTTCCGAAGAAGCTTTGTGGTGAGATCGTAATGGTAATCACGCACGATAAGAACGTGGTTATCATACTTTTCACGCAGAGCGTGTTGTAATCACGCAAGAAAGATTCTGGTGTGAAAAACGAGCTTTACACTGATTCTGCGTGGTAATGAACTAATCCACGCACTGTTTCTGCGTGGTAATGAACTAATCCACGCACTGTTTCTGCGTGGTATTGACTGAACCCACACACGAATTCTGCGTGATTATATAAGTTTCCACGTTGCTTTATCTCATCTAACTTTTTTTTTTGTACGCAAATGTTGTTTCTACAGATTGTTGATTACTCAAGTGATGAAGATGACGGGAATGAAATATTATTAGACTATTCAAATGAATTTACAACATATGATGTAAGCAATATTTTGTATTTATTTCCTTTTTAATCCTTACAAAGTTGGACATTCCTTTTTTGTTTGCTTGCAGATTTATCCGTCCCGTCAGCATTTAATTGATTGGGTTCGTAACACTGGAAGACGTCTTGGGTTTTTGATAATAATACTGAGATCGGATAGCGATTCATCTAGTGTGAAACCCAGGATAATGTTTGCATGTGAACGTAGTGGAGTGTATAAGAGTCGCAATGCTAAAGATCCAAACAATTATAGATTGACGGGTACGAAGAAATGTAATTGTCCATTTAGACTGAAAGGTGTGAAAGTTCATTCGGTGGACAATTGGCGTTTAGTAGTTTTAAACGGTGTTCACAATCATTCATCATTAAAGCATGCCGAGGGCCATTCCTTTGCAGGAAGGTTAAGCGAAGAAGAGATCAAGCTAGTTTTGGAAATGCACAGAAATATGGTAAAAGCAAAGGAGATTCTAAATACATTGAAAAGAAATAATCATTTGAATAGCACTACTATTAAAACAATATACAATGTCATTCAAACTCACAATTCAATTGAAAGAGGCGGACGGTCGCAAGTGCAGTATCTCTTTAGCAAACTAAAAGAATTTGGTTACTTTGTATGGCATCGGAAGACTTTAGACGGCAACGACATTATTAAGGATATTTTTTGGGCACATCCAACTAGTTTAGATTTTCTTCGGACATTTCCTCGTGTTATCATACTAGATTGTACTTACAAAACCAACAGGTACAGAATGCCATTACTTGAGATAGTCGGTGTGACCTCAACGGATCAGACGTTTTGTATTGCTATTGCATACTTATGCGCGGAAAGTGAAGAGAATTATATTTGGGCCTTGGAACGTTTGAAATCCGTTATGCTCGATTGTGAAGTGGAATTGCCTAGCGTGTTTATTAGTGATAGAGAGTTGGCGTTGCTTAATGCCATTGCTCATGTGTTTCCAAATTCTTCACACATGTTATGCAAATGGCATATTAAAAATAACATACTCACGTTCTTGGGGAAAAAAAGAAATATTAAAGATATGGACGTAACGGAGAAGAAAGAATTCTTAAGCGATTGGAATCAACTTGTTTGTTCGAAGAACAGTTCTATATACAATGAGAATTTGGCTCTCTTACATGAAAAGTATGGTAAGTATGATTCATTATTGAAATATGTGCATGAGACTTGGCTAGACCCATACAAAGATCGATTCGTGCAGTTGTGGACTGATGAGAACATGCATTTTGGGAATTATACATCGAATAGGTATACTAATTTTCCCTTGTTTGTGTGTATTTTTTATATATGTTTTTTTTTTCATGTTTGTTATTTATGCTAATATTTATGTATAAAATATAGGGCCGAGGCAGCTCATTCGAAGCTAAAGAAACAACTACAAACATCTCTATGTAATTTCGAGCAAGCATGGACTAAAATGCATTCATTATTGGAGCTATCATTCACAGAATTAAAGGCTTCGTTCGAGCAGAGTCTTAGTAGAGTTAAACATGTTTTTCATATTAAAGAGTTCAAAAATTTGCGAGGTGTTGTTTCTACTACAGCTCTTGATTTGCTACATTCAGAGCTACGTCGCGTGTCTTCCGTTGGAGACGATGAATTTTTATGTGGTTGTGTCCTTCGTAAAACACATGGCTTGCCATGTGCACATGAGCTAGCTCGCCTTGGCCCATCGACATCAATACCACTACATTTGATTGATATTCATTGGTCTAGACTACATCTAGTGGAAAGAGGTGGGGAAAAAAATGTTGGAGTAGTCGAAAAAATGGAAATTTTGTTAAGCGATGTTAGAAAAATGGACACTCCATATCAACTTCAAATTTACAAGAAATTAATGTTAGTAGTCCAACCACAAACTTCTATTCTTGGCTCTCCTAAAAGCAAAGTTAAAACAAAAGGACGGGAAAGCAAGAAATCGGTTCATTCTTCGACTAAAAGAATGCCTTCTTCATTTGAGTTAGTCGAGAGTCTTTCATCAGAGAATCCATCTAGCCAAGTTAGCGTGACCAAACCGAAGAAGCAAAAACTAACAATTAGAAAACCATTACAGGTATATACGCTTGTTGACTTCTACTTATTTTATGTTAATATTTACGTGACAAAAAATATATTTTATTTTACAGATGGACAAGTGCAGCTCTAATATGAGATTTTATATTGATCAAATTCCAGAAGTGCTAAAATCTTTTGTCACCGATATTATTGATGTTCAATCAGACGGTAATTGCGGATTTCGTTGCATTGCTGTTGCACTTGAAATGGGAGAATCTTGTTGGCCACAAATTCGACGTGACTTGCAAGAGGAGTTGTATGAGAACCAAACATTATATGAGCAAGTTTTAATACAGCATGGTAGATGCAATGATTTGCTAAAGCAGTTGCAACATGAAGGCGATGATTTTGCTCCTACGGACAAATGGATGACTATGCCCGATATGGGTTATATCATTGCGACAAAATATAACGTCGTCGTTTTTAGCTTAAGTAGTAGACTCTCTCTCACGATCCCACCACTCAAAGGACAAGTCCCACCACCAGTACAACGCTTCGAAATAGCTGTAGCATTTGTCAACGATGGTCATTTTGTGCTAGTACGTTTGTAATATCTTATTTTATGATTAAGTTGTTATTGTTTGTATCAAAAGTAATTTATTGTTTTCATATTGTAGGTCAAATTACGGCCTAAACATCCGATTCCACCAATTATAGCATATTGGAAGAAGGCTCGTCGTGCGGAGGCCAGCGATTGGGAGTCTATCTATAATGATCGTCGACAAGCTTGGGATGAGAGAACACAATTTGCTCAATGGAATTAGCTTTTGTATTTTCAATGCTGAAATGTTTAATCCAGATGCACCACGTATTTTATTGTTGTTTTTGAACGATGAAATGGTTAATGAACTGTTGAAATTGATATTGTTGTTTTTATTGTTGAAATGGCTATTGCATTTTATTGTTGAAATGGATATTGCACGTTATTTTTGAATTGGCTGTTGCACTTTATTGTTGAAATGGTTATTGTCAGCTGATTCTGTCATGTATTTTTTTTTCTTTTTTTTACTGCACCACGTTATACGAACACGTGAATATTAATAAATCCACGTATAACACCTACGAGGTTCATTAAAAATTCACGTATGTGTTCTGCGTGATTTATGTAAAAACCACGTTCTTGTCTTACGTGGCAGGTAAAAAATTTAAAAAAATTACTTCCGTATGGCTTGCACGTGAATTATGTTCCAGGTCGGGGAGATTGTGCGTGGATATTCAACTTACCACGTATGTGTTCTGCGTGGATTCTGTTCCAGTTCGTTTAATTCGTGCGTGGTCATATAATATATCTCGTTCTTTACCTGCGTGGTGGCAAAAAAAAAGAAAAAAAAAATACTGTAAAACTAGCGTCCATAAGACCTGGAACAGGAAAAAAAAAGGAAAAATAAATACTATAAAACCTACGTGGAATGCAAAGCCAGAAACCATACACAACCATAACCATACACAGTACATAACCATACATAACCATAAACAGTACATGTATCATCCCACCAAGTTACCACAATATAATCATACATAACCATAAACAGTACACAATATAATCATACAGCACCAATACTTAACCATCCAAAATATAATCATACATAACCTTACCACTTCAAAACATAACCATCCAAAATATAGTCATATATAAACTTACTACTTCAAACCTTAACCATACTACCAAAAATAACCACACACAACTCAAGCGTGCACACTCGCTAATTCGGATGACGGATGTAGCGTCCACTTGCAACTCTAGCGTTTGCAATTTGAGTGTTAGATTCATCTAACATGCCATGCACGTCAGTCAAAGTCTGTAAGAAAAGACAAGAAAATCCAATATTAAGTAAACATTGATACTACTTCGAAAAAGTTTAAAAAATGAAATACAACGCACCGAATATAATTGCTCGTAAGTCGGCTGAAAATGAGGCACTCCAAGATTAATATTAGCTGGCAACCTAGCGGGATTTTGCACTCTGACAACACACTGCTCTCTATACCAAACCATGTAATCATCCGTGCAGCTTAAAAAGGACTGGGCAAGTGGTACTGATCGATGTTCATCAGAAATTACATGGTTATACCAATTCTCCCACATGCTTTCTAAGAAATGGTAACGCACACGAGTGTATGTAGTTGAGGTTGTTCCTCGTCGCGCGTTTATAGTGGCGGGAGGGATGGGAGCACTGGGAATTGTCTGAACTCTTCCAAATTGCCTAAGCACTCTGTTGGGGTGATATGGTTCGACAACATTGAGACACAAAATACAACCAGTATACCATGCAATATGATGAAATGGATGATAGACACGTGCTGATATATAGGGATCAAAAATAACCTGAAAAAAAAACATAACTTGTTAACCATGTTGGAGAATTGCAGTAGTACATAACTTATGCGATTAATTAACGATAAGTACCTGCTCTATCTGCATAGTATCGCTAAATATACGAAGATCAACAAGAGGTACAGCACTGTCTATATTTGAATTCCATCTCGCAGCTCGTGGTAAATTTTCATAGTAAAGCTTTGTAGATGGATGAAAGCACGGAAAGTGCTCAAAAATCCAAGTCTCTAGCAAGCAAAGATAACCTGCAATCTGCTTCACACCAACGCGAGTAGCTAATCCAAGCTGCCTATACATAAATGCTAACGCTGCTGAACCCCAAGAATAAGTATTGACGAACTCTAGATTTTTCAATGGATCCAAGAGTGATATGTGAACATGCGACTTACTCTTATCAGCGAATAAAGTGCTACCTAACAAGAATAAAAGATAGGCACGAGCAGCACGTCTAACCCTTCGATCATTCCACTCATCACTAACATCCTTAAACCGATCAAAAAACATGGACAAGCTTAACTTATATCCAACTCTTTCATTCATTTCCAGCCTCGCTTCTGCATTACTAAGACCAAGATATTTGGAAACCATATTGACCGCTTGTTCCATATCACATGTAAGAGATTGCACGGGTTTTCCTTCCACCGGAATGTGCAACAAAGACGCTACATCATCAAGGGTAATGGTAATCTCACCAAATGGCATATGGAACGTGTTTGTCTCTGGATACCAACGTTCCACAAAAGCTGATATCAAGTTTTTATTTACACTTCTATAGCATGTGTGAACAATAGGAAACAATCCAGACTCCTCGATAATGGTCCTAAATCTAGTAGCATCTTCTGGAATCTTCCACTCTAACACCTTGTGCGCATGATTGACACAAGTTAAAGGAGCTCGTTCCTACAATAATATAAATTCAGTTAACATTTGTAGCTAAAATTTATAATTTTTATTGATTTATATGTATAACATACAATTTATAAATAAAAAATATACCTCGCCATTCCATATGTTGAATGCAACATGAGTTTCGAATTCCTTGATTACGTCATTCTTTCTTGGCCCTCCATGTACATTTAGAACTTCTTCAGCTATATCGACTGCATCCTCCTCCTCCTCCTCGTATCCCTCGTCGTCCTCATCCCGCTCCTCCTCGCCTCCCTCCTCGTCGTCCTCCTCGTCTCCCTCCCCCTCGTCATCCTCGTCCCCCTCCCCCTTGTCATCCTCGTCTCCCACATCCTCGTCCTCCTCGTCTCCCTCCCCCTCGTCATCCTCGTCCCCCTCCCCCTCGTCATCCTCGTCTCCCTCATCCTTGTCCTCCTCGCCTCCTTCAGTCTCCTCATCCTCCCCGTCTTCGTCCTCGTTGTCTCTCTCATCATCGTCCTCCTTTTCCACTTGCCCGCTATTTTCGGCATCTTCCCCTTCATCATCATGTACATTCTCATCATTTCCATCCCCGCTAGTGCCTCGCCTGCGTTTCTCCCACTCGGCAGCCCTCCTTTTTCTTTCCGAAGCCGTCATGCGTTTTCTATTTGTCATCTACACACAATAATAAAAATTATTAGAAAACATAACAATAAAAAAAATAAAAACATTACCATGTGTTCCATTAACAATGAATGATCATGTGCAAAATAATATAGTGATTGAAGCATTAACATGAATGATCATGTGTTCGATCAAGAATGATCATGTACATTACCATGATATCAAGCATTAACATGAATGATCATGTACATTACCATGATATCAAGCATTAACATCAAGAATGATCATGTACATTACCATGATATCAAGCATTATCAAGAATAAAAAATGCACTGAACTACAATGAATCAACACTTGAATGGAATGCCTTGAATCAAAAATGCACTTACTGGAATGAGGCACTTAAAAAAAAAAAACACTTACCACGCAGATTTCCTGCGTGGGAAGTTAATTTTCCACGCATGAATTATGCGTGGTTGTGTATGTTACCACGCAGATTTGCTGCGTGGTAACTGAAAACTTCACGCAGGTATAACGAATTTCAAATCGATTCAAAGAGCAAATCAATGATTTGATTCAGAAAGAAACACACTTATTCACGTGTCTAAAACCATATGAGATTCGATTTTGGAAGCATACCTTGGCTTGGCGCTTTAGGGTTTCTCGTGTTTAACCAATTTCGGTCGCGATTTTTGTGGGAGGAACGGAGAAGAGGTTATCTGGAGGAGTGCGGTGGAGTGAAGAGTTAGAATTCAAATTTAGGATTCTTAGTTTAGGATTCTTACCATGATATCGCGACCTAAATTTTTAGGGAAGAACGATGTTATCTGGAGGAGTGCGGTGGAGTGAAGGGGTAGAATTGGAATAAAGGGAACGAAAAATGGGTTAACTCAGTAAATACCTGGGTACAATTTTTTTTTACGTTTGGCTGGGTATACTCAGCAAAAATACGGGTTTAAATAGAATTACCCTTGTCAAAAACTTTCGAAAATTTAGACAATTTCCCTCCATCATGAAAGTTTTTATTTCAAATTTATATTGCATGGCAAAGGTGAAAAGAAACTAGAAAAAAGTTCCAAATTCGAGCCATGCTAGCAAAATTAAGAATGAGTACTTATTGATTAAAATTTGACAAACCAACGAAGTCTGTTGTATTTGTTCGACTTGGGTTGGTTTGTTAGTATGAATGCTATTTTTGTACGAGTATCTCTTGTCCGACTCAATTTAAAGTCAAAGTTGATTTGTCTGTTTCTCGTTTAGGATGTGAATTAGAAAAGATAATTTTAAATGGTATTTCATCCATGCGAATTGTTGGCGAACTTTCTATCGTTTGTACATCATATGTCCTTTGTTCAATCCGTACGAAGAGCGTCCGAGCCAAAGCCCCATTTGGACACGAACACCCTTTTGTCCAGCTCGATTCGTCTGATTAACACATTTTTTGTTGATCTGTTGTTAGTATTTGTTTATGTTTTATATTTCTTTTGTTTATTGGTCGCGTTTCGTTTTTAATATTTGAAAATCTAACCAAGCAACAAAATTAAATTAAAATTTCAAGTTATTTTAAAAACAAATCTTTTTTTTTTTTGGCATAACCGACCAGTTTTTAAGATGACTGCAAACACCTTTTATTATGACTAATAATAAAAAATTGCAATATAGTACATGTGACTGTAGTTAGCAGTCAGCTAAATTCGGTTTTTAAGGTGGACCGTCCACCACCTATGAAGTTTATAGTGTTATGTCCACTCTACATAGCTAATTTACTAGACTACAATTTTAAAAACAAATCTACTACTGACTGTATTAGTATTTACAATATTTCCTTTAAAATATTATTTTATTTTGATTCATAATAATATTTTAAAAATGAAAAGTTTGTTTTCCAAAATGTTTGCATCTATAGGACTCAACCAATAGTTTTAGCTTCTATTTTACCAACAACTTGAAAAATCTAACCAACCAAGTCAAGTATTATCGACTCCGTTGATTTCAGTTTTAAAAGATACTGATTTGGTTTGGTTTGGTTTGGTTTATGTTTCTTGAATCATTGTTTTGATTTCAATAATTTTGATCGGTTTCAAACTGAATCGACCATTTGCCGACCCTTGAGCAAAATGAAACTCCATATCTGGAGCACTGAAAGGGCTAAGAAAACAATTGAGGAGGAAAGATGAACATTATATAAATTCAACTCAAATTGGATTTTTTTTTCCTTATTTTTCCCAGCCTATAAGCAATTTTTAGAAAACTTTTTATAATTTCAATGAATGAGGAAAAAATTCGTTAAAGGTTTTATTTAATGAAAACCATTGAAAGTCTTTTTAGATGATGTTTGTAAACTACCTTTCCAAAAAAGTAGAAAAAGCTTGGAACTTGTCTTTATTACGTTTAAATTCCAATGGCGTGAATGGAAAGAAAGTTGGAATACTTTTCGTTTTGAGCCAAACTTCGTTTGTTGTGGGTGGTATAAGAGAAAATCCGTTAGAACTTAGTTGACTTCACATGTTAAAACAAATGAACCTAATGAAAGGTCGTCTTTTAATACCTGTCGCAGCAGTGTATCGTGGTATAATTTTTTTATTCAACTTCTTAAAAGTCAAATGAAGTTTTTATGAATGTCGATTAACGTTGAGGTTGGATATTCATGAAAGATATGATTTACACACTACATCTTTTTTAAATTTTTCTATCTAATTACTTTCACACATTTCATCACTCCTTTATTGCCTTTTGTTTACATAATGTTTAATCTTGGACCAGTATAAAAAAAATACCATTAATAGTCATGACTCATTATAGTTGGACAAATAACATAATTTCTACTACGATGGAGATAGAAAGTTAACTTGTCCTAAATATTAAAACAATCATTTAAACAGTAAAGATTTCAAGTAATTTTAAATAAAAATGGTTGCATAAGAAAACTCCATTGCTGAATTTGATACAACTTTGTGATGACCTTTACAAGGTAAATTAACTAATTAATCGTTGATTACTAAGTAAAGAATTAAAATGAAGGTTGAATGGTAATACAAATCAGGCCTTATTCTATATTTCCTTCCACAACTTATCGATATGACATAAAAGTTAATGTTTGAACTTAAAAGTGGGACATGTCTTTTAGAAGATGGATAGTATAAGTATAACAAATTTCGTCTGGATAATATAGGTGGAAGTTAAGATTTCGGCATAAAACGAAATAAAATATGGAGTAAAGGCCAGCGAAATAGGAAGTGGAAGTTATCAAAAGTATGAAGCATAATTACTGGAAGAATAAAGTTGACGCTCTCAAAAAAACAATGAAGAGAAGACTATTGAAAGTATGAAATGAAGGTTGCTGAAATATGATGTGAAAATTAAGAAAAATATAAAGTGGCGGTTATCGACAATAAGAAGTAAAAGTTAATGAAAATACGAAGTAGAGGCTATCAAAATTATAAAGTGAATGATAGAAAAAGTATGAAGCGAAAGCCATCGAATCAAAAGTGGAGACAATCAAAAGAATAAAGTGAAACTATCAGGATTATGAAGTAAAAAATATCAGAAATACAAAGTCGATGTTATGGAATCATGGAGTGAAGGCAATCGAAAGTACAAAGTGGAAGCTATTGAAATTATGAAGTGCAAATTATCAAAAGCATGATGTCAACGCTATCAAAAGTATGAAGTGGAAAATATTAGTATATAAAATAAAAAGAAGGTCACTGGAAGTATGAGTTTGTGTTACTAGGAGTGTGGATTCAGAACATCAGAAATGTGGACAAGATGTCGGAAATATGGATTTTAAGTCGCTAAAAGCATTGTAACAACCTGGAAATTTTGTAACAGCTTGCATTTTACGTATTGGAAGATCATAAAATATTTTTATTTTATTCCGTAAGGGTTGAATAATTCTCATATTTTGATATGATGCTTATGGAGAAGTGAGACATGTCTGTAATTTTTACCAATTTTGTTTGTGACCATTTTTCCCCTATCAGTCCTGTATAGGGCATAACTTTTGACTCAGATCGAATCAGGTGGTGAGACCCGTGTCATTGGAAAAGAAATGATGATCGTTTTTCCATAGAGTGGTTACATTAAAGATTTGGCTCAGCGGTTTGGGAGGAATCGCTGTTTTAAGGTTTAACAGTTGGTTGTTCTGGTTTGTGAAGCCTTAATGGGCTGATTTGTAGAGGCCCATTAGTGGGCTAGTGGAAAAATATAAATAGGGGGTGAAAGATATGAGAAATGGTTTAATTTCTCCATTCTCTCATTTGGTGGCCTATGTTCCTCCTTCCTCTAACACCTTTCCACCATTAAAATCGAAATCTAAGGAAGGAAATCAAAGATCTACACCATTTGAGGCTAGATCTACATCATTTGAAATGAGAGTTCATCGAATCATGGAGTTTGGTTCGAATTGTTTGCTGTCTGGAATTTTAATTCATAGATTTTAGCTTGTTTTAGAGAATTGGTGAGTGATATGTGTTAACCATCTTTTTGGCAAAATCTGTCACGAATCGGATCGAAGCCCAATATCCAGAAATGCGTCCTTCAGCATTGCGCAGCAAGCCAATTCAGACAATTCATACTCCGGAAGGCCCAGTCAAAGCTCAGCCCAACCAGGCCCTCTTCAGGCGCCAGCCTGAGCCAGTTCCTTTTGGCTAACAACTCGCTTACTCTCGAAGAATCGGTCTCCCCAATCGACCGAGTAAATCGCTTCCCTTAAAGATGCATCGACCGAATATCTCGGATCTGCGTGGAAGTATCCAGCTGAGTCCATCAAATGATCAGCTCGACTCTTAAGGCAATAAAGGTGGTCAACCATATCTAGACAAATCTCTACTTTTGATACACCTCACCGCGATGGGCCGATGGCCACGTAAGGTGCTATTTCCGAGGATACTATTAATGAGCAGTGGAATGGGGTCCCACCGCCGTAATTGCTACCAGTGATCGAACTCCACCTATCCGAGCTCCGAAAAAGAGGAAGGCCACGTGGCGGCCCGCTCAGCCCATTACTTTAACTATAAATACTTCAAAGCTCAAAGAGGAAAGGGACCTTTTTTGGGGACTTCCCTGGCCGAATTCTTCCCAAGCATTCTTATCTCTACTCAAAGCTCTCTCCTCCAAGCTTCTTCTATGGCTAACTCCAAAAATAGCCATCTCTTTTTCTTTCTCAAAATAGAAAAAGCTTTGTAGTTGTAATCAAAAAGAAAGAATCAACATATATATAAAGTGGGCGTAGGCACAGTCTTTTTCCGAACCACTATAAAAAGCCTTGCGTGTGTTTTCTTTACTTTTTTGCATTCCATAATCATTATTCATGTGTCACTCACACGATTGGGGGTTGATAGTGACCAACTTTTGATGTCAACACTTTGGCGCGCCAGGTGGGGGGCACGCACCGACATACCCTATGACCTTCAGCAAGTTTCAATCCATGACGAACAAGCGGAATAAAGATGTAACATCTTCCCGTCCCACAAACGTCGATGCAACCAAAACAAACGCTATAGAAGCAAGTCTGGAAGCCTCCTCGCACGAAGACGTGTCCCAATATGTTACTAGTGACGACATAGACAAGATTCTGGCCAGGTTCAACGACCAGATGACATCTCAGGGTAAACTCTCGAACAACAACAAGAGTTGATGGATCACATTCTCGGTCGAGTGGAGATGGGATTAAACGCTTCAATATCAATTCCTCCATCGACCGAAACTGGGGCAACAACTGATCTTCGGTCTGCACAGAATCAGGCCACTGATCAGATCACACCTTTGCTTCCTCCTGGCTCGGCTCAGCCTCCCGACCAATCACTACTAGGAGTATCGCTTCCAGTGACCAGCGCAGCCGCAACTGTAGATACACAGGAGGCTCGCGATCAAGATCTAGGTCATTCGACCACTTTGCCTCCACTCTTGGGAATAGCTCGACCCCCCGAACCAATCGAGCGATTACAAGGCCCATCAGAGTCAATGTCATTCCCATTACAACTCGGAATCTTACCGCAGACCAATCTAACCACTCTTCCCCTTCAACGAAGAGCTAATGGGACCTTCCCTTCGAACCGGGGGACCACTCTTCCATACCGACACTTACTTGGGTGGAGAATAGCGCTAACGTAGACCCTTCTAACCTCGCCCCGACCGGGGGAAATACCGAGCCCTAAACATCACATGCTATGTCGAATCAATTCGGACCTTCTGCCATGGGTACGGCTCCATCCAATCCTTATCAGGTTCAAGAGGGGTCATTCTGCCTAAAACCACCAGCCGGAGCACATCCTCACCCTCACCTTCACTCAACTCTTGGAGGTCGATCCCCGCCAACGGCCACCCTTTTGAGCATGCTTTTTCGGATCCTCGTACTGGAGTTCTTCTAAATGCAGAGATAGATTCATGTCAAACGACTCCTCGGAGATGGGAGCCAACTTGCAAGCATCATCCGACGTTTCACTCGGGGCACCTCTTCTCATCAGGATATAGATAGTATCCACCGCATCCTCTTCACCAGGGAAATTAGAAACTCCTGAAACCCTCCGGACTTCAAATTTCCAGCTACTGAACCCTACAACGGTCGGACCGACCATACACCTTATGCAATACATGTGCCATATGGAAGTGCTTTATGCATCAACCAATGTTATGGCCAAGTACTTCCCACTCTTCCTTACCGACATAGCCGGCATGTGGTTTCGGCAGCTAACAACGGAGTCGATTGACAGTTGGAACACACTGGTCACCCACTTCATTGAGCAGTTCAGAGTTCATATCTCCCGACCGAAGAGTGTCATGTTCTTGACCTCCATCAAGCAACGACCAGGAGAGACACTTCGATCTTTCCTCGAAAGATTCAACGCTATCATAGCATCAGTCGATCGACCGAAGCCATCGATGGTGCTTATGGCCGCCATTGCAAGCGTCCAGAATCGATCAGAGTTCTCAATCTCTTTGACTAGAGATCCCCCTAAGGATATCGAAGATTTATATTCCGAGCCCGAGTGATTCCTCCGAAAAGAAGATGCTAGCATTGAGATGGAGAGCCTCGAGGTCCTTGCCACCAAACAAGGAGGTCCATCCAACACCAATGGCCAGAATAATGGAAGAGGAAAAGCCTCAGAAAAGAATGAACGCAACGTATAACCTCAAAGATAAAATAAGTACGACCAGTATACCGAGCTCAATTCTTCTCTGCTCGGCATCTACCTTGACATACGAGGGTCCCTGCCTTTCCCAAGACCTCCTTTAAGAAAGCCGACCTAGAAAGAACTCGACTCAGGCCACAGCACCAATGAAAGCAGGCATCTACGCGATTTCATCGAGGATAGGGTCAAGCGAGGAGAACTTCCCAAATATGTCAAGAGAAATACACCAGCCATGCCACCATAGTCTTCTACCCAAGCTCCTCAGGTCGGTCATCGAGCTCCTAGAAACGGAAAGGACCCTGAGCCCAGCACTCGCGTCATTATCATTAACTAATGAGATTTAGATTTCTTGTTTTTTATTTTCTTTCAATAAAAGGGATATGTTGATGTACACATGTACAAGGTTAGGATTTAGCTCCTAGGTATGCTCTGGAATCGACAGACGTCCTCTTAGAATTTATTTCTGCTTCCTTGTAATAATTCTTTAGCAGCAATAATTTTTCTTTTCCACAAACATGGATTATGTTTGAATGATTTAAGTTGAGCCTGACTAGCGCTCACTAACTCGAATATGGTTAGTGCTAAGCCATCGTCCATAGCGCACGATCAAAGCTTGCCACCATACCCAGACCTACACCATAAGCCGAGTACGGTAAAACTTCTCTAAGCCAAGTATGATAAAACTTCTCTAAGCCGAGTATGGATTATACTCGCCCCCTTTTTTGAACCAAGTGCGTCTACCGCTCGTTGGGGTTCACGGATAATCTTACATGAGTCGACATAATTAACGCTTGTCATAAGCCGAGTATGGTTAATACTCGCCATTCCCGTAAGCCGAGTATGGTTAATACTCGCCATCTCCATAAGTCGAGTATGGTTAATACTCGCCATCTCCGTAACCGAAGTATGGATAATACTTGGCACCCCCGTAAGCCGAGTATGGTTAATACTCGCCATCTTTCAAAGCCAAGTGTGATGACTGCTCGTCCATATCTTTAAGCTGAGTATAGTTAATACTCGTCCAATCAAGGTCGAGGCCTTCTTTAGACCAAGAATGGCCCATACAGTCTTTGCAGGTATGGATCTAACAACCAGGATTGATGATTGCTATCTCAGCCTTAATATGGTGTTCGATGGATGTTGGTTTTCGGTCCTTAATACGATCTGCTTTGATCATTGGATTTCCGACCTTAATACAACAATCGGGACCATCAGATTTCCGACCTTAATATGGTCTGGTGTGACCATAGCTACCCAAGCAATTGTGCTTCGAATCGCATTTCAGAACACACCTCCCTCTACCGAAGAAGATGTATTCTGAGGGGCAAAGTATTAACCATCTTTTTGGCAATAACTTTCACGGATCGGATGGAAGCCCAATATCCAGAAACGCGTCCTTTCGAATTACGCAGCAACCCAATTCAAACAATTCATACTCCGGAAGGCCCAGTCAAAGCCTGGCCCAACCAAGCCCTCTTCAGGCGCCAGCCTAAGCCAGTTCCTTTTGGCTAACAACTCGCTTACTCCAGAAGAATCGCTCTCCCCAATCGACCGAGTAAATCACTTCCATTAAAGATGCATCGACCGAATATCTCGGATCCACGTGGAAATATCCAGCTGAGTCCATCAAATGCTCAGCCCGACTCTCAAGGCAATAAAAACGGTCAACCATATCCGAACAAAGCTCTACTTTTGATATACCCCACCGCGATGGCCACATAAGCCGCTATTTCCTAAGATACTATTAATGAGCAGTGGAATAGGTCCCACCACCATAATTGTTGCCCGTGATCAAGCTCCACGTGTCCGAGCTTAGAAAAAGAGGAAGGCCACGTAGTGGCTCGCTCAGCCCATTACTTCACCTATAAATACTTCAAAGCTCAAAGAGGAAAGGGACCTTTTTTGGGGACTTCCCTAGCCGAATTTTTCTCAAGCATTCTTATCTCTACTCAAAGCTCTCTCCTCCAAGCTTCTTCTATGGCTAACTCCAAAAATAGCCATCTCTTTTTCTTTCTCAAAATAGAAAAAGCTTTGTAGTTGTAATCAAAAAGAAAGAATCAATATATATATATATAATGTGGATGCAGGCACAGTCTTTTGTCGAACCACTATATAAAGCCTTGTGTGTTCCTTGTTTTCTTTACATTTTTGCATTCCATAATCATTATTCGTGTGTCACTAACACGATTGAGGGTTTACTGTCACTAGTGACCAACTTTTGACATCAACACTATGCATCTCTCACATGGATTCAATGAAGTATACGAATGTTTGATCATGATTTTCATCAAATTCAAACATTTTCTCATAGATCTACACCTTGATAGGTTCGTTTTCATATGAATCACAATAAGATCTAATTTAGCAACTTAAAACCGGTAATTTCTACATATTTTCATATGATTATGCAAGTTAGATCCACAATTTAGTTCATATGTCCATTTATCATGGTTTTTGGTGAATTTGCATAATTTTAGTGATAATTGTCATATTCATGTTGTTAGTGATTTCATATCATGTTTATGATCGTGTTTGGTAGATTTGATGAGTTGGTTTCATCGAAATCGAGGCTTGGCGAAGTTTTGTTCAAAATCGGAGTTGGATTGGTATAGTGTAGGTTTTGGATCGGTTGGCATGAAAGTGATCGGTCGATTGTTGTGTGGCTTGGGGGCAAGTCAGGGTGGATCAGTCAAATGGTGTTCGGGTCGGTCCTGAAGCAATGGACCGATCGGTATCCTTCTGGTTGGACCGACCGATATTCTTCTGGTTGGACCGATCGGTGTTCTTCTGGTTGGACCGATCGATGCTCTTCTAGTTGGACCGATCAGCGCTCTTGTAGTCAGGTCAGTTAGTGCAAAGGAGGTCGGTCGGTTGGTGCAAAGGAGGTCGGTCGGTGTCTCCAAAAGTACGGGCCGGTCGGTCATTTTTTGAGGGGGAAAAAGCGCTTGGTGCAATGATGCAATTTGGCTCGGTGATGGTGTGACTTCGAAGGAAACTCAAGTAGGAAGGTTCAAAGTGTTGAAAGGTATTCATTGGTCGGTGTAGAACAGCGAATGAGGTGACAACTCGAAGGTCATGAGTTGGTGGATAATGGTTTCTCGAGAAGGTTGCTTGAGTTAAGAAAAGTCGTCGGGTTGGATGACTAGAGATTTGAAGGCCGAGAGATTATCGTTGTCGTAAGTTCTAGCAAGCTCGAAGCAGGGGTACACTGGAAACGTCTAAAATACCAGTTGCAGGTCGAGTACCATGGGCATCGTTGAAAGGCCTAGTTGTCAATTTCGGACAAACATACGTATCGTTGAAAGGCGTATGTAGTTTATGCTAGACCGGGGGTTACCATTTTCCCTTGACATGTGGCAAGGTTGGCCGTCATACGACTAACGATGGTTTCAAAGCAGGATTGGCGATGATAGCCAGAGTCAGTCATGCATGTTGGATGTTTTGTTTGTACCATCTCACGTATTTTATTCAACGTCGAAGGAGATGTTCCTTGGGTGCTTGTCAGATATTGGTTTCGGCCTTTGGGGCTTATGCTTGAGGGATGTTGAATTCGATTCGGGCGGTTTACGTGAGAACTATAATCTGGATGCTATGAGTGCTATTGATGATTGTTTCTAATTGCCATGAATGAATTGTTATTCTAATTATCATGGATGAATAGTTGAGATGTTTGATGTAAAGGCTATCACTGTCCGATGAGGGGAAGATAGGGTTGGGTTCTTCTCTGGTGTTGCGGGTAGATTGGTATGTTTATCTATCCATTCTCATATACTTTATTGATGATATTTGTTAGTTGTTTTATCGCTCACTAAGACTATTGTCTGATTCAAGGTTTTATGGGTCCCTCTTATTACCTTGGGCTGTTCATCCGGTTGTGGATGAGTGGACTAGGTGGCAGATGACAGGCGATAGCTTAGTGAGGACGATGTTGCAGTTCGGAGGCGAGCTGGAGGCTTACGTACCAGTTTTTTTATTATCTAATATTTCTATTTCCGTTGTTGAGTCGCTCTATGAGTGTTGTAGTGAGGCCTTATGTACAAACTTTGATATTCCCTATGATGTTTAGATAATCTTTCACGATGTTGTGAAAGTTTCAAAAGTGTGTTATGTGATGCTTCACTATTATTACCTGTTATATATTTTCTACTACACTTTATCCTTGCGTTGTGAGTTCTACGACAGGTTTCGATGTTGTTTACCTACTCTGATGATCGTCCATGGCTGCCTGGCACACCTTTCAGCGCATCATTCCTCTTGATTAGTGCAGGGTTTATGGGCGGTCGTCACAAATTCTAACATTTTAAAATATATGAATATTTAATTTATTTTAAATATTCATTAAATAGATTTTATAAATTAATGATACTTCGTTGATTTATAATTTTAACTTGAAATTTAATCTTAGAATTCGATTTATATTTATAAATTATTCATTGAAAGTTGAAACGGGATTTTCTTTAAAAGTTTTTAGCTTTTATCGAATAGAAAATGGATTTGTAATTTTTATAACTTAGTTAACAAAGATTAGGTTCTGGAATAAATATTTTATTTGAGGATGATATTCAAAGAATATCTTATTTTTATTTGGTTTTGAAGGATAATACATGATATTTTCATTATGTTAAGGATTTAAAATATGATAAAAATATTCTTTAAATGTAATTTCAAAGGATAAGAGAATTTTATTTATACATGTACATGTTGTATACATATATATTCATGTTTAACTTATCTTACATATTTAATAAATTACTTAAGACATGTTGTATTAATTAGTATAAATTTGAAAAATATTACTTAAAGAATGTAATGATTTAGCATTTGTATAAATAGGATTTTTAAATAAATCAAATTTTCATTAATATTAAAATATGCTTGATTTAATGGGAAACTAGAAGGGTACATTTTAAGTCACCTTACGTAAAGGCCCGCAAATCCTTACCTTTTGAGTCGACTGAATACAACACATGTCCAACCCAAATTACACAAAAATACGAATCTTTGATAAGAATATGAAAAGTAGATAGAAGAAAAACTGAACAACAAAATAGAATCTCACAATCATAGCAAAATAAAATATAATATATATTTATAATGACCTTTGGAATACAAAAATGTATTTGTACTTACATACATAATCAGAGTATAACACATATACATAACATCGAAAATAAACTCTATATAAATCTAACATTGAAGCCTCTTGCTCCAAACTCCTCTAGTATCTGTAAAATCCTGAACTACTTGACTGCCCATACCAATTTGGGCACCCAATAGTTTAAGGAAAACATAGAAAAATAAACTCTGGGTCATTCGTAGGGCTGGTGTGAGTAAACGATTTTAAAACAGCCTGAGAAAATAAATGGTATAAGAACATGCCACACATAAACACGGATGGGTTTTTCCCTTGTGAAACCAAAATACTTTGTATATCAAAATCAGATATTATAATAGTATCTACGGTTTTCAAAGTAGATTAGAATCTAGCGAAATGCTTATAGGTAATTGATTTCCAACTATGACAAGGTATGGAACCACCTTCCGATAGTGTATCTCTAGAGAGAAATACATTGGACTCAACAAGAACATCTTGCAACCCGACCACACATGACCGACCACTCATTTCGCTTGAGTGTGCCGAATGTCTTATCACCAATGGATGGGATCAAACCACCGTTTCCGAAGTATATAGCAGCGA
Organism: Allium sativum; assembly: GCA_030737875.1. Classification (NCBI taxonomy): domain Eukaryota; kingdom Viridiplantae; phylum Streptophyta; class Magnoliopsida; order Asparagales; family Amaryllidaceae; genus Allium; species Allium sativum. The sequence goes on along the minus strand of CM060916.1, from coordinate 603,473,543 downwards.
TAGAATAAAGATGCAAGTGAATTTTCTCTATATAGGTGATAATACACCCTAATGGGAGCGACCTACATAGTCATGTTGACTGCTTGATTTTTGTCGTTTCCCGGTTGTAAAGCTTGAGGACATACTTACCTTCAGACATATCACATCTTCGTTCACTTTGAATGCCACATTGTAAAACCTATCAAATAAAAAATTGATTTCACCAATACCACAGGTATAAAGGTAAGAGAAACGAATTTCACCTCCACCAAACGTAGTGTAAAGAGATCAGTGTATATGATCTGCTAGTAGGGTGTCCAAACAATTCAGTCAATTCAATTTATAGTGGAACGGGGTTTATTTCCACCAACGGACGATGTCAATTAAATTATATAATTAAGATTAACATAATTAAACACAACTCAATTAATTAAATAAATAAATGAACAAAATAATTAATTGAACAACCAGTCTAGAGTTTACTAAATTTACAGATCATTACGATGAACTATTACCAGTTGCACGTTAATTCAGTTCACGACCAAATTTACGCCTGTTTAATTATAAACAATTTTTAGGATTAAAAGCCAATTTATAATAACTTAATAAATCAATTTAATTTAAATTCAAAGTCATTCAAACTCGACAAGTTACGTTGAGTCTCTTATACAAACACACACTATCGGTCGACTCGGCTACACATATGTGCCATAATCTATCCGAACACAAGTTCATGATTCAAAACTTATGTATATACACCAATATATATATATATATATATATATATATATATATATCCAGATGATATTTAAATTTGGATTTAGATTTAAACTCTTTTCCTTTTTCGTTCTTCCATTTTAGCCAAACTCGGTCTAATACAGCAGTGAACCACCCATGCCCATGCTTCTCTTTTCCCTTCTTTTCTTTATTTTCCTTTTTTTTCTTTTTTCTTCGGCCTAGCTCAACTCTTCTTTCCTATATATATATGTATATGTATGTATGTATATTATTTAAACTGACCCAAGCCCTGCCCAAAACACCTACGCACTACAATATCGCATGCCAACTCCTTCTGCTTCTTCCACTAAGCAAGCTTCAGCAAAAACGGACTATAATATAAACTGTAACAACCCGTATTTTCAATAACCTGTTATAACATAAATGGAGGCAGAATTAAACTGTAAAATCTGAATCAAGGGAAACGGGGTATGCCATTGCGTTCGTCTCGGAAAAATACGCGAAATAGAGTCCGAGTTTTCGAAAATCGGAGTCCGTATGACCAAGATATGGCCTCGCGAAGTTTCACGAAAAATTCCCAAATTAAAGTATACTTAATTAAGTGAAATGGGTTGCGCAGAGAAATATATATATATTGATATATATATATATACAATTGAAAATTAAATAAATAAATATGCAAAAATGTTCAAAACAGCTAATTGGGAGAGGGGAATAACCGAACCGGCCGATTTTTGAGGTCGACCCGAGCCTGCTGGGTCGACTAGGGGTTAATCCAGGGTGTTTGGCTGTCAACCCGTGGGCCGATTCGCTCAAATGCAGATTTTTCATTTGGATGGTTCTCATGGTTCATCTTTAATCTAAAGGCCCTAGATGGTTCCTACACTTGACTTCTTCCCCAAGACATGCTTTGATGGCTTGGATTGAATCTAGGTTTAATCCTATGGCCTAAAACACTTGCCTAATCTATAAATAAGACCCTAACCTATCCTAAATCCTCATTATTCATTCATGCAACTAAACTATGGCAAAATTTTACCTCTCATGGCCTCCACTCTCTTCATAAAATTTCTAAATGGTTTCTATGAGAGATTTTCCATGCATACAAGTGTTTTCAAGCTTGTATGAGTGTCATTAGCTTGCATTCAAGTCAAGTTTCTATCTTTGCATCATAAAGCAAGGGTTTTGATCATTTTGGCTCAAGGGTTTTTATGTTAGAGCTTGCATTTTGGGTCTATTTGATTGCATAAGGGCTTTGTCATATCTTTTGTGCCTTCATAGCAACGTAAGCCCTTTCCCTACTCTTAGATATTAACTATGAAGTTAAATGTTCATGTTGCAAGTTTGGGTTTGATCATTGAGTATGATACATGTTATCATGTCATGCAAGTTTATGAAGTCATTATCTTGATCTTGTGAGCTAAAAGCTACAACCTTTATGTTGAAATGTTGCATTAGCCAACATGAGAACCCTCATAACCTTTATGTCAACTTGCATATGAAGTCATAACCCTTATATGATGATATATGCGAGTTACTAGTCATCATTCCATATCTTTTGTCACCATGATTCGCTTATGTGCCAAGTTTGGGTTTATGCATGTTTTGAGGCTTAAGAATGTAACATGCAAGTTAATGAACACATTTGTGCCTCATTTGCCACCATGATTAACTTGTGGCTTAATATCCATTTTTGTCATGCCTTTGCCAAGTCTCTTCTTTTAATCCATTACGTTGTCGTGAACGTATATGCGAGTTTAAAAGCGTTGGGTTATGTTATGGGTAATTTCTAATGACATGAAAATACAACTGGAAAACATGACTTGAAATATAACATGGAAGTTGACATGTAAGTATGCATAAAAACATAAGCTTGGGAATTTACCTATTAAGTTAGGTCTACCCTTTGGGAATTTACCTATTAAGTTAGGTCTACCCAAATGCTTGAAAACTTGTAACATGTTTTGGGAAACATGATGGACATGACACTTAGATAATATAAGTGTGGCCAACTCGAGGTTGGGTTGAGTTTGCAACGTAAAACTACCCGGAACCGACCGGCCTAACTAGTAGTTGCAAACAATAGGACCCAATGTGAGAAGTTGGTCATGTTGTGCTTGAACCCGAGGTTAGACCAAGTTGTGGTGTAAAGCTACCCGGAACCGACCGGCTTAACTAGTAACCACAACAAAGTCTAATGTGAGAGGTGAAGGTGCATTAAGTAATTAATGCCACATGATAGGGTTAAGTTAATTTGATTAATGACTCTTAACCAAATATGACATGGACAAATGGGTTAAGTAATTTGATTAGGCTAATGATACTTAACAAAACATGACAAGGTTGGGTAGGTTAAGTAACTTGATTTGCCTAATGACACTTAACCATTTTTATATGACTAGTGGATGGGGTTAAGTTAACCAACACTTAATCAATCCAACGCGATAACTTGGTAAGGTTAAGTAAGTTTTCTTAATGACGCTTAACCGAAAAATACGGTTAACGAATGGGGTTAAGATTAGACTCAACTAGCCTAAACATGGAAATCGGATGGGGTTAAGTTAGCCTAGACTTAATTAATCCCACTTGGTAGTTTAATGGGGTTAAGTTAAACACTTAACTAATCTAAACATGATGAATTGATGTGGTTAAGTGACCTATACTTATCCAATCTAACTCGTTAATTTATTGTGGTTAAGTTAACCAATACTTAACCAATATAACGTGAAAACATGATAAGGCTAAGTCACGAATCGCTTGAATACACTTGACCGATTTGACTAAGTAAATTGATAGGGTCAAGTTAATATATACTTAACCAATCTAGAATGATAATTGGACGAGGTTAAGTCGTGAATTGCTTAATATACTTAACCAATTTGAGCATGGTTTGTAGGGTTAAGCCTTGAACTTGGATACTTAGCCAATTTTGACAGGATTTGTATACGGGTTAAGTCATGAACTTAAGTGACACTTAATCCATTATGTAAACCCTAGTTCTGAGGATTAGGTGGATAACCGTAGTTAACAAGGATAACGGGAACAATGCTAAGTGGTAAACCTTAGTTGAAGAATAACTAAGTAATGATTCTTAGTCAAGGAAATTTAGACCAGTTCATAGATAGATGAGTAACCTGATACGGTAGGTCATCGTTTAAGTATACGAGTAGGAGCAAGTATCTGATTTAGATAAAGGCTCCAGCGAACTGGGTAACGAAGCAGCGGCTTCGGGGAACGTGAGGATATTCTTGGTATCCCTCTATGAGCTGCCAGGTGATTATACTAGGCTCATGAGAGGTTAAGGTCTGCGTTAGAAGAACCAAGAGTATGCCTTGGTTGCTATACGAGCGACCTAAAGACGGGGATGGATAGGGGATAGTCGACGATACACGGTCGTACCCTAGATAGCATTTCGTCAGGCTACCTACCATCTTTGGTCAAGCGTGTACGTACGGAAAGGCAGAGAACACCCAAAAGACCATAATTGCTATCTAATTATGGTTGCGGTAAGGCTTGGATGTGGGTTGGCCAGTGTTGTGTTCTCATACAGGATTTATCCTGTCTTGTCTTTCACTAGTTGAGGGAGTGGTCTCGTGGGACCATAGCCACGTATAAGAAAAACAGACCTTAGCATCTGCATCGGCAGATGAATCGAAAGCTCCCGACCGAGTCCTGTATTTCTTGATTTGCCCTGTGACAGGACTCGGATGGCACGATGTGATACATGTGCATACAGTCATGGAAAAGCAATTCACGATGAATGCGTGGGAAAAAGGGCGCGGTTGGCGGTTGGCGGTTAGCGTAATCCCTAGTGGCCCTAGGTGGTTGAACCCAAACCGAGATACGAAAACGTGCAATAGGTAAGCATAATCCCTAGCAGCCCTAGGTAGCATAAGTGCTAGTTGTACAAACAATAATTCATGTTGGAAGACCCTAGCTAGGTTTAGGGTAACAGTCCAAACCGATCTTAAGGATCATGGAACTATGTTAAAATAATATAGAATCTCATGGGAAAGCCCGTATGGTCTACGGCAAGGGACTGAACATTTACATGGAATAAAACATACAAGTTGAGTAACCTATATATGCGATATATTAGGTTGACATGGACCATTACACAACTTTTGAGTGAGGGTCATTCTTGGTTAACACATGACACAGTGGGGATACTAGTACGGTAGGTGCAGAGCTAAAATACAGGATAGATATCACGGGGCGTTATACGTGACAGATATCTTGGGGATATTATACTTGATAGAAACCTGACGATGTGATACCTTGTTTTATCTTGACATCGTAATTTATCATGACACCTTAGTTTATCTGAGTTCAGTAGTTCATCCTGTTATTTTGATTTAGCTTATCTATCTTGTTATCATGCTTATGTTCATCTCAGTTTCTCATGTCAGTTAACTTTACTAGTTTTTATGCTAATAGTAGATAGGGCTTACTCAGTCTTTTTGACTGACCCGTTTTGTTTCGCCTCTTTTCTTCCGTTTCCCCCCAGGTTACAGGGAGGAAATACTGTTGTTTAGTTCGGACTTCTTCTGCTTGAAGGTCATCATGGATGGCTTGGACTTTTCTTGGCTAATGGCTACTTTACTGTTTTTACTTGGGGAATAATTTATGAAAATGTCTTTATGCTTCTTTACTATTGCAAGACAGGTTTTGATGTACTCTGATGTAAAAGGCTTTAGACCTTATTTATTCATGTTATGAAAGTTTGATTTTACTTCCGCTATTTTATATGTTCTGTCTTGTGATATTTCTGTGCATGTTTACCAATAATGCCCCTCTAAAGCTAGTGCATTCCTTTGCGAGTGACCCTAGCGGAGGCGGGGTGTTACACGTGGTATCAGAGCAGAAGGTTACCAGACTGGGCAAAAGTTTTTAAAGACCTTCTGAAAACTATTTGAAAAAAAAAACCGTTTACAAAGAAGCATTTTTCAAGAAAATTTTCTTTTAAAAGAAAAAGGCTATTCCCCAAAGGCCATTAGCACTATCCTTGTTTCCTTAATTGAGTCTCTTTTCCTTTCTTTCCTCCATCTGTAGTCACAGTAGTTTTAACTGCGACTAGTCTTTTCTACCTACGAAAGTGCTTTCCATACGATGGAGGTGGTTCTCGAGAGACCAGTGGCCGCGTTATAAGAAAGGATCGTGAGAAAGAAGGATAAAGGATACGAGCTTAAGGATGAGCAACTTGTTGGTATGGCTTAGTCCTCAAAGGAGGGAGAAAGATGAACAATGAAACCCATGACGAGAGAGTACCTTTGGCATGGTAAAACGGGGTGGATAGTTAAGTATTATGGGACAAGGACAAGATCATCGGGAGGGCAGTAGTATGCTCTCATATCTAGAGTACCTCGGAAGGAGGGTAACGATCTTGTTAAAGGTTTAGCTTTTCTTCTCTATCATCCCGTTAGGACTTCGTTGTTCGTATCATTTAAGTCTGCTTCGATAGTTGAGTCTCTGCACCTTAAGTACTAGCGTAATAGAGAATCCCATTTTTGTCTCAAAGTCCTATTGGAGAATCAGTCCATTTATACATGACTTGTTTGGATTTGGGAATGTCTATGCCAAGTGTTGAGTTTGGAAATAATGCTTATGTTTATAAGCTATGGATGGATTCTAGGGATGAAGTGGTTATCCAGTAGGGGGTGCCACTCTCGGTTTTGATAGGAGGGTAGTTAGACCTTTTGACTATCCTTGGTAATGCCCTCGAAGTATCGGGTAACCTTTTAGAGGTTCTGTCATGACTAGTTACTTAGAATCCCTTGATGCCTTTATTGGAAATTTGAAGCCCGATCGAGTGGTGTTCGCCAATAAGACGGATGGTTTACTTCATTTATGCATGGGTTATAGAGATCACCCTAGTAAGTGCGCATGATAACCTGATTGACATCTGTTTACTTTCAAGAGAAAGTTCTTCTACATGGAATGCCTTATAGTATATAAATGAGATCCAAGATTCACTAGTGAATTTTGGAAAGCTTGCATGAGATCATGAGTACGCAGTCATGTTTGTGTCAAGTATTCTAGGAAAAGGATAAGTGCAAGTGGAACGAGAGGCGACGAAGAAATGAGTTCCAGCTCATGTTATGGAAACAGGAATAAGAAGCTACAAAATCGCGAAGTTAAAAGACGACTTTGATGGTCAAAGACTAGATACGCGCATGATATCTCTTTTTGGGAGTATATCCTTGATCCCTGTTTTCTGTAGAGCTTACTTGTAGGCTATCTTTTGTGGACATCCTCTCGGTCCTATTCTCCGTTACAAACCCTGTAAGGAGTTTGTCCTGTTTATCTTCTCGACCCTGTTTCAGGGAATTCTAGGTAGAACCCTATGGATGTAAACATGTATTTGAAACATGTTATGATTGATATGGTTGCAAGTGGTTGCTCGTGGATGCGCGAATACACATTAGATACTAGCTCGACTCGGTCACATTTCATATTGCATATGCATGAGTATTTATACTTCTTTATGGATGAAATCGAATGTATTATCATGCGGTTGTTGCATATGAATGAATGATTGTGCACGCATATAGTATCTATATGACTAGGACTATTTGCATACATGTTGGATTCATGGCACTATACATATTTTGCATTAGAAAGATTATTCAGGCCTGATCATTAGCATTAGCTAAGGAACATGTACACACACGTTTTGCATATATTCATACAGCATTAGAAATCATCTAAGGACAATGGTTGCTTGTGGATGATGTTTTGAGTAGATGGATGATGGATGGTAGGATATGTTCTTCCTAACTTGGAGATTTCGGGGACGAAATCCTAAAAGGTGGGGAGAATGTAACAACCCGTATTTTCAATAACCTGTTATAACATAAATGGAGGCATAATTAAACTGTAAAATCTGAATCAAGGGAAACGGGCTATGCCATTGCGTTCGTCTCGGAAAAATACGCGAAATAGAGTCCGAGTTTTCGAAAATCGGAGTCCGTATGACCAAGATATGGCCTCGCGAAGTTTCACGAAAAATTCCCAAATTAAAGTATACTTAATTAAGTGAAATGGGTTGCGCAGAGAAATATATATATATTGATATATATATATATATAATTGAAAATTAAATAAATAAGTATGCAAAAATGTTCAAAACAGCGAATTGGGAGAGAGGAATAACCGAACCGGCCGATTTTTGAGGCCGACCCGAGCCCGCTGGGTCGACTAGGGGTTAATCCAGGGTGTTTGGCTGTCAACCCGTGGGCCGATTTGCTCAAATGCAGATTTTGCATTTGGATGGTTCTCATGGTTCATCTTTAATCTAAAGGCCCTAGATGGTTCCTACACTTGACTTCTTCCCCAAGACATGCTTTGATGGCTTGGATTGAATCTAGGTTTAATCCTATGGCCTAAAACACTTGCCTAATCTATAAATAAGACCCTAACCTATCCTAAATCCTCATTATTCATTCATGCAACTAAACTATGGCAAAAATTTACCTCTCATGGCCTCCACTCTCTTCATAAAATTTCTAAATGGTTTCTATGAGAGATTTTCCATGCATACAAGTGTTTTCAAGCTTGTATGAGTGTCATTAGCTTGCATTCAAGTCAAGTTTCTATCTTTGCATCATAAAGCAAGGGTTTTGATCATTTTGGCTCAAGGGTTTTTATGTTAGAGCTTGCATTTTTGGTCTATTTGATTGCATAAGGGCTTTGTCATATCTTTTGTGCCTTCATAGCAATGTAAGCCCTTTCCCTACTCTTAGATATTAACTATGAAGTTAAATGTTCATGTTGCAAGTTTGGGTTTGATCATTGAGTATGATACATGCTATCATGTCATGCAAGTTTATGAAGTCATTATCTTGATCTTGTGAGCTAAAAGCTACAACCTTTATGTTGAAATGTTGCATTAGGCAACATGAGAACCCTCATAACCTTTATGTCAACTTGCATATGAAGTCATAACCCTTATATGATGATATATGCGAGTTACTAGTCATCATTCCATATCTTTTGTCACCATGATTCGCTTATGTGCCAAGTTTGGGTTTATGCATGTTTTGAGGCTTAAGAATGTAACATGCAAGTTAATGAACACATTTGTGCCTCATTTGCCACCATGATTAACTTGTGGCTTAATATCCATTTTTGTCATGCCTTTGCCAAGTCTCTTCTTTTAATCCATTACGTTGTCGCGAACGTATATGCAAGTTTAAAAGCGTTGGGTTATGTTATGGGTAATTTCTAATGACATGAAAATACAACTTGAAAACATGACTTGAAATATAACATGGAAGTTGACATGTAAGTATGCATAAAAACATAAGCTTGGGAATTTACCTATTAAGTTAGGTCTACCCTTTGGGAATTTACCTATTAAGTTAGGTCTACCCAAATGCTTGAAAACTTGTAACATGTTTTGGGAAACATGATGGACATGACACTTAGATAATATAAGTGTGGCCAACTCGAGGTTGGGTTGAGTTTGCAACGTAAAACTACCCGGAACCGACCGACCTAACTAGTAGTTGCAAACAATAGGACCCAATGTGAGAAGTTGGTCATGTTGTGCTTGAACCCGAGGTTAGACCAAGTTGTGGTGTAAAGCTACCCGGAACCGACCGGCTTAACTAGTAACCACAACAAAGTCTAATGTGAGAGGTGAAGGTGCATTAAGTAATTAATGCCACATGATAGGGTTAAGTTAATTTGATTAATGACTCTTAACCAAATATGACATGGACAAATGGGTTAAGTAATTTGATTAGGCTAATGATACTTAACAAAACATGACAAGGTTGGGTAGGTTAAGTAACTTGATTTGCCTAATGACACTTAACCATTTTTATATGACTAGTGAATGGGGTTAAGTTAACCAACACTTAATCAATCCAACGCGATAACTTGGTAAGGTTAAGTAAGTTTTCTTAATGACGCTTAATCGAAAAATACGGTTAACGAATGGGGTTAAGATTAGACTCAACTAGTCTAAACATGGAAATCGGATGGGGTTAAGTTAGCCTAGACTTAATTAATCCCACTTGGTAGTTTAATGGGGTTAAGTTAAACACTTAACTAATCTAAACATGATGAATTGATGTGGTTAAGTGACCTATACTTATCCAATCTAACTCGTTAATTTATTGTGGTTAAGTTAACCAATACTTAACCAATATAACGTGAAAACATGATAAGGCTAAGTCACGAATCGCTTGAATACACTTGACCGATTTGACTAAGTAAATTGATAGGGTCAAGTTAATATATACTTAACCAATCTAGAATGATAATTGGACGAGGTTAAGTCGTGAATTGCTTAATATACTTAACCAACTTGAGCATGGTTTGTAGGGTTAAGCCTTGAACTTGGATACTTAGCCAATTTTGACAGGATTTGTAGACGGGTTAAGTCATGAACTTAAGTGACACTTAATCCATTATGTAAACCCTAGTTCTGAGGATTAGGTGGATAACCGTAGTTAACTAGGATAACGGGAACAATGCTAAGTGGTAAACCTTAGTTGAAGAATAACTAAGTAATGATTCTTAGTCAAGGAAATTTAGACCAGTTCATAGATAGATGAGTAACCTGATACGGCAGGTCATCGTTTAAGTATACGAGTAGGAGCAAGTATCTGATTTAGATAAAGGCTCCAGCGAACTGGGTAACGAAGCAGCGGCTTCGGGGAACGTGAGGATATTCTTGGTATCCCTCTATGAGCTGCCAGGTGATTATACTAGGCTCATGAGAGGTTAAGGTCTGCGTTAGAAGAACCAAGAGTATGCCTTGGTTGCTATACGAGCGACCTAAAGATGGGGATGGATAGGGGATAGTCGACGATACACGGTCGTACCCTAGATAGCATTTCGTCAGGCTACCTACCATCTTTGGTCAAGCGTGTACGTACGGAAAGGCAGAGAACACCCAAAAGACCATAATTGCTATCTAATTATGGTTGCAGTAAGGCTTGGATGTGGGTTGGCCAGTGTTGTGTTCTCATACAGGATTTATCCTGTCTTGTCTTTCACTAGTTGAGGGAGTGGTCTCGTGGGACCATAGCCACGTATAAGAAAAAACAGACCTTAGCATCTGCATCGGCAGATAAATCGAAAGCTCCCGACCGAGTCCTGTATTTCTTGATTTGCCCTGTGACAGGACTCGGATGGCACGATGTGATACATGTGCATACAGTCATGGAAAAGCGATTCACGATGAATGCGTGGGAAAAAGGGCGCGGTTAGCGGTTAGCGTAATCCCTAGTGGCCCTAGGTGGTTGAACCCAAACCGAGATACGAAAACGTGCAATAGGTAAGCATAATCCCTAGCAGCCCTAGGTAGCATAAGTCCTAGTTGTACAAACAATAATTCATGTTGGAAGACCCTAGCTAGGTTTAGGGTAACAGTCCAAACCGATCTTAAGGATCATGGAACTATGTTAAAATAATATAGAATCTCATGGGAAAGCCCGTATGGTCTACGGCAAGGGACTGAACATTTACATGGAATAAAACATACAAGTTGAGTAACCTATATATGCGATATATTAGGTTGACATGGACCATTACACGACTTTTGAGTGAGGGTCATTCTTGGTTAACACATGACACGGTGGGGATACTAGTACGGTAGGTGCAGAGCTAAAATACAGGATAGATATCACGGGGCGTTATACGTGACAGATATCTTGGGGATATTATACTTGATAGAAACCTGACGATGTGATACCTTGTTTTATCTTGACATCGTAATTTATCATGACACCTTAGTTTATCTGAGTTCAGTAGTTCATCCTGTTATTTTGATTTAGCTTATCTATCTTGTTATCATGCTTATGTTCATCTCAGTTTCTCATGTCAGTTAACTTTACTAGTTTTTATGCTAATAGTAGATAGGGCTTACTCAGTCTTTTTGACTGACCCGTTTTGTTTCGCCTCTTTTCTTCCGTTTCCCCCCAGGTTACAGGGAGGAAATACTGTTGTTTAGTTTGGACTTCTTCTGCTTGAAGGTCATCATGGATGGCTTGGACTTTTCTTGGCTAATGGCTACTTTACTGTTTTTACTTGGGGAATAATTTATGAAAATGTCTTTATGCTTCTTTACTATTGCAAGACAGGTTTTGATGTACTCTGATGTAAAAGGCTTTAGACCTTATTTATTCATGTTATGAAAGTTTGATTTTACTTCCGCTATTTTATATGCTCTGTCTTGTGATATTTCTGTGCATGTTTACCAATAATGCCCCTCTAAAGCTAGTGCATTCCTTTGCGAGTGACCCTAGCGGAGGCGGGGTGTTACATAAACTAAAGGCATCACAACATCTCATGCACATCCTCTACCGTGCATGTGCGCACGACCTCCGGCCACCCAACTACCGTTGCATCATCACTTGCAAGTCACGCTACCACCCAGCATCATCCACGACCAGTCGCCTCAACCTCGAAATGTCTCATTATCCATTTCACGACTCCATGCCATTAAAACGAAAACAACACTTCAGCTTAACCTCAAAAACTAGACGCCACCGCCTGGCTCCGACCATCATATGACCTACGACCACCACCGACCCGAAGCCTAACGTATAGGGCTCCTCCCTACCTAGTATCTCCACACTTGAACTCCCTTATAACCTATATGATCGGATCAAAACCCGAGCCCTCAAAACACAACCTCAACCCCAAAATGACCTTGCTCAGCCTCCTCTGACCAACGGAGATGTTGTAACTCCGTCCATAGGTTCCCCCAATGCCCTAGAAATTTCAACCAAAACAGATTTCAAATCCACTTACCAAATTTCTTGATTTTTTTTCCAAAACGTACTTTAAATCCTAACACAAAGTGTAGGTTACTAAAAATCACGGTTTTTCATTTCAAACACACCCAAATGCCTGAATCCCAAAATCGCGATGGTTGGAGATTTGAGTTTCTCAAACCCTTTGTTATATATTATCAATATCTGCAAATATATATATATCATCATTCGAGGTGAAACCATTTTTAAACTAAACTATACTCAAATTCAAACAACTTCCTTGTCGAAATCAAATTCTCAAACACACTAGAATTAAAGTTCTAGATTTTTAAAGTTAGGAGGAGTATACTTTTCTTTCCAATATGTTCACGCCCACGCAATGTCTAAACCCATCCAGACATATCAAAATTTGTCTACACTGATTGTAATTCAACCAACATCAGAGTTTGATAATATAGTTCAAATGTATATATATACAATATAAATTAACTAGGGTATAAACAGTGGAAAGCTTTGATGTTTACTCATCTTTGGTTCACTGCTTTCATTTTATGGTTCCAGACTTTCCTTTCTTGTTTCATTTCTTCCAGATTCTAGGTTTTCTCTCAAGTGTTAATTTTAGGCTTTTGACAAGAAAAAGCATGGTATATGAATGCATATATATATTTGCTTAATATATGACAACTAAAGAACAATGGGGAAGTTTACTCATTAATGTTGTTCTCTGTCTTATGCTTTTCATTCTCAGGTTTCAAGCTTTTTCCCCTTTGCTAATTTAGCTCTAGTCTTATGGATTGATTCAGATTTTTGTGAATGATATGGTAATGGTATACTAGTGTATTTATAGAGGAAAGCAAATCCCAAAATATATCTTAGCCTCTAGGCCTTGGGTAGAATGGAAGATGGGATGTCTTTAGGTTGTTTATACTTTGTTGTGAAGCATGTTGTTTAGTCATTTCTTCATTAAATTGTTGTTGCCTTTCATTTGATTGGAAATAATTTAGCTTAGGGTATAGTTGTTTCGATTTGCTAAGCACAGCCATAATTTAGCAGTACATATATACATGTACTAAATGTTTAAAAACTAAAACTTGGCTTCCAAGTGAATCCATACATTAAAGACCTAAGTACTAAAGTGTCTTAAAATAGCCAACTTAGCTCTCAAGAAATTCAAGCCATTAATTTCATGGAAAGAATCAAGTGCTTGGGTTCTCTTCTCCATTAATTCCTTCAGCTATTGTCACGGCTAACACATGTGCTTGAAGCCTACCTATATATACATATTTGTGTACTAAAAGGTTTTAGAAAAGCCAAACTTAGCCTTTATGTAATTCAAGACATTAAATTGATAGTGCACTCATGGTACATCTTTTCATTTAATAGCCATGTTCTCTCTATACTTAAATGTGAGGTAATTGCAAATTCTAATTTAAATATTCTTAGTTATTATTTTATGTAGTTCTAGATTTACATGAATTTGAAACAAACTTAAATGCAAACAAAATATTAGAAACAACATTCGCTTACAATATATTAATGAATATAACAAATTTAAATATACACTTTGTATTTGATAATAATTGTTTATTTAAGAATTTTCTATAACATTTAAATCCACTGTTATCTATAATTTTACAAGAGTTAAAATAAATATAAAAATATAAAACTAATAACAAAAATCTTACTTACTTGTTTTATACACATTGGTTAAAGAATTTTAAGCCACTAAAATATATACTTGGAATTTCCCAATATTTATTATATCAATTACCAAAATAATACAAAATAAATTGTATTACAAAGTTTGTCAAAACTAGGTCGTTATAATCTACCTCTTTAACAGAATTTTGTCCCCGAAATTAAAGAGTGACGAGGAGATTCCAGTTATATTCGATGTCATAGATTTATCTCAGGCACACATACATAGGTCATACATTAACAATCACAACAAATAAGGCATCCAAAACACACAAGTTATCTACCATACATTTCACCTCATGTAGCATCATTACCCCATTTTCTATTTAAGAAAATATCTCTAATTATATTTGGAAAATAATTCCAAAAATCATTTACTTTGTTAGTTTGAACCAATCTTGTTCAAACACTTCCATTTGCTCTGAATTTTCTTTCAAAACTCAAGTTCATAATCAATTCACCAATCCAATTCACTAAACTACGTTAAGTCTTACCCGCATTCTCCATTGACTAATTAATTTCCCAAATTATTTTTCTTTATTTTGGAACTCAAAATCTAATTTTTGATGCAAAAAATCAATTCATTTAACTCACATGAGTTCTTATCCAATTAACAACTCAAGTTTGGATTTTATTACTGGAAAAATAAAACTTTATTCAATTAAAATTCCTTTTATTTCATTAAATAAATCGTTTGGTTCATACCGCGATTTTTCTGGAATTTTGATTTTTACATAACTCAAAATCTGCCAAATGAAATCCCAAATTTTCTCTTTCATTCGAAACCTTTGATTCAATAGTTTGGGAAGATTCTTGTTTCAAAGAATTCCGACTCATATTGAATCTTATACATTCGGTTGAAATTCAAATCTTCAAATTACAAACTACCGCATCGCGGCAAGCCCATTTTTAATTATATTCAAATTAAAATTTTAACTTAAACAATTTCAATATCATGATTTAATATAAACTAAGTCAGGTTTCAAATCCAATTTGAAAATTTTGACTGTCCAAAATCATCGAATATTTCCTTTCAAGTTCATTACTAAGTTATATAATCATTAATAGCTTCATTTCCTATATCAATTCCTCTTGATACCATTCTAATTCAAATTCGTTCAACTTAACCTCAATCAAATTCTAATCCATTCAAAAATGATTTTCTTTCAAATCTTACCAAAGTAATATTATATTACTTTTATCATATTCTTGGAAATATTTTTTAACTTTCTAGGATTTTAAATTCAATTTTCCAGTTTGTCTTATGTGTATATTAACTCCGTTATAAAACGTGGTTCAGAAAATAATATGTCAACTGTCTAACAAAGCGATTGGGTTGAACACATGCTTTCGTATGGATTGGTGTATGGACATAAGCCGTAGGAAAGCAAGCCGTTAATGCAGCATGAAATCAAGTCGTTCTCATTTATGTTGTTCACTTTATGTCGTAGGTCGCTCAACGGTTGAAGGTCAAGTCGTACATTGTTTAAATCGTTCATGCAACATGGTTCCTAGTTGTTATCTCGACATGGTTCAAAGTCATAAAGACTACACCAGGATATGATGCTTTCACAAACATGGGAGTATAAAACGTGGACATGCATATATCAGTGAAGCGATGAATAAAAGTATACTGAGAATCATTCATGCTTTAACAAGAAAAAGACGGAACTCATGTACTATTATAAGCTGCATGCAACATTCCCGACCTGAAATGTGCATTTCATTCAGTTCGTTAACATTCAAATTGTCAAACATCTTTAGGTCGCATGTCGTGTATAAAATCATGTCGAAACTGCGACATGGTTTAATGTCGTTAAACACAAAAGGAAGTGAGAATAATATAATATATACATGAGAGCTTATACATGTGAAGTGGAATCAGAACGTGTGCATGGATCGAACCCAGCAGTCGTCTAGAGAATACTAGGAAGAACAGTACACGTGGCACCATTGTAATCATGGTATGAAGTACATCCTGAAATGTTAGAACAAATATGGTTAAAGTCATGCCACAACATTTCATATACATAGGACACGTGTACAAAAGCAAGGCGTTTGCAATTCCAGGCGTCAGCATGTCAATTAGATGAGTTGAGAACTCATGTCGTATGGTTCATGCCGCAAATTGTATGACTCTTGTCGCGACATCAATGTATTCATGCCGTAAGCAATTTGTGTGACATGACTCAAGTCGTGGGACAGTTCAGTTATTTGCAAAGTGTGAGATCGTGACATATGAATGTATTGTAGCATGGGTCATTCAATATGCATGTGAGAACTTACGTATTTAAAGCAGTCAGCTCGTAAACAACAAGAAAACCATGTCGTGAATATTGTCAAGTCGTTTGTTGAGAAGGAAGAAATGAGTTAAGTCGGTTAGATATGAGCTGCACTTGAATTTCAAAGACTCAACATAATTAAATGATATATGGATGGTGGGAGGAATAGTAGGTTGTTTATATGACCTGATGAGTAGCTCAAATATTCTGGAGCGGGCATAGTAAATAAAGAATGAAGTCATGTCGCACCAATATATCAAGTCGCCTGCCTTACTATTTTGAAGTCATGTCACATGCAATATATAGGAGGAAGTCATAATGCATAGGGGGCTGGCGCCAGCTGTAAAGTGCAAATGGCCAGCTGTACTCACATAGCTCTGCGCACCCTTATTTACAACTCTGTCACTAGCTTTAGCTCTTCCTATAAATACCTCCGTATTTCACACATGAAAGAGAAGGGGATTTCATTTAAATAAAGTACCACCAAACTCATCTCTCCACCCCTCCAAGCTCTCTCTCCAACCTCCATTAATGGCTTCTCAAGCTAAATCTATCTCTCTCCAACAACAATTGGATCAAGTCCTCTCTTAAATCCATTAGAGATTTCTCAAATTCAACTCAAGCTACTTTAATCTCCATTAGTTCTCTCTCAAGTCTAGATCTAACACAAATTCTCCATGGAACTAATGAAGATCATCTAATTGTTCAAGTAATTTAAGATCTACACAACTATCATCACAAATCAAAAGATCTCGCCAATTCCTTTGTGAATCCAAGTGAAATCAAAAGCAAAAGAGAGAGAAAAGAGATAAGTATCACAAATGAGTGAAATGAATCAAATCATGTATTTGTATATTCAAGAATGATAATGAAAATTGCTACCATAGTGGATGTAGGCCGATATTAGGCCGAACCACTCTAAAATTCTAGTGTTTTTACTTGCTTTATATTTTTCGCTCCATTTTTCTATTTCATACCTTTTGGTGAAGTATTGTGAAAATACATTTGGTGTTGTGATCATGTTTTGATTTCAACAGTATATTTCATTCTTATACAAATTCAATTTGGTTATATATAATTACTTCAATGTTTATTATTTGATTTGATTATTATAATAACAAACGACACATCCATATTTAATAATTTCATAAAATTATTTCTCTTATATAAAAATATATTTTTGGGCAAAATTATTTCATTTGTTCATCTTTTATAAAAATACGGTATCGAATCACCTTGTTCAAGAGTTTAGAAACGCCTATCGATACAGCTGTCCACTCTGTATCGACCAAAATTCATAAACCACTCGACAAACCAATCAACCCAATATAAAATAGTTTTTTATATCAATTAACAAATACGCTCTCATATATATACACTCAAACTCATTCTAGGGTACTTCTGACCTTATCTCTAATGAGCAATCCCACCAAAGCCTAGGTATAACGCCAACCTAAGCTCTGATACCAATTGTAAAGGCTCGCAAATCCATACCTTTTGAGTCGACTGAATACAACACATCTCCAACCAAAATTGCACGAAAGTACAAATCTTTGCTAACATTAAGAAAAGTAGATAGAAGATAGAACTGAACAACAAAACAGAATCTCATAATTGCAGCGGAAATATAATCCTGTAAAATCACCTTTGGAATACAAAAATGTATTTGTACTTACATACATCATCAGAGTACAACACATACATCACAGTGGAAATAAACTCTATGTGTATCTAACATTGAAGCCTCTTGCTCCAATCCCCTCCAATATCTATAAAACCCTAAACTACTTAACTGCCTATACAAATTTGGGCACCCAAGAGTTTAGGGAAAACATAGAACAATAAGCTCTGGGTCAGTCATGGGACTAGTATGAGTAAACGATTTTAAAACAGCTTGAGAAAATAAAAGGTGCCTGATAATACCACATTGCATATAAACACGGACGGGTTTTTCCCTTATGAAACTAAAATACTTTGTATATCGAAATCAGATATTATGATAGTGTCAAGGGTTTTGAAAATAGATTAGAATCTATCGAAATGCTTGCATCTCACATTCCACTACATAGTTTACAAAAAAAACTGCATGGCACTTATAGGTAATGGAGTTCCAACTATGAAAAGGTATGGAAATACCTTCCAATAGTGTATCTCTAGAGAGGAATACACTAGATTCAATAAGAACATTTTGCAACCAAGCCATACATGATCGACCACTCATTTCTCTTGAGTGTACCGAATGTATTATCACCAACGGTTAGGATCAAACCACCATTTCTGAAGAATACAACAGTGATAGAATAATAAGTAAGTGAATTTTCTCTAGATAGGTGATAACGCACTCTAATGGGAGCAACCCACATAGCCATGTTGCCTGCCCGATTTTTGTCATTTCCCGGCTGTGAAGCTTGAGGCCATACTTACCTTCAGACATATCACATCTTCATTCACTTTGAATGCCACATCGTCAAACCCGTCAAATCCCAAATTGATTTCCCTAATATCACGGTTATAAAGCTAAGAGAAATGAATTTCTCCACCACCAAACATAGTTTGAAGAGATCAATATATGTGATCGGTTAGTCATACTATGTCAGACATTCATCGATACAAGTTGTCCTGGAACTGGACAAATCGAAGGCACTGTCCTGTAAATCCATCTTAGGCAATTTCTACCTAGGATTAACAGAACAACCCTCGCATAACTCCATCTTCATTTGTCTTCAATAATCTTTGACTCACAACATATTAATCAGATGGAAGTGGAATTTAGATTCTGAACTCTTTGAAACGATAAACATTAATACCTTTTAAGGTCAAGTGATACTTAGTATCAATCAAGTCAACATATTTTACATGGATTCAATATTTATATTGATTATCAGGACTTGTCTACTGAAATCATTTCACAAATAAGATTCACATCCCATATTTAAACATTGATTTATACAAAATGATTTAAACGTGTCAACGTTTAATCCATGTTTATTGGGTCATATCACAGAATTACAATCAATCCAATCAACTATCACAACATATTTTGTCGATTATAGTTCGACAATTCAAATTCAAAAATCTCTTTCTAATTTGTCTCTATTTGGTTTATTTTCCGAACTTTGGAATAATCTCATTGTAAAAGGTCAACCCAATTTCCCTTACCCTTTGATAATTAACTTATCATTATTGCTTAATTAAAGGATTAGTTAAGTTTAAACCATCCTCCTTGGATAATTTATCCAATTTTCTTAAATTACCATTTAATTACACAATTAACTTACTAAAATCTATTAATTAAAACATTAATTAGCTTCTCAATATTCATTTAAGAAAATAATTAACTTAAATGATTCTAATTACAAAGGTAATCACTTTAATTATTATTAATTAAAATAATAATTAACTTCAATATTAACTAATGTAATAATAGTTAACTTTGTTATTAACTCAAAAGTTATCTTTAAACAAAGTTAATTTAAAATGTTAATTACCTTTGATAAAAAATTATTTTAGTTTTAAATAATTATTTGTTAAAACCTTTTCTATTAAATTAATTGAAACACATTAATTTAATAATAAATTTCCATTTAAAATAGTTGATTTAAATCAACCTAAAAACAACCTGATGAACTAATTACAGTTAAACTTTTCTTTTAAATTAAATAATAATATAATTAAATTAAAAAAATCCATTTAATAGTTCTTAAAAACAATTGATATCCAAATATTAAAATTTAAGTTTATTTCTGATTTACTTTATAGAAAATTATGACTTAGCAATTCCAACGGCATATAGCTAGCAGTTCTTTTAACATACGACATTCAAGTCGTTAACCCAATTTACACAAACAACTATGTAAATACAATTCTATGTTATCAATTGATAATATAATATCTCAACAACCTATATTTACTATAACACCCCTCTCGAAAAGCTAACACAAAGATCTTTTAGCACAGTGGTTAGTGCGTGGTGTTGCTTTCCGGGAGGTCGGGGGTTCGAATCCCGTGGGTGTCACATTTGGTATCAGAGCCTATACCCAGCCGGAATTGTGTGTGTAATGCTGCGGATGTCAGTCGGTGTGGTACTGATGCGGGTTACATGCACAACGCCTGGGTGGTGAGTGATATGAGCCAACGAGGACGTTGGGCTCTTTAAGGGGGGCAGTCTGTAACACCCCTCTTGAAAAGCTAACATAAAGATCTTTTAGCGCAGTGGTTAGTGCGTAGTTTTGCTTTCTGGGAGGTCGAGGGTTCGAATCCCGTGGGTGTCACATTTACTGATAAAATATGTCAAACTAACACAATAACACAACGATGTCCGTTTCTGGTGGTAGATTGTCCAAGTAATTCAGTCAATTCAATTTATAGTGGACGGGTTTTTTTTCCACCAACGATGTCAATTAAAATATATAATTACAATTAACGTAATTAAACACAACTCAATTAATTAAATAATTAATTGAACAACCAATTTATAGTTTGCTAAATTTACAGATCATTATGGTGAACTGTTACCAGTTGCTTGTTAATCTAATTCACGACCAAATTTACGCATGTTTAATTATATATGATTTTTAGGATTAAAAGCCAATTTTTAATTACTTAATAAATCAATTCAATTTAATTTCAAAGTCGTTTAAGCTCAATAAGTTACCTTGAGTCTCTTTTACAAACACACACTATCGGTTGACTCGGCTACACATACGCACCATAATCTACCCGAACATAAGTTTATGATTTGAACCTTATGCATATACACAAGTATATATATATACATATATATACATATATATAAATGCTATCTAAATGCGGATTTAAATTTAAACTCCTTTCCTTTTTCTTTCTTCCATTTCAGCCAAACTCGGTCCAATACAACAATGAACCACCTATGCCCATGCTTCTCTTTTCCCTTCTTTTCTTTATTTTCCTTTCTTTCTTTATTCTTCTCTTTTCTTTCTTTCTTTTCTTCAGCCCAACCCAACTCATCTTTCCTTTATATATATATATATATATATATATATATATATATATAATTTAAACTGGCCCAAGCCCAGCCTAAAACACCTATGCACTACGATACCGCATGCCAACTCTTTCCATTTCTTCCACAAAGCAAGCTTCAACAAAAACGATCTATATTATAAACCAAAGGCATCACAACCCCATTTACACAGCTCAAGCACATCCTCCACCGTGCATGTGCACACGACCTCCGACCACCCAACTACCGCCGCGCCATCACTAGCAAGCTACGCTCCACCCAACATCATCTATGACCAGTCGTCTCAACTCCAAAACATCTCATTCTCCATTTTATTTCTCAACGCCATTAAAGCGCAAACAACACTCCAGTACGACCTTAGAAACTCGATGCCACCTCCCGACTCCGACCATCATATGACCTGCGAACACCACCGACCAGAAGCTCAACGCCAAGGGCTCTTCCCTACCCAGTATCTCCACACTCGAACTCCCTTATAGCACTTATTATCGGATTAAAACCCGAGCCCTCAAAACACAACCTCAGCCCCAAAATGACCTTTCCTAACCTCTTCCGAGCATCAGAGATGTTGTAATCCCGTCCACACATCTCCCCAATGCCCTAGAAGCTCGAGCAAAAACAGGATTTCAAATCCACTTACCAAATTTCATGAAATATTTTTTTCAAAACGTACTTTAAATTCTAACACAAAGTATAGGTTACTAAAAATCGTGATGCTACCTTTAAAAATCATGGTTTTTCATTTCAAACGCAGCCATATGCCTGAGTCCCAAAATCACGATGATTGAAAATTTGAGTTTGTTAAACGCTTTGATATATATTATCAGTGTCTGCAAATATATATATATCATCATTTGAGGTGAAACCATTTTTAAACTAAACTATACTCAAATTCGAACAACTTCCATGTTGAAATCATATTCTCAAACACACTAGAATTAGAGTTCTAGATTTTTAAAGTTAGGAGGAGTATACTTTTCTTTCCAGTATGTTAACTCCCAGGCAATGTTTAAACCCATCCAGACATATCAAAAAAATTCTACACTGATTGTGCTTCAACTAACATTAGAGTTTGATAATATAGTTCAGATGTGTGTATGTGTGTGTGTGTGTATATATATATAAAATATAAATTAACTAGGATATAAACAATGGAAAGCTTTGATGTTTACTCACCTTTGGTTCACTTTTTTCATATTTTGGTTCCAGACTTTCCTTTCTTGTTTCATTTCTTCCAGATTTTAGGTTTTCTCTCAGGTTTTAATTTAAGTCTTTTGAAATGAAAAAATAAGGTATATTAATGCACACACACACACACACACACACACACACATATATATATATATATATATATATATATATATATATATATATATGTGTGTGTGTGTGTGTGTTTGCTTAACATGGAACAATCAGTGAACAATTAGGGAAGTTTACTCACTAACATTGTTCTCTGTCTTATGCTTTTCATTCTTAGGTTTCATACTTTTTCCCCTCTGCCATTTTAGTTCCAGTCTTATGAATTGATTTAGATTATTGTGAATGAAATGGTGATGGTATACTAGTGTATTTACAGAGGAAACATATACTAAAATATAGCTTAGTATCTAGGCCTTGGGTAGGGTAGAAGACATGATGCCTTTAGGTTGTCTATACTTTGTTGTGAAGGATGTTGTTTAGTCATTTCTTCATTAATTTGATGTTGCCTTTCATTTAATGGGAAATAATTTAGCTTGGGGTATTAGCTGTTTTGATATGCTAAGCACTACCGGAATTAAGAAGTACATATATACATGTACTAAAATGTTTAAAAACTAAAACTTGGCTTCCAAGTGAATCCATACATTAAAGACCTAAGTACTAAATTGTCTTAAAATAGCCAACTTAGCTCTCAAGAAATTCAAGCCATTAATTTGATGGAAAGAATCATGTGCCTAGGTTCTCTTCTCCATTAATTCTTCCAGCTATTGTCATGGCTAGCATATGTGCTTGCAGCCTACCTATATGTACATATTTGTGTACTAAAGGTTTTTAAAAAGCCAAAATTAGCTTTTAATTAATTCAAGACATTAAATTGACAGTGTACTCATGCTACATCTTTTCCATTTAATAGCCATATTCTCTTTATGCTTAAATGCGAAGTAATTGCAAATTTTAATTTAAACATTCTTAGTTATTACTTTATGTAGTTCTAGATTTACATGAATTTGAAACAAACTTAAAAGCAAACAAAATGTTAAAAGCAACATTCACTTCTTTATATATATATATTAATGAATATAATAAATTTAAATATACACTTTGGATTTGATAATAATTGTTTATTTAAGAATTTTCTATAATATTTAAATCCATTATTATCTATATTTTTACAAGTGTTAAAAAAATATAAAAATGTAAAACAAATAACAAAAATCTTACTTACTTGTTTTATACACATTGGTTAAAAAAATTTAAGCCACTAAAATATATACTTGGAATTTCCCAATATTTATTATATCAATCATCGAAATAATACAAAATAAATTATATTACAAAGTCAGTAAAAACTAGGTCGTTATAATCTACCTCCTTAAAAGAATTTCATCCCCGAAATTAAAGAGTAACATGGAGATTCCAGTTATATTCAGTGTCATAGATTTATCACATACATAGGTCATACACTAACAATCATAGCAAACAAGGCATCCAAAACACATAGGTTATCTACCAAACATTTCACCTCAAGTAGCTTCATTGCCCCATTTTCTATTTAAGAAAATATCTCTGATTATATTTGGAAAACAAATCCAAAACTCATTTACTTTGTCAGTTCGAACCAATCTTGTTCAAACACTTTCATTTGCTTCAAAATTTTCTTTTAAAACTCAAATCCATAATCAATTCACCAATCAAATTCACTTAACTACGTTAAGTCCTACCTACATTCTCCACTGACTAATTAATTTCCCAAATTAAATATCTTCATTCGGGAACTCAAAATCTGCTTTTTGTTGCAAAAATCAATTCATTTAACTTACATGAGTTCTTATCCAGTTAACAATTCAAGTTTGGATTTTATTACTGGAAAAATCAACTTTTATTCAATTGAAATTCCTTCTATTTCATTAAACAAATCGTTTCGTTCATACCTCGATTTTTCTGGAATTTTGATTTTTACATAACTCAAAATTTGCCAGATGAAGTCTCAATTTTTCCCTTTCATTAGAAAACTATGATTCAATAATTGGGGAAGATTCTTGTTTCAAAGAATTCCAACTCATATTGAATCTTATACATTCAATTGAAATTCAAATCTTCAAATTACGAACTACTGCATCGTGGCATGCCCATTTTTAATCATATTCAAATTAAATAAGTTTGACTTCAACAATTCCAATCTCATAATTTAATATAAACCAAGTCACGTTTCAAATCCAATTTGAAAATTTTGACTATCCAAAATCGTCGAATATTTCCTTTCGAGTTCATTACTAAGTTATATAATCATTAATAGCTTCATTTCCTATATCAATTCCTCTTGATGCCATTCTAATTCAAATTCATTCAACTTAACGTCAGTCAAATTCTAATCCATTCAAAAACGATTTTCTTTCAAATCTTATCAAAGTAATATTATATTACTTTTGTCATATTCCTGAAAATGTTTTTTAACTTTCCAAGATTTCAAATTCAATTTTCTAGTTTGTCTTATTTGTATATGTTAACCCCATTATAAAACGCGGTTCAGAAAATAATATGTCAACTGTCTAACGAAGTGACTGTGTCGGACATGCTTTCGTATGGATCGGTGTACGGACATAAGCCGTAGGAAAGCAAGCCATTAATGCGGCATGAAACCAAGTCGTTTTCATTCATGCCATTCACTTTATGTCGTACGTCGTTCAATGGTTGAAGGTCAAGTCGTACATGGTTTAAATCGTTCATGCGACATGGTTCCTAGTTGTTATCACGACATGGTTCAAAGTCATAAAGACTGCACTAGGATATGATGCTTTCACAAACATGGAAGTATAAATGTGGACATGCATATATCAGTGGAGCGATGAATAAAAGTATGTTGAGAATCATTCATGCTTTAACAAGCAAAAGATGGAACTCATGTACTATTATAAGCTGCATGCAATGTTCCCGACTTGAGATGGGCATTTCATTCAGTTCATTAACATTCAAATCGTCAAACATCTTTAAGCTGCACATTATATAAAAATTTGGCTATATATAATCACTTCAATGTTTATAATCTAATTTTATTATAAAAATAACAATCGACACATCCATATATAATAATTTCAGAAAATTATTTCTCTTGTATGAAAACATATTTTTGGGCAAAATTGTTTCATTTATTCATCTTTTAAACAATACTGTGTCGAATCACCTTGTTCAAGAGTTTAGAAATGCCTATCGATATAGTTATCCACTCTTTATCGACCAGAATTAATAAACCACTCGACAAACCAATCAACCTAATATAAAACAGTTTTTTATATCAATTAACAAATACGCTCTCATATATATACACTCAGACTCATTCTAGGGTACTTTTGACCCTATCTCTAATGAGTAATCCGACCAAGGCCTAGGTATAACGCCAACCAAAGC
The DNA here is from genome assembly GCA_030737875.1 of Allium sativum. Classification (NCBI taxonomy): domain Eukaryota; kingdom Viridiplantae; phylum Streptophyta; class Magnoliopsida; order Asparagales; family Amaryllidaceae; genus Allium; species Allium sativum. The sequence goes on along the minus strand of CM060916.1, from coordinate 603,447,510 downwards.
TCTGATACCAACTGTAAAGGCCCGAAAATTCGTACCTTTTGAATCGAATGAATACAGCACACCTCCAACTCAAATTGCATGGAAATATGAATATTTACTAACATTAAGAAAAGTGGATAGAAGATAGAACTGAACAACAACACAGAATCTCATAATTACAGCTGAAATATAATCTTGTAAAATCACCTTTGGAATACAAAAATGTATTTTTACTTACATACAACATCAGAGTAAAACACATACATCACATGGAAACAAACTCTATGTTTACCTAACATTAGCCTCTTGCTCCAAGCTCCTCCAATATTTGTAAAATCCTAAACTACTTTACTTCCCGTACAAATTTGGGCATCGTTTAGGGAAAACATAGAACAATAAACTCTGGGTCAGCTATGGGACTGGTATTAGTAAATGATTTTAAAACAACTTAAGAAAATAAAAGGTGTCCCATAAGACCATGTCGCACATAAACACGGACGGGTTTTCCCTTATGAAACCAAAATACTTTGCATATCGAAATTAGATATTATGATAGTGTGTAAAGTTTTGAAAATAGATTAGAATCTATCGAAATGCTTGCATCTCACATTCCACTACATAGTTTACAAACAAAACTGCATGGCACTTATGGGTAATGGATTTCCAACTATGAAAAGGTATGGAAACACCTTGAAATAGTGTATCTCTTGAGAGGAATACACTAGGTTCAACAAGAACATTTTGCAACTTGGCCACACATGACCGGCCACTCATTTCGCTTGAGTGTACCGAATGTATTACCACCAACGGTTAGACTCAAACCACCAGTTCTTAAGCATACAATAGCGATACAATAATAAGCAAGTGAATTTTCTCTAGATAGGTGATAACGCACCCTAATGGGAGCAACCCACATAGCCATGTTGCCTGCCCGATTTTTGTCATTTCCCAGTTGTGAAGCTTGAGGCCATACTTACCTTCAGACATATCACATCCCGAGTCAAATCTGCTCCACTTATTTATTTATTTTTTCATTGCAAAAAAGAGATCCCTTACCCCCACTTTCTAGAATGATGAATATGAAACCCTGGAGGCTGCAGGTACTATGGATCCTCTAACTCCCGGTTGCCTTCCTGGGTCTCACCGGTCGACCCAAAGCGATAGCTTGACGCCTTTTCAATGGATAAGATGGTTGCACTCCAGCTCACTCAAGAATGGGACGACAGTGGTCCGCCGGCAAGCTCGTTCTAATCTTGGACGCAACACATTGGAATCCTGAAGCACCACTACAAACGCTACCGCGCGTGCGCCTGCGTTGCGGTAAGGCACTACCCTGTTGTGTTAACAGCCAACTTCGGCGTGTCAGCTTAGTTATCCTCATTAAGACACAACCATGATGTCTAGCTTCCCAACTGGTAGACGGTTCCTTTTCCTCCAGATCAATGAAGAAGGGAGAAGTCAGTGAATACTTCTGAAGAACCGGAAGCATTTCATTCACTTTGAATGTCACATCGTCAAACCCGTCAAATCATAAATTGATTTTCCCAATACCACGGGTATAAAGCTAAGAGAAACGAATTTGTCCACCACCTAACATAATTTGAAGATATCAATGTATATGATCTATTAGGCATACTATGTCAAACAGTTATCCATACAAGTTGTCCTGGAACTGGACAAACCAAAGGCACTATCCTGTAAATCCATCTTAGGCAATTTCTACCTAGGATTAACAGAACTGCCCTTGCTTAACTCTGTCTTGAATAATCTCTGACCCGCATTGTATTAATAGGATCAAAGTGGAATTTAGATTCTGAACTCTTCGAAACGACAAACACTAATATCTTTTAGGGTCAAGTGATATTTAATATCAATCAAGTCAACAAATTTTATATGGATTCAATATTTATATTGATTATCAGAACTTGTCTATTGAAATCATTTCAAAAATAAAATTCACATTCCATATTTAAACATTGATTTATACAAGATGATTTAAACGTGTCAACGTTTAATTCATGTTTATTGGGTCATATCACAGAATTACAATCAATCCAATCAACTATCACAACATATTCATGTTCTTGCAGCCTACCTATGTGTACATATTTGTGTACTAAAGGGTTTATAAAAAGCCAAACTTAGCTTTTAAGTAATTCAAGACATTATATTTCTAGTGTACTTATGCTACATCTTTTCTATTAATAGCCATGTTCTCTCTGTACTTAAATGTGAAGTAATTGAAAATTTCAATTTAAATATTCTTAGTTATTACTTCATGTAATTCTAGATTTACATGAATTTGAAACAAACTTAAATGCAAAAAAAAGTTAAAAACAACATTCGGTTATATATATATATTAGTTAATATAATAAATTTAAATATACACTTAGGATTTGATAATAATTGTTTATTTATATTTTTCTATAATATTTAAATCTAATATTATCTATATTTTTACAAGAATTAAAACAAATATAAAAATATAAAACAAATAACAAAAATCTCACTTACTTTTTTATACACATTGGTTAAAGAATTTAAAACATTAAAATATATACTTGGAATTTCCTAAGATTTATTATATCAATTACTGAAATAATTCAAAATAAATTATACTACATAGTCAGTCAAAATTGGGTCGTTACATCTTGCCATTTAACGTTACGTACATGAGCATTGTTATTTTACTTTTGATTGATATGTGACATTAATATATCTAGTTTAAAATAAATAATATAAAAGTGTAACTTAGTATGTAAGTAAACATATAGTACACATGAAAAAACTTAATTAAATAAAAGGGTACTAATGGTTTAAATTTTGTGCAAATGAAATAATTAAGTGCTAATGATGTTAATGGAAGAGGTGCGTGCTTTTAAATGGAATGGCATTTCCTTTTTATTTTATATATACGCACTCGTTTATTTGGTTTAATTTCATTCTGAAACACCCCACACCCCTTAACATTCTCCAAAGTAGGGTCATGTTAAGAAATGTGAAGCGTTAATGGTATAAATACATGTATCATAGAGACTAAAATTCACAATACATAAAATAATAAGTACAACGGAAGCAGTTTTAAAATAAAAAACATAACAGTTATTTCAAAAACCACTTATTCATTTTAGTCTGAAACCACAGGAAAATAACATCTCGATCATAAATCAGAATACAATAACATGAATATGCCTAAAAATAGCCAGAGTACAACCAACTCTATGAAATAAGATATAACAGAAGATGAATAAATAAGCTATTGAAATAAGTTTCTAAGAATGATCCTCCAAGAAATCTGAACTAATCACCTCTACCCTGCAAGCCTGGTGGAGAAGAAAAAGGAAGAAAGAGGAGTGAGTCAAAAATAAAGTATGGTGAATGATGTAATTACTAGCATGATTAAGTAACAAAGGAAAACGGATTCAATAATAGTTCTAGTTTCAGATGGGTAAGTGTCTGTATACAACTACAAAAGATAGACATATTGGAATGATGAACAAGAAATACACTTGAACAGTGCAAGTAAAAATTTGTTTAATTATTTGCACTTTCTCGATTACTGAACACAATTAACATGATTAGGATAATTTCCTGATACCGTCTATCGATCGAATTTAACCTAGTAATCTACCATCTTGAATGGTAACTTATGTCACTAGGGATCTCAGGCTTTATCCAACAGGATCCATTGGTAAAGACATAACTAATCATTATTGGACATAGTAATATCTTATCTTCCCTTGTTGATGCACACGCATGCTCGTTTCACCATCGAAACGCTCCCACACATGACCCTATCTTTGTTGATCCCTTATTTACCCGAATTAGCATAAGCGTGCCTAGCCTCCACCATTATCGATTGTGAGACCATCTATGATAAACCTAAAAAGGAATAATGCTGGTACGAATCCTAACAAACGAATATCCTATTTTTTGCCTTAGCCCAAATCCTCCTTTGTCTGGACCTTATTGATTTGTCACTTTTTCCCCAAATTAGCCTCATGCTGCTGGAACGGACAACAACTACTTCATGCTTATTAACTTATGCCACTTATTTTTTTAAATCATCCATGTGCTGCTGGAATGGACCACAACTATTACATGCTTATTAAACTTAACCTCATATTTAAATTTATGTTAATAATAAACCTTTTCATCATTTCTTTCAACTATAACCCTTATGTTATAATTATATTTGCAAATAAGCCCAACCTGTCCATTATGATTTCTTCGTGTGTCTACACAATTTATCATAATATTATTCTTGCAAATATGTTCAGTCTTTTCCAATTGCAACCCACGTCATAATTCCAACTGAAAATTTACATTAATTTTCCTATCTCAGTCCAATCTCTTTTTAATTACATATCTATATTTTATGCACACTTTTCTATAAACTTAGTATCATATTTTTAATCGGCATTTGCATAATTATAAATTTAATTTAATTTTTCTACATGCAAAATAAAAGGATCAAATCAGTCGTTAATATACTAACATTTACAGATCTTGTCACAATTTAGGCATAAACTAGAAATAAGTACATAAACTATAAAATAACTTACACGCGTAGTACTTGAAAGAGGGAAGAAGACTGAAAGAATATCTTTTAGTACTTGAATAAAATAAAACTATAAGAAAAAGACTGAAAAATACTATAGAAAATAATTTATGGAAAAAGAACTTACAAAAAACACCAGCTTATGGAAAATAAATAAAACTATAAGAAAAACTACATGAAGATTTATAACTATTACAAACCCGACAGACAAAAATATCTGGGTCATCGGAGCTTGCTACCCAATTGCGACTAGGGTTTGCAATTTTCCCCTTTCTTATTATGTCTCTGTCTTCTTCCCTTCTGCCTCCTAGATCCCATTCAATGTTCATCCTACCCCCCTACCCTCTAAATTTATCCATTGTGGTTTAGTGGATCCTCCACCAGATCTTGACCTTTGCCCTGTGATCCATCCCCTACCTATTTCGGTTGTACCTATCTCCCTCCCCTTCCCCACTTTTTGGCAGCCTTACGCTGCTTTCTTTTCTTTTTCTCCCATGAACCCTAGCTACCAGCATACTTTGTAACCATTTCTGAGTCAATTTCAGTTTCTATCCAGTTGCATTCTAGTTTTTAGCTCGAGCATCTCCTTAATTTTCTTCCTTTAGCAGGATTGGATCATTGCTAGATTTATTTTGATAGTGGACTATGCTCCACGCAGTTTACTCCTTTGGTTGTCCTTCTCCCATCAGTCTAGCTCGGTCGCTCGTGATGTGCAACATAATGCTGGTGTTGTTTTGGTAAGATTCTTGGATTTTTGCTGGGTTTAGATTTGTTGTGTTGACTTGTAGGATGCTGCTGGTTACTGGTTAACCTAAAAGTGGTCGTGACTTAATTGAGTGTGGTGTCTTAGTGATTCTCTAGGTGGTTATGTGTGGATTTTGGTCGGCCGTTGTTGGTTGTTCCTTGTGGCTTGTCTAATTTAATTTTATCGTTTTAGTATTGAGCCTTTGCTTCCATTCTTTGTTGTGTTGTTGTGTGCCAGGCTAACTTCATCCTTCTACTTCTATTCAATTTTCTACGTCTTGGATGCATCATTTGTCACTGATCTGTGGTGGTTGTTGAGGCTCGGTGCTTAAGAATCGAGTACCTACTTCCTTCCAATAGTTCTGCTCATTTGCTGGAAGGATAGTTTCAACTAAGGTGTCAAAGAAGAGCTATATATTAGTTTCTAGATTAGCTGCACAGTTGTGTTCCAATGCTCTTCATTGATTCAACCTTCGCAAAACTTCGTTATAGCAGAATCTAGAAGCTGGTAAAGGCCGTGAGAAAAGAAGTTTTCTAGCTAAGTTGTGTATATTAGGACTGCTTGCAGCCGATACAAATAATATTTTGTTGTGTAATGCAATGAGCTATAATATGTATGATATGATCTGCCTCTTAACTTTTCTGTAACTCTTCTCACCCTGCGTGGTGCTAGAAATAATTTAGACCAGTTAAGGCATATCATGTCTGTACCAGATAGGCGATCAGCCTATCTCCTGTTATATTTTGTATTTGTTACTTGCTATAATGAAAAAGTTGTACGGTCCACTATAAAAATGGTTGGCTTTGCCAAAAAAACTACTACAACCCCTATTTTTCTAAACTACCAAAAGTTTTAATAAGTACACACTCACCTGTAATCCGATGCATTCCTTCGTGGCATATGTAGATCCTAACCCTACAAGGTGGTGCATGTGCATGTGTATATATATAATTCTTTTCCCCAAAAATAATTTAGGTCGGGTCTATCTCTAAAAGAGAGAAGCCAAAAGGAAAGAGATTGTACTGTGAAGATATAGCTAGGTTTAGGGTTTTATTTATAGGGTTAGCGATCTTATAACATTGGATTCCTAGATTAAATCTAGGTCAGCCACGTCACTCTACAAATAGGAACACGTCACATCAGCTAAAAAATTAAAACCAACAAATAAAAATAGGTCATGTAAATATTCAAAACAAATGTTCTGTCGTGTTTCGTGTCTAGGTGAATTTTTGCCTAGGCTTTCAATCGGGTCAATCTGATCCCCAGTTGAGTCGACCAATGGGTCGACCTAGGGTCAACCTGCCCTTTTTTCTAATTCGTTTTTGCGATGCCTTTTTCATTTCAACTCTGTTTCATACAAACCGAATATACAAATTGACCGAAAAATTTCCACGAACCCAATAGTACTAGTCCTATACCCAAATTTTAATAATTTTACAAACTTATTATTTAATTAGTTACTGTGTATTAAAAATTCGAGTTGTCATACATTTACTTTCCAAAAGTAAGCTCTAATCGAAAAGAAATTAAAGAAGTCAACCAAGCAAAGCAAAATAAAAATTTCAAGTTAAAATATACAATTAAGCAAACTTGTTTAAAATGTGAGAATTTTTCAGATTTACATATACATCTCAAAGTTATAATGAGAAAACTAGCTTGAATCTTAGATAAGAAGAATCATTCTATGCAAAACTAAACTATTAAGCTCGAATTTACCTTGAGTGGTTTCATGTGCATTTTACAATAATTATTTCTTGCCGTCTGATTTTATCGAAAATAAAATAGCCATGAATAACAGGATTTGGAAATTTTATCAATGTAAAGTGTGAAATACACGGTAAATTAAAAAAAGCCATGAATCCACCAGTTTGAAATTTGTAATAGATCATGCCAGTGTAATGAGTATTAGGAATCATGTATTTAAAGACCTATTCCAGGATTTTAAATGTAGTATTGGCTGTGTAGCTTAGAGATGGTTAGAAAATAGGTTTTCACCGATTTGTGTCAAACGAGGAGGCGATCGGTTGAAGGTAGAGCAAGTCTAGGAGTTGGTGGGACTTTAGTGTTAGTGTTAGCGGTAGCCTGTGGTGACCGTAATGGCTCGAGTTATGTTTTGAATTGGTTTTTGGGTTTACGATCTTTGTGTGTTTGCACGAAAAGGAGAAGTGATCAAATCAGTCATGGTTGCATGATAGATGCATGGTTGGAGGTCTTCATCGCATGGGTGGTGGCAGAGAAATTTGTCATCGGTAGGAATGATGGGTGCAGTTTCTTTGATGGATCTAAGTTTTTGTGTGATAGTATTTTTTCAATCGAGAAGTGTACTCGAGAAGGAAGGTTTATAGGAGATAAAGGTGGAGGTCAAAGATGATAACTGGGTGAATTATGATGTATGAGAGTTGTGCGGTGACCTTAGGTGTAACAACCTTGGTTTTGTGATTACATGTATAAGCTAATTAAAACATCGTATATTATGGGTTAATTGAAATTAAACTTGATTTAAAGAGGATAACTCATAAAATCCTTTGAGCTGAACATACCAAGGATTTTAGAGTAAAAAATATGCAAATATATTGGGTTAGGTTGAATTGTGTCTAAGAAAGCAATTCAATATTAATTGATTAATCAAGGAAAATAAATTGGAACATGGAAAAATAGTTTAATTAATCATTAAATTGATTAATAATGAGTTTTGCGTTAACTTGTGGTAATTCCGATAATTAATTAGGACTGGGGTTGAATTGAATTATGTAAAATAAATCAATTCAATAATTGATTTGATAAATAAAATTAAATACCGAGGAATCATTTTTTTTGAAAAAATTATAACTAAAATTGTGGTAAAATATGTGTTTGAAAGATTTTCTTGTGTCTCAATGCAATAATTTGCAAATTAGAATCAAACAATGAATTTTAGTATGAAAGTGTGTTTTTTAAATTATTTGAGATGCAAACAAAATATAAAATGTAAATATTAGTCAAATAAAATATTAGAATTGCTTAATAGGAAAAAATTGTGAAGGACAAAAAAACCAAAAAAATTGTCCAAAAGGACAAGGGGCAAAAAACTTGTCCAAAAGGACAAGTTTTAGTGCAAAGTGGAAAAACATGGGACCCCCCCTGAAATTCACCATTTGCACTAAAACTTGTCCTTTTGGGCAAGTTTTTTGTTGGTTGTCCTTTTGGGCAAATAATTTGGTGAGTTTGTCCTTGTGGGAAAAATCCCCAATTGTTAAAATATTTTTAACAAGGTTTTTTTAATTTATTTGGACAAGATTATGAGTTCTATATAAATTTAGTTGTCAAAAGTATAAGTTTTGAACAAATGAAATGTAAGATAAGTGTTTTAATTAAAAATGTAAATTTTTTATGTGTTAATGATAAAAATAATATTTAAATTGTTTAAAAATATATAAAATATGTCAATATAAAAATTTTAAGCCAACATAAGTCAAATTGTAAGCAAATGATCTTAAGTTGGCTTAAAATGTACAAATCAAGTATTGATAGGAGTAAATTATGGTAACATGGCTTAATTAAGTAAATTTAACATTCGTAGACTACTTTGTGGCGGTTGGACCATAAACTAAGTCCATTAGTAAAGAACGATTAACTGAAGAAAATTTTAGCGAATGAAAGTAACATACTTTCTTCTTCCTCCAAGCATTCTTTCCTAAAAATAGCCAAAGAAAGAAAAACTTGTATCTCCCTCTCCAAACCATAAATGCAAGCTCAAAATACAAAACAAAATTAAGAAAAGGTTTTTAATCTTAAAACAATCAGGTAATCTCTATAAACCAGGAGTTTTATTTCATTGAATCTCTCAAATTTAAGGAAATGTGTTCACTGTGATTTCATCTTGCTTTGCATGTTACTATAATGGATTTTTACCGGTTTTAGAAGCATTTAGATACTCAAAAGTAGGGGTAAGCATTCGGTTGGTTTGGAGGTAAATAAAGTCAAACCAAATTAGAACTGAATTTTTTTCAAATCGAACCGAACCGAGTAAATTTCGGTTAATTCGGTCGGTAACCGATTTAACCAAACTTGAAGGATGTTTGGAGAAATTTCAGTTATTCAAATGACGAATTCACTCAAATTAAAACATAAATCAATGTTTGGAGAAATTTTATGTAGTAAATTTTATGTTTATGATAAAAATTGATTTATTTGCAACAAATGCCTTCATATTATATAACTAAACTAATTTTTTAAAGTAGTACAATACATAAAGTTATATAATAAATTAAAAGTTCAGTTAATTCGGTTAGACCGATAAGCAAAAAAATTATTTTACAAACCGAATTCAAACCGGTTTAGTTTTAAAAACTGAACCAACCGAAATGAACCGGTTTGGTCAGTTAATTCGGTTTGAACCGAATATTGCTCACCCGTACTCAAAAGTCCAAACTTTCTACTCCAAATTGCTGTAAACCCAATGCCACAAATCAAGATGGGTTAAACCTCCCATTTTATAGCATAATCAAGTAGGATATGTTGTAAAATCTGCGTTTCTTTGTGAATTTGTGCTTTATTGTAAACCCGTTTTGAATTACCAAGTTTATAGTAAAAACTGTGTCTAGGTTAACCTATGAAGCATGCAGCTCCTTTGTTTTGTCCCAAGTCCCCAGATTTATTTTAAATTGTTGTTTGGATGTTACTCTTTGTGCATGCTCGAAATTAGGCTTAAAAACCATTTGAAATTAATTCAAATTCATGTTCAAAGTTGGATACGAAGCAGAAAATTCACCTATAGAAATTCACGCCGCCTAAGGTCGACCAATACCTTCATTGTTCAACCCATATATTGACCCAATGGCCATTAATGTCTACCCTATGGTTGACCTGAGGCACATAAAGGTCGACCTTTGGGCAATGTTCTATGCATGCGTTTTGTTCTGAGTATTTATGTTTTTCCTAATGATTTCGAGTGATTTCCTAAGTGGTTTTGGATGATTTTGTTAGGGATTGCGATGTTGATGATGATGGTTTTGATAACAATAACCTTGTTTCAATTATTAATTAAAATATATACTAAGACTATTATCTAGAAAAAATATATATATGTGTATGTGTGTGTATGTGTCTACAGGAAATATATGCAGATATTAACTATTAAAGACTGTACAGTTCAAAGAATCAAGATTTCAAAGTTGAAGATTTCAAGATTCAAGACTCATGAGCATCAAGAATTCAAGAGTTCATGAGTTCAAGAAATATAAAGTAATAGTGTCTAGATATTTTGTTGAAACTCTGGTTAGCACCGAATTTTGTTTTCAAACCCTTTCTCGTTATTTTTGAATGATTTCAAAATTATTTTCTTATTTTTAAATCTATTTTCAAAATTAATTCCTTAAGTTCTAACCAATACATCTTTATTCTTAAATTTATTTTTATCTCCTGAATTATATTTTTTAACTCCTGTTTTAAATTTAAACTTAATATATTTTAACTCCTAGTTCAATTATTTATTACTTGTGGATTTAATACTAATTTCATAGTTACTTATGTTTTCAATTTCCTTAGTTATATTAGTATGTTCTAAAGTATTTCTTATGTTTATAATTTTAAATACATATATATAATTTTATATCATTTTATATATAGTTTTTAATCATTTTAATATATGTTTTAAATATATATTTCTACTTGAAATACTTTATTTTAATATAAGGGAATATAGTCGTTTTAACTTGGAAATCACCATACTTTATTTAAACATTATTTTCTTTGATTTAAAAATTTATTTTTGAAAATATACTAGTCTATGTTGACATATACGAAGTAGTATGTCGATATATGTACCGTTGACTTGTTTTTTAAATTTTGAAAAATTGTGTCTTTTAAATTCGAGTCTTTTCTGAATGGTTGTGGTTGTTTGAAAAACTATATATAGGCTTCATACTTTGAATTTTCTAATAACTTCTTCTCTCCTTCTTCTTCCTTTTTCTTCTTGACATTAACCTTCTTAATTTCACAAAATCTGAACTTATACTATGTCTATTTTCAAAGAAATTATATCAATCTTCTTCTCTTTCAATTCTACATCAAACTCTCTCTGAAATTCAAGTGTTACTCAAGAGTTATAAGATGTTTGTAACCAAAGATTGCAAGATCAAGTTCTATCGAGTCAATACTTCAAAACTGATATTGAGAAAAGGTGTGAGTGTAACCCGTAAATCGATTGGATGTGATTGTCGCATGTAAATCGATTGGGTGTGGTTGTCGCCTGGTAAATCAAGAAAGCACCCTGTGCTCGAAAGAAGTGGTGATGGACCTCGTGGTCATTGAAATTGAGGATTGTAATTTGAAGATTATATTGAAAAGAAATCTGCATAACCCAGCGTTGTGTGGGGCAGAATGTAGGGTAACTCCAAACCAGTATAAGATCTCCGTGTGTACTTTCCTTTTACAACTTTTTATTTTTATTTTTTGCATCTATGTTTGATTTTGTGATTGTTGGTATATGTGATTTGCATAACATTCTATTTAATCCAAAATGATTCCAAGAAATTAATAAAATCCATGAAACACTATTCATCCCCTCTAATGTTTAGTTTTCCTTAAGATTCTTAATCTGCATCCCCAATAAATTCGTTAACCTATGTTTCAAGTGTTTTGATAGGCTTGTTCCTACAATAGAAAGCCAACATTATTGTTAATCCTCACTCTGGATTAACGAGTTTTCATGTGATTCTTTACGTGTTAATTTCATGTGACATACATAAATCTTATAATACGGAACACAAAGGTTTATTATATTGTTCAATTACAAACTTGTGTAATCGAAGCTATTTTAGTATGGAATCAGTGGATAGGTAGTAAACCGATAAGTGAAAATTCACTATATGGAACATACTACCACTATCTGGATTATTGTTTGGAAATTTGTGATACATTCTATGATATTTCCAGTATTAGGCCTTTGGGTCATTTGTGTTAAGTTTTCAGGACATCTGTGTTAGGCTTTTAGGCCATCTGTGTTAGACTACCAGGCATCTGTGTCATGTTTTTGGGTCATCCACATTAGACCTTTCGATCATCAGTGTTAGGCGCCGTATTAATTATTATAATACTTGGCAGACTTCAACCATATGTATTAAGCACGCGTATGCGTAGCTTAGACTCTCCATCTGTGGCTTGGGTCAACGTTGTGTTATTTTTCTATATATCATTATTTTTTATTTATAGAATCTATGATTTCTAAACATTTTCACCATTTTGTAGATGATTGTCATATATATAGCCTTAAAGCTATTCATGGATTTATATATATGGTGATTACATTTCGGTGCTTTGAACTCTTAACCGAGTTCCCCTTTTGTGATTTTTGTAGTTTCCATCATGTGTTTATGTGATTTAAATCTTTATAAACTATAGCCTTAGAGCTAGAGTAATTTATATTGATGGAAACATCTATGTTTGGTGTTCTTACTTACATGAGTAACTTATATGTTGATTTAGTGAACCTATCACATGCACTATGTGATAACCTAAGTCTATATTACTCCTTACTAATGAAAGGAATTATCCCCATGTGACATTACATTTAACTTCTCATAAAAATCTACTTGGGTCAGACCGAGTTGTTTCAGATTAGCACCTGTTGTAAATATCTGGTTAGCTGGTTTTTCTTTGCTCCATATTATCACCTTTTGATGCATAAGAATATTTTGAGTAGTTTTATTATGTAACTCTGATATGTATGTATATTCTTTTGGACTTAATCTATATAATGTGGTTCATATAACCACACTCACTTACGTATCACTATGTAATGTACCTGACGTATCTACATATTGCTGTGTCTTCTGTTCTATGATATGTGTTATTTGTTGAAATCATGTTTGTGTTGAATATATCTGTTAGACACCATAGTATTGTATTAACTAGAATTGAGTATGTCGATTCACTTGAGGTAAGGAAAAAAAATAGAATGCCAAATCGACATGCTCGATACTTGTTTAGTACAAGACTCACAGATGGTCGCTCTAAATCAACACTATTCTCTGCACTAACAGACGGTATTACCTAGTAATACTCTTTTTTAGTGTGAGTCTCGGGGTGATGCATCACAACATGTTATCAGAGTTGATTTCGGAACAAAGTATGATGAATACAAAACAACATACATATTATAGTACATCGAAGTATGATATAAGTTTAACATAACTAATCGCTGTTGTCTTTAATCCTATCTTTAACTTTTCATGTCCTTTAGGATAGATATGAGTTGGGAATACGTCTAGCAATGTATTTTTAGTTCCGTAGTATTCATATTGTATTTAATTAATAATATGTTACCTTTATGAATAATCCTTATCCTTTCACCCAATAACTGGAAAGGGCGGTGTTGACGTCTCTGGTGCTGGACAGTCTAGCGGCCCACACCCAAAGGGCTTGCACATGCCTGCTGAGTAGTTCATGGAGCTATTCCATAGTACCCATCCTTCAGCTCCTCCTCGATCTTCTCCTTTGCGCATGTCTGCCTTTGCACGTATGTGTAGCAATTTCACCCATGTAGGAGGCAAACCTTTCAAAGGCTCTGAGACTATTCTTGAGGTTAAGGCATGGTTGCATACATGTTAGCGCATCTTTTCTCACATGGATTTATCCGACTACCATTGCATTCTTATAGCATCGAGCATGTTGCAAGAACGTGTTTTGGAATGGTACGAGCTCCTTATAACCGAGGTTGATAGTGCATTCTTAAGTGAAAATAGTTCAGGGAGCGCTTTGAGCTTAAATTTGTTCCCGACTCAGAGAAAGCAATCTTAGCCCATCATTTCTTTGACTTAAAGTAAGGGAAGTCGTATGTTTCCTAGAATATAACTTCCTTCTAGGCCTTATCCAAATATAGCCTCGAACATATCAGTACATCCTATAAGAAGAATCTCAAGTTTGTGATTGACTTAAAGAAGTACTTGAAGAAATCTTTAATACTCCAAATAAAGTTGTCCTTTGAAGAGTTAGTTGACTCGGGCTTCATCTTGACACAGTTGAGAAGGAGAAAGATAGTGTCAAAAAGTTAGAGTTTCGAAAAAATCCAAACAATAAACGACTTCCATTCATTAACATAAGTTTTTTCAACGTAGCAAGAAGAAGATGAAGCCGGTTGGCTCTAGCTCTCATTCTCATCTAGCATACCCTTCGACCTTGACTTTGGAGTGTTACAATTGTGGATCTCAAGATAATTTGGTTAGACAATGTCCCAGATCCTACATATGCTATTATTGTAAGCAAGAGAGGAATTGGTCTTTGTCGTGCCCTAAAAAGTAGAAAAGTTCTCATTTTGGGAAGCTCAATATAGCGAATGCATCGAGTGGATCTTCTCAGATCCGAGGTACTTTCCCTTCTATCCTTGAAGATTCTATCTTATTCCTTGATCATCCTATTCGAGTACTCTTCGAAACGGGTGCGCTGCACTCATTCCTATCAAAGAACTTGTTGATGGTATTTCTTTGGATGTGACTTGTCTTATGACGTCACTTAGGATTGAGAATCCTATTGGGAGATTAGCAATTCTTAGCATGTTGTGTAAGAACGTTGATATTTTTATATATGGCTTTTCTTTTCTTTCAAATGTGCACGTGATACACTATCTTGGGTTTGACATGATATTAAATATGGTTTCATTCATTTAATATGAAGCCCGAATCCTATGTTTTGTGAGAGTTCTATATCTTAGGCATTCTGATTCACCTAGTCAGCTTTCTCTTATTCTTCGGGACGTGGAATACAATTCCAAAGCATCTTTATTAGCTCTCTAATTTTGAGATGAGGATCATATATATGGGTTCGAATCATTTGTGATTTTTTTGTTGTATTCGAGCCGGTTTCAGATTTGCGATCCAAGCGGGAAATTGAGTTACATATCGATCTCATCCTAGGTGCGCAGCCAGTTAGTCATCCTGTATGAAGATGTCTACAAAAAAAATGAGGATCTCAAGAAGAATCTACTAGTCTTTGAATCCAAACGGTTCATCCGTTCTAGTTCTTCACCGTCAGTGCTGCCATTTTATTCGTGAAGAAGTCCAATGGAACTCTTAATGTAACACCCCGTATTTTTTAACAACACTAAAAGAGGATAAATTAAATAATAATTAATTTAATATTTGGAATTAAGGGAAATGGACTACGTCATTGCGTCCATCTCAAAATTTTGGTCAAGACAGACATTTGGTTTACGTAAAACGGACACCGTATGAAGAAGTTATGAGGATTTCAAGTTTGTATATGCGTAGAAGAATTATATATATACACACACATGAGTCAGATATGAGTCAAAACTTTTCCAGAAAAGGGTTCAAAAATCAAAATTTCGTTAAGGCGGCAAATTTCCCGCTCTAGGGCGTTGACCCCCTTAGGGGGTGTCGACACCAGGGTCAACCCCCCTACAGAGGTATTGACACCCTTAGGGCTGACGTGGCAGTCGGTTTCTGGAGGCTGAAAGCTATATATACGAGTTCATTTCTCTTGTTTTCTTCACTGGAATTCAATGGAGGACAAACACTGCCGGTGTCTAAACTGAACTGGATCTATTATCTTCTACAACTATCAACTTAAGCAAATTAGTTAGAGATTCAAGATCCATTCTTTTTCTATTTTCTAATCCAAACTCTATGAGTTCTTAGTTGCATTTAGATTTAAATATTTAAAGGTAAACCTGATATGACTATAGTTTGGATTTGTTTATGTGCCTATATTATACTGGATCCACTGTAAATTGTGGACATATGACATTCTAAATTGGTTATAACTTGGATCTAAATCTCTATCTTGTCGGATCTATTGTAACTTCTGTTGCATTCTATGATATGGATCTTAAACCTTATTTGTGCCAGATCTACTTTTAACTATTAGATCTGAATTATGTGAACATCTGAATTATTAACCAGATCTAGCCTATTACTTAGATTCCCTTGTGTTTATCATATTAGATCTAAATCTATTGGACATCTAAATTAATATTTTGATCTTGTCATGTTTATCTTATCACCTTTGCTATGTTATAACTAGTCAACTGCAACAAGTTCATACGATCTATGCTTATTTGTTCACCTTATCACCATGTTAGTATATATTTATGCCAGTTATGTTAGAACATTCGCTTCTATTATATTCCCATGACCTTTCCCTTTTATCGTTTATGACTAGGCTATTATCTAGCCTAGGCATGCCGCAAATTATGTGAATGTGCTAGTTAAGGGATGAGGGAAAAAGATTAGTATTGGCATAATTTGAATAATGCTTATAAACATGAATTGGACATATAATTCAATAAGTGGGTAAATGGGTATGAACACCTATAAAGGCGTAGGCACTAGTAATTGGATAATAATGAAATGCTTAGGACTACAATTAGAAATTTTAACTGCACTTATGGCACGATGTTAGGTTTCATTAGTGGTGAAAGTCTGCCCGGACCCGACGGGCATATCCAGCAACCACTAGTGTTGAACCTAATGTGAGAGGCCTAAGTGTACAAATATGAATCGGGCTAAGACACGAGGTTAGGCCCAACTTGTGGAAGAAGTCTGCCCGGACCCGACCAGCATATCCATCATCCACAAGCTGTAGGCCTAATGTGGGAGGTCTAGTCCATTATAACCATAAATGAAAATATGGTAATAATTGAAATACTTAACCTAGTGGAATCCATAGGGATTGTGTGAAACGTTAACATGAATAGAGGTTAAGTAAATTTGGTTGAATAGTGGGTAGGTTAAGTAAATCTGAGGGGGTGGGTAATATTTACATATAGGCCCACAAACTTAACCTGATAAGATTATGTAATTAAAGACACCTAGTGGTATACATAACCGATGTAAATAATAAAGATATGTAATTAAAAACACCTAGTGATATACATAATCAAATGGAAATCCTAGTGGGGGATACAAGACAAATGGGAGAGCTTGTATCATATTGTGTGGGACCGGTTTCATCCAGTAACTTGGAGTAGGTATCAAACATGTACTCCGAACTAGGTCGGAGAAGGGGCACGCTTACTGGGCTGATTGTAAGATATCCAGACGTGGAGGAAAGTGTGGGTGGCGCAAACCAACCGGGCCATGTGCGTGCATGAGCCGGGCAGAGGGGTTGCTACTTTAGGATGTGATACATCCTACGGTAAGGCTGGCATAGAGTATCTACGCGGATTTGGGAGTCGATCGATTAAGGTAGTAGTTAGGGTACACTTGGACATATGCTTAAGTCTACCACCTTATAATGGAAGGGATCGTCTCATTCTGGATATACTAGTAATAGTGCAGAGTAATCATTAGAAGCGTATACACCCTATCCTGTTCACTTTATCATACTTGCCTTTTGTGTAGTTGTATCTCTCTTATCCATTTTATATGCATGTCATACTACTTTATTTATTTACTTGCTAAAAGTAATTGTACTCGCCAGACTTTATGTCTGACCCTTTTTATTTCCTCTTCTTTCTTCCGTTCTCCCTCCCCCTAGGTTCTCAGGGCGGGAACACTCCGGTTTGACCGTGATTCTGGTTACTTTTGTTGGAGCTGCTGAGTTGTATGGCTCAAGCTCCTATCCTTGTTGCTATGGCTATATTTTGTTTTTGGGGAATTTTATTTCTTTTATGTACTCTGATATTTTTAAAGTACAAGACAGTAGCTTTATGTTGTAATGGGCTTTGTATTTCAGACATGTGACGTTTTTGGACTACGGTATCTTATGATAAATAAAGTTTTTATTCCGCTGTTATTTTATATGTCTGTCTTCTAATATTTCCGTTTTGTTTACTATAACGCTTCACGAAACTTAATGCATTCCCTTTGTGAGTGACATTAACGGACGTGGGGTGTCACACTTGGTATCAGAGCTGAAGGTTACCAGATTAGATAAAAAAAATTGAAAGCTATTTTCAAAAGGTTTTAAAAGAAAGTATTTTCAAAAAGAAAAGTCTACTTTGGAAAACATTCCCCAAAAAGCCATAAGTAATATCTTTCGATCCCTTGTCTGAATCTCTTTCGTTTTCTTTTTCAGCATGTCTGGGGAACCTAACATTCCAGAGGGAATTACGATACCAGGATGGTTCTATAGGTATCTAGAGGCCACGACGCCTGCCGAAGGCCAAGGAATCGTTCCTCCCCCAGCTGCACCCGTTGCTCCTCCTCCTCCTCCACGTGCAGACAAGTTCTCAAAGATCTGTAAAGATTTCCATGCTATGGGAGGGAAGCCATTCCATGGAATCGAGACGTTTGTGGAGGCAAGGAACTGGCTCAAGGAGACCGAGGACTTGTTTGTAATCTTTGAAGTAGAGGATAAAAGAAAGATTCAGTTAGCTGCTCGGCTATTGAAGGATGAAGCTTCGTTTTGGTGGGAGGTAACCCAAGCAGGCCGTTCGGTGGAAACTTGGGATGACTTTAGACAGAGGTTTGGGATGAAATTCCTTTCCAAATCTAAGATGAGCATGCAGATGGAGAGGTTCTCAGCACTCAAACAAGGGAACTTGACGGTTAAAGAGTATGTGAACAAATTTAACCAGCTGGCAAGATTTGGACTGGAACTAGTAGACACACTACATAAGAAGGCTTTGCGGTTTGTTAAAGGGCTAAACGAACCCTTTCATAGGTTAGCCATGTCCCATATTCCAATGGGAGCCACTTTTGAAAAGATTGTCGATATGGCCCTAATGTACAAAGAAGACAAGGGAGAAAAGAAGGAAGTAAAGGCTGAGGAAACAACACAAAATAAGAAGGTGTGGCCCAAGAAGGGGCAATAGCAACAACAACAGCAGAAGAAAGGTGAGAAGAATGGCAAGGCCAAGGATACGAGGAGATATCACAGTTGTGGGAAAGAGGGTCACTTGATCAAGGACCGTAAAAGAAGGAAGAACACTTGCTTCAATTGTGGAGAAGTCAGACACTTTTCTAGGGAGTGCACGAAGAAACAGGGATCACATGGACAAGGTCAAAGGGCAGGAACTTCTGGAGGGCAAGTGCATGCTCTTGCGACCGGTGCTCCAGATAGAGGTAGAAAATTTTTCTATGGAAGGTTTAATTTCTCTTTCAGACCATCCTATTAGAACACTTTTTTGATTCTGGCGCTTCATATCCTTTTATATCTAGTTCTATGGTTGAATCTATGCACTTAATTACTAGTATGGTAGTAGATCCCGTAGTTGTCTCAAACCCCATTGGTGGTTCGACTCATTTATCTATGATTTGCCGGGGTTTGAAAATATCTATTTTAGGCGTCGAGTTTGAGTGTGATGCATATGTGCTTGGGTTTATGGCTATGGGTTGGTTCTTGGAATGGATTGGCTTACCACGTATGGTGCCATTGTGGATTGTGAGAGGAGGGTCGTTAGGCTTCTGACTTATCATGGGAGGACCCTCGAGATTTCTTGTGACCCCCAAGGGACTGTTATGCTTAGTTTCTTAGAGTCTCTTGATGCATCTATCGATGATCTGCAATCTGTTCCAATAGTCCGAGATTATTCTGATGTCTTTGATGAGGTACGGGGCTTACCTCCGAGGCGCGAGATCGATTTTCGTATATATCTGGTGGACAATGCAAAGCCAGTTGCATTGCCAGTGCGCCATATGGCTCCAAGGGAAAGGAGGGAGCTGAATAAGCAAGTATGGAGCTACTTGAGAAAGGATTTATAAGACGTAGCATATCTAAATGGGGTGCTCCAGTTGTATTCGCAACTAAGGCGGATAGTTCACTTCGTTTGTGTGTCGACTATAGAGAGTTGAATAAAGTCACTAAGAAGAATAGGCACCCGCTCCCGAGGGTTGATGATTTATTTGATTAGTTTGTTGGTGCCCCGGTATTCTCTCAGTTAGACTTAGCCACGGGGTTTCATCAGTTAAGGGTGGCTGAGGACATCATACATAAGATCACTTTTAGAACTCCGGATGGTTTCTTTGAATGGCTAGTTATGCCTATTGGGTTGACAAATGCACCCACCTATTTTGTTGATCTGATGAGTAGGGTGTTTCGGGAGTTTCTAAATAAATTTGTCATGGTCTTTGTTGATGATATCTTGATCTTCTCCAAAAGCAAAAAAGAGCATGCCCAACATTTGAGAGAAATTTTGAAAACTCTCCGTGCGCATCAGCTTAAGGCGAAGTTCTCCAAATGCCATTTTTGGAGAAAAGAGGTGAGATTCTTAGGGCATGTGGTCTCCAAAGAAGGAATAGCTTTAGATCCGACAAAGGTAGTTGCAGTGCAAAGATTGGCAAATTCCGAAAAATGCAAAGACGTGAGAAGCTTTCTTGGGTTGGCAGGTTATTATAGGAAGTTCATTAGGGACTCCGCAAAGATATCAGCCCCACTCACCAGGCTGACAAAGAAGAATTTGGTGTTTCCATGGGATATAGATTGTGATGTTGCTTTCCAACAACTGAAGAGGGCTCTGACAACAGCCCCAGTATTGACCTTGCCTGATGGAAGTAAAGTGTTTACCGTTTACACTGATGCATGCGGTACAGGGCTTGGTGCGGTTCTGATTCAAGAAGGGAAAGCAGTGTGTTATGAGGGTAGACGGTTGAGAGTTCATGAGAAGAACTGCCCCACCCATTATCTAGAGCTAGCTGCCATAGTATTTGCGGTTAACATGTGGCGGCATTATTTACTTGGAGAGAAGTTTGAGTTATACACCGATCATAAATCTCTCAAGTATCTGTTCTCACAGAAGAATCTTAATTTAAGACGATAAAGGTGGATGGAGTTCTTAGCTTCTTATGATTTTGAAGTCGTTTATACCCTTGGCTAGGGTAATGTGGTAGCTGACGCACTAAGTAGGCGGAGGATGGCCTTAAGTCCACTGTTTGTGAAGAGGAAGAGCTTGGAGTTCATATCAACCTTTGACTTTAGACCCTCCATCGAGATTTTGCCTGATTTGTTTGCATCGCTAGAAATACGACCAACTCTTATGGATCAGATAGGAGCTTCGCAGCAAGGTGACCCACTGATTTTAGACATCATGGATAAGCTCAGAAAGGGGGAGACTTCTAGTACCTCAGTCGATATACCATAGATGAAAAGGGATGGTTGTGACGAAATGGAAGGCTTTGTGTCCCTCAGTCTGGAAGCTTGATAAAGGCAGACCTAGAAGAAGCCCACCATTTTAAGATGACTATTCATTCAGGCGGTGATAAAATGTACAGAGACATGAAGAGGGCTTTCTTTTGGGCTGGGATGGAGAAAAATATGGCCGAATTTGTTTCTCAATGTTTAGTTTGCCAACAAGTTAAAGATGAGCAAAAGAAGCCTGGTGGTTTACTTCATCCTTTAGAGGTTCCTCGGTGGAAATGGGAGAGCGTCTCTATGGATTTCATAGATGGTTTGTCTAGATCAAAGAAAGGCAACACCAGTATTTGGGTGGTAGTAGATAGAGTCACTAAGAGCGCTCGCTTTATTCCAGTTAAGAGTAAGAGGACTGCATCATGGTTGGCAACAATTTATGTCCGAGAGATAGTTCGTCTTCATGGAGTGCCTTCCAGTATCGTGAGAGATCGTGATCCCATCTTCACCAGTGAATTTTGGAGAAGCTTGCAAGAAGCATTAGGTACACAGTTGTGTTTTAGCACCGCTTATCATCCTTAGACCGATGGGCAGACGGAGAGGGTGAACAGAATTATTGAAGATCTTTTAAGGCTGCGTATCCTGGACTTCGGAGGCACTTGGGAAGAGCATCTTCCTTTAGTAGAGTTTTCCTATAACAACAATTATCAAGCTAGCATCGGTATGGCACCCTTCGAAGCATTGTACGGATGACCCCGTAGATCACCAACTTGCTGGTGGGAATCTACAAAAAGATTGTTACTTGGACCTGATATGGTCAGACAAATGTCCAAGAGGATTGAACTTATTCGACGGCGAATGGACAGCTCAAGATAGGCAGAAATCCTATGCACACAAGAGAAGGACTGACATCGAATTTGAAGTGGGATACTTAGCTTTTATCAAAGTGTCACCTCTGAGGAATGTGGTTCGCTTCGGATCGGTAGTTAAGTTGGCACCTAGGTTTATGGGACTGTGACACCCCATGTCCGTTAATGTCACTCACTAAGGGAATGCATTAAGTTCTGTGAAGCGTTATAGGTAAATAAGAACATAATAGCACAAGATAGACATATAAAATAGCGGTGGAATTAAAAACTTTACTTAAATCGAAACATCATGGTCCCAAATACTGAGTTTACATCATAAGTAACTAATTACATTAATAATCTGTCTTGCCAAAAATATCAGAGTACAAAAGCATAAAACCATATTTCCCTGTGAAGCCATAAGAAAGTTGACCAGAAGTCAAAGCGATACATCTATATCCAAAATCCAAGCTAAGCTAAAAGAATCCAAATCAACTCTAAGCACTTCCACTCTGAGAACATGGGGGGGGGGAACGGAAGAGAGAGAAGAGGAAACAAAAAGGGTCAGACATAAAGTCTGGTGAGTCCAGTTACTTCTAAATATAAATAAATAAAAGTATCATGGCAGGTATATATAAAACTGGAAGAACAAGATAATAGTAACAATAACAAGTGTGAACTGAGAAAGATAAAATGAACAAGGTATATTGCACTTCTTAAATACATTTCCCTGCACCGCGCGGATACTAGTATATCAGAAGTAGAATGATCCCTACTAATACTGTTCCATTACATTTTCTTGATTATTAGGTTACTTGGGTTAATAGCACTCAAGACTTATACGCACATCGTACCCATTTACTTTCCCATGGATTCACCTAATACAATATATTTCGCTATCTCTCAATATTGAGATACACCCCATGGTACCCCACTCGCTCGGTCTTCACCGTGATGAACGCAGTCCCTCATCCTACGCCGGAGTGACATACAGGTCTCTATATAAAATGTTACGTTCCATATATATATATCTATCATTACTTTGCTATGTAAGCGTATGGACTGCCACCATCGATCGAATCAGATTCCTTATCAAAATAATTCCCTCTAGTCTACGATACACCACCCAGAGTAGATATGCATGTATCTAGACTATCCCACGTATGTACTGTAATTGTAGCTCGATGCATCAATCGCACGTCCACTAATGTGCACCGAGTTCCACGGCAGGGCGATACAAGAAACACGGAACTCGGTCGGGAGCTTTTCCATATCTGTACAGGCCCGTCTTTAAAGAGCCTCTATATATAGATATACCTAGGGTCTATTTTCATGGTGGCTATGGCCCAACCTCGGCCCCTCCCTCAACTAATGAAGACCACAAGAGCTAAGCAACCGCCCCTAAAACAACCAATCTAAACATCCATGTGGCATCTACCCTCACCCCCGTACCTCGATAGTGAAAGGTGAAATGGTATCTTGGGTTTAGCTCTAGTGTTTCGCATCCCACTAGCTGTCGATGACAGATATCCGACAGTCTACTATCCTTGTTGGTCGTGGTCCTCTCTACCTCCTTGTGAGGCAACCGTCGAATCACCCTGGTGTCACCTCGTCACAGCATTCTGACTGCATAGCTATATCTGCAGTCAAGGCCCACCCACCTAGTAGTTACACACAAACCCAACCTCTACGAGTACAACCTAAGACATCTATCACCGCACAGAGGACTACTAGGAGCACCTTACGTACTTCAGGAAGCCGCGTGCTTCCCTTTCCAGTCCTTTGGAGCCTCCATAACAATCAGATGAATATGCGCTCCCCTCGTGTCTTATAACACCTCGATGATCTACCCCCATTGGGTTATTCACCCTCAAACGTACAGACTGGTCCAAGTGCCTTTCTTTAATATGTTGTTAGACCCTATGTCTAAACATTCTTTTACGCGCTTGCCTTACCTCACCCGGTTCCCATTTAACTTGGTTATTCCCGCTCATATTGAATTCTTATTCCAATTTACCAAGTTTCTCTTGCTTATTAATTTTAATCATATAACTTAATCCATTTAAGTTTATAAATAAGCCCCCAACATGTTATTCTCTAGATTGTGTCCCAAGGTCTGTAATCCACAATCTATTTGCTTGGTTATATCATTACAATAACATGTTCTCCTTAATACGTTATTAAGTATATCTCAATTCACATGTTTCATAATTAACATGTCGTTTACCATTTATGATTAAATATAGCTTATTTATTTTACAAGTTTTCCTCATTCTTTCTCATTTAATCATAAATTCAATTTACACCGTCACTACAACTTATCGTTGTTTACTTAGCAGATTATTACACATATCTAATTCTATTATTTCTATAATTTATGCTTACACTACAAGGTGTCTTTAATTACATAACTTTATTATATTTTCCACCGGTTATGTATACCACTAGGTGTCTTTAATTACATAACCTTATTGGGTTAAGTTCGTGGGCCTTTTACCCACCCCCTCTATTTTACTTAACCCACCCACTACCCATCCAATTTTAGTTAACCCTAACTTAAGTTCATAACCATAAAATCCTTATGGATTAAATTAGGTTAAGTAGTCCAATTCATTACCATGTCCAATTATGGTTATAATGGGCTAGACCTACCACATTAGTCCTACAATGTGTGGATGCTGGATATGCCGGTCGGGTCCGGGCAGTCTTATTCGACAGTTGGGTCTAACCTCGTGTCTTAGCCCAATTCATATTTGCACACTTGAACCTCTCACATTAGGTTCAATATTAGTGGCTACTGGATATGCCGGTTGGGTCCAAACAGACTTCCACCACTAATGCAACCTAACCTCGTGTCATAAGTGCAATTATAGTTCCTAATTGTAATAACTAGACATTCCATTTTTATCCAAATCTACCTATGTCATTATAGGTGATTATTTCTCCTTTTTCCCCATATTTAATTATATGCCTAATTCACTATTCAAATCATAGTCTTTTACACCCCTTTTCAATTCACTTTTTAATTATGCACCAATATGCTCTTTTTCCCAAGTTATAAGTCAAGGTATATACATATATATATGTTATGCACAAACCCAAATCTACATATTTTCCAATTTATGTCCCTAGTCCATATTCACCATTTCAATACAAGTTATACTCGAATCCATATTCGCATACTTTCCAATGTATGCCTAAAATTCATATTCACATATGTCCCAATTTATATCCCAAATCAGTACTTACACATGTCCCAATTTATGCTCAAATTATATTTTCCAACGTATGCCTAAATTCATATTATCCAACAAGACATATGCCTCAAAATCCATATTCATATATTTCCAAATTTATGCCTAAATTTAGATCCATATTTTCCAACATCAATTATGCCCCAAATTATGTCTTTCCCCATTATTCCCAATTTTCGCACGTTCGCATTTTTCAGCGTTAGGCCTAAGCTCGAAGGTAGCCTGGCTATATAAAAATAAAAAGGGAAAAGAGGGAGAGAAGAGAATCGAGAACATGCATAATAACGAATCAATAATAAACTGATAGAAATAGGCATAAACTGAATAGGCATATTATGACAAGATTTAACATGGTGGCGGTATGAACATATAAAAGCAGATCTGATAGTTATGTCATAATAGAACTGATTGGGCACCGATTCAAGATCCAATTTTTACATACACATCAAGATTACTATTTAAATATTTAGATCTAAAAATAACATGAACTCACAGTGAATAAATCTAAGGAAATGGATCCAAATTACTACGAAGAACATGTTGAATAAGTTGTTGTAGCCATCGTTGAATTTGTTGTAGCAATCTTCGAATATGTATAATCTTCTTTGAATTGATTTAGAAGAAGAAAGGCCATTTTAATTTTCGTTGCAGTAGAGCTTCGCCGTCAACATTATTTTTAGATGAATAAAACCTAGGTTTAAGGTCCTTTATATAGCATAGGGTTCAATGAATCTTTCTCAGAAAGGTGTCCAGATACAAAACGAAGTATTTCGCTCAGATCTGTCAGGGGTGGGTCGACCCCCCTTTGAGTCGGTCGATCTATGGGTGGATCCCCCTTTGGGTAGGTCGACCTATGGGTCGACCCCCCTTTAAGTGGGTAGACCCACCTGGCGGGTAATCTGCCGCCTTCCCAAATTTTGAATTTTGAACCGAATTTCGAATTTCTAGACCCATTTTTGAATTTCTGAACTTAATATATATATATATTCTTCTTCTACATATAAAACTTCAAACCTTAATAACTTCTTCATACGGTGTCCGATTTACGCAAACCAAGTTTCTATTTTTACCAGAATTTTGAGACAAACACAATAGCACAGTCCGTTTTACTTAATTCTGAATATTAAATTAAGTTTTCCTTAATTCATTGTTAATAGTGTATTTCACATTTATTATTCTTTAATTCATCATCTTTAGCATCATTAAAATTCTGGGGTGTTACAGGGACCATTTCCCATAACAGAGAGGATTGGCCCAATGGCATATAGAGTAAAGCTTCTATAAAATTTATCTAGTGTTCATGAAGTTTTCCACATTTCTCATCTGCGGAAGTGTTTGCATGACACCGTTGAAGTTGTTGAGCCAAGTATATTAGAGGAGTAGAAGTGGAACGGGAGGCAACAGTTAGAAGAGTTCCTACCCGTATTCTTGGATCAGAAGTTAAGAAGCTAAACAATAAAGTGTTGAATATATGATTTTTTGTTTGATGATAACAAATTGATTTTATTGATGTGTTTGATAGTGGAATAATAATTATTATTGGTTAATAGTGCTTTACACAGAATACAGGAAATTTATACAAGCATTTGTTATTCAATAATATTTAATTTATTTCACAAAACAATTATATACAAATTTCTCTTGGAACACTCATCTATTTACAAATGACTTTACAACTCTCTTTACACTTCTTACACAACTCTATGCTGGATAAACTCTGCTTTGCACACTCTTACTATCCCAAGCTTTTGTTGCATCATCCTGAAACCTGTCACACAAGAGAAGATACACACAGTACACTGGAACTAAAATAAACATTGAAGAAATAATATTTTTATAGTTTGTGATTCTCTATTTGTCTCAGTTTTCTGTGTGTTTCTCTCATCATATTTCAGACTTGAACAGCCACGCCATAACCATACCGGTTTGCTGATCAGAACCAGCTGATTCTGATCAACCTCAACACAGTACAGTTTGACTGCTGTTATTTTTTTTCTTTCTTTTAGGGTCACAAGACAAGATAAAAATAAAAAAAAGGAAATACTTCAACAAAATCAAAAGCTGTGTGAATAAACAAAGTCAACAAAGAACAAGGTGGAGCATAACAATTCAAGCTCAAGTGCAAGTTCTGATCAAACAGATCATCACAGTTCAAGGCAGCCCAAATACAAGTGTTTCAAGAATACACGAGATACATTTATAGCAAAGTGGTCGAGACATGGTTCAACAATACAAGATGTATACACAACAACTAAAATGGCTCAAGCATATCAAGTCTACATTTAGTACAGCATCATGATCAACACACACATGCATGTACTAAAACTAACATTCAAGCAAGAGGCTGATCACATGAATCATCAACATGCAAAATAGTTTTTACAAGTATACACAGTGGTACAACATGCACAACTCAGTGGAGTGCAAGCTCAGAGTAACATCGAGCATGAAGTTCATAAATGGACAGGTGTGCATATTCACAAAATTATAGCACTGTATGGCATAACAAGTCAGTACATATACATGTATGGTGAGTCAACATGAGTGAATACGACAAGTCAGCATGGAGAGCTAGTTACATAGCAGCAAAACAGTGAAGAAACAAGCATTTGTGATTAAGACAGTGTATATACACAAGGCAGCAAGTAGTCAATGCAGCAAAGATTCAAGACAGTGATTACAATCAAGACTGGCCGAGGTAATGGCATAGCAAAACACCAGTGCAAACAGATCACACAGTAATGATAAAGACAATGGATCATTAATCAAAGAATGGAGAGGCATAAAAAACATAGGTGCAGCTACGATGTATGATGCAACAGCAATGTGATCGAGTGTGTGCATGTCTCATGCAAAGTGACAAAGCAAGTTCTTTTTTCTATAATGGCCAAGCACATGTGCAAGTGTGCAGATTACACAAATGATATGGCTACACAATTCAAGTGTTTAGTAGGCAGAAGCATATGTTTCAAGAATGACATTTCAGCAATACATGAATACAAAACTGCAAGCACTAAATTAATGATTTCCATAAATGAACAAATCAATTAGTGTTTAGCAATGTTTTAATGTGCAAATTGATTTCCAGTTTTATCATCCGATTCGACTAATTCCAGAAGAATATTTTTGGCAAGACAACATTACCAATATTTCCAGTTTTTAAGAGACGGAAAATCATTCTGAAAATTTTCAGAAATGAACATCTTTGAAATCACTGTGTGCATTTTGGGTAAGAGCATTCAATAGTTTCCAGGATTGCTATCAAAACAAAAGGAAAATTTGCAGACTGTTTTTTTTTAAAGCAAAGAATTTCAATCAACTGTCCAGATATCATGCATGAAGTTTTGGCAATGTTTCATCTCATTATATTTGACAGTAAATCATGTAGAGTAAATCATGCTTGAGTACAGGGAAACAAATCATGGTTTCAATTTGCGGTTTCAAAGGGAAGAAAATCTTTCCATTTTTTCATTCAATCAGTGATGTAAATTTTGGCAAGAATCATCACACAAGGGAAAATACTAAATTCAAAAGGAGCAAGTCTATTTTTCCAGTTTCATCAAATCAATCTTGGCAAGAATTAAATGATCAAGAATCTGTGTAAAGGCCAAAAATATATGTCCAGTTTCATCTAAAGTTTTTCAATCACAAAATACACGCAAGCAAATTCAAACCGAGAATCAAAAGAGGAAAATCACGCAACCTTTTAAAAAGAGGAACTTTTCAAAATCAAGGCAAATCTTTAATATGAAATCAGAGATTAAGGTCACAAAAGCCCTATATAAACACACTCTTCATCATCGACATGGGTATTCAACAGTTGTGACAGGAAAACCAAAATACTAATCACAAATCAGAGAGCTTACTCTGTTTAAATCGAGAGAAAGAGAACTCTGCTGAGCCAAGCTAGGAGACAATACAATCGATTTGGATCTGCTGGAGAAAATCAAAGCAAGGAATCTCAAATTTTCAGAAACCCTAGTTTCAATGCTGTCGCCATTTCAGATACACAAAGCAAAAGAAAGAACAACGAACAAGTGAAGTGTTGAGCGGGCCGGCCTATGTTGGTTTGGCTAAGCCAAGTCATTAAAAAGGGGAACTATTGCTTTTGTTTTTCTTTTAATTCCCTTTGTAATTTTTGTTGTAATTCCTTAACAACAATCATTTCTTTTTCTAGTTTCTTTGTAAAACTAGGTATACAGATTACTGGTCTGTAGTCTGGGAAAAACTGGTCTAGGTTACATAGGTCAGTCTAGGATTTTGAGCTTAGAGTTAGACAGGAGCAGGCGCTGCAAGTTTACATAGAATTGTAAGCGGTATCTGTTTTGAAACTCCTAGTAAAAATCTTAGAAAGGCAGCAGTAGGCACAGTTTGCCGAAGCTGGGTATTTTTGGGTGTGATTCTTTTTCTGCAATTCTTATTTCTCTGTGTTTGTTTTTGATTTTATGTTAAAACCCTATTCACCCCCCCCTCTAGGGTTATTTTCGATCCTACATAAAGAGATCAAGCTGATAAAGGTTCAATGGGGAGATAACCCAGAGGATGCGACTTGGGAGACCGAAGACAAGATTCAGGCTTCGTACCCTTTTCTTTTCGAAGGTATGTTCTTAACTCCTTTTCCAAAATTTTATTCGTGCTTATTTCTACCATCTGAATATATCCTACCTTAGTATTTTCGATCTTTAGATAGGAATCTTATGGATGTAAACATGTGTTTGAGACATGTTATGTTTGATGGATGCAAGTGTTTGCTAGTGGCTGCTTGTGGATGCATATACACAAACATTAGGCACTAGATCAGCTCAATCACTCTCATACTGCATATGGATGTGTGTGCGTTTTCTTTTCTTTACGGATGGAAATGAATGTATTAACATATGGATGTTGCATTTGGACGAATGAGTGTGCACACATATAGAACTCACATGTTATAATAGGATTATTTGCATACATATTGGATACATGGCACTAACATACATTGCATTAAGGAGGTCAACTGAATCAGTAGACCGCCTGATCTTCGCATTAGTATTGGGACATATACACACATCTTTGCATATATTCACATAAGCATTAGGAATCTTTAAGGACATTGGACGCCAGTGATTGATGGATGAGTAGATGGATGATGGATGGTAGGATATGCATTCTTCTTAACTTAGAGATTTTGAAGACGAAATCCTTTGAGTAGGGGGGAATGTAACACCCCATATTTTTTAACAACAATAAAAGAGGATAAATTACATAATAATTAATTTAATGTTTGAAATTAAGGGAAAAGGACTACGCCATTGCGTACGTCTCGAAATTCTGCTCAAGATAGACATTTGGTTTACGTAAAACAGACACCATATGAAGAAGTTATGAGAAATTTAAGTTTGTATACGCATAGAAGAATTATATATATACATATGAGTCAGATATGAGTTAGAACTTATTTAGAAAAGGGTTCAACAATCAAAATTTTGTAAGGTGGCAAATTTCCCGCTCTTGGGGGTCGACCCCCCTACAGGGTGTTGACACCCTTAGGGATGACGTGGCGGTTGGTTTCTGGAGGCTGGCAGCTATATACATGTGTCCATTTCTCTTGTTTTCTTCACTGGAATTCAATGAAGGCCAAACGCTACCGGTGTCTGAACTGAACTAGATCCGTTATCTTCTATAACTATCAACTTAAGCAAATCAGTTAGCGATTCAAGATCCATTCTTTTTCTATTTTCTAATCCAACCTCTGTGAGTCCTTAGTTGCTTTTAGATTTAAATATTTAAAGGTAAACCTGATATGACTATAGTTTGGATTTGTTCATGTGCGTACATTATACTGCATCCACTGTAAATTGTGAACATATGACATTCTAAATTGGTTATAACTTGGATCTAAATCTCTATCTTGTCAGATCTATTGTAACTTCTGTGGCATTCTATGATGTGGATCCTAAACCTTATTTATACCAGATCTACTTTTAACTATTAGATCTGAATTATGTGGACATCTAAATTATTAATCAGATCTAGCCTATTACATAGATTCCCTTGTGTTTATCATATTAGATCTGAACCTATTGGACATCTAAATTAATATTTAGATCTTGTCATGTTTATCTTATCAACTTTGCTATGCTACAACTAGTCAACTGCCACAAGTTCATCCGATCTATGCTTATATGTTCACCGTATCATCAAGTTAGTATATATTTATGCCAGTTATGTTAGAACATTCACTCTTGTTATATTCCCGTCAACTTTCCCTTTTATCGTTTATGACTAGGCTATTATCTAGCCCAGGCATCCCGCAAAATATGTGAATGCGCTAGTTAGGGAGCGGGGGAAAAAGATTAGTATTGGCATAATTTGAATAATGTTTATAAACATGAATTGGACATATAATTCAATAAGTGGGTAAATGGGTATGAACACCTATAAAGGCATAGGCACTAGTAATTGGATAATAATGAAATGCCTAGGACTATAATTAGAAATTGTAACTGCACTTATGGCACGAGGTTAGGTTGCATTAGTAGTGGAAGTCTGCCTGGACCCGACCGGCATATCCCATAACCACTAATGTTGAACCTAATGTGAGAGGCCTAAGTGTACAAATACGAATCAGGCTAAGACATGAGGTAAGGTCCAACTTGTAGAAGAAGTCTGCCCGGACCCGACTGACATATCCAATATCCACAAGCTGTAGGCCTAATGTGGGAGGTCTGGTCCATTGTAACCATAAATGAAAATATGATAATAATTGAAATACTTAACCTAGTGGAATCCATAGGGATTGTGTGAAACATAAACATGAATAGGGTTAAGTAAATTTGGTTGAATAGTGGGTAGGTTAAGTAAATCTGAGGGGGTAGGTAATATTTACATATAGGCCCACAAACTTAACCTAATAAGGTTATGTAATTAAAGAAAACTAGTGGTATACATTACCGATGGAAATAATAAAAATATGTAATTAAATACACCTAGTGGTATACATAATCAAATGGAAAACCTAGTGGGAGATACAAGACAAAGGGGAGAGCTTAAATCATATTGCGTGGGGCCTATTTCATCCAGTAACCCGAAGTAGATATCAAACATGTACTCTGAACTAGGTTGGAGAAGGGGCACACTTACTGGACTAATTGTAAGAGATCCAAACATGGTCGACGGTGTGGGCGGCGCAAACCGACCGGGCCATGTGCGTGCATGAGCCGGGCAGAGGGGGATAAGACGACCGTGACACCTGTAGATATGGGGCTGTGCATATCAGCGAGGGTTCGCCACTTTAGGATGTGATACATCCTACGGTGGGGACGGCACAGAGTATCTACGCGGATTAGGGAGCCGATCGATTAGGGTAGTAGTTAGGGTACACTTGGACGTATGCCTAAGTCCACCATCTTATAATGGAAGGGATCATCTCATTCTGGTTATACTAGTAATAGTGCAGAGTAATCATTAGAAGCATATACGCCCTATATTGTTCACCTTGTCATAATTTCCTTTTATGTAGTTGTCTCTCTTGTCCACTTTATATGCTTGTCATGCTATTTTTATTTATTTACTTGCTAAAAGTAACCGGACTCACCAGACTTTATGTCTGACCCTTTTTGTTTCCTCTTCTTTCTTCTATCCCCCCAGGTTCTCAGGGCGGGAACACTCAGGCTTGACCATAATTCTGCTTACTTTTGCTGGAGCTGCTGAGATGTATGGCTCAAGCTCCTACCCTTGTTGCTATGGCTATATTTTGTGTTTTGGGGAATTTTATTTCTTTTATGTACTCTGATATTTTTGAAGTATAAGATAGTAGCTTTTATGTTGTAATGGGCTTTGTATTTCAGACATGTGACATTTTTGGACCATGGTATCTTATGATAAATTAAATTTTTATTCCGCTGTTATTTTATATGTCTATCTTGTAATATTTTCGTTTTGTTTACTATAACGCTTCACGAAACTTAATGCATTCCCTTTGTGAGTGACATTAACGGATGTGGGGTGTCACACTTAATCTTTGTGCCAATTACCGCAAGCTTAATGAATAGTCATCAAATACCAATATCCATTTCCAAGGATCGAGTACATGTTCGATCAATTGAGCGGTGCTAATCTTTTCTCGACTCGACTTGCCATAGATTTCATCAATTGCAAGTTGCGGAGGACAATGTTCCTTTTATAGCATTCTACACTTGATACGGTTTTATGAGTGACTCGTCATGCCATTCGGTTTGACAAACGCACTAGCCTATTTCATCATTCTTATCAATCGAGTATTCCAAGAATATCTCTTTAAATTCATCTTGGTTTTCGTCGATGATATTCTTATTTATTATAAGTCCAATGCCGATCATGCTTGACACTTGAGAATTGTTTAAGCACTCCTCAACAGCATCAGCTTAAGGCCAAATTCTTGAAATGTCATTTTAAAGAGAACAAGGCGACGTTTCTAGGCCATGTTGTATCTTCTGATCGTATTTTAGTTAATCCATCAAATATTGAATCCACTCTAAATTGGAAAAGGCCAGAAAAGGGTTCCAAGATTTGTAGTTTTCTTGGATTGGTAGTCTATTACCATCAACTCATTATGGACTTCTTCCTCATTGTTCTTCCTTTTACAAGCCTTATGAGGAAAGGTGTTCAATTTTTCTAGTAAGTGTGAGGCTTCTTTCTAGAAATTAAAGGAGCTTCTCATACATGCTCTTATTCTAGAGTTTCCTAAGGGGAACGAGACCTTCCTATTTACACCGATGCTAGTAGATGTGGCCTCGGTGCTATGCTCAGTAGAGAGACTAGGCAGTTGCTTATGCTTCTTGAAAATTGCATCCGAAGGAGATTCGGTACGCTACCCAAGACTTGGAGTTAGCCGCCATTGTCTGTGCTTTAAAGACACGACATCATTTTGAGTAAGCATTTTATTATGTAAACCTATCGTAAGTCTCTCAAGTATCTTTTTACTCAGAAGGAGCTCAATATGGGGCAATATGTTGGCATAAATTCTTCATCCCATACGAATTTGATACTCAGTACACATCTGGAAAAGGGAATCGAGTTGCAGACACATTGAGTCACAAGTAGTCACTATTAGTTTCCGTGTTGCCAGCAGAATGGAACATATTATTGACTCTATCTTATTGTGACATTCTTGATCATGCTCCATTATCGGATTCTCCCATCTTATTATTCAGCATGGAAGCTCAACCTAGCTTAGTGGATCGTATTGCCAAGGCATAACGGCAAGATCCAAATCTTGCGTGTCTCATTCAACGTTGTAAGTCTGAATTCTACGATAATGAATTGAGGGATTTAAACATCAATATTCATGGTTTCCTTCTAAGAAGAATTGATTAGT
Organism: Allium sativum; assembly: GCA_030737875.1. Classification (NCBI taxonomy): domain Eukaryota; kingdom Viridiplantae; phylum Streptophyta; class Magnoliopsida; order Asparagales; family Amaryllidaceae; genus Allium; species Allium sativum. Next base: position 603,412,780 of record CM060916.1, on the reverse strand, counting down.
CGTGCTTAGTATTTCTGAACTTAGGCAGGACATTCTTATTAAGTGTCATCATTCTAAGTATATTATTCATCCCGACAATAGTAAGATATATGTCGATATACAAAGTGTGACGTGACAAGTTATGTAACAACCCGAAAATCTGGGCCAGTTTAAAATTTTTATTTTGGCAATTTTAGCGAAGTTTGAACATTTAAAATGAATTATTTTAAATAAATTCGACGGAAATTTATTTTTGATATATTTAGAACGTATATATTTATACGCGTCGTCGTTAGAATATAAATATTTATTTTAAATTATAAATAGAATTGAAAATGGCGCGGTAGTTCGATAATTCGATTTCAAACTTCAATTGAATGTACCGGGTGCAAAACAATCCGGATTTTAGTGAAACCAAAAATAATAGGATGTAATTGATAATATCTTTCCAACGAATCCGAGAAATCAAGATTTCATAGTGGGAATCAAAAGATATGTCCAGTTGAAAATTCTGAATAGTCGCTATGGAATTCAGGCCCTTAAAAATGGAAATTTTGCAAACGACCTCGGATTTCGACGAAACCACTTTTATTGGATCCGTGATGTCAAATTGTTGTTAGATTCCAAATTTCATAATTTTTCGAATCCATATGTGAGCGTGGCAAAGGAAAACGTGTTTGACCAGTTTTAGTTGATTTTAATCGACTGGGAATTGGCCATTTTTCCAACGGTCTCAGAATTCGATGAAATTAGTTTTGTTAGGACCGTATCATCATTACGAAGCTAGAAAATATTTTTCGGGAATTTTTGGAGTTAGTATGCGACCCCAGTAAATTGAAATGCGCGTTCAAAATCAATATATAGAGTTATATGTTGATTTTACAGAAACTGATCGAAACAGCCGAATCAGCCTGCGATACATATCCCATTGTGTTCGAAATGGGGGTAAAACGCTATGGACGACAGGCGGTGGGCCTCGTTTAGAGGTCGTATGTAAAAGTCAACTTTTTGAATTTAAAATTAATAATAAAAAAAATATAATAAACTTCCTTTCTCTCTCTCCCCCTTTAACTCTTCTGCCCCCCCCGTTCGATTTAAAATCAAAACCAGAAAAAAAAAACCATCGACTTCCTCGAATCGCCCGCCGCCACCCTCCGGGCGTTCGCCACCGCACCCCGACGCCCTCGCTCCACCACCCATCGCCGACGACGCCCCCCTCTACCTCGCGCTGCCTCTCTCTTCATCTTCTTCCTCCTCCCTTTCCTCCTGTTGCGTCGCGTCCTCCCTTCCCTTCGATCGACGCACCTCCGAACCCCCACCTTCGCCGATGCCGCAGCACCCCCAGGCGACCCCGCTCCACCTTCCTCTCCTCCTTCTTTCTCCCCTCCCTCTCCGTCCAGGCTTGAACGAGGCCCCCAGTCCCCCAAAAACCCGAAGCCCTAGGCCTCGCGCAACCCTCCCCTGGCCCACGCAGGTACCCCCAACCCTCCACAGCTCCGACGCGAGCTCCATCAGCTCGAGGCCCCCATTTCCTCTAGACGCTGTAAGTATTTTGTTTTATTTTATCCTATTTTGTTTTATTTTAATTTACTTTAAATATTCGGTTTAGGATAATTAAAATGGCCTTGTTTATTTTTTGATTTTTGTTTCTGAAAAATAAATATAATTTTCATATTATATAGATAATAAAAATGTGATCTTTGTATGGTAAAATATGAAAAGACGATATTTTTAAATAAATAGCATAGTAAAAATTCGATTTTTATATATTTAATAGCGAAGTAAAAATTCGATTTTTATATATTGAATAGCGAAGTAAAAATTCGATTTTTTATATATTGAATAGCGAAGTAAAATTTCGATTTTTATATATCGAATAACAATATAAAAATGTGATTTTTATATATGTAGTGGCTACGGGCAACGAAAGTGGCAAAAGGTGAGAACGACGAAGATTTCTATAAATGAAGTGTCATGGAGTTGGAATAGCTATTGGTGAGAATTTCTCACTCTTCAATTTCTTTTCTAGTTATATATATATATATATACTAGGATGCAAACGGTGTTTAGTAGCACCCGACACAATCGTCCACAGACCATGGACTTGTTTGTTTGGTTGTGTAGTTGATTAGATTATTTGGTTTGAATTCAGTTGTTTGGTGAAATGGAATGGATTTGATTGATGTGTGAATGGCGTGGGCCTTCACTAGACCGGGGATAAGGCTAGGCCTTGTCCCGTTTCTAGTATCGTGCCATTATGCCGTCGAAATTTCCTAAAATAAGTTAGAAAAATAAAGATATCATTTTATTTAATAAATGAACTGAATAGAATATTTTCATAGGTTGAATAAAATATTTTATCGTTAAAAATATAATTTTTAACGTGAATATAAATAAATAAATATTCATTTATAAACCGGACGGTTTGTTTATGTACACCTATTTGAATGACATTGATTGGGTCGATAAATTTTACACATCGCCCAACTGCACAAATAAAAAATCTGTGTTTGTTGATGTGAAACCCTACACGGGTATTGGGATAATATACGGCATACACTAATCCCAATAATTAGTTGTATGTCGATCGATGGATTGACAGGCTGTTATAAGCGTTAGATATCTATATTTGATGCTTATACAGTGTAGTGCACTTTGGATGATGGTTGATTACTTATCGTTGCTATTATATACATGTGTTGTATGGAATCCATATAATTAACTTTATATGGTAATTGATTGGGCCTCACTCCAATTTAGAAAATAAAGAATATTAGAAAATAAAGGTTCATGTGTTGACCGTACTCATCCGTTGAGATTAGTCATGTGTTGAACGAAATATTTTAACAATAAAATTTACATCTTTATCATTAGAAAATAAAGGTTCATGTGTTGACCGTACTCATCCGTTGAGATTAGTCATGTGTTGAACGAAATATTTTAACAATAAAATTTACATCTTTATCATTAGAAAATAAAGGTTCATGTGTTGACCGTACTCATCCGTTGAGATTAGTCATGTGTTGAACGAAATATTTTAACAATAAAATTTACATCTTTATCATTAGAAAATAATGGTTCATGTGTTGACCGTACTCATCCGTTGAGATTAGTCATGTGTTGAACAAAATATTTTAACAATAAAATTTACATCTTTATCATTAGAAAATAAAGGTTCATGTGTTGACCGTACTCATCCGTTGAGATTAGTCATGTGTTGAACGAAATATTTTAACAATAAAATTTACATCTTTATCATTAGAAAATAAAGGTTCATGTGTTGACCGTACTCATCCGTTGAGATTAGTCATGTGGTGACAGAAGTATAGATTCGCGTATTGAATAAAATAAATATTCATTTGTTGAATAGAATAACGGAATTATTGAAATATATATAAAGCCGTATTAATTAGAGATGCACTATTTTGACGCGAACGATATTTATATCGATTATATTCGTTTTTATAATTGAATTGAATTGAATCGAATGGAAAACGAATTTGATTTCAATTGAATATAAAACGAATTTGATTTCAATTGAATATATAAAACGAATTTGATTTCAATAGAATATATAACGAATTTGATTTGAATTGAATAGAAAACCAATTTGAATTGAATAGGAAACCAATTTGAATTGAATAGGAAACCAATTTGAATTGAATTGAAAAGGAAACGAATTCGAATTGAATTGAAAAGAAAACGAATTCGAATCGAATTAAAATCGATTTGAATAGAAATCAAACAGAAATGAAAGTAAAAAGGATTTATAATAGAAAATTCAATTTTGATTTGAATTTGAAATAAAGATTGAAATTGTTTTTGAAACGAATTCAAACCTATTTATGAAATTCGTTTTAAATGGAAATCGACGAAATATTTATTATATATATTATATATATAATATAATGGCCTGAATAGAACGCGCCGTGGCAGTTCGTGAATTTCGACCATTTATTTCAAACGGACATTACGGGAGATCCGACCGTCGGATTCTCCTAAAACTGGAACCGTTGGGTTCGTATCGAAAAAGAGCTTTCTAACGAATATTAGAAATTTGAAATCTAACGGTTGGATTTGGAGATACGTCCAAATCAAATTTGGAAAAGGTCGCTGTAAGTGCAGTTCGATGGCCGTTGATGGAAATCGACTGTACGAGCCTTGATAAAATTATTAAAAATAGTAATAATTTGTGTAAAATCATAAGAAATGATTTGGAAAAAATTGGGATGAAAAACTCCATATTTGAAAAGATAAAAATAGATTTTTATCGAAATGAACTAGTTTTGAACTAAAATTAAACCCATTTATTTTAAATAAATAAATTGGATTTGCAATGGGTTTTAAATAGAGGTGATTTGGGTTTAATAAATCTGCAATTAGATTGAAATGTGAATTGATAATTTAAACTATCAAATTTGGAAAATGAGCGAGAATGGAGTATTACCAGTTTTGCTCCAGAGCGATAGTTAAATCTTTAATTTGATTTGAACGTGGAATGGTAATTAATTTTACCGATAACACCGTGGTGTTAGATATGGAGTATCACCAGTTTTGCTTCATGGGATGAATAGGTTGGGATTGGGAAATAAAATAAATAAATACTTCGGTGTGGTTCGCTAATCTCGACTAGTTTGGAAAACCATAATTTGGTTTGAAATGACATCCAAAGGAAGATTAAAGAATAAATTTTAAAGAATTTATCTTGGATAAAATTAATGGGAACCTTTCCCTAAGAATATGAAATTTAGAAACTAGCGGTAGGTTAGTTAAGAAGAATGGTTTCTGGATATTGATCTGATGTTGGTTTCGGCCTTCGGGGTTAATATTTGGGAAATTGCTCTCTTACTGATTTACGGTTAGTGGCTAATGAATTGGAATGAGGCGTATGTTGTGTTTGTGTAACATTTGTTTTAATATACGCGGGTTGTTCGGAAAGTCCGGGTTTATACCCATTCTGAATAACCGATTCGACGATAAGTCGAAGATGAAGACGGTGGTTGAAGACCGGAAGTCTTCACATCGTTTGGATAATTACTGACGATCCTGATTGGGCTGTACACCCAAGAGGATGGAAATAGTTGGTGGTCGTCCAGACGTACTTGGAGATCGATGGATATGCGAGGAAAGTGCCTCCGGTTTCGTTCAGACCCAAAACGAACTTGTAAATGGATTGTGTGTCTGACATTGGATTTTATTCTGTGTTGATTGATTTCTGTTAAATATATATCTGTTTGGCGGCGGAGAATTTATTCTTTTGCTTAACGCCCTTCTCTGAGACGTACGAGCTTAGAGGTTATATATCGATAGATATCAATCGCATGGCACGAATTGCCTGTGTGGCACACTGAGTTGCATGGATCAAGGCTTCTGTTGAAAAGCAAAGTCTTGTGGTTGATGATCAAAGCACGGCCTTTGTGGCGTAGCTTTGTGTATAGCGTGAATTCGCGAGCCTCACACCTCGGTATGAGTTAAAAACGGGATAAGGACTGCAGGGAGAGCACGACGTTTCTTTCTAGCTTTGGTGGTGTCAGTGACTTACCAGCCCTGACATTTATATACTTTTCACCTATGTGGTTGTTGGATGAGGCGCCTTGATTATAGGTCTGTAAGGACCGGGAAACGTGTGTTCAGGCATAAATAATCCTCTAACGTAAGTGAGGACCGGCCCTGAAGATCCAAGGGTTGCCCAGAGTGCGTAGCCCTGGGACATTTGCTAGAGTGTCTCGAAGCGGAGAGGAGCTTGCCCCTTGCCTCGACTCATGACGGAAATCCAATTTCCAATACATGTATTTTGGCTTTATTTATAGAACCTAGTATGGCGACATAGTAGCATGGGATGCTATGTCGTCTATGATTGATATTTATGATTGAAATTGTTTTGACACTATACACTTATTATAGTATCAAATGATTTGTTTTAAACGTACCAAGCATGTTTGGATGTTATAAGGTAAAACCCTATCCTCTGGCTTGCGTTGCATTGTGTGATGGGACCTGGGTCTTATAATAGCTTCATTTTTCGAAAAAGCATTGTGTTGTCTTTTCTATGCACTGGTATTCTTGGGAGGAAACCCGTTCCGTGTTATACGGCGTGGTCCCTTGAATTACTCTCTTTTAAAGTAAATGTTTAAATAACTGTTTTAGTTCTCACACCAGTCACATGATTGACCTGGAGTTTATTGTTTTAACCTAAACTCTGGGTGCCCCTATTTTCGACACGGGCAGCTAGTAGTTTTGGTTTTGCAGATTTATATTCACAAGATCCTGATTTACAGCTGGAACGATGCTTGGAAAGCTCTGTATCCGTGTATTACTTTCAGTTGTGTTTTATATTGTTTTTCCGCTGCTATGTAATTTATTGTAATCTCTGATATTTATCGTATGTAATTTATTCAATTATACTTTGTATATTCTTGTATTCTGATGGAATTGTTGTAATAGCAATGAAATGTTCTTCCGTCTGCGTTTTGATTTGTCTTGTCCTCACAGTAATTCGTTCTTTCTCATCTCTTCGGAGACTAGGGAAGTTCGGGTCGCTTCAAGTTATGTGAGTAACTGCATGACTTTTCAACTCATTGAAGCCAAAATTCAGCATCCCTATGGTCTTCTTCAACTTTTAGAGATACCGCTGTGGAAATGGGATCAAATTTCTATGAACTTTATCAATGGTTACCTCGACCTAGATTAGGCAATAGCAATATTTGTTTAACAGTGAATGGGTTGACTATGTTCATTTATTTCATTCCTATTAAGTTTAATATAATAACGTCTCTTCTAACTGTGCTTTATGTTAGAAGATATGAAACATCATGATATTGCTGGTTCAATTGTCTATGACTGAGATCAGCTTTTCATCAATAATTTCTGGCAAAGTTTTCAGAAAGGTTTAGGTACAAAGCTTAATTTTAGCATTGTTTACCACCCACAGTCTGACGGACAGACCGAGCGGGTGAATCATATCCTTGAGGATCTCCTTCATGCACGCATTCTTGATTTTGATGGTACTTAGGAAGACCATCCACCTCTTTTCGAGTTCACTATAATGACAACTTTTAGTCTAGTATCAGTATGGCTTCTTTCGAAGCCTTATATTGAAGGTCATGTCGATCACCTTCTTGTTGGTTGGAGTCTGGAGAGAAGCTTATGTTAGGCCACGACTCTATTTATGAAGTTTAAGATAAGATTAATCTTATTAGAGAGAAGGGAATTAGAGTAGATAGAAATCCTATGAGGACAATCGTATAAAGCCTTTGAATTTATCCATTAGTGATCATTTTATATCCATGAATCTCCTTTGAAGGGGGTGATACGTTTCAGTCAGACTCGGAAGTGGCTCCCTGGTACATATGGGCATTTCCTATCATCGAACGTATCGGACCTATGGCAATCAGATATCACTTCCAACTTAGTTTTTAGATATTTATGATGTATTTCACGCATCTTAGCTTTGGAAGTGTCTCTGTGATTCAGATACCATGTTGGTTATTGTGTTTCAGGGGTGCTTGAGATCTCACTTAATCTCTCCATTGTGTAAAATCCTTTCAGTGAACTTGCTTTAGAGGTTAAAAGTTCTGGAACACGAACATGTTGCTCATAAAGACTCAATGGTTTGATAGTCCCAAAGATTGCACTTGGGAAACCAAAGACTTCATCAAGCGATTATCCCAGTTTTCTACCTTATATCGTCGAGGGTGAGAATTGATTCAAGCTTATTTATTTCATTTTGTATATAAAATAAACTGAATTGAACACAATACTTCTCTAGTAAATTGCTGGGACACAATTTTTATAAGGGGAGTCTATAACAATCTTGGAATTTGATTTCCTATACGAAGTGATTAAAATAGTGTATATTATGGGTTAATTGAAATTAAAATTAAATTAGAGAGGATAACTAGTATAATCTTGTGAGTTGAACAACCTAAGGATTTTGGAGTTAAAAATGTGCAACATGTTTGTTTGAGTTGAATTATGTTAAAGGAAGAAATTCAATTTAATATCAATTGGTTAATCAAGAAAAATAAATACGAACTTGGAGAAAATAATTTAATTAATCGTTAAGTTAATCAAATAATGAATTTTGTGTTAACCTGTGGTAATTCAGGTATATAAGTAGGACTGAGGTTAATTAAATTATATAGAATAAATAAAAGATCTAATTCAATGATTAATTTGACAAAAAAATATAAAGGAAATAAAGCTTTGGAAAACTTTATAATGAAATTGTGGTGAAATTTGTATTTAAGATATTTATGTATCTCAAAGCAAAAATTTGCAAATTAGTGTCAAACAATAGATTTTAGTATGGGAGTGTGTTTCTAAATTAATTGAGATGTAGACAAAATATAAAATTTAGATATTCATCAAAAATCAATATTTGAAGTGTTAAAACATTTTTAACAAGGTTTGTTTATCTATTTTGATAAGAATATAAGTTTTGTACCTGTTTGGTTGTTAACAGTGTAAGTTTTAAACAAATAAAATACACAATAAGTGTTCCAATTAAAATGTAAATTTTTGTGTGTTAATGATAAAAACAATGTTTAATTTGTTTAGAAAGGTTTAAAATATGTCAATATAAATTTTGTAAGTTAACACAAGTTAAATTATAAGCAAATGGTATTGAATTGGCTTAAAAATGTACAAATCATATTTTAATAGGAGTAAATTAGGGTAACATGAAATAATTAAGTTAATTAAACGTACTTAGGCCAATTTATGATGTTTAGACCCTAACTATTTCCATCAGAAAAGATTAATTAACAAAAGAAAATTCTGAGGAAAGAAAGCAATGTACTTTCTTCTTTTTTGAGACATTCTTTCCTAGAAACAACTAGAGAAAGAAAAACATGTATCTCCCTCTCCAAACCATAAACACAAGCTCAACATCCAAAATAAAAGTACGAAAAGCTTGTTGATCCTAAAACAAATAGGAAATCTCTATAAATAAGGAGTTTTATTTCATTAAATCTCTCAAATTTGAGAATACATATTCATTATGATTTTATATTGCTTTTCATGTTCATGTAATGGATTTTATAGGCTCCAAAGGCTGTAAGAGACCCAAAAGTCCAAATTTTCTACCAAAATTGTTATAAATTCGCTTCTACAAATCAAGATGAGATGAATTTCACATTTTCTAGCTAGATCAAGTAGGTATGTTGTAAAATCCATGTTACTCTGTGAATTGTGCTTTATTGTAAACCTGCTTTGAATTTATGAGTTTATAGTAAAAAAATATGTCTAGGATGATCATTGGGAGCATGTTGCTCCTTTATTTCCTCCTAAATCCATGATGGATTTATTCTAAGACATTGTTTTAATATTATTCTCTATGCATGCTCGAAGTTGGGCCCAGAAACCATTTGAAGTAAATTCAAATTCATGTTCAAAGTTGGGTACGAAGTAGGAAATTTACCTGCATAAATTCACAGCACCTAAGGTCAACCAGACCTTCATGGGTCGACCCATAAGTCAACTCAATGGCCATTAAGGTTGACCCTAAGGTCAATTGGAGTCACATAAAAGTCGACATTTAGGCTATTTTCTATGTGTGTATTTTTCTATGAGTATTTAGCCTTTTTCCTGACTAGTTTCCTGGGTTGTGTTAGATGATTCCTGAACCTATATTTAAAATGTTTTCGATAGTCTTTTTACTACAGCAGGAATGCCAACACTATCGTTAATCCGCTCTCCGTGTTAACAAATTTTCTTGTGATTCTTTGTTTGATAATTTCATGTACTATTCGTGATTTTACTTACATAGTGCATGAATTATAAATTGTTTTCAAAATAATTTTAAATTTATATCTATCATTTTAAGATAATTGTTTTGCCAAAAAAAGTGTTTATAAAAATATAATTATCTCAATGCTATTAAATGTACGAATATTTCATATTATAAAGAGATTTTCAAATAAATGATTTCCAAATAGTTTTCTAAAATCCTTTCAATTCGTTTTCTTGAAATATGTTTTCTTATTTATAACTATGCATTTTTGCATTCTTCGAGAAAATGAGGATGTGACAAAAACAATGTAGTAAACAACATATTCTGAGGGGTAGTGAATTGATAAGTAAGAACGTGCAGTATGGGATGCGCTGCTACCATTATTTACGTTACTATTTAGAAGTTTATAACATATTATGTGATATTATCAGTACTAGACCTTACGGGTCATATGTGTGAGGCTTCTGGGCCATCTATGTTAGGCTTCCGGGCCATTTGTGTTAGACCATTAGGTCATTTGCGTTAGGCTTTAGGGCCATCTACGTTAGATCTTTCTATCATTTATGGTAAGCACCATATTTATTATTATAGATCTATTTGAGGATTTATATATATAGTGATTAGACTCGCTATTTGTGACTTGTATCCATTTTTGTTATTTCCTAGATTTCGTTATTTTGTGATTTCTAAATGTTTTCACCATTTTGAATATGATTATCATATATGTATATAGCCTTAGATCTATTTGAGGATTTTTATATATAGTGATTACATTTTGGTGCTTTGAACTCCTAAACGAGTTCCTTTTTTGCGATTTCTGTGATTCCCAACCTGTATTTATGCGATTTGAAACTTTATAAATTGTTAGCCTGTTTTGTGACCAGGCCACCCAAAACTCAGATGATTAGGATTACATATGTTAGAGGTTAAAGCTCTCATACGTCCTAAAACCAGAGCTCAGATCAGATAGGAAAGCTCGGATCGGATAGGAAAGCTCGGAACGGATGGGATAGCTCGGATCAGATTGGATGGGGACAAGAGCATCAGTTCGAATCGGATTTAAGCCTCCTAACCGAACTGCCTGAAGCACGCAGCTTCCCTTCACTGGAAACCTATTCTTGTGCCTATTTACCTGGACCGATTGACACTTGTAAGCTCACGAATGAAGCCACATTCCCCACCTTCTCCATCACTTTCGAAGTCCTCCCTGATGTTGCCACGTGGCCACACTTCCCAACCGATTTTATACCTATAAATACGCATACAACGCATCATTTGAAGAGGTTCTGGCACTTCATTTATGAATGGCAGCCATGGCCGAATTCCTCAATCAATAACCACCTTCTTCTCCAATGAAAATCAATGAATTCGGAAAGAATTATTCATTGTATTTGAGTGATTGAATGTCAATATTCATTTTAATTGTAATTCTGGAATGAAATGAGAAACTATGAAGTGGATATAGGCTCATTAACGCCGAACCACTAAAATCTCGTGTGTTGATTGATTTGTCTTGTTTTTAGCACATGATTCCTCATTATTCTTTGCAAAATATGATCAATTGGGTGTTAGGACCATTTTTTGGTCTAACATAAACTATAGCCTCGGAGCTCGAGTGATTTATGCTAATGGAAATATCTTTGTTTGATGTTCTTACTTACATGAGTAACTTTTATGTTGATTCAGTGAAACTATAACATATACTGTGTGAAAAACTGAGTCCATATTACTCCTTTCTAATGAAAGGAATTGTCCTTCATATGACATTACGTTTCACTTCTCATTCACTAACTATATTTTAAGCTAGACCGACCTGCGTATTTAATATACTCGGGTCAGACTGAGTTGTTTCAGGTTAGTATATGTTGCAGAGATAAAGCTTAGCCTAGCCTACTTCCTCTTTTGTAACGACCCGGGAAATTCAACGCTCTAATTTCAACACTAATACATTATCTGTATTCACTTTCCAAAAGTCAAGTATCAAAAATGCAGATAGTTAAAAGAAAGAAGTTAAAAGGTGGGAAGAAGAAAGAAATGCTAGAACAGAAGAAGAACACCAATCACTGCAGAATCATCGCAGAATAGGATCTCATAGCGGAATGAATAAAATATAATACATCAATACTTTTTACATAAAGAGAAAACTGTATACATATAATTACAAAATCAAAGTGCACAACTAGATCAGCCTATACTATCTATCTGTATAATGTTGATAAATTCAATACACATACAGTTGAAATAAATTATTATGGGAACAAGTCCCGATTCTGGCTCTTCTCCTGAAGCTCCAAGAAAAAATCCAATGCAACCTGGAAAATATACTCGGTTTGACCGAGCACATTTTGAGAAAAATAAAATCACCTGGATGATTAGTCTGGAGTACTTTCAGTAAGAAAACTCGCATCACAAACAACTTGCTTAATTTTTAGAAATCCTTTAAAAGAGTGGAACTATCATAAGACACGACCACACATAAACATGACACGCGTTTTTCTCTTTACAATAACCAAATCACTTTTAGTCTTCCAGTTGTTAGCAAGGGCACATACGCTTATTGTTGTAAATACTAGCAGGTGCATAATGACAAGTTGCGCAGCATTTATCGCAAAATAACATACATGGCTTCCTGTACTATATAGTTGAGCAACGTGCATCATACTGACCTCCACATTCTGCGTTCACGTATAAATACAACAACGTCCAATTTTAATGTCCAATTTTTTAAACTGCTATAGTTAAACTTCAACCTGTCCTCAAAAAATATATTTTTGTAACTTCATATAGAGACTAAATATATAAACATACCTGAGAGTAAATCTATGGTTGGAAATCATTTAGTTGTTTTATTTTTTGAAGTTCATTTTGATTTTAAGTACCGATAAATAATTAGGCTGGGTATCTAGAGCTGTAAAGTACACTAGTTGGAAAGTGATGCATGAGCATGCTTTACCTATAAAACACGATGTACGTACATGCTAATTAAATAAATTTCACTAACCACTATATATATAAAACATAATGCTTTCAAAACCCATAATTTAAGATAACAATGAACTATATATTTTACTAGATACTGCAAAACAATTGATAAATAGTCTATTAATACTTGTAGTACACATTATAACAACTTTTAGGTGCTAAATATCGAAAAGGTTTTTGTTTATTATATATAACCAGTGTATGTAGCTAATGTACAGTCCATATGAGCATCAATTTAATAACTTGTTTAATATCATAATATTGTTTTAGTCTCAAAATTGGTGTATAATAACTTGTTTTTCTGGACCGCCGTCGGAACTGTGGGGCCCCGGACCCCACTGGCGCTGCACTCGGACCCGTTGACGGCCTCGCCTTCGGCTCGGTGCATGGCTCGCCTTCAGCTCGAAATATATTTTGGCCAACAGCAGTCATCCAAGCTTGTCAATAAAGATTAGATGGGTAATCTGAGAATATCGCATCAAGATGACAATAAATGGGATTTTTCCCAGAGCCATGACACCTACTTACATCAACAAGCCAGTGTGAGGAGCTATCGATCAGATTCAGCATGTTGTCATCGATAGTACACGAGACAATGATTGCCTCATAGCAACTTCCTCCTCCATAGCTCCAATAGTGTGTTGATTTAATCAATGCAACTGATGTTGTTCCCTAAAGAGCAGTGACCACCTTATATATGTAACTTAAACATGTCCGATCGGCGGAGCATCGAATGACGGTTATATGGAACAATCCGAGCACTACTCTGAAGATGATTCATATGGTCTTAGTGATCATAATTGTCAGTAATGGGACACCAGAAAGAAGCCAAGAATCCAAACATCCTAAAGCTACACTTCAATTGTATGATGTAATGAATGAAATATGTCCTACGGTTCACCTCCCGAAAAACTCGGCTAACCTATGCAATGGCTATTTGCTGTCAACCGCATCGAGGAAGACTGATTTCCATCGAATAGGGGTTAGGTCAACACACTTTAGTGCTCAGAATTAGGTACTAGTTGAACCACCACTTGCCATGATTGGACCTACGGATCCTCTCCCGGATTATAGCAACTAGACTACTCACTAGCCACCATACGACCTTGGTCAAGTGATAAGAGCTCGAGATTAAAGAAAATATGAATCAACCATTAGCTTCCTACTTCTTATTTCCGTTGTGACCTAAAGCATGAATATTACTTAAAGTCTCGCAAACTATGCTGTCATGTTAAAGCTAATCTGATCAAGGTCTAGACTAACTAGCTCCAACAGAATTCAAAACTTACATTGTAGCCTAATGTATGTTGCTAAAATTCCCAACCGAACCTGGAGTGGGAATGGCCAGTGGTGACTAAGTTACTAGAAGATCCTACTATTTGCCTAAATGGAATATGCTACACATCAGAGATGGAACCCAAATACGCTTCCCGTCCTGATGAGATGGAGTGCAAAGGAGGCATCGTCTTAGCAAGCAAAGGAGGCATCGTCTTAGCAAGCAAAGGAAACATCACATAAAGAGTTGCCCGATGATCTTCCCAAAGACATAGATCTCAGAGAAAATGAAGATTCGGGATGCTGGAGGGCGACATCCAACGAAGAAACTGCCCAGAGATTGGAAAGCTCGCTTATAGCTTGTTGATTGCTTCGAGAAAACTCCACCACTATTTTCAAGTTCATATGATTGTGGTACATACTGATTATCCACTATGACAGTCCTACAACGACCCGAGACATCTGGAAGATTGCTCAAATGAAACACCGAGCTGAACTAGTTTGGTTTTAATTTCCTCCCAAAGAAGTCCATTTGAGTGAAAGTATTAACCGACTTCATCATTGAGTTTACCATTCCCGAAGAGTGGCAATTTAAGGGTTTGGAACACTTAAACCTGGATGCTGATTGATTGTTGTGTATAAGCTTTTATCCTCGGCGCGAGATCGAAGGCATGTCTGCAGACTGATGAGGCATGTTTATCCTTATGGCTCCCAAACCAACTTCCTGACATGGAAGGGGCTTAGATCCTTTGAGAATGGACTCATTTTTAACCGTAGATCTATTGCCCTCCTTCCAACTACCGTCCTAGCACCAATATGGTGATGTACTACTATTAGCGGTACAGACATGACTTCCTAACACTCAACCCTTGCCTTTAGTATGTGGGCAAGAAGGCGATTCAAAGGAGATGCAACTTCGTCATTCGCTTACAGTATTTACCTAACTGCCTTTGTCACTCTAAGACCCCAATCAAGCCATCCCCTGGCATAGATAAGGCGAGGCAAAATGGATCTACAAAGAAACTATAATGCCATTTTCGCTCCGAGTGATATTCATTCCTTTAAGAGGATTACTCTTTAACCATGACTCATATATTTTCATGCTTTATAAGTTATTGATGTAATTGACTCAAATGAATTAATATGTGGATGGTGTAGGTACCCCGGCTTTGACATCGATCAGACTTCTAGCACCCGCATATGGAGTTATGGAATAAACCCATAACGGGCTCGACTGAAATGCTCGTATACAAAGCCAAACCCTTCATCTAAATAGAGTTGTATAGCTCAAAGTCGGAATCTAACTCCAGATAAATGCAGTCCGACTAGCTACATGACTCGATCCTATGCATGAAGCCACCAGATTACATGAATCCGAATAAAGGAGGCAGCACTGCCCCTTGATATGCTTACTTTTCAATTATGCAATCTACTTTTACATGCTTTCTGAATTATTGACATTACTAACTCGTGCGACATGATTGATGCAGGTAACTGAAGTTTGGTGCCAATTAATCCTCCCATAGATTGAATGGAGGAACGCAAAGATTCGGTAAGTATGGCCCGACCACTTGCCGGATAATGTACATCCACTAGAGAGAAGTGGGAAGTATGGATTAAAATCGAGTTCGAGAACGACACTCGATCCGGCAGAATCCCGCTCTTGGAATTAGAGTGCAAATGGAAAGCCGGGGCGAATGACATGACCGTTCGTCTGATCAACTCTAACTCTCATGATTCGAGAGAGAGTATAAAGGATGGGAAGACGACGTCACCAAGGCGTAACGGTGCACCACAATTAAAAGACTGCCTTGATTCCACTCTATCCTGGGCATTTGATGGGAGAGTATAAAGGGGCCAGGGACTGAGCGCTGCAAATGAACTCCTACCCCACTGAAGGATTGGGGGGCAGAATGAAAGCTGAGTTCGAACTCTACCATAGGCATACGATAAGAGAGTGTAAAGGAATTGCGATTAAATTCCACAGAAGGGCTCCTACCCCGCTGCAGGATCGGGGGCAAGAATGAAAACTGAGCCCGAACCCCTCATTTTCGGACATTGGGGGAGGGGGGGATGCACTGTCGATCCTAATCAATCCCAAACAAGCCCTGGCCAGGCACTTTATTCACTATTGATTGGGGCATACACACACATCACACCCCTATGATGGCATCGATATGATATGCTATTTATTTGCAGGGATTATGATTTGTAGGGATACCAAATTTGTGACGACCCAAAAATCCGTACCAGTTTGAGATGACTAATATCCTACAATTCAACTCAAAGTGCATGAAAATACAGGTCATTAATAGAAGAAATTAGAGGATGAGAAAGATAAGATATAACTAATGGAATAGAATAATAAGAAGAACATCAGAATCAGAGAAAACATGAATCTCACAGCGGAACGAATAAAATATATATAACATAAATTTGAAATACAAAACAGTATTGTATATACATACCATATCAGAGTATAACACTTATACATTACAGAGGAAATAATCTCTAAATAATTAGTGGTGAAACCTCCTGCTTCGAGCTCCTCCAAGTGTATCTGTAAAAGCCTGAAACACTTGACTGCGCGTACAAATTTGGGCACCCAAGAGTTTAGGGAAAACAAACAAAATACTCTCTGGGTCAGTCGTGGGACTGGTGTGACTAAATTCCAACCATATCGTTTAACTTTGAAAATTCTTTTATAAGAAAAGGAAAATAGTAAGACCAGCCCACACATAAACATGGACGGTTTTTACCTTACTATAACCCAAAATATTTTGATATCAAAATCCCGTGATATTATAATAATGTCTAATAAAATAAATAACCAAATAGCAGAACGCTTGCATCTCACGCTCCACATACATAGTATAAAATAAAATAAACCGCAGGGCGCTTATTGGATTCCAACTATGACAAGGTATGGGACCACCTCCCGATCAGTGTACTCTAGAGGGAATACACTGGGGTTTGACGAGAACATCTTGCAACCCGGCCCACACATGACCGACAACTCATTTCTCTTGAGTGTATCGAATATATTGCCACCTACGGTTGGGCCCATACAACCGTTATCCGAAGATACAGAAACGAAAGAAGAACAAATATGAATTTTCTCTAGATGGTGACAATACACCCTAAAGGGAATGACCCACATAGCCATGCTGCCTGCCTTATTTTTGTCATTTCCTGATTGTGAGGCTTGAGGCTATGTTTATCTTTTCAGAACACTGTCCACCACTCACTTTGAATGCCACATCATCAAACCCATCAATTCACTGATCAATTTCCAAAAATATGACGGGTATAAAAAGCTAAGAGGAACGAATTCCTTCGCCACTAGACGTAATACCTTTAAGATATCAATCGTACGTGATTTGTTAGGTATACTCTGTCAAAAACTCGTCCATACAAGTTGTCCTGGGACTGGACAAACGGAAAACACCATTCTGGAATAGAATGACCCTTGCATTTCACTCCGTCTTCAATTGTTTTCAGCATAATCTAATTCGCAGCGCTTATGCCTATACGGAGGGGTTTCAGATAATATATCCAACTGGTCTCTCCGTATCGACAACGATGGTCAAAACACTTCAATAGTCGGTTATTTAAATATCGAAGTAAAACAAACATCCATTTAAATTTACACTAAACATCAACCAAATCACTGGCCCTTTTATTTAACATCACTTTCCCAATTTTCCATATCTTCCCAGATATTTCCCAAAACCCATTTAGCCCTTCACATTTCTTGGAAAACATTCCCAGTTATTATAGACTCTTATTCTCACATGTTCTAGGAAATATACGTTATTAACGTTCGAAACATTTCCATTCTTTTCACATTCTTTATTTTCTACACTTGGATAATATACCCTATCTATATTGGAGAAATACTTCCAATTTCATTTTAAACATTTTAATCTTCCAAACGTTCACTTTTAAAACATTATTCACTTTAAATGTGAATATCATCCCTATTATTGAATTCTGAACCCCTTTATCAAATAACTCTCTATTCAAGTAATAAATACCCTTATCTTGTTTATCGAAAACTCTTTCATAATCTTATATTACCATTCCACTATAAAAACTCTGTTTCTAAGTCGACTTCTTGCTAAATGAATATCAAGTTTATAACTAAATATTGATTACATATCCTTATTCTAATCTATTGGTTCAAAACTAAATATTAACTTATCCTATCAGATTATAATTCCTAAAAGTAATTTACTTTAATACATTCGACATCGTCGAATTTTAGTTCCAATTCTTAATAGTGTTTATTTAGTTCTAATCACATTCCAAACACCGAAATGATGGTATCGTTTTCTGAAACGATTCTCCAATTTTTCTTTCTAAACTTATTCTTATATTTCTTTGGACAAACATCGTTACTTATCACTCTAGTATAGATGGATTTCAAATCAAACTGTTTTCATTTCCTAGGGAGTGCTGCTATATATAAAGATCACGCTTAAGCTTGGTCAACAACACTAATTTATCGTTATAGTTCAAAAACTTGTCATACGCTGTAATATTCCCCTTTATAACTAATCTCGACATAACAGTCACTCTTAAACCTAGTGAACAATGTTATTTTATCGTTATAGTTCAAAAACTTGTCATATTCTACTATATTCCACTTTATAACTAATCTCGACGTCTCTTTCCGTTACAAACTAATACCATCCTTTGATAATAGTGAAGCCATTCAAGTTGGGGTATTTTAATTACCTCCCAGACCTTGATCAACAACATTCTTATTTTAGAATAGATATAAGCTCGTAACTCTAACCCCTTATACTTTATAATCCGTCAAATCATACTTATTGCTATATTTTAAATATGGTTTTATGATGCCATATCCTTAATTTGGAAACTCAGTTGCTTACAACTATTTATTTAAATATTAACTCTTTGTTGCGTCTTTGTTATACCATTATATTTATAACTTCTTTTACCAAAATACATTTACGTTCTTTGTCTCTTGAAATTTTACTTCTATTTGAGCCATTTTACTTAATGCAAGTAACATCTCATCACTAATTCAATAACATCTTAAATGAGGTCCATTTAAGAAATAATTATTTAATTAAAAATAATTAAATAATATTTTACATCATCATTGCTGAAGTAAACCATTTACTTCATTATCAATCTAAAATAGATTAGTTGCTTACTATATATAAACAATAACTAATTATATTGGTTAAATAATTATTTAATACCTCATTAATTTAAAAAGGGTAATTAATAAGGAATCTTCTTAATTTTTGATCAGTTTACTGCTAAGTTAACTTTATTAGATTAATTGAAGACCAATTAATCTTATAATCATTTTCCAATTAAACAGTTGATTTAATCAACTTCACTCCATCAGTAAATTTGTTAACTAGTTTTAATTACTTCTTACCATTAGATAAATATAATTAATCTAATAATATTTTTTTAATCGTTTGCCTTAAAATAATTATCCAGATTATTCACCTATAGGATAATTATATCTGAATAACTTATTTAACTATCAAATAATCATTTATATCTACTTTATAAAATGAAATATAAAATACCAGTTTATAATAGAACTTTTATTATAATTTAAATTTCACTTAAATTACAAAAATGTAATTTTTATAATTATCTTCGTTGATTTGCCTGATGGCCAATCAAATTCTTAACAAAAATGGGTTTATGGTCGATTGTTGCTACTTTCTTGATCGATATCGTTTTTTTGATTAAATCAAAACTAATGTTGAATTTATGTTCAACATCAATATGCACACGGGGCTTTGATGTCATTGGGGCTCAAACAGTGCATATATAAAACAATCGGTACATATAAATATTGAGGAATCCGGTTGGATTCCTCCAACCCGTTTCCTGCATCCATAGATGCTAGTCAACACAATTAACACTAATTCCATACTAGGGAATATTATAATCGATGTAATCAGTATCCAACCAATGATGTGTATATATGCAACGATATATATATTTCAACCAGTTTAATTGTAATCTACCTAAATAACCATCACACAACATTCAACCGATATTAAAATATAATTGTAATATTTTAAAATAGATCACAGTTAGTGAATTTACTCACCTTTGTTTGTTAACCGTTAAATAACGATTTGCGTCAGTCGATTATATCCGGCCCATTTCGTTGCAACATCAACCTTTATGAACAGTGTCTTCTCCTTCACCCATTCGGTTTTTCATTAGCCCAAGCTTCTACACATTTGTGTGCACGGTGCACGTGCACCATTGCTGTAGTGATCATCTCGACATCACCCTCATCCATCACCCGACCTATTGTGTTGCGTCTTCTGAAACGAACATTACTTCCTTCCAAAATTCCGCACCACACTATACCGTCTCTGACCGGTACCAACTTCGCCACTTAGTTCTTAACATCATTATGGTCACGTAGCATTGTCACACCATCTATGCTAACACATGCTATCTTAATCAAAGGACCATCCATTTGCTCTAACAATCCATGCGTCAGTACATAGTGGGTGTATCGACATCAATCATTACATAATATTTTCGACATTCATCAACCTGGGCTCCTTTTGCCTTTTCTTTTTCCCTTTTTATTTATAAGATAAGATATGGGCTTCATATATACGAACTGGCCCATCAGCCCCCTTATCAAACAAATGCTACAGCTTTTGAGCTCTCACCATCTTCTGCCATACACACACTATAGGGACCGCAACATCCCTTCCCAAATACCACTTCTTAAACAAGAAAACCACCACGATCCTCATGTCTGCACCATGTTTTCATGCCATCCTTTGACCCATCCACAAACAGTACCCTTCCTTACCAACATACTCACGCATGTCATGATGAACCATGTTCCGACTTGTTTAAAACAGTTTCATCCCCCTCGTGTATTATTCTTGGAAACATCAAATTTCCATAAACTAAACCAGAAACTCCGAAAAAGTCCTTTACTATTGAAACTTATGCATCCACGAAATTTCCTTCTCCAAACCTTTTAAAAAGTCCCCCCTTCATGCTAATTAATCAGTGGTTTTGGTATGCCATGCTCTACTTCTTCAATCACGCGTGACCTCATATTCACACATCCATGTCATCTTCTCTCCTACCTACACCATCCTTCTTCCGCACGATGACATACTCTAGTTTACACCCCTCCCATTCATCATACAACCCTTCCTTCTACCATCCGTACACCAGAAAAAGAACAACATCACACTGCCCAGGTGAAACCCGTGTCTCCTTCCATATTTCACTACCATTTTCATGCATACACAAGATATCCGATTTCACGCTACTTTCCCTTTCATGTTTTCATAAGTCACGATTTACTTTAAACATTTGTTTCAAAGCTTTCGATCGGTTTAAAGCCATGTAAGTTTTGGCTATGGGTTTTCAGAGGGAAGTACAAAGAATTGACGCAGCGTAAGTATATATATAGAAGAGGAGAAATCGAGATAAGAAGGATGTAGTGTCTTTAGTATTTAGGGTAGGCTTTCACTTCCTTTTCTGCATGCTATACGTTCACATCAGTATATCTATAAGTAGGTCAGTAGCATGTGGTTCTTCTCAGTTTTTAGGGTAGGCATTTTGATTTGAAAACAAACTTGTGCGATGAAGGTAAGTAACAATAGCTGGAAATCTAATAATCTAATTCCTTAGGCATGCAGATATCATCTTTTCCTTGGACGTTAAGTATTAGGCCTGCATTATCTACTTCCTAGGTCCGTGCTAGAACATGGGTGTCCTTCGTGAGGTATGGCCCCATTCCATTTATTGTTGAAGCTAGCATTAGTCTGGAAAGAAAAGGTGTGATAGGTAGTTTCTTATTTGTTAAGAAATAGGGACGGCAGCCTATATTTAGATGTATAGGTTTTTACTGTATTGTATGTTGGATTTTCGAATTGCTTGCTTAGGTACTGGTTATTGGTGCTTTGTTTTGTCTTCTCACTTTTGCTGTTGCTTATTTAAATAAATATATATATATACACACGTATACTAGACTGTATAAAATATTAGCCGTGTCTTTCGAACATAGTGTAGACAAAATTTCAAACTAGGCCTTAGTTGACTAAATCTTTATTTATAAAGTTTATGCGGTACTAGTTGCATAGAATTTCTGTTTATTTACGATCGTTGCGAGCAGAAATAAAAGTACGGTCATGTCGAGCGATATGTCACGATTCCAAAAATATAATAATATCGGTAGGTTAACTCATATTGTGAAACCCCAAAATATTGATATAGGGTGCAAAATACTCCCAATAAAAAGTTGCATATTTAATTCATTAAAAATTACAGAAAAATTCTAAAAATTAAATTATCACAACATCTCAAAAGAATCTTGTCCGAATTCAAATTCAGTATGCAATTAAATCAAATAAACCATTACGGTCGATGAACGATTCTATAACGACTATTTGAAAATTTGATTTGGATATAACTCGCAATCAATAACGCGAAATCTTGATTTTTCACTTCTATTAGAAACATATCGTTTAACGAATTCCAACGTTTCTTGTTTCGAAGAAATCCGACTAATAACGGGTCATGTACGCTCAGTTGAAGTTCAGAACGTTAAATTACGAACTGCTGCGATATTACGGGCTCGATTATATTTAATATATATTTTTATACATTCAGCTCCATTTGAATTAATATATAAATCCACTTATATTATGAATTCAATATTTAAACTGATTTAAATATTCAAATATAAACCGATAAAAATGCGGGACATTACATTCCTTCCCCCTTAAAAGAATTTCGTCCCTGAAATTACTAAGCAGTAAAATGTTATGATTCTAATTCCTCACAACTTGCTTGGTTGAAATTCTGTACTCCATATATTCATAACTCAGTTCTTATTTAGGATTTCTAATTCTCACATCGATACTCAAATTCGCATGATCTATTCTAGTTGATCTGTCCACCATTTTAGACAATTCATCCTCATATTCTTTTCTTCAACTCATATGCTTTCTTGCATATCTCTAAATTTATTCAAATTAAATTTTAAATTAATTTACCCACTTCATTATTTTATTTAAATTTTATTAACAAATTTTGGGTTTCTAATTTTATTTACTATCAACAAGTCAATCAATGATTGTTTAAATTTTCAAAAATTTCGCCAGTATCTCTTCTACACGGTTCCATCCGTACATGTACAATCCGCCTCTCTAGGCCTTATTCAATCCAAAAGAAAGTAAAATAGCCAAGCGACTTTCCAAAATAGCTCATAAATCTCTTACTCAATATAATTTAAACATGTACCCTTTTTCCGGAATTCAGCTCTTTCGCTGCCATTAGCTATCAAGCCAACATATATCCAAGCATCCTTGGTTGATTTCTCATCAATCCATTTTCAAATCAATCTTTCGTTTTTAGTAAGCCAAATTTCTATTTTAACTCCAATTTCATTTACTGATTTATTTCTCAAATTAGTTATCTTCATCTCCAAATTAAAAATTCGATTCTTATTCTCCAAGAATCAATTCATCTTAATAACTCGAATCTCCCATATTTCTTTTTTACAATTTCCATTTTGGATCGTTCCAAATTCAGTCCAATTTTGTTTATCTTGGTTTAAGTTCCAATTTTACCATTTTAACTCCATAAGTTAAATTTTTGTTTCAAAATTCAAATTCCCAGGATTTATTTCAAATCAGTTTGAAATAATATATATTTTCATATAATAATGGTAATTCAAACAGTTGAATTCTTGATAATTTGCTTCCTCAAAATAATTCAAACAAAATTTTTGGTAGTAATCCGTCACTTAGAAGCTCGAAAATGAACACTGATGATGCGGCCAACATCATCAGAATTTATTTTCCAGCCATCGAAGTGAGTTCAATACTATATTACTTTCAAAAACTCATTTTACACAATTTATTTTGAAATTACATTAAAATATCCTTTCAAAATGCTGGGAAAAAAATTTCTAAATTCCCAGGATTTAAAACTCCATATATTTAATTCAAAATTCATTTACAACACCTTTCCATGTTTCTAGAGTTTTATTTCAATTTTGGTTTTAAATTCAGATTCAATTCACCTGACTTATATATTATACTTATGTGAATTCTTATTGGTTATAATAACCAATTCAATTATAACCCTATTCGATTATAATTTCAACCAACACATTTAATATATAGTAGATAATTCCAATATATATGCTTTCTTTATATCAAAATATATTTTCGGTAAGATTATTTCATTTACCCTCTTTCCAAAACATACTGTGTCGAATTACTCTGTTCAAGAGTTTAGAAACACCTATCAACGCAGTTTGCATTAGTGTTTCGACCAGAATTCATAAACCACTCGACTGACCAATTAATACAATATAAAACAATTTTTATACTAATTTACAAATACGCTTATATATATATACACACACTCAAACACAATCTAGAGTATTACTAACTCCATCTCTATTGAGTTACGTAACAGAGCCAAGGTAATCACTTAACCTTATGCTCTGATACCAATTGTGATGGCCCAAAAATCCGTACCAATTTGAGTTGACTAATATCATACACATTCAACTCAAAGTGCACGAAAATACAGGTCATTAATAGAAGAAATTAGAAGATGAGAAAGATAAGATAAAACTAATAGAATAGAAGAATAAGAAGAACATCAGAGTCAAAGTAAACACGAATCTTACAGCGGAACGAATAAAATATATATAACATAAATTTGAAATACAAAACTGTATTGTATATACACACCATATCAGAGTATAACACTTATACATCACAGCGGAAATAATCTCTAAATAACTAGTGGTGAAACCTCCTGCTTCGAGCTCCTCCAAGTGTATCTGTAAAAGCCTGAAACACTTGACTGCCCGTACAAATTTGGGCACCCAAGAGTTTAGGGAAAACAAACAAAATAAGCTCTGGGTCAGTCGTGGGACTGGTGTGAGTAAATTCCAACCATATCGTTTAACTTTGAAAATCCTTTTAAAAGAAAAGGATAATAGTAAGACTAGCCTACACATAAACATGGACGGTTTTTATCTTACTATAACCCAAAATATTTGATATCAAAATCCCGTGATATTATAATAATGTCTAATCAAATAAATAACCAAGTAGCAGAACACTTGCATCTCACGCTCCACATACATAGTATAAAATAAAAAAAACCGTAGGGCGCTTATTTGAGATTGGATTCCAACTATGACAAGGTATAGGACCACCTCTCGATCAATGTAATCTAGAGGGGATACACTGGGGTTCGACAAGAACATCTTGCAACCCGACCCACACATGACCGACCACTCATTTCTCTTGAGTGTATCGAATATATTACCACCTATGGTTGGGCCCATATAACGGTTATCCGAGGATACAGAAACGAGAGAAGAACAAATACGAATTTTCTCTAGATGGTGATAATACACCCTAAAGGGAATGACCCACATAGCTATGATGCCTGCCCGATTTTTGTCATTTCCTGGTTGTGAGGCTTAAGGCTATGTCTATCTTTTCAGAACATCTGTCCACCATTCACTTTGAATGCCACATCGTCAAACACGTCAATTCACTGATCAATTTCCAAAAATATCACGGGTATAAAAAGCTAAGAGGAACGAATTCCTCCGCTACCAGACATAATACCTTTAAGAGATCAATCGTTCGTGATTTGTTAGGTATATTCTGTCAGACACTCGTCCATACAAGTTGTCCTGGGACTGGACAAACGGAAAACACCATTCTGGAACAGAACGACCCTTGCATTTCACTTCGTCTTCAATTGTCTTCAGCATAATCTAATTCACAGCGCTTATGCCTATACGGAGTTGTTTCAGATAATATATCCAACCGGTCTCCATGTATCGACAACGATGGTCAAAACACTTCAATAGTCGGTTATTTAATTATCGAAGTAAAATAAACATCCATTTAAATTTACATTAAGCATCAACCAAATCACTGGCCCTTTTATTTAACATCACTTTCCCAATTTTCCATATCTTCCCAGATATTTCCCAAAACCCGTTCAGCCCTTCACATTTCTTGGAAAATATTCCCAGTTATTATAGACTCTTATTCTCACATGTTCTAGAAAATATACGTTATTAACATTCGAAACATTTCCATTCTTTTCACATTCTTTATTTTATACACTTGGATAAAATACCCTATCTATATTGGATAAATATTTCCAATTTCATTTAAAACATTTTAATCTGCCAAACATTCACTTTTAAAACATTATTCACTTTAAATGTGAATATCATCCCTATTATAGAAATCTGAACCCCTTTATCAAATAACTCTTTATTCAAGTAATAAATACCCTTATCTTGTTTATCGAAAACTCTTTCATAATCTTATATTACCATTCCACTTTAAAAACTCTGTTTCTAAGTCGACTTCTTGCTAAATGAATATCAAGTTTATAACTAAATATTGATTACATATCCTTATTCTAATCTATTGGTTCAAAACTAAATATTAACTTATCCTATCAGATTATAATTCCTAAAAATAATTTACTTTAATACATTCGACATCGTCGAATTTTAGTTCCAATTTCTAATTGTGTTTATTTAGTTCTAATAACATTCCAAACATCGAAATGATGTTATCGTTTTCTGAAACGATTCTCCAATTTTTCTTTCTAAACTTATTCTTATATTCCTTTGGACAAACATCGTTACTTATTACTTTAGAAAAAGTTTATTTCAAATCAAACTGTTTTCATTTCCTAGGGAGTGCTGCTATATATAAAGATCACGCTTAAGCTTGGTCAACAATGCTAATTTATCGTTATAGTTCAAAAACTTGTCATATGCTGTAATATTCCCCTTTATAACTAATCTCGACATAATAGTCACGCTTAAGCCTAGTCAACAATGTTATTTTATCGTTAAAGTTCAAAAACTTATCATATGCTACTATATTCCACTTTATAACTAATCTCGATGTCACCTTCCGTTACAAACTAATACCATCCCTCGACAATAGTGAAGCCATTCAAGTTGGGGTATTTTAATTACCTCTCAGACCTTGATCAACAACATTCTTATTTTAGAATAGATATAAGCTCGTAACTCTAACCCCTTATACTTTATAATCCGTCCAATCATACTTATTGCTATATTTTAAGTATGGTTTTATGATGCCATATCCTTAATTTGGAAACTCAGTTGCTTACAACTATTTATTTATATTAACTCTTTGCTGCGTCTTTGTTATACCATTATATTTATAACTTCTTTTACCAAAATACATTTACGTTCTTTGTCTCTTGAAATTTTACTTCTATTTGAGCCATTTTACTTAATGCAAGTAACATGTCATCACTTATTCAATAACATCTTAAATGAGGTCCATTTAAGAAATAATTATTTAATTAAAAATAATTAAATAATATTTTACATCATCATTGCTGAAGTAAACCATTTACTTCATCATTAATCTAAAATAGATTGGTTGCTTACTGTATATAAACAATAACTATTATATTGGTTAAATAATTATTTAATACCTCATTAATTTAAAAAGGGTAATTAATAAGGAATCTTCTTTATTTTTGATCAGTTTACTGCTAAGTTATTTTTATTAGATTAATTGAATACCAATTAATCGAATAATCATTTTCCAAATAAACAGTTGATTTAATCAACTTCATTCCATCAGTAAATTTGTTAACTGATTTTAATTACTTCTTACCATTAGATAAATATAATTAATCTAATAATATTTCTTAACCGTTTGCCTTAAAATAATTATCCAAATTATTCACCTACAGGATAATTATATCTGAATAACTTATTTAAATGTCAAATAATCATTTATATTTACTTTATAAAATAAACTATAAAATACCAGTTTATAATAGAGCTTATATTATGATTTAAATTTCACTTAAATTATAAAAATGTAATTTTTATAATTATCTTCGTTGATTTGCCTGACGACCAATCAACTTCTTAACAAAAATGGGTTTATGGTCGATAATTGCTTCTTTCTCGATTGTTATCCTTTTTTTGATTAAATCAAAACAAATGTTGAATTTCTGTTCAACATCAATATTCACACGGGGCTTTGATGTCATTAGGGCTCAAACAGTGCATATATAAAACAACCAGTACATATAAATATTGAGGAATCCGGTTGGATTCCTCCAACCCGTTTCCTACATCCATAGATGTTAGTCAACACAATTAACACTAATTCCATACTTGGGAATATTATGATCGATATAATCAGTATCCAACCAATGATGTGTATATATGCAATGATATATATATTTCAACCAGTTTAATTGTAATCTACCTAAATGACCATTACACAACATTCAACCGATATTAAAATATAATTGTAATATTTTAAAATAGATCACAGTTAGTGAATTTACTCACCTTTGCGTGTTAACCGTTAAATAACGATTTGTGTCAGTCGATTATATCCGGCCCATTTCGTTGCAACATCAACCATTATGAACAGTGTCTTCTCCTTCACCCATTCGGTTTTTCATCAGCCCACATGTGCACCATCGCTATAGTGATCATCTCGACATCACCCTCATCCAACACCCGTCCTATTGTGTTGCGTCTTTTGAAATGAACATTACTTCCTTCCAAAATTCCGCACCACACTATACCGTCTCCGACCGGTACCAACTTCGCCACTTAGTTCATAACATCATTATGGTCACGTAGCATTGTCACGCCATCTATGCTAACACATGCTGTCTTAATCAAAGGACCATCCATTTTCACTAATAATCCATGCGTCAGTACACAGTGGGTGTACTGACATCAATCATTACATAATATTTTCGACATTCATCAACCTGGGCTCCTCTCGCCTTTCCTTTTTCCCTTTTTATTTATAAGATAAGATATGGGCTTCATATATACGAACTGGCTCATCAGCCCCCTTATCAAAAAAACGCTACAGCTTTTGAGCTCTCACCTTCTTCTGCTATACACACACTACAGGGACCGCAACATCCCTTCCCAAATACCACTTCTTAAACAAGAAAACCACCATGATCCTCACGTCTGCACCATGTTTTCATGCCATCCTTCGACCCATCCACAAACAGTACCCTTCCTTACCAACATACTCACGCATGTCATGCTGAACCCCGTTCCGACTTGTTTAAAACAGTTTCATCTCCCTCGTGTATTATTCTTGGAAACATCTACTTCCCATAAACCAAACCGGAAACTCCGGAAAAGTCCTTTACTATTGAAACTTATGCATCCATGAAATTTCCTTCTCCAAACCTTTTAAAAAGCCCCCCCTTCCTGCTAATTAACCAGCGGTTTTGGTATGCCATGCTCCACTTCTTCATTCACGCGTGACCTCATATTCTCTCCCACCTATATCATCCTTCTTTCGCACGGCGACATGTGCACATTCAAGGAACCCGAGAAAGCTTCTTCCTCTTCCATTAAAACTCTAGTTTATACCCCTCCCATTCATCATACAACACTTCCTTCTGCCATCTGTACCCCAGAAAAAGAACAACATCACACTGTCCAGGTGAAACCCGCGTCTCCTTCCGTATTTCACTACCATTTTCACGCATACAAAGGCCATCCGATTTCACGCTACTTTCCCTTTCACGTTTTCAGTAGTCACGATTTCCTTTAAACATTTGTTTCGGAGCTTTCGATCGGTTTGAAGCCATGTAAGTTTTGGCTATGGGTTTTCAGAGGGAAGTACAAAGAATTGACGTAGCGTGAGTGTATATATATATATATATATATATATATATATGTATATGTATATATATAGAAGAGGAGAAATCGAGATAAGGAGGATGTCTTGTTTTTAGTATTTTAGGGTAGGCTTTCACTTCCTTTACTACATGTTATACGTTCACATCGGTATATCTATAAGTAGGTCAATAGCATGTGGTTCTCCTCAGTTTTTAGGGTAGGCATTTTGATTTGAAAACACACTTGCACGATGAAGGTAAGTAACAATAGCTAGAAATCTAATAATCTAATTCCTTAGGCGTGTAGATATTATCTTTTCCTTGGACGTGAAGTATTAGGCCTACATTGTCTGCTTCCTAGGTCCGTGCTAGAACATGTGTGTCCTTCGTGAGGTATGGCCTCCATTCCATTTATTATTGAAGCTGGCATTAGTATGGAAGGAAAAGATGTGATAGGTAGTTTCTTATTTGTTTAGAAATAGGGACGGCAGCCTATATTTAGATGTATAGATTTTTACTGTATTGTATGTTGGATTTTCGAATTGCTTGTTTAGGTACTGGTTATTGTTGCTTTGTTTTGTCTTCTCTCTTTTGATGTTGCTTATTTAAATATATATATATATATATATTTATTTATATATATATATACATGCATATACTAGACTGTATAAAATATTAGCCGTGTCTTTTGAATATAGTGTAGACAAAATTTCAAACTAGACTGTAGTTGCCTAAATCTTTATTTATAAAGTTCATGTGGTACTGGTTGCATAGAATTTCTGTTTATTTACGACCGTTGCGGGCAGAAATAAAAGTACGGTCGTGTCGAGCGATATGTCACGATTCCAAAAATATAATAATATTGGTAGGTTAACTCATATTGTGAAACCCCAAAATATTGATATAGGGTGCAAAATACTCCCAATAAAAAGTTGCGTATTTAATTAATTAAAAATTACAGTAAAATTCTAAAAATTAAATTATCACTACATCTCAAAAGAATCTTGTCCAAATTCGAATTCAGTATGTAGTTATATCAAATAAACCGTTACGGTCGATGAACGATTCTATACCGACTAATTGAAAATTTGATTTGAATATAACTCGCAATCTATAACGCAAAATCTTGATTTTTCACTTCTGTTAGAAAGATATCGTTTAACGGATTCCAATGTTTCTTATTTCGAAGAAATCCGACTAATAACGGGTCCTGTACACTCAGTTGAAGTTCAGAACGTTAAATTACGAACTGTCGCGATATTACGGGCTTGATTATATTTAATATATATTTTAATACGTTCAACTCCGTTTTAATTAATATATAAATCCACTTATATTACGAATTCAATATTTAAACTGATATAAACCGATAAAAATACGGGACGTTACAGAATTGAAACCCTTTATCTGATTTGTGATCTGATTTATTGCTTACTACTCAGTGTAGTAATGCTCCGACTACAAATATATTCGACTGAAATATATAACAAACTTGCAAATGTATGATATTGCAGGAATGCCACTTTGTTTGCTGATTTACAAAGGATAACTGTTCAAGACCACGAGGCCCGCACTCGCAATAACAACAGGTCAGTAGAAAACAAATAAAGGGCCACGTCCAGAAGGCCGATGTTGATGCCTAATGATAAGCATCCTACGTAACTCGAGGCGGCGACCCAAAAGAGGCCTTGAGAGTTGATTATTCAATGACATGTCATGCGACTTAATACTCGTGGCTAGGAAGGACCCGGCGAAGCCTTGGGATTCTTGGATTTCTACCCGGCCTTAATACGATCTCGAGTGATCATCGATTTTATGGTCTTAATACAATCTGACACGGTCGTGGCATTCAGGATTTCTATGAATTGAAGATTTCCCTGACTATCCAGAATACGCCTCCCTTTGTCTAAATTTGAAAAGGACGTGATCTAACCACCACTTGTCTTATGCCATTACACCTGGACTGGAGGCATACCGCTGAAAATATTTACAAATGGCACTACTTACGTATCTGTGTTTAACTTACACCTCGATCATGACAGGCCGCTTGAGGACCACAGAATGGATGCAGAGTGAACGCCCATTTTCTAGTCTCGACCAATTTTTGATTGAAACACCCCGGATGAGGGGGCCCGCTATTACTTTGACTTCTAGTTTGTAAGGAAGCGAATTACCTGGTACTCCGACTCAAGGGATAAGAAGAAGGAAGATAGAAATTTCTTCCATGCTGAGGACGTTGGTGCAGAAGGCTCTAGGGATGAAGGAAGTCAGTAGATTTCTTCTTGCAATGATCCCTCATCATGTCAGACTAGATATGAAATGGATGGTGCCATTGCTGAATTGAGAGCCTAGATTCTCGGCAAGATGAACTTCTCCAGAAACGATGGAAAATGATGGATAACTTATTTACTTGGATAGACGGAAGGCCGAGAAACTACGATTTACTTGCAAGAGTGAGTACCATGGGAATTCAAGCGACAACGAACTTGGCTTGAACACTCCCTGCTCTGTAGTTCATATCGCATGAGACCTTACGACAAGTTGATAACGTCGTCTTGGATGAAACAAGGGGAAATCAACCTCCTCCTAGACATATGTAGCATGTAACACGTAACATTCTGGATGAAAACGATGGCAATGCAAGAGCTACTGGAAACTTAAACGGAGTTTGACCAACCTCTGCTCCAATTCAGATGAATGTTTCAAATCCAACCCAACTCAACCTCGACATGAAGCTCCCCATTCCTTAATGTAGGGGCAAGTTGAAGCTTTTGAGCCACCTATAAGTTAATCTTATCGCCACCCAACTCCGATCCTCAGAGCTTAGATGGGAGACCCAAGACTATCCCGCATATATCTGAGCCACGAATCACCATCCAGAATTACAGGACGAAAGCTTGGTTGACGACTATCACATATGCGGACCTTAGAAACCAGAGACCGACTTTCACCCACTTCAAGACTTCATGCTGGGGACACCAGCGCTAAATTGGACAATTGACAATGACTTCTCGAAAACAAAGACCAGATTGCTAATGTTAATTGAGGCTTCACCAGAGGCGACACACCTCAAAGGCGATGTAAGCAATGTCAGTCAAAACTTTTTCACTTGAGACATCAGGGATTTCAACAAATCCCTGCACTTCAAGCTACCATTTCTCGATCTTAGATCATATTGTTGTTATATAATTTTTGGTGGCATGCATCCGAATTGATCAACCACTGGAATGCGTTGGTCACACACTTCAATAAGATAAAGGTCCGGCGAGACCCTGCATTCGTTCCTCAAAAGATTCAACGCCGCAGCGGCACCAGTAGATCGACTGAACCATCTATGGTGTTGATAGCAGCAGTATCCGGTATTCTGGATAACTCAAACTTCAAAGTCTCTCTCCAACAAGACCATCAAAAGGCCTTGGCAAATTCACCTCTGGAACAAACCTTAATATCTTTATACCTTGAGATTCTCCTGCAAATGCTGGTGAATTCTATTCTAAGACAGACAGATTCCTACAGCAAAAAGATACTAATGTTGGGATGGAAGATCTCAATGTTTTCATGACAAAGAATGGAGCACCATATAGCTCTTAAAATGATAAAGACAAAAGAAAAGCCCCAGAAAAGACTGATTGGAATGCACAATTCCGAAAAGGACCAATTTCATTGATCGAACCAGTGATCTTGATTGTCAAGCTCAATGGAACCAACCATGAGAGATAGACTCAACAAGACTATGATTGCTATTTCGAATTATACCAAAGCATGAACGAAGAAGCTCAAATAACTCCCTAACAACGTTCGCTCACTTGGATGACTGACGAGCTTACTCAACTCCGTGGATGATGCAAGTAGAGTATCTAAGTTCACTATCACTCGATGAGGCAATTCCCATTTTCTGACTAAAGAGATGGAATGACACCGACATGAATGTTATTCGACTATTCACGTTTACAACTCTAACACTTGACGACTTAAGAAAGAAGTACGGAACGACATAGGTCGACCAAGATTATTGAACCGGCAGCTCTAACCCGATGTGAAGAAAGAAAGTTTAAGAGTTAGAGGACTGGATATCTGATTTACCTAGTCCAATCCCCAATAATGTCGGGGGTATAAGCACTGACTTCGTTCATCTTACACTGAGGTTGGGAGCATGATCTTCAATTGACAGACTAGCTTTGAACATGATCCTGATTTTTTGCATAATTTAGAACATATACATTATATCTTTGGAATATGACATGATTCATCTCGACCATCCAAGTGAGCCAACTAACGGATCAAACATGAATCCAAAGACTTAGCCCACAATTGCATAAAATGGAGAGTTTGATAAACTCCTTTATCGCCTTAGGATTTTAATGATCATACCATCCATTGGCTTGCATGTTTCCAACAACATCTCTACTGACTCGTATGTGATCATGGGACTATAAAACGATCCAGAGTGATAATGGCTTTCAGATACCTTATTTTTGCGACTCGAGGCAATCGTGGAGCCCTAGATTAATATCCTGATATTGAGATAGTCCAAATCCAAGCACAAGAGATAGATTCATATGCCAATTCTGATGCACTCTATCCCAATGGTCCAGATGCTAGCTCAAAGCCCGAAGATTCTGATACTACCCTATGACTTGGATGGCTATTTCATACATTGGCTTATACATAAAAGAAAGTTTGACTGTGAAATACACTTGACTTGCATAGGAAGAGGCGTCGTTTGACATTAACTTATGCATGTACGATCTCACACAGGAGCCAATGATCCTACATGACTTATGATGAAGGAATTAGACCTCTTGATTTGACGAGGTTTAAATAGTTACCGGATCATTTCGAGTACTCCTCCATAGAATTTGTACTCACTAGCATCCATGGAAGCAATGCAATAATTTGATAAAGCCTTCTCAAGGATGGATGACTTTCCAAAAATATTCAGCTTGGCACATTCAAAGCATGCCACTTCTTCGATAATACGTGCTTTGGAGGGCAAAATGTTAGCCTGTTTTGTGACCAGGCCACCCAAAACTCAAATGATCAGGGTTACATATGTTAGAGGTTAAAGCTCTCATACGTCCTAAAACCAGAGCTCGGATCAGATAGGAAAGCTCGAATCGGATAGGACAGCTCAGATCAGATGGGATAGCTTGGATCGGATTGGATGGGGACAATAGCACCGGTTCGAATCGGATTTAAGCCTCCTAACCGAACTGCCTGAAGCACACAGCTTCCCTTCACTGGAGACCTATTCTTGTGCCTATTTACCCGGACCGATTGACACTTGTAAGCTCACGAATGAAGCCACATTCCCCACCTTCTCCATCACTTTCGAAGTCCTCCCTGATGTTGCCACGTGGCCACACATCCCAACCGATTTTATACCTATAAATACAAAACAACGCATCATTTGAAGAGGTTCTGGCACTTCATTATCAATGGAAGCCATGGCTGAATTCCTCAATCAATAACCACCTTCTTCTCCAATGAAAATCAATGAATTCGAAAATAATTATTCATTGTATTTGAGTGATTGAGTGTCAATATTCATTGTAATTGTAATTCTGGAATGAAATGAGAAACTATGAAGTGGACGTAGGCTCATTAACACCGAACCACTATAAATCTCATGTGTTGATTGATTTTTCTTGGTTTTAGCACATGATTCCTCATTATTCTCTGCAAAATATGATCAATTGGTTGTTAGGACCATTTTTTGGTCTAACATAAACTATAGCCTTAGAGCTCGAGTGATTTATGCAAATGGAAACATCTTTATTTGATGTTCTTACTTACATGAGTAACTTTTATGTTGATTTAGTAAAACTATAACATATACTATATGAAAAACTGAGTCCATATTACTCCTTTCTAATGAAAGGAATTGTCCTTCATATGACATTATGTTTCACTTCTCATTCATTGACTATCTTTTAAGCTAGACTGACCTGCGTATTTTATATACTCGGGTCAGACTGAGTTGTTTCAGGTTAGTATATGTTGCAAAAATAAAACTTAGCATAGCCTACTTCCTCTTTTGTAACGACCCGGGAAATTCAATGCTCTAATTTCAACGCTAATACATTATCTGTATTCACTTGCCAAAAATCAAGTATCAAAAATCCAGATAGTTAAAAGAAAGAAGTTAAAGGGAGGGAAGAAGAAAGAAATGTTAGAACAGAAGAAGAACACCAATCACTGTAGAATCAACGCAGAATAGGATCTCACAGCTGAATGAATAATATATAATACATCAATACTTTTTACCTAAAGAGAAAACTGTATATATATATATAAGTACAAAATCAGAGTGCACAACTAGATCAGCCTATACTATATGTCTGTATAATGTTGATAAATTCAATACACATACAGTGGAAATAAATTACTATGGGAACAAGTCCCGATTCTGGCTCCTCTCTTGAAGCTCCAAGCAAAAATCCAATGCAACTTGGAAAATATACTCGGTCTGATTGAGCACATTTTGAGAAAAATAAAATCACCTTGATGATCAGTCTGGAGTACTTTCAGTAAGAAAACTCACATCACAAACAACTTGCTTAATTTTTAGAAATCCTTTAAAAGAGTGGAACTATCGTAAGACACAACCACACATAAACATGACACGCGTTTTTCTCTTTACAATTACCAAATCACTTTTAGTCTTCCAGTTGTTAGCAAGGGCACATATGCTTATTGTTGTAAATACTAGCAGGTGCATAATGGCAAGTTGCACAACATTTATGGCAAAATAACATACATGGCTTCCTGTACTATATAGTTGAGCAGCGTGCATCATACTGACTTCCACATTCTGCGTTCATGTATAAATACAACAATGTCCAATTTTTTAAACTGCTACAGTTAGACTTCAACCTGTCCTCAAAAAATATATTTTTGTAACTTCATATAGAGACTAAATATATAGACATACCTGAGAGTAAATCTATGGTTGGAAATCATTTAGTTGTTTTATTTTTTGAAGTTCATTTTGATTTAAAGTACTTATAAATAATTAGGCTGAGTATCTAGAGCTGTAAAGTACACTAGTTGGAAAGTTGATGCATGAGCATGCTTTACCTATAAAACACGATGTACGTACATGCTAATTAAATAAATTTCACTAACCACTATATACATAAAGCATAATGCTTTCAAAACCCATAATTTAAGAAAACAATGAACTGTATATTTTACTAGATACCGTAAAACAATTGATAAATAGTCTATTAATACTTGTAGTACACATTATAACAACTTTTAGGTGCTAAATATCGAAAAGGTTTTTTTTATATATAACCAATGTATGTAGCTAATGTACAGTCCATACGGGCATCAATTTAATAACTTGTTTAATATCATAAGATTGTTTCAGGCTCAAAATTGGTGTACAATAACTTGTTTTTCTGGACATATAAGACTGAAATTATTTGTAAAAGTAATAAGTTGGAAGATATATATATATATATATATATATATATATATATATGAGGAATGTTTCGCTACACCTCTTGTGCTGCACCTTTTGCTCCCCCTGATTTCTAACCACATATTTGGATTTAAATAATAATTAAACATTATATGGTAGTGGAAAGAGAGAGAAAGTAATATTTTTTAAACCAAAATGTGTGGCTGGAAATTAGGGGGAGCAAAAGGTGTAGCGCAAGAGGTGTAGCAGAACATTCCTCTATGTGTATGTATGTATATATTAGTAAATGATTCATGAAAATGTGATAGCATCTTTCCAAAAATAGCTGACACTTGGCCATCCTTTTTGATGTGCATAGATGAAGACCAACCTCTTATAACCCTTTAAGAATAGTTTTTTCTCCTTTGCCATGGCCTTTGATTGTATACATATGAAGTGTAAATAAAACATCAATCTATACAGAAACCTATTGCCTTTATAATGCAGAACATAGATTCAATCAACCCAAGGAATTCATGAAGCAAAGCTCTAATATTTACCTGGACATAAAAATGGATGCATTGGATAAGGAATTCTCAACTAATAGCCACCCATGTAATGAATTTTATTATGCAAATCAACTATTAGCTAGAAGATAGAAAATGTACACATCTGCAAATAGAACAGAACATATTTGCAATGAGAGTAGGCTTACAGTTTACTATCCATAATGTATATGCTTGTTATCTTGCACTATGTCTCTATAACTATTGCTCCCCCATAGACAAAACCAGTATCATCTTTGCCACAAAAGTTTGGCAATTGAAAAATTATCATTCAAATGCATCTGCTTGTCTTTTAGCCAGGCGTGCATACAAACCATACTTTTGCATAAGTTTGGCATGATTTCCCATTTACATTTATATAAAAAAAATAGACTTTTTTTAATTGCTGAGAAACGATATACCTTTTCACTATACTAAAATGAATTTCCACATATAAGCTATTTTTTATAATAGGAATTTAACATTTATAATATATTTTGCATAAATTTTTGTCTTAAATCCAAAAATGATAAATGCTCAGTAGAATCATTTAACACTTATTGCAACCAGGGATTTATGATGATTTACGATAACTAGGAATAATTTATTATTTATCAAGTTTCCTAATGCTTATTGTACTATAAAAAGAGTTGATAAGAATAATTATATTTTATTTAAAATAGAGAACCTTTGATTTTTTTCGCTCATATATAAAATGAGTCAACTAGTTCTTCCAACTAACCGGTAAACAATAAATAAAACAAATTCATCGAAAATTTAAAACCTAAATAGTACAAGTGCAAATCCATGCTACACACGCAGGGTTTTCATAATTTCTTAACTAAGCTTTTTTTGAATTATTTTGGTATAAATGTGTTAAAATTTTAAACTGTAATTTTTTGATTTGATATATTTTAAAATTATTTACAAATTTTAAATGTAGAATATTCGAAGATTGTTGCATCAAATTTTATATTTTATATTTTATCTTAAAAACCATTTACATATCTTATGCATGCAAATAATGGTTTGCATGGAAAAAATGCACATGAATTCTATTCTTTTGATCAAAGGTATCTTAGATACATAATTAATGGTTACTTTTGGAAGCGAAAAATAGTAGACAGTCGTTTTTTTGTTCTTTCTTAAGCAATCCCGAAATGCAAAGAACTGAAGCACAAATTAGCCATGATTATGAGCCTTATTTATTTAACTGTATATAGTGAAGTGATGATTATATTTCTTAACATCCATGCATGTGAGAGTAAATTTTATTCACAAATATCCAGCGCTAAGCATAAACTCGGGAACACACTCATTGCTTTCCATAAAAATTCAAAAAATAATAATGTAATATCATCTTTATAGCACCACATAAAACATAAACTTCATCCACTTATTTCATTTTTTCTGAATTAAAATTCATGTGTGCTCGATTAAATATTAAAGGTATATTCAAGATGAAAAAACAATAGATGCAACATGCAGATGCTAATAGTGCATTTGCAAATAGATATATTTATTTTAATAATCATGCACATATATAAATAGATATATTTACATAAATTAATTTCTTATCTAACTTAATTTACACGACACAAAAATGCATACAATATGCAGTAAGAAAGTGCTATTATTGATTTAATAATTTTCTAAGAGTCTCATATGTCAAGTCCAATGCAAGAAAATAAATCAAAATTGAAATAGAAAAGGAAGTTGGACATATTTTCATCCAGTAGAATGCCATGTGCAAGTAACATTCCATGGATTAACTTTTGCGATACGCCATTAGTGTGATGACCACATATATTTGAGCAATGAGCACGTCAAATATACAAAAGGAAAATGATAACTCAAAATCAACAAATAAATTATTATTATTAAAAGTATACCCTTTATGCTAGATTTTTCATTAGAACGGCTTACCAAGGTAACAATGTTATTATAAAATTATAAACAATGGAAGCGTCATACCTCTAAACCTAATATTCTTCTTACTATGAAATCTAAAACATTCAACATATTTATTCATCCTCACAAAACTAGAGCGCATATAGGGAGCTGAGCAGTTAAAGCGCTTAGCGACTCTATAGCGGTGGAGGTGCAAAAAGGTGTAGTGGGGATAAAACGGGGAAATAGCGGGGATATATCGGAGATACAAAAAGGTTCATAAGATGTGAAAAACAATATTTAAAATTAATTACATGTCATTCTTATATTTGTAGAAGAAACTAACATTAATTAATCTTATATAACAAAATTAAAGAATATCATGCTTACACATGCTAGATTTAATGATTACTACATATTCCTATAATACATTGAACACTTACGTCTTAAAATTATCTCTTTACATTAACTTTATTGAATTTTTTAAAAATAAAACTAGTCAAATCAAGCTCTATATACTAGTATTGCTAAAGCGGATGCCAAACAGCCTTGATTTAGCGGATGCAACGGGAAATAGCGGGGCTAGAAGCGGATTGATTATTCATCAACGCTAAATTGAAATTGTAGAGTGCTATGAGCTATAGCAGGGATTTTGCGGGGATTTAGCAGGGATTTAACTGCATAGATAGGGAGTGTCGGGGTCGGAGCCTGATAAAGACAAGGCCGTGAGAACTTTGATATCGAGTTCTTATTTCTATGGGGGATTAGAGGTAGGAGTTTATGGGAATGGGGGATATTCCATTAGTTTCAACATGTTCTCATGATAAAGATGAATTAGCAAACTCGGGGTATTTGTATCTTTGTAACATAAAACTATACCTTTTATTTTAATAAATAAGGAAAAACATTATTTCAAATAAGAAGACGTTATTTATACAAAACTCGGTGAAAAGTCAAAAGAATTAAATTATCTAACACATGATATCATTTTAAATTTTTGAAAAGAAAATAAAATAAAATAAAAGGTTTTAGAAACTTATAGTAAAGGAGACATCAAAACTATTCTAGCTCATTTAAGCTTCGAACGCGGGTGAGTATTGTTAATGGCGACAAGATATCTCAATTCTTTCTTCACACCCCTCATTTCCATAAATCTTTCCATCTTCACATCCGTCTCCTCAAATCATCTTTTCTAGATCTTGCTTTCTCCATCCGTGATACTCCACAACGTTCCCATATCGTCAATTTCTTATCTAAGCTTTGCCCTAGAATAGGTCTGAGCTTTTTTCTGTAACGACCCGGATTTTCGGCGACTTTGGTTATCGACATAAGCTCGATGTCGATCACCAAAACATCGAAAAATCCCGGTAATTAATGAAAGAAATTAGAGGGTGAGAATAGATAAGATAGAAACTTAGAATAGAAGAAGAAGAAGAACACAACATCGGAGTAACACGAACCTCACAGCGGAACGAATAACATATAATAGATAACATAACTTTGAAATATAACAGTTATGTATACAATAGCACTTATCGGAGTACAACACTTACAACACAGCGGAAATAAACTATAGCTATATGATCCAGAAACCTCCTGCTCCATCTCCCGACTACTTGACTGCCCGTACAAATTTAGGCACCCAAGAGTTTAGGGAAAACAACAAAGTAAACTCCGGGTCAGTCATGGGACTGGTATGAGTAAAACAGTTTAAACGGTTCTATGAACAAGTAAACGATATCTCATAAGACCACGCCGCAGAACGGAACGGGTTTTTCCCTTATGAGAATCCAACAACTTTGTAAACAATATCATTCTGATATTATAATAATGTCTAAATACAATTAGATAACAATCTAGCAGAAACGCTTTCATCTCACGTTCTACAAATATAGTATACAATCAAAACCGCAAGCACGTATTGGGTAATGGATTTCCAACTATGACAAGGTATGGAACCACCTTCCGATCAGTGTACTCTAGGAACGATACACTGGAGTTCAACAAGAACATCTTGCAACTCAGCCACACATGACCGACCACTCATTTCGCTTGAGTGTATCGAATGTACATCACCAACGGTTGGGATCAGCAACCGTTCCCGTATATATATGGGACAGCGTTGATAGATTTAAGAAACAAATGAATATTCTCTAGATAGGTGATTATACACCCTACTTCGGTGCGACCGACTTAGCCATGCTGCCTGCCCGATTTCTGTCATTTACCGGTTGATGAGGCTAGAAGCTACGCTTTATCATCACATCAGATTCACTTCGAATGCCACATTGTCAGATCCATAGAAAATCACTAATTGGCGTCTACAACAGTACGTTACGTGTTAGCTAAAGAAGTTTCCTTCTCCGCTTCCACTCTTGGTAAAGTTGAAGAAATCAATGTACGTGACCTTTCTGGAAATACTCTGTCAGACATTCATCAACACAAGTCATCCTCATTCACTTAGAATGTCACATCGCCATACCCGCCAAACCACAAATTGATTTATCCAAAAGTAACACGGGTATACAGCTTAGAGAAACGAATTCCTCTGCCACCAAACGTGAATACATTTGAACAGATCAACTTACGCGATCCATTGGATATACGCTGTCAGACCTTCGTCCATACAAGTTGTCCTGGGACTGGACAAACCGAAGGCACTATTCAGTATATCCATCTTAGTCCCTGTTATCTAAGACTTATACAACAACCCTTGCATTTTACTCCATCTTCAATTATCCTTGGCATATATAATTCGCGACGCTTATGCCAATACAGAGTGGTTCTTTGGATAATAATCCAACCGGTCTCTCCATATTAACAACGTTAAAATGGTCAAAAACTTCGATAGTCTGTGAGTTAACTATCGAAGAAAAACAAGTGTGCAAACAACGATATTATTTCCAGATGGAGATTATATCGAACAAACATCATTTAACATAAATCTCTTCAGTTCATTTATTTACTTATCTCCTGTTTCCCTATATTCAAAATTCTTATTTTCTTTTATCAGAAAACATTTCTGATTCTCGTTTGGAAAACATTTCCAAAACTCCTTTACGATCAAACCTTACCATTTCTTAGTCAAGAAGGAAGTCACTCAAGTTGGGGTATAATTACCTCTCAGACCTTAACTGAACAACGTTATAACTTTGAAATGGTCAAAGTTTATCTTTTAATCTTTAACAACTTCTTTACGCCTTTCTCGGATTCAATTTTACTAATCCACTTCTATATTTAAAACATTGGTTTTAACGATAACGTTATAATCCTTACTTTCGCAATACCTAACTTCAATTATAACTTTTATTCTTTAATGTGAATAATTAACCTACTCCAATTTATTTATAAATAAATAACTCTTGATTTAAACACCGGAAAGTAAATAATACTTTCCCGAATTCAATATAATTGAATTCGACGTATAACTCCCTTTCGAGCAATCTCTATTTGATTAGCTCTTCTTCGAATAACCTATATTCGATTATCTCTCTTCGAATAACTTATATTCGATAATCTCTCTCTTTCGAATAAACTATATTCGATATCTTTCTTTCGAATACGCTATATTCGAAAATCTCCTTTCGATTAAACAAATCGATAACTCCTTTCGATTAAACTATAATCGATAATTCCTTTCCTTTAACTCTATTCGAATAAACTATATTCGATAATCTCTGTTAACTCTATTCGAATAACTAACATTCGACTAACTCCTTTGACTCTATTCGAATAACTAATATTCGACTAACTCCTTTTACTCTATTCGAATAACTAATATTTGACTAACTCCTTTAACTCTATTCGAATAACTAATATTTGACTAACTCCTTTAACTCTATTCGAATAACTATGTATGTTTCAACTTTATTTCGAATAGCTAATATCCGATTTAACTCCATTCGCTTGACTCTAGATCGCAGCTATCACAATGGTTACGCCTGATTCCCTCAGGAAACATCCGACCGCCGTAGGCTATTTACAGCCCTGCGAATTATGCTAGCAGTCGTGCTAAATGGCATCTCATTTGGATTAACTCCAATTGATTAACTCTAACTGATTAACTCTAACCGATTAACTCTAACTGTTTAACTCTAACTGGTTAACTCTAACTGTTTAACTCTAACTGTTTAACCCTAACTGGTTAACTCTAACTGTTTAACTCTAACTGGTTAACTCTAACTGGTTAACTCTAACTGTTTAACTCTAACTGGTTAACTCTAACTGGTTAACTCTAACTGGTTAACTCTAACTGATTTACTCTAACTGGTTAACTCTAACTGGTTAACTCTAACTGGTTAACTCTAATCGATTAACTCTATTTGACTAACTCGACTCGACTAACCCCTTTCGAATAACATATTCGATTAACTAACTTTCGAATACCAGATTCGATTAACTAACTTTCGAATACCATATTCGATTAACTAACTTTCGAATACCGTATTCGATTAACTAACTTTCGAATACCGTATTCGATTAACTCCTTTCTAATTACGTTTATCCATTTAAAAGGATTTCCTTTTTAACAACGTTTGTTCATTTATAAAGATTTACTTTTAGTAACGGTTCTTCACTTTACAAATGATTTCCTTTTTATAACGTTTCCTTTTTTTATAACCTCTTATCCTGTTATAAAAATCTCCTTTTTATAACTCTATTCATTTTCTAAATATTTCCTTTTCAATTCTATTTGTAAATGGTTTTACAAATATTCCTCTTTCTATTCTATTTGTAAATGTTTTACAAATATTCCCCTTTTCTAATTCATTCTTAAAAATATTCTATCTCCTTAAATTCCCGGAAAAATTCGCCATAACCTCCTTTGTATCGGGAGCATCGGGAAAATCCCCAAACCGCTACACAAGCCTTTCCATTCAAAAAGAAAATGATTTGCAGTTATTTCCTTTTTGAATATCTCCTATTTATTTCTAAGTAATAATCCCTATTTAATATTTTATTTATTTAACAAATAAATAATCCATGTTATAGCATCTTATCTATTTATTCTAAATAAATAATTCACTTTATAAATATTCCATTAATAAAGGTTTCCCTTCATTTATAATTCCACTTAAACGTATTTTCTATTTATAAATATTCCATTTATAAATATTTCTATTTATAAATATTCTATTTATAAATATTCTCTTTTATAAAACCCTCTTGATTTTATAAATATTCTCTTTTCAATATTCCGGTATGTCACGGCGTTCAACATGTCAAGTTATGATGTCCAATATCGTCCATACACACACAATCAACAACATGTTATAAATCACATCATAAATCACA
Organism: Allium sativum; assembly: GCA_030737875.1. Lineage (NCBI taxonomy): Eukaryota > Viridiplantae > Streptophyta > Magnoliopsida > Asparagales > Amaryllidaceae > Allium > Allium sativum. The sequence goes on along the minus strand of CM060916.1, from coordinate 603,367,956 downwards.
ATATATGAAAAACAATAAAATAACTGTTGAGGAATCCAGTCGGATTCCTCCAACCTGTTTCCTTGCATCCACAGATGTTACACAATAAAATCAACATCACTTTCAGTTCAGTACTGATTATTCTGATAACAGCATCAATGTATAAATATTTAAAAGGTTTATATATATATATATATAATTTCCACTAACTGACTAGCAGTTCGATCAATCAACCAACACACAGCAATCAACAGATGATTAACAGTTCTAAGAATACATTATGAAAATATAACTGTTCAGAGTTGGTGAGTTTTACTCACATTTGCGCGTTAACCGTTAAATAACAGTTTGCGTTATTTGATTTGAATCAAACAGTTTATTTCGCCATAAATTCATATGATCCCCAAATCCACTTTTAGTCAGCTCCATTGTGAAGCTCTCGTCCATACGATCCCAACGCAACTTACGGTTCGTCAATTAGACCTCGTACGAAATAGTTACGATAGTTCGAAGTTAGCACACAATTATATATTAATTAAAGACTTAGAATTCCTATTTTATATTGGGCCTCACCCCACATTAGCAAAACCGGCCCATGAACACATCCCTCAAGCCCAACCCGTACCCGCTGTAATCATTTTCCCCAAAACCTGCTACCTATCGCTCCTCCTTCAAAATGTCATAGCCGATCCTCCTTCATCAACTCCTCCTCCTTCTTCTATTCTTAAATCGAACTAAAATCACAAAATAACTCCTCTTCCAAAATGCAACAACCCCGTGCCCTCCTCCTGGTACTCGACGTCAGCTCCACCCCTCCGTTCTCGGTCAACCCCGTGAGCTACAGTGAACCACGCCTCCCAATTCACTACCGCATCCCACCAAAAACTACCAACATCCTCCATTCGATCCCACAAACAACATACATCCTTCGATTCACCACTCGATAACGAAATTCACCCAAAAATCCAAACCCTAACCTTCGCTATACAAACCGCAGGGAACCAAAAACCTGATCGAACAGCCTGAAACCTAGATGGGAGGGAAGAGCATCCTCCTGTGATCTCATATATCTGTATCATATGATTATTAGATTTTTATTTTGATTTCTATTAATTATATGAAGATCGAATTTCATGTTTGAGAAAGAAGAACTTACGGCGGATTTTTTTGACTGAGGAAATGGTTTGACTTAGGTTAGAGGAGTTAAGGATATTTTATAGGTAGATTTTAATATTTTTTTTATTTAATATTTTATTTTATTTTTAAGCATACGCTGTTTACATATGTCCTCTAAAATTCCTATAACCACACGTGATACCCAAAAATCACAAAACTGGACATGCAGCTGCAGCTCGACATTACGGTCCCAACAAAACTGGTTTCGTCGAACTCCGATTTCCTATGCTCACACAGTGTATTTTTAACTGTCGAAATACTGACTATTTCTCACTCTAAAAATCGATACGGCTACATACTGACTTCAAAAACCACGAATATTGGAATCTAGCAATAATTTGATATTGCGGATCCAACAAAACTAGTTTCGTCGAATTCTGAGGTCGTTTGCAAAACTGGCTATTTTTAAAGCCCTAAATAGACCATTTAAATATATAAATATATTTAAATATAAATAAATTAAATATAAATAAATTTATATTATCGTATATCTCCACATACGATGTCGTACGGCTCCAGAATATCCTATCAGAATTTACAGCTTGATATTTCAGATTCCAGATTATCTCGATATTCAATTTATATCGAAAATCCTTTTATAACGTAAATAAAGCGTTGCAAAATATAAAGGAAATCCACAGCGAGTTTTCTGAAATTTGATTTGGACGTATCTCAAAATCTACACGACGAAATCCCACTTTTTCTCTTCCGCTAGAAAGATATACTCCACCAGCTCCACATGTTTCTTGTTTCACAGAAATCCGGCTTAAAATGAATCCTGTACATTCATTTGAAGTTCGAATCGCCAAATCGCAAACTGCCGCACCATTTCGAGCTCTATTTTAGTTATATTATAATTCTACGTTCAAACTGATGTCGATTGAATATATTCGTCAATATAATTCAACTCTAAGCTGAATTAAATCTTGGGGATGACCCAGTTCACAGAATATTGTGATTTCCAATATTTTTGATTATTTCTGAATTAAATATATTATTAAATTATTTAATTTAGTTAAATATTCCATATTATTTAATTCCACGACCACTAAGTCCTTTAATTCACCATTTATATAATTAAATAAATTAACTATAATACCTCTGCCAATGCGGGTCATTACATTTTCCCCTAATTACTTCGCCTTATCTCTTCGAACTTGACTTCCTAAAACCGCATCTGTTTTCGCTCCCTTCCTCGGTGCAGTGGCTACTGCAGGCAACTACTTGCCTTCTACATGTTATTCAACTGGTGGTCGTGACTTAGGTCGGGAGATGGCACTAACATGGAGATAACTAGGCGAGCAACAACTCTCAATTTAGTTGTTGTGTTTTCGAGTTTCAACAACAGTCTATAATGGTACACTTTGCTTTTTTGGGTCTATAATGTTTACCTATTTTACGTCTTGTTGGTAGTTCAGGGATTGCATGCTTCTGTTTTTTGTTGTTGTTTGCTTTGTCGAGGTGTTTGGTTATTCTCTGGTTATGGGGCTTAGATCTGTTTCTAGTTAATCGACAGTATGCTAGACGCGGTTTGGTTTTTGCTTAGGTTTCATCTCTGAAGTTTGGGGACATACACGAGATTTTTTGCATTGATCATAGTCGTAATTTTTTGGGTGGGGCACATCTGAGTAATTCCAATTATTTCTAGTTTCCTTCTTTGGTTATGTCATCTTCATATGTCCACTATTTTGGACATGGTATGTTAATTTTGGTGATATCTAGGTTCATTATGTGGTTGGACGTTTTGGTCCACTGCTAGTTCTCCTAATGTCAATGATATTGCTGTAGTTTTCTAATAGCTTTGCTGGTTTTCGGTGAACTTCTTTTCCTTCCACACCCATGTCCCGAGCCCATGTCATTATGTCATTGCATCAAAAGTTGTGCATCATTATGCATCTTCTCTCGGTGTGGAGCTCAAGAAACTTTGACAGCTGCAGTTAGATCCTTTTGGTAAAGCTCCTTACTGTTATGTACCTTCTGTGGTCAAGTTATGAAACTATTTGAGTACCTTTGGTTATCATTGTACAGTCTTGTGTTGTTTGTATATTGTATTCAAAATGTAAACTCTTCTATTTGAAGGATGTAATTCATACTCTCCCTGCGTGGAGAGTTAGGTCAAAAAGGGATGTAATTTTAGTTGTATAGTCCGTAAGCTAGCTCATGTTCTTTAATCTTCAATAAATACTATGGATGACCCACAATAAATGCCGTAAACGGTGGACAGTCCACCTTAAAAACTAAATTGTAGTAGATTGGCAACCACCAACCTCCTGTTTTACTTGTATTTATTATTGGTAATAATAAAAGTGTTTGCAGACACTTTAAAAATCGGTCGGCTATACCAAAAAAAAACTCTTTTAGTTGTAGATAAGTGGCTTTATAGCAAGTGTTCAATTTTTTACAAAAAAGAAAATGGAAAGGCACACCAAGTTGAGCTTGATTTTCATAAATATAATATAATATAGTGGATACTATATAGATTAACTTTAGCCTATGGTTGATACATTGTTAATGATAAATTAAAAAATGTTAATAGGGACGTTTAAAAGGTAAATCATGTTAGTAATGAAACAAAACAAAAAGAAGAAAATGAGAAAGCCGATCATTGATTTTTTAGAAAATTTGGCATAGATTAGAGATCATAAAGCATTAGGTAAGTAGAATAGGTAAAACTTATAGGAAGTTGACAAAGATATGATTTGATGAGACTGACGTTTGCATGTAACCATCGGGAATACCGTTGAAAATTAGGTTAATAAGCAAAAATAAAATGATGCTTTTTGAAACTAGTGGATACTTTTCTATCTTGTAATTGAAAGCGAATGAGAAGAATAGAAATGAAATCATATGCATAAGAAAATAAATAAAGCCATGGAATCAGAAGTGGAATGAACAATGTCAAAACTTAAAAATTAATTAACATAAACTAGAGGGGGTAAGTGAAAATAAATTCAAAATTAATAAGAGATTAGTATACGATATGAGACTGAATGATAGGATAAAATTCAAATGAACATTTATTGAGCTTTATATATATATAAATATATATATATATATAATATATATAATAGATTAATATATAAAATGGATTTTAAAGGAGATGAGCATGCTTAAAACAATAAATGATAGTTATACTAAACGAGCGTAACGACACGCACTTTACGCATGATCATGGCATGCGCTTCGCACGTGATTGTTTCTTTTGAAATATTGTGATTTTTCATTTGTTTGCATGCGAATTGTATAGATGTTGCATTATTTATAAACTATCATTCAAGAAAAAAATAGAAATATTAAATAGTATAAAAAAATCAAAAGTTGAAGTTTGAATAAATAGGTGGTGCGAATATAGTGCGATAAAGTTTGAATCTCTGGACAATTACGTGTTTTTTAATTGATGGTTTATTAAAAAAAATGTTGAATATGTCAAACAATTATGTTTTCACGACTACATTTATGGTTGAAAAGATCAAACGAACAACTTTTTAGGATTTTAATTTTTTAAAAGTCGATGGTTTGCTTAAAATACCCATTAAATAAATCAAATAGTTATGTTTTGCGACTGTAATTTATGGTTGAAATGATCAAAAGAACAAATTTCTTAAAATTTAATTTTTGTAAATATTCTATCTATGGGCATTTTTGGTACTTCACGGCCGGACCAAAAGTTTGCACTTTCAAGACAATTAATAATTAAGATTTGGGGAAAACAAAAAGAATATGTTTGAAATCAGCATTAACTGGAATTTATTATTTTAGGGTTGGAGGAACAGGTAATTTTTTTCCACTGGTTGGATTGTAAAATGTCCTTCAAAAAGTTAAAGCGAATGATTTGAGCCGAGGATTACAAAAGTGAAAATTTCTTGGATGGTTAGGCTCAAATGATCGAAAACAAAGAATTAGAGACGAAAATGAATATGATAAAAGAAAAAGGTTGACATCATACCGATTTTTATTCATAATATAATGGGTATTCACCTATAGTAAAATCATTTTCATGAAGAGGATGTGGCTAGGAATGCATAAAAGGAGGATATTGATGCAATACAGTGTGAATACTAAAATGAAAAAACGTGACACTGTTTCAATACATGTAATACAATGAATAAGAGGATGATATTTGAGTTGAGATTAAATGAAAGAAAATAAAATAATTGTAATAGATAGATATGATAAACAAATAAGAGAAATGCTAAGCTCATTCTCCCTTAGGGAGAGTGAGCTTGTACTTGCCACCTGATTGGTGGAAATGAGTTGGCATCAATCATTAGCTATGTATGATATAATAAATGCAAACTTATTTCCACCAATTAGGTGGCAAGTACAAGCTCACTCTCCCTAAGGGAGAGTGTGCTTAGCCTCAACAAATAAAATAGATTTAAGAGGGGAAGAACATGTTTGAAATAATGAAGAAAAATTGCACTAAATTTTGTAAAAGGAAAAACACGGGCTTAAATGTGACACTAGTTGCAATTTATTATATGGATGTAACGATTTCATTTAATAAATTTGTTAGTGTATCACTAGATTTACTTTTTTTATCACCGCAAGTGAATGCAAAATGTTTAGTACATTTGCCAACCAAAAAAGATTCATGGACGTAATGTTTTCATTAAATAGCATTTATTATTGTAATATTAAGTCTGTAGTTTTATTTCCATGGATGATTTAAATGCATAATATTTAATGATCATGAAGGAAAAAAGATCAAAAATGTCAATTAATAATAAAATAGAGAAATTATAGCCTTAGATTCTCTTTTACATAGAATATAATAGATTGATAGTTAAAACATATTTTAGAGGAGATGAACATGCTTAAAATAATGAAGAATAATTATCCAAAATTTGGAAAAATCGAAAAGGATGTGTTTGAAAGCGACGGTAATTGCAGTTTTTTATTTCAGAGTTGGAACAAGTAATTTTTTGGCAATGGGCGGATGTAAATTGTCTTTTAAAAATCTGAGAGTGAAGGATTTGAGATGAGGACAAATATAGTATAAGGAAAAAGTCAACACCATATAGAGTTTCTTATATAATAGAGTAGAAGAATTGAGAGGAGATGAACTTGAATCAACGAAGGACAATTGTACTAGATTTGAGAAACTACAAAGCATGGGTTTGAAAGCGGAGTTAATTATGATCTTTTATATGTATATAACGTTTTCATTTAATTTATTAGTGTAACACTAAAATTGTAGTTTTATTTCTAGGGATGACCCTAGTGCCAAATGTTTAATAGTTTTGCTGAGAAAAAAAGATTTATGGATGTAAAGTTTTCATTAAATAACATTTATAATTCTAATGTTTAATTAATAGATTTATATTCAAGGATGATTTAAATGCAAAATGTTTAGTAAATCAATAAGAAAAAAGGATTAGAGATTGTTAGAACTTTTGCAAATACACAATTATATTACAAACAGACAACAACAACAATCAGTATTATTCAATTATGCCACAATTGTCGTGTCAAACCGTGTTTACAATAATCATAGAAAGCGCAACCGTTTGTGCAAAAGAATAAAGATATACAGAAAGTATTCTTTTTCAGTAATGTCCATGTCCAGAAATATTCTGTTTCCTTGAAACAATGTTGCAATTTATTATATTGACGTAGTTGCAATTTGTTTCCTAGGATAAAATGGAACAACTCCGCAGCGTAGTACTAGCAAACGAAGTTCTGGCGAACTGAAGTAGATTAGAAACTAGATCAGTGGATTACTTTAAAGAAGAAGAAGTAATGCGAGCAGCAAAGTTCATTCTGTCTTGTTTTGGGCAGTGTATTTATAGGCAAGGAGGAGTGCCTGTTCGCATGCATTAGTAACCGTCAGAATAGGAAAGGTTGCGACCCTTTAACCACCCGATTATTAATATACGTATGTTGAGAATTCAAATGGTTGTACTCATTCAGCTAACATACATTCCTTTTGAATTTTGGACTGAACGGACACACCTTTAAAATTTTGAGAAAAAATATTCTCGTGTCAGTGCACTAGCTCAATCAGCAACCGTCAGCCATATTCAATCAAGAGACCACAAGAGTCCCAAGGCCCTTATCTTCGACATTTTAATGTATTATTATGTCATGGCCAAGCCCACATCCTCATATCATCCTTCTCCTTTCTATTTTACATAAGATTATTTAGCTTCTAATATATTAGGAGAGATTGTGTTAATGTTTCCATGACGTGAGACTTTAAATGTTGCTGTCTCTTCTTCTTCCCAATTTCCTCTTTCTTTGCTCATTCATTTCCAACAGTCCCCCGCATGGATGGGCATTCGATCTTAGTTTCACGAACCATTTATCGCATCGGTTAAAGTAGCACATGGGCCTTGAACTTTCGTAGTGATTACCTATTTGAATCATAGGCGAATCAGTAGACATAGAATGTCCTTGAACTGTAAGACTTTTGTGTAATTCCAAAGTAGATAACACATGATAAATGTTTCTAATAACCCTTCATTCTATTTATGTGTTCGTTTTTGTCTTGAACACTTACCTGGTCTCATAAGTGCTTAGAGAATTTGGCCTCATAATTCTCTTTGAAGCGGCGCCTTCGCACTTAAATAGGTGACTCTGTAAAGGGTATTCTCTAAGTCCTCAAATACAAACATCATTAAAAGTACTAATACTTATCCTTATTCAACATTTAATGCACGGACTTATTATAGGATTGGTTTGTGTATAACAGTGCCATCAGGTTTCTCTTAGACTTTGTTCTCCCTTTGAACCTAGATCTTGGGATCTCCATTCAACTAGGTGGGGTTTCCATTTTAGAAAAACCTTTAGTCTATAGGCCTTAGCCCATTCCCTTCTATATGGTTTGAACTTTCTCTCTTTCCATGCCTTTTGTAAGTAGATCCATTAAGTTATCTTTAGATCAAATGTAATCTATTGTGATGACCCCATTAGAGAGAAGTTGTTTTATCGTTTTATGTCTATGACGAATATGCCTAGATTTACCATTGTATAGTGTACTATTTGCTCTTCCAATAGCTGATTGACTATCACAATGTATACATATTGGAGGCATAGGGTTGCTCCAATTAGGAATGTCTTCCAAGAAGCTTCAAATCCATTCTGCTTCTTCTGTAGTCTTATCTAATGCAATAAACTCTGATTCCATCGTAGATCTAGTGAAACAAGTCTGTTTGGATGATTTCCATGAAATTGCTCCATTTCCTAATGTGAAAACGTATCCACTTGTAGACTTTGTATCATTTGATCCTGTGATCCAATTTGCATCACTGTATCCTTCCACTATCGAAGGATAGTTTGTATAGTATAGACCATAACTCTGTGTATACTTTAGATATCCTAGAACTCTGATTATCACTTTCCAATGATGCTTACCAGGATTGCTGGTAAATCTACTTAGTTTGCTTACAACGTATGTGATATCAAGCCTAATGCAGTTCATAACATACATGATATTTCCTAGTATACGAGAGTATTCCAATTGGTAAATACCCTCACCGGTGTTCTTTACCTAATTTTGGTTCATATCTACTGGTGATTTTGTAATAGGTACATTATATTGCTTGAATTTCTCAAGTATTTTGGTGATGTAATGCGATTGGGATAATGCATATCCCTATGGTGTTCTCAAATTTTTTACACCTAATATCACATCAGCCGGTCCTAGATCTTTCATATCAAATCTAGAGGATAACATATCCTTTGTAGATGTTATTATGGCCTTGTTATTGCCTAGGATCAATAGGCCATCAACATAAAGACAAACAACGACATATCCAATATGTGTATGTTTTATGTACACACATTTATCTGATTCATTTATCGTGAATCCATTGGATAACATCGAATTATCAAACTTCTCATGCCACTGTTTTGGAGCTTTCTTAAGGCCATAAAGTGATTTTACCAGTTTGCAAACTTTATTCTCATTTTCTGAGCTTAGAAATGCTTCAGGTTGTTTCATATAGATTTCCTCCTCTAGTTCACCATTCAAGAACGCAGTTTTAACATCCATTTGATGTATTTCCAAGTCATGTATGATGCAATTGCAATGAGCATTCTAATTGACGTTATCCTTGTTACAGGTGAATATGTATCGAAATAGTCCAGGTCTTCCTTTTATCTAAATCCTTAGACTACCAGACGAGCTTTATACTTGTCTATTAAACCATCAGGTTTCAATTTCTTTTTAAATATCCATTTATTACCTAAGGCCTTACATCCTTGAGGTAAATCAACCAAATTCCATGTATGATTAGACATAACGGATTCAATCTCATTGTTATTTGCCTCCTTCTAATAAGGGGCATCGCTGGAAGACATAGCTTGTTTGTATGTCAATGGATCATCTTCTAACATAAATGTATAGAAGTCCGGTCCAAAGGTTTTTAAAGTCCTTGACCTTTTACTTTTTCTTGTCTTGCTGCTCAACACCACTTTTCTGAGTGCTATTTTGTTCAACATCCTCAATAGAGTAAGGAATTTCATCTTCCCTTGGTCTCTTAGTGGCATGATTTTCAATATCATGTTTCAAGGGAAATACATGTTCAAAAAATCTAGCATTTCTCGACTCAATGATGGTATTTTCATGAATATCATCAATTTTAGATTTATTTATCAAAAATCGATATGCGACACTGTTTTGTGCATATCCAATGGATACACAATCAATTGTTTTTGGTCCAATTTGACCTTCTTTGGTTTTGGTACCTCTATTTTGGCAAGACATCCCCACACTTTTAGGTATTTGTAGGATGGTGGTATGTTTTCCCAAAGTTCATGAGGAGATATAGATGTTTTCTTTCGGGATATTTAATTTAAAATATGATTTGCCGAAAGAATAGCTTCTCCCCAAAAGTTATCTGGCAAGCCAGAGCTAATTAGTAAGGCGTTCATCATTTCTTTAAGAGTTCTATTTTTCCGTTCGGCTATACCATTGGATTGAGGTGAATACGGGGCTGTAGTTTGATGTATAATTCCATGCTCAACACAGAATTCCTCAAATGGAGACTCGTATTCTCCTCCTCTATCACTTCTTAAAGATTTCATTTTCTTGTCGAGTTGATTCTCAACTTCTGCCTTATAATGTTTAAACATTTCGAATGCTTCGTCCCTAATTCTAAGGAGATATACGTGACGGTATCTGGTACAATCATCAACGAATGTAATAAAGTACCTTTTTCCACCTCTAGTTTGACACATTTTAAAATCGCATACATCAGTATGTATTATGTCTAGAGGTTCTATCTCTCATTCAACATGATGAAACGAGGTTCTTGTCAATTTTGCTTCTGCACAAACTTGACATTTATAGTTGGAACCTATATTGCATTTTGGTATAAATTCTAGATTAATTAATTTTCACAACGTATCAAAGTTTACATGCCCTAATCTAGAATGCCATATGTCAGAAGATTCAACAATGTAAGTAGAAGATTCACTTTTATTCATATCAGTGCGTGGTACAATAGTGGTTACATTTGCTTTAAATAAACCGTCACACACATATCCTCTTCCAACATACACTCCATTCTTGGAAAGAACAAATTTATCAGCTTTAAAGATCAATTTGAAGCCATGCTTGCTCAGCAACGATCCTGAAATCAGGTTCTTGCGAATTTATGGAACATGGAGAACATCATTTAAAGTCGGTTCCTTTCCAGAAGTCAGTTTCAACACAACTTTTCCTTTGCCTTCGAACTTTGAAGTGGAAGAATTGCCCAAAAAAATTTGTTCAGCATCAGTTGCAGTTTTATAGGTTGTAAACATCCACTTGTTAGCACATATGTGTCGAGTGGCTCCACTGTCTAAAACCATTCCTTTGAGTTACCAACAAGGCTGCATTCTGATATTACTGCACATAAATCAAGATCAGAAATGCCTTTCGAAACATCAGCCGTATTTGCTTCTAACTTCTTCTTTTTAGATGCACGACATTCAGTTACTTTATGCCCTTTCTTTCCACAGTTGTGACAAGAACCTAGAAATTTCTTGGACTTCTTAGGAGCATTCTCCTGTTTTCTTTTGTTAGTCTTATCTGACTCAACAACACTTGCTTTGGCAGCAATATTCTGATAAATCATTTTCTCAGAATTTCTGTTATCTTCCTCATTGCGTAGCCAAACTATGAGATCTTCCATTGTCATTTCCTTACGCTTTTGCTTAAGGTAATTTTTGAAGTCCTTTCAAGAAGGAGGCAATTTCTCAATAGTTGCAGCAACTTGAAAAGTCTCGCTTAGAGTCATCTTTTCATCTTCTAGTTGATGGATGATAAGTTGCAGTTCTTGAGCTTGACTTATTACCGTCTTTGAGTTAACCATTTTAAAATCAAAGAAATTTTCTAGCAATGAATTTCTTCATGCCTGCGTGTTCAGTTTTGTACTTCTTTTCCAGAGCCAACCAGAGTTGTTTGGACGTTGCAAAAGTACAATAGACATTGTAGAGGCTGTCATCCAGACCATTCAGAACATAGTTTTTACATATGAAATCTGAGTTTGTCCAGATATTAAGAGCCTCTACTTTAGTAACGTCAGGTTCGAGTTCGGCTAACAGGAGCATCTTCAGTCAGAAACTTGGCGATGCTCAATGTTATTAAATAAAACAACATTTTCTGTTGTCAGCGCTTGAAATTGATTCCATTGAACTTCTCTGGCCTTTCGCCATGAGACATAGCCATTGTTGGAAGCACAGGCGCTGGCTGAGCAGTTGTCACCATCTGAATCAGTGCTGCTGTTTTTCGTCATCTGCAACAAATATTGTTTCAAGTTTGTTAGAACTTTTGTAAATACACAATTGTATTACAAACAGACAACAGCAACAATCAGTATTATTCAATTATGCCACAATTGTCGCGTCAAGCTGTGTTTACAATAATCACAGAAAGAGCAACCATTTGTGCAACAAATTAAAGATATACAAAAAATATTCTTTTTCAGTATTGTCCAAGTCCAGAAATATTTTGTTTCCTTGAAATAATATTGTTGTTGTATGCACTAATTGACGTAGTTGCAATTTGTTTCCCAAGATAAAATGGACCAACTCCACAGCGTAGTGCCAACAAACAAAGTTCTGACGAACTGAAGTAGATTACAGAAACTAGATCAGAGGATTACTTTGAAGAAGAAGAAGAAGAAGTAATGCAAGCAAAAAAGTCCATTCTGTCTTTTTTCGGCAGTATTTATAGGCAAGGCGGACTGCCTGTTCGCATGCATTAGTAACCGTCAGAATAGGAAAGGTTGCGACCCTTTAACCACCCAGTTATGAATATGCGTACATTAAGAATTCAAACGGTTGTACTCATTCAGCTAACAGACATTCCTTTCGGATTATGGACTGAACGGACACACCTATAAAATTCTGAGAAAAAATATTCTCATGTCAGTGCACTAGCCCAATCAGCAACCGTCAGCTATATTCAATCAAGAGACCTCAAGATCCTCAAGGCCCAAGGCCCTTATCTTTGACATTTTAATGTATTATTACGTCATAGCCAAGCCCACATCCTTATATCATCCCTCTGCTTTCTATTTTACGTAAGCCTATTTGGTTTGTAATATATTAGGAGAGATTGTGCTAATATTTCCATGATGTGGGACTTTAAATGTTGCTATCTTTTCTTCTTCCCAATTTCCTTTTTCTTTGCTCATTCATTTTTAACAGAGAAGACTATTGATTAGCAAGAAGAGAAATCCTAGCATCAAATTTTCTTTTATATGAAATATTAGAGATAGATAGGTAAATAGACTTTAAAGGAGATGAATATGATTGAAATAATGAAGGAAGATTATAGTTAATGTGGGGAACACAAAATTAATTTATTTGAAAGCGGCATTGACTGTGATTTATTATTTTAGGGTTGGAAGAGGTAGTAATTTTCTTGTAGAGGCTAGACCATAAAATGTCCTTCAAAAATCTAAGAGCAAAATATTCGAGTTGAAGGCAAAAGGATTCATTAACGAATGGGTTGAATGGAGAAGTCTGATGTAGTGGCCCAAATTTCGGTACCCTTATAGTCGATCAAATACAACACAAGTCGAACCCAAATTGCACTGGAAACCCAAATACCAAAGAAATAAATTAAAGGGTAAGAAGGGATAAGAAAGAAAAGAATAGAATAGAAGAAGAAGAAGAAGAGGAACACGAAGACCACAAAATCAGAGCAGACACAAATCTCACAGCGGAACGAATAAAATATATTATATTGCAGCTCTTGAAATACAAATCTGTACTGTATATACATACCATCATCAGAGTACAACACAACACATCACAGTGGAAATAAATAGTAGCTGTCTAACGCTGAAGTCTCCTGCTCCATGCTCTTTCAAGTGTATTTGTAAAATCCTGACTACTTGACTGCCCATACAAATTTGGGCACCCAAGTGTTTAGGGTAAAACAAAACAAAATAAACTCTAGTCAGTCATGGAACTAGTGTGAGTAAACTCCAATCACTAGATTTACCTTTAAAAATCCTTTTGAAAGAAAAGATAATCGTAAGACCGATCCACACATAAACATGGATGGTTTTTACAACTGAAAATTTCTTTATATCAAAGCTCTTCTGATATTACAATAGTGTCTAAATCAGATAAATTGCAATCTAGCGGAACGCTTGCATCTCACACTCTAAATGCATAGTATACAATCAAAAACCGCAGGTGCTTATTGGGTAATGGATTTTCAATAATGATAAGGTATGGAACCACCTTCCGATAATGTATCTCTAGAGAGAAATACAATAGGTTCAACAAGAACATCTTGCAACCCGACCACACAAGACTGACCACTCATTCTGCTTGAGTGCACCAAATGTATTATCACCAATGGTTGTGATCAACAACATTACCAAAAGAAAACAACAGCTATAGAATAAGAAGCAAATGAGTTTTCACTAGATCAGGTGATAATACACCCTAATGGGCGCGACCCACATAGCCATATTTCCTACCCGATTTTTTTTTTCATTTTCCGGTTGATGAGGCATGAGGCTGCGTCTTACCTTTATAACATCACAATATCATTCACTTTGAATGCCACATCGTCGGATCCATCAAATCACTAATTGACGTCCTTAAAAATACACTGGGTGTTAAGCTAAGAGAAATTTCCTTCTCTGCCACGAAACTATGGTACGTTCGAAGAAATCAATGTATGTGACTATCTGGAAATACTCTACCAGATATACGTCCATATGAGTTGTCCTAGGACTGGACAAACTGAAGGCACCATCCCATCAATCCATCTTAGGAAATTTCTACCTAGGATTAACAAAATAACCCTTGCACTCTAGTGTGTCTTCAGTCATCTTTAACATAGTTTGATTTGTAATGCAACAATCAGATCGAAGTGGTTTTCAGATAATGATTCCGGTCTACTCAAAATGATCAATAAATTTGGTCAAAACTTCGATAGTCGGTTATTTAACTGTCGAATAAAACATCCATGCAACCAACAATCCTATTTTTAAAAGGAATCTTTACTAGCTAAGAACCAAGCAACACTAAGCCATTTTCCAAATTAAGGTCTTATTAATTTGTTCATTACCCAACTTCCTTTCAGTATCTTTACCCAGATATTCCTCAAAACGCATTTGTCCTCTCACGATTATTGGAAAACATTTCCATATATCATAAACTCTTTATTTTCTATATTTAGAAAGTATACGTTATTACCATTGGAAAACATTTCCATGAACTCACTTTCCCAACCTTTTCATTTCTATAATTAGAAATATCCGCTACTATAGTTGGGAAACATTTCCATTTCTTATTCACGCATTTCCACTCTTCCACATTCATTAATCCCAGACCGTAAATTAGCAAGAGAATAATTCTCTAAGTATCAACCCCGACAACCAAAACCAACATCAAATCATACTCACAAAACCATTCGACTCGACCAATCCCTAGTCAGTTCCAATTCCATTTCTTAACTTATCATCAACCAAATCAATTCATTTTTTATGCTTAGAAAACATCTCTGATTATATTTGGGAAAACGTTTTCAAAACTCATTTACTAGGATTTAAAAAAATGTCGTATAAAACAGTGTTACGATAACTCAAAACCATAACACTCATTAACTGCCCGAATCTCTAACCAATCCTCGCTACTGAACCTTAACCATTCTTTAGTCAATAATGTAGTCAATCAAATTGGGGTATAACCATCTCTCAGACCATAATTGAACAACATTCTTAACTTTGAAATAGATAAATCCCACCGCTTTGAACATCAACAAACATTGCTTACGTAACTCTTGGATTCAATTTAAGAATCCACTTCTTTTGCGGAAATCATTGATTATAACAATAGTGTTATAATCCATATAATCCATGCTCCAAGATATAAAACATTAAAATATAACTTTTATTCATCAATTTGAATAAATAAATAAATCTTGATTAAAATGGGAAGTAAATAGTACTTCCATGAATTCGACATAGTCGAACTCCAATGTATAACTCTCTTTCGATTAACGTTCCGAACCTCGGAATAAATTTACCATTTCAGGTCAACTCAATTTCCACTTTTATTCTAAATTCACCTTTGAATTTATAACTTCCAAACCTTACCAGTTCCTTTATAACCATTCCGATATGCAAAACGTTAGCTTTTAAAACCGTTATCAACTTTAAATTGTGAATATTATTCCTTTATAGAAATATGCACCTGTTTTATTAAATCAATCTTGATTCTTTTTGTAAATACTATAACAGGTTAAAATCCCACTTATCGAGTTACTTTATAAATCATATTCCACTTCATTCATAAACTCCGTTTATATGTCAATTTTTTTTGTCATTTATCTAAAAAGTTCCTTATATCGACTTTACATCTAATTATAAAATATCGGTTTGAAACCAAATAATTTTTATCTTGTCAAGTTTTGAATTATATAATATATAGTTTCAGAATTCACCTGGAATTTTAAATTAATAAAAACTAGTATGTTTTGTATTTTAGAAATCCAGTTTAACGGCTCAGTACTACTATAGCTCTAAAAACGGTGATTCACATCAATCATAGTAAACGCAATAATCATATAACAATATCAATCAATAATTTGAGGAATCCAGTTGGATCCCTCCAACCTGTTCTCCTGCATCCACAGATGCTATTCAACCTAAATTACCAATTCCATTTCAAAATGGAATATCGCGGTA
The DNA here is from genome assembly GCA_030737875.1 of Allium sativum. Taxonomy (NCBI): domain Eukaryota; kingdom Viridiplantae; phylum Streptophyta; class Magnoliopsida; order Asparagales; family Amaryllidaceae; genus Allium; species Allium sativum. The sequence continues at coordinate 603,351,655 of CM060916.1, read as the reverse complement.
TAAGGTGTCTTCCGCTATTATGCGGGGTATAGAGGGTCTCATCCGCTAAAATATGCGAGAATATCCAACTACCAACCATATATATATGTGACTATATATATAATAGCAACAAATGATAATAATATATCAGTTCATCCAAACAATCATCACACAACATTCAATCGTCACTTCTCAACTATAAAATATGTTTATAAAATTACAAGCTGGACAAAGTTAGTGACACATTGGTTATTAATCATCGAATAACGATTAATTGCTGATTTAAAAGAATCAAGCGTTTTAGCTTGCTAATAATTCTCACGTGCTCCAAGTTATTCCGAACTAGCTCGATAGCCAAACCTTCGTCCATACAATCCCAATGGATACTATTTCGTTGAATTCTGTTCACGTATGATATAGTTACAGTCGTTACAATATTTAACTTATATTATAAAAATTAAAGTAATTAATTAAGAACTAATTAAATCATAATTACCAATTATCGCTAATAACATGCTGCTTAATTCTTCTTCTCCTACCTCTCGCTACAGGAGAATTTCGAACTACAAAAAAATGTAACTTCCTTTCAACTCTTCTCCCTCCACGATCGACGATATCATGCACAAACTTTGCAATGACCTCTCATTCGAAATATCTACAGCCCCGTCACCTTGAATTTCAACTCATGCCCACCTTGAGAAACCCAACCTCAAACCAGTGTCATAGATCGTGCGAATTGTTTTGTCATTATACACTACCAAAACTTGCCAAGACACGCGCCTCGACCTCCTGAACAACTCGCAAACCTCGATTGCACCTAGTTCAGCCCCACTTGACGATGCTTCGAAGCCCTGGGCCATGCTATGACAACGTCATTCCCAGTATACCTCCACTGCAACCCTAAATCTTCACACAGCATGTGATACTTTTTTCTAAAAATCCAACGAAACAACCCTTTTATTTTTATGATTTTTACTAAATTTGTTTTAGAATTTAGAAATCACAATTTCATAAGAGAAGAAGGAACAATGGTGTCTATGTTTATTTTAGAACAGGGAAAATTTAGGGATTTAGGATTTAGGGGTTAAGGGTATATTTATAAATTATTTTATTAAAATATTCTCACGAAATGTATGTCCAAAGTAACATGCTTAAACGACCACATACGAGCTTCAATCGCGATGAAACTTGTAATCTTATTATAACTTAATATTTCGGACATGATGAAACTAGTTTTTTCGAGTTCCGAGATCATTTGTAAGACTTCCTTTTTAATTTCACAACATGAATCGATACGCGTTTATATCGCACATGATCACAAAATAACTCCAATTGACTTGAAGTTCGAAATCCTACAATAATTAGCCAATATGAATTTTATAAAATAGCTTTATTAAAATCCAACATCATTTGAAAATTGATTATTCTTAAATTCCATATTAAATCAATATAATATAAATCAATTCCAAAATAAACGAATCTAGTGATAATAAATCATTATTATCATATGTATTCAAACAAAATGTTATATAATTTCCAAACAATCTAACTTGGATTTTAAACCCAATATTTTCAATTTCATGTTAAATCGATATTCAATTTGCTTAAAATCCCTTTTATTTTATTAAATAAATCGTTATGGTTCATAAACGATTCCATGGCGACTTTCTGAAAATTTGTTTTGGACCTAACTAAAAATATACCATATGAAATTTCCATTTTTCTCTTTCATTAGAAAATTATAATCCAGTGGATCTGGAAGATTCTTGTTTCAAAGAATTCTAACTTATATTGGATCTTGTATATTCATTTAAAGTTCAAAACGTAAAACTACGAACTATCGCGACGTTATGGGCTCGTTTTTAATTAAATATAATTTATACATTCAAACATCATTTTTAATTAATAAATTCCTTATAAAAACCCATATATATTTTTAGATTAACATTTAAAACCAATTTTAAATGTTCAAGTTAAACGGTTAAAAATCTGGATCTTTACATTCCTCCCTCCTTAAAAGAATTTCGTCCTTGAAATTACTAAGTTAGGAAAAAGCTACAAATCTCACTAACATTTCAAAATTTTACTTTGTTAAAATCTTTCTAACTTTTAGCCTAACTAAACCACTTAGTTTAATTCAAAACACTAGTTCATTTGTGTTGAATAAAATTTCTAAAAATTCTGAAAATTTTCTGGCATTTTAAATTTTCGAAATATTTTGGTAGAGTCTCCTCTGTACGGAGGGACTTTCGCAATCTCACAAGAGAGATAAAAATATATGCATTGACCTACCTGGTCGGAAAAAAAATTCAAACCAATTTTTTTTTTTTGCGTAAGCGTAACATATATGAGCGTTATTAAGCATATTCGCCTCATATTTATGCAATTCATGCAAGCAACATCAAGTCTTATAGCTTTATGTACCTGTACTTACTTAATTGGAACACATGGGTCATAATTATATGAAATTTAATCACATCTCATTCACTAAATTCAATTTCCATGTCACTCCATATAGTGGATTCTAATTTGCTTACTTAAGTTTTAAATAAAACTAATCCATCTTTCGAGAATTACTCAAATTCTCAAAAAATATATAATTCTTTAAATTCTCAATCTTTTTTCCATCGTTTCCTTTGTGTAGCTAACTCCGTACAACTACAAAACGCCTCTTTAGGCCCTTTCCAATCAAAAAGAAAACCAAAGAGCCCAGCGTATTGCTAAATTGGCCCCTAAAGTCATCAAATTCCAGTTAACATAATCATGTAACTTTTGATGAACAATTTTTTTATTTTTCGCATTTGTTTCCATCCAATAAGAATGATTCACAACTAATTCGTTGGCATTTCAATCATATATGCACAATCAACCAATTCTAATACTTAGAATATACAAACATCCATATAATAATTCCACCGAGAACTTTGGAATCAAACTTGGGGTTTCAAAATCATAGATTATGGATTCAGAACAAAATTTTAGTTTAAAATCAACAATTTATTTATAATAGCAAGTCTTACTCAGAAACTTGAAAATAAACACTGATAATGCTACGGTTCATCATCAGAATTATTTTCCAGTGACCCAAGTAAGATATTTTCTTTTAAATTCTTTTAAGATACATTTATTTCCAAAAAATCTCTAAAAATAATCAAACATTTTCTATCCAAGACTTTTGAAAACCATTTCTGAATCCATCGGAAATTCAAATCCTCCATTCTCAACTTGATTCTATTTTCCATTTATAAATCTCGATTATAAACTTCACTTATATCAGAAACAAGTTTTAAAATCAAGAAAAATAAGCGCAATGATCATATTAATGGCCACCTCAAATGCACACTCTTCTTCCTCCTCTGACAAAACTTCTACCTCTGACCCTCCTCCTTCTTTAGATTTGTCACCCCTCCACCTCTAGATCCGATGCTAGCCCCTTTGAACACAACTGCGATTCCACACACAACAATGGCAGGCCCATCCACAACAACATTTCAAAAGCACCTCCCCCTCACAATGGTCAACGACGTTGGACTTCAACGTTCCAACATTTACCTCGTAATGCTGGAAAATACAAACCTATTGACATGGTTCCAACCTTCACTGATGGATGATATTTTGCTAATAGGAACTCAAGTTTGGGGACAAGCTTTGGTTGGCTTCTTCTTAGATGAGCATCTTTCATACACGACAGTAACTCAAAAATTCAATGCAATCTAGAAGCTTAAAGGCTCAATGAGAGTGAAATCAGACGACATTCGTTTTCTTTTCCAGTTTACTAATGATGAGGACAAACAAAACATTTTATAGGAGATCTTATCATCATGAAAACCAAGCTTTTCATCATTAATCCATAAGACTTTCAAGTAAGTAATGTATGTGGTTCTATCAAGGCAGTTCCTGTAAGGGTTCAGTTCTCTAACATCCCAATTTTTGCTTGGTCACACCCTGGAATTAATTGGTTAACTTGTCGACTTGGCAAACTTATTTGCTTTGATGAAATGACAGAGAATCTTGAAAGATTGCAATATGCCAAATGTTTAATTAAGGTGAGACCATGCACTGAGCTTGTCGATGATTTCTTGCTGACAAACCCTGATGGTGGCACACAAAGGATTTATGTTAATTATCTCTAGAAGCCATTGGTCTGCTCAATATGTAAGGTGTTTGCCCGTAGTCTAGAGAAATTTGAAGGAACTGAAGTGATGAAAGCAAAACAAGCTGATTTAGGAGGGAAGTGGACAAACAACTCAAGTGTTTACAAAGTTAGTACTCAAGCGACCAAGTTAAATGCTAGTTTCAATGCTGAAACAAGTACTAAACAACAAGAAATGAGGGATGATCCCCCAAGGCAGAGAAAAGTAACGCCACCCAAGGCACAACCATGGCAGAAAATGGAAAGAAATAAGAAATCCGTTTTTTTTAAATCATAAAAGCAAGGCAACATTTGGTATTTTTTGGCAACAACAAGTAAAGCACAATGGAAAAAAAGAAAGGAAGTTGCATAAAATCAAAATGAGAAGTCCAAGAGGAAGGGGAAATTTTTAATGAAAAAACACAAACAGACAAATCAGCTCAATAAACAGACAAAAGCAATGAGGAAAATACATCCATTCATACTTAGGTTGAGCAAGTTCCCAGTATGTCGAATTTACATACTTTCAACAATTTTGATTATCTGCATGATCAACCTCATGAAGAGAAGGACAAGGTGATGAAATTAGGAAACAGTGGCATTGTAAAGAAGGAAACAGTGGCATTGTAAAGAAGAGTCCACAAGAAAGTGTGAAAACTCCAGAAGTCATATCATTTGAGAAAAGAAGCAGTGTGAAAGATAACAAAGCAGTAAATGTGAGTGGTAACACAAATGTTATAGCAAATGTAATGAAAAATGTTATGACGAATGAGAAAGCTCACAAGGAGTCATTGAGTAGTGATGGTGTAACACATTCTATGAGCAAAACTAACGACCATGAGGTGGTGATAGTTGTGCATGAAAATGATATTGAAGATATTGATCAATAGGAAATGCACCCGGTATCACTTAAAGCCATGCCTTTGGTAAGTGGTTTGAATTCAAATGGAGGAAATGTAGTTAATACGCTTATATCTTTTATACAAGAGGATCAGACGCAAGAGAAAAGCACAGAACAAAGCAGTAATAAAATTCCCAAAATCACAAGTAATGCAAATGATAAGCAAAAGGAATTTTTGATGGACAAAAACATGGCATCACCTTACAGTGCAATTACTCCACCAGCAGGTCATAAGGACCCTTCTGAATCACATCTCTTTGAATCAGAAAAAAGAGTCAACAAAGTAGCACCAAATTCAAACCTACTGCTACTGAAACGTCTAAGGTCGTTACTAGATCTATGGCAAATGTCAACAACATGCATACCGAGTAGTAGCAAAATCTATGTGTGTGGAACATTAGAGGCGCTCATCAAGATGTGAAACTTGACCAATGCAAGCTTCTTATCAGGAAATACAATCTTAGTGTCCTAGAAATTTTAGAAACTAATTGGATATGCATCTCTCTCCGAGAGCTTCAAGGTACATCAGTCTGAACTGGAACTATTTACATAATTTACATAATTTACATGTTGCCAATTATGGGAGAATTCTTATATTATATGACCCTTTAATACATAACTTATCTACCATAACTACATCAAGTCAGTATATACATTGTAATAATATGCAAATCCCCTTTACCACTTCTTACTATATTACTTTTGTTTATGCATTCAACTCTACCAATGCTAGATTTTCTCTTTACAATACCTTACCCAATTTTACATAGCACATGCACCCATGGATTGTTTGTGGGGACTTTAACTCTCCCCTTAAACTCACTGACAGAACTGGTGGGACTCCTGTCTCACTTACCAAAATTAGTCCATTAAATGTTGCTATTTCTAATTCTAATCTGCTTGAGATTAACTCTTTTGGAGTTCAGTACTATTTGAACAATAACAAGAGAGAGGGAATAAGAAGAATAAGAACATTCACCAGGATTGATCATGCTTTTTGTAATTTATTTACACTTTACGTTTGGACTACTTTGATAAATGAAATGCCATCACCAATATTTTCAGACCACACCCCTCAAATTCTATATTTGGGAGAGTATCTTATGGAAAGAAAACCGAGTTTTAAATTCTTTAACATTTGGGCAAATGATCCATAGTTTAATGATATTATCTTGAATATTTGGGCTTCCCCAGCATTTGGAAGCCCAACATATATTTTACATAAAAAAATTGAAAAATACAAAAAAATGAACTTAAGATTTGGGCAAGTAATAAATTTGGAAGTGGCACTAGCCAATCAAAGTACTGGACTCAAATGCCTGAAAACATTAAGATCCAAATGAATTGTCACCCATCTAATCCTAGTCTCGCGGCTATTGAATCACAGTACAATATTAATCTTAAAGACGCACTATAACTTGAATCTTTAATGAATAAGCAAAAGGCTAGGATTAGATGGGTTGATGATGGTGATAGGTACACTTCCTATTTCCATGTTGTTATCAAAGCAAAAAAATTTTTTTTTTAGAGAAACCATTCTTTCTATCGATTCGCTGATCATTATGGTAATGTATTTAATACTCAAGTGGGAATAGATAATGCATTCGTTAACTACTTTACTGATCTTTTTGGAAATACTGACAACTTTGTTCCAAGTATTGAGGATATTAACCTTGTGATTTTTCCTCACCTCTCCTATGAGCAACAACAGTAAATTAGCAGTCCTACTTATGATGATGAAATTAAGAATGCAATGTTCTCGCTTAATTCCAACTCTTGTGGAGGGCTTGATGGTTTCAACACATTTTTCTACTAGAAATGCTGGAACATCATCAAATTTGAGGTAAGTAATGCTATCAAACAATTTTTTAAGAGAGGTAATATGCTAGGTTCTTTTACTAATATAGTAATTGCATTAATCCTTAAAGTTGCAAATGCTTGCAATGTCAATTCTTTTCGACCTATCTAATGTTGCAACACAATTTACAAATGTATTACTAAAGTGATTGCTACCAGATTGAAGAATTTCTTGACCTCACTTATTTCCAGAAATCAAGAAGCATTCCTTCCTGGTAGAAACATTTTAGATAATATGTTGTTAGCACATGAACTACTGAAGGGATACAAGTCAAAATATTCGCCTCCCTTTACTATGTTAAAGCTTGATATAAGAAAAGCTTTGACACTCTCCAGAAGTCTTCAGTTATTAGAATTATGAGTTACATGAAGTTTCCCCTTGCTTTACTACCTGGGTTTACTCTTGTATCAGTACATCCCATATCTCAGTCAATGTCAACGATTCATCTGTTGGCTTTTTTGACAGTAAACAAGGCATAAGGCAGGGGGTCCAATATATCTATACTTATTATTAATTGTTATAGAACTACTACTAGAATGTTAAATTCTCTAGTTGCTACTAGGAAGTTTACTCTCCATCCAAAATGCAAGAACCCTGTAATTACCTCACTCATGTTTGCAGATGATTTAATTATCTTCTACAAACCTGAAACCAATACACTTGTTAACATTATGTCTACATTGGACAAATTTTACGTGATGACCGATTAACATATTAATTATGACAAGTCTGGATTTCTAGCATCATGTGCTAGTGATTATCAGATTGCCTTAATACATACTCTGACTGGTCTGAGACATAGTGAAGCTACTATCTCGTATCTTGGGTTTCTTCTTGCAACCTCGAGAATTACTACAAGTCAATGCTACCCTTTGCTAAAATTACTAGTAGACTTGAATGTTGGTCGTCAAGAAAGCTAAGTCAAGTTGGAAAGGTAATCCTAATTAAAATTTGTGGTGATGCAGGTTTACTGGGCTCATGCATTCCTATTACTACAGAAGCTACTAAATATGGTGAGAACCGCCTTTATGAGTTTTCTTTGGAAAGGCAATATTCATATGAAATATCTCACTCCCACTTCTTTTTCTTTGCTTGAGTATCCAATTAGCAAGAGAGGTCTTGGTATAATGAACATGTGTACATGGAATAAGGCTGCTTTTGGCAGGCATATAAATGACATACTCACTAAAAAAGAGAGTCTTTGGGTTGATTGGTCCTATAAACATGTTATCAAAGATTCCACTTTTTGGTCGTTGAATGTGAAAATCAATTTGAGCTGGGCTTTGAAGAGCTTACTTAAGCTCAGGGAAGTCTGTAACATCCCGGATTTTCAGCTGTTTTATATTGAACATTTAAATTAATTTTAATTGTTGAATTGGAATAATAAATAGTTTTTATATTGAATTTATCGATTAAATAATTGATATACGATGTAATATCAAATATATCGAATTATCATAATACGAAAATGACAAACAATTGAATTTAGAGTTAAAATTGATTCGAAATGATTCGGTCGATTAATATAAATTCTAAATTGAATTAGAACGATAATAATAATAATAATTTATTATCGATGAATTTAATTATTTGAAATCGATTTATATTTTAAATCGAATTTAATTTAGATCGTTAATTTAAATTATTATCTCTTCTATACAATCGAATTAAATTTCAAAATATGTTCAGTTAAGTTTAGAATAGCATGATAATCTTGTAACATCGGTCATTGCGTAAAATTAGCGGTTCAGGATGGCACGTTATAGACTAAGAGATATTTTGGTATATCATATATAAAATAATCAAATATAAATGTATCCTAATTCTAATCAAATTATACCAGAAGACCAATATTTATTTTCTTCCTCAACAGCTATAGCTTCTTCTTTCATTTCATGTACGAAATGTTTCCCAGCTTCATTACTAAGTTAAGCGTGAAATTAATAGCGCCACCCTAAACCATTACATCGCGTAGAACTATTTTCTTCGAGCTGAAATATTTTTTCCCTCTTCACTGTCAAATACTGCAACTTCCCTCATTTGTGCAAGTCAAAATCGTAAGCTTCTACAATGTAAAAAATGGACTCCTTTTCCTTTTTCCCCATTTCTAAATCAACCAAAAAACTTTTCAACGCCATTCAATTCATTTTTGTTTTCCTCTTCACCTAGTAAATTGTGAAGATCAATTCAACGAAATAATTCAAGTCCTCACATTCGATTCTTCTCCTTCCCCATTTCATGTGGAAATTCAATTCGAAAAAGGGGTTATTGCGATTCATAATTTAGGGGGGTATCTGATTTCGAGCATCAAGGGGACGAGGGGTTTGAACACAGAAGGTTATGGTGATGGAACGAACAAGTTTGCAAGTGAAAAGCGGGAGTGGGATGCGAGTGTTATGGGAAGGAGAGAAGTCGATGTTGGAGTTCGGTCATGGATGGGTGCCTGGAAGTGTTGCATTCACTTGAGGAAGAAGATGAAGGAAGGCATGGATGGAACTATAGTGGATTCGGTGAGTTCGACGTTAAGGCAGTAGGCAAAAGGGGATTGTGTGAGTCTACAGGCTTTGGTGCGTGAATTGGAAGTCGTTGGAACGATGGACTGTAAGGCAGTGATGTTGGTATTGGTGATGCAATTGGGTGTTAGATTTGGAACAATGAGTTGCTATTGTTTGGGATGGAGAGGTTCTTGTCAAGGTCATGTTTTGAACATGGGTGATATCAACAGTAAGCGGAATTTGTTAACAGTGGGTAAACAAGGCTTAACGAAGCGAATTAAGGTATTATTTTTACATAATTTAAAATACATAGAATTATTTGTTTATATTGTAAGTTAATTTAAATCCATAGTGGGTTGATCAGTAAATAAAATCAAATAATCGTTGGTGCATAAATAATTTATTCAACTCGATTCGTAGCCGCGAATATACGACATTAACGGGATATTCAACGCAAATAAAATCAAGGTGAGTAAATCTCACTCAGATTTTTATATTTAAATTTATTTTTATCGTTAAAAATAAATTGTTGGTTGTTTGGATGCATGCATGAATTACTGAATTATTGTGGTTATATATATATATGTGTGTGTGTGTGTGTGTGTGTGTGTGTATATTAGTTATTTAGGCTTGGTGGTTGTGGCTATTATATATACTGGATATTTCGTGCAATACCATTAGAGGATGTCGCGGTATCATTAGCGGATGACCTTATCGCCCCACGATATATGAGTGGATGAACTTCTATACCGCGATATCCTGCCGTGAAGCAGGATTGGTATTATTTGTGTTTTCTGACATCTGTGGATGCAGGGAAATAGGTTGGAAAAATCCAACTGGCTTCCTCAAAAACATTATTTATTGTTGTTTACATATTTATATATGTGTTTAATTGAATTAATGGTTGGTGTAATTCGATGTTTGAATATCACTGGCTCTAGATACTGATATAAAAACATCATAAAAGGGATTTCTAGATTTAAAAAGGACAATTTATTTTTTGAAATAGAAACTGAATTTCGAAGGGGTTACAAAATATTAACTTGTTTTTAATTATAAAAGAAGTATTAAATTTATAAATGATGTTTATAAATGGAAAGGAAATTATCATTTGATAATATTTAAATTTAAATTCAAGTATGAATTTTAAAAAGGGATTTATAATTTATATTCGTCCAGGGAAAGGGAATGATGAATTTATTCCGATATTCGAAATGTAAAATGAATTGAAATAAATCCATACAGATTTGTGATTGGAATTCAGCCATACCGAATTTATAAAATAAATAAGTTATATCCAGATAAGATATTGGTGTTATATTGGATGGAAACTAAAATTTAAAACTTAAATATGAAAATAGATTCATTGTTAAAAAAATATATATGTATAAGTTATAAAAATAAAACATTCCAAATAGGAATCGAGTTTCAACTAGATTATTAAAAAGGAAGTTTTTTTTTAAAAAAAAAGTTAATTTATAAAAATTGTTTATAAATGTGATGAAGAAATTTTCATCGAGTAATTTGGAAATAGGTTTCAAAATATAAGAAATGAAATAAAAGGTGCGATTTAAATCAAGTTGTATTACAAGCTTTTATCTATCTCAAGATAAGAACATTGTTGATCAAGGTCTGAGAGGTAAATAAAATACCCCAACTTGAACGACTTCACTATTGTCAAGGGATGATATTAGTTTGTAATGGTAAAGGATGTTGAGTTAATAAATTATTCCTATAAATGGAATTCGAATTTATTGAATTTTATAAATAACTTAACTCCAGTGGGATAGAAATTGTGTTTTGAATAAATTCATAACTGATTTATGAGTGTGGCATAAAATAATCGACGAGTTGAGAATCGGAATTGTCAAGTTAGATTTGGATAGCGAGCTTAATTTATTTTCAAAATATTGATAATGGAGTTGGAATTTAACCATAAACAAAGTTTTAAACATTTGTAGTTAAATTTAATTAAAACGAACTCGCCGCAGCGCAGTAGTACGTAATTTGGCGTTCCGAACTTCAATTGAGTACATATAACTTAATATAAGTTGAAATTCGATGAAACAAGAACCGGTTGGACCTATTGAATAATAATTTTTTAACGGAAGAGCAAACTCTAAATTTCGTCTAGTAGATTTTGAGTTATTCAAAAATTAAATTTTCAGAAAAACAGTGCTATAATCGTTTTAAACCATAACGGTTTATTAAATAAAATAAAAGGATTTTGAGTGAATAAAAATCCGAGTTTCCATTAGAAAAATCCGAACTTGAGTTATAAATTAAATATGAACTCAAGTGGAGTAAACTGATTGATTTTTGGAATAAAAAAAATTAGATTTTTAATATTGAATGAAGTTAACTAATTTCAAAAGAAATTAGTTAATAAAGTTTTTGGATCGAATTAGATTTAGTTTAAGTATGGAATTTGTTAACTAAAATTGGGAATTTGAATATGAAACTCGGAATATATTTCAGAAGCGAGCAAGGAAATTGAGTTTGAATTGTGTTTAAGTGAATACAAATATATTTGAACGTGATATGTACAAATTAAAAGCAGATTAAACAAAGAAGCTAATTAGAAAATTAAGTAACGAATAGAAAGCAAAAAGTGTTGAATTGATTTGAAATAAAACTTGAAGGGTTGAATATATGATAGGCATGTATGGGATGAAGAGTAAATAGAGAGTTTGAAGATTATAATTTAAGTGCCCAACAAAAAGGTACATTATTAAATTTCCATAAGAGATTTTATGAGCCTGTTGGGCAAGCCGCTAGGCTTTTTTGGTTTTCTTTTTGCATGGAAAGCCTAGAGAAACGAATTGTAGTTCTACTGATTAAGCCGTACAAACGAAGTGCTGGCGAAATTTTCTAGAAATTTAAGGAGTTACAATATTTTTAAGAAAATTTGATAACTAGAAGTCAATATATCAATATTCACATAGAATTCGATAAGGAGACGAACTTATAAATGAAATATTAGAAAGGGCTAGGGATTGTTTGATGGATGTTTATTTTCCTTCGATAGTTAAATCACTAGCTATCAAAGATTTTTTGACCATTGTTGTCAATACGGAGAGACCGTTGGATTTATTATCCAAAAACCACTCCGTATATGCATAGGCGTTGCGAATTAGATTATGTTGGAGATAAATTGAAGGCGAAGTAAAATGCAAGGGTTGTTCTGTTTGTCTAGCCCCATGACAACTTGAATGGACGAATGTCTGATAGAGTAAGCCTAACAGATCACATAAGATGATCTTTTCAAGGTATTACGTCTAGCGGAGGAATTCGTTTCTCTTAGCTTTTGATACCCGTAATATTTTTGGGAAGATCAACTAGTGATTTGATGGGTTTGACGATGTGGCATTCAAAGTGAATGGTGGTCATATGTCATAAGAATGAAAACGTAGCCTCAAGCCTCATCAACTGGGAAATGACAAAAATCGGGTAGGCAGCATGGCCAAACAGGGTGTGTTATCACCGATCTAGAGAAAAATTCATTGTTCTTCTTTCGATCTTGTAACTTACGAGTTACGGTTGGTTGGATGGCCAACAACCGTGGGTGTTAATACATTCGGTACACTCAAGCTGAATGAATGGACAGTCATGTGTGACCGAGTTGCAAGATGCTCTTGTTGAACCCCAGTGTATCCCCTCTAGAGTACACTGATCTGGAGGTGATCCCACACCTTGTCATAGTTGGAATCCAATCTCCAATAAGCACCCACGGTTTTTGATTTTATACTATGTATGTAGAGCATGAGGTGCAAGCATTCTGCTATTTGGTTATTTATTTTGATTAGACATTATTATAATATCACCGGATTTTCATATAAAAAATGTTTTGGGTTATAACCGGGCTGGTCTTACTATTATCGTTTCTTTCAAAAGGATTTTCTAAAGTTAAACAACTTGGTTGGAGTTTACTCTCACCAGTCCCATGACTGACCCAGAGTTTATTTTGTTTGTTTTACCCTAAACTCTTGGGTGCCCAAATTTGTATGGGCAGTCAAGTGTTTCAGGATTTTACATATACACTTGGAGGAGCTTGGAGTAGGAGGCTTCACCATTAGTTATTTAGAGTTATTTCCGCTGTGATGTACATGTATTGTTCTCTAATAATGGTATGTATATATGATGTAAAATTTTGTATTTCAAAGTATGATATATGATATTATATTTTGTTCAGTTCGCTATGAGATTCTAATGTTTTCTTTTGTTCTATCTTATATCTATTTCTATTCTTTAACCCTAATGACTCGTATTTCTATGCAATTTGGGTTGGACGTGTGTTGTTTTAGTCGACTCGGATAGTTTGGATTTGTGGGCCGTTACACAGTCTTTCTGGCTTTTTCAAATTTGGGCAGTGTACCTTTAATGATATAATTTTTAGGATGACCCTTGGTGTGACTTCGATGTCATACTTGGCAATGCTCTATCTTTCCTCGCAATTCAGCAATCTAAAATCTGTCTCTCCAGTAAATTGGCTAGTTGCTTTCATGGAAACCAAATGTTTCTACCAGCAACTTCGAATCAACAAGTCAAGAACTTGTGGGAGATTATTAAGAGCAAATGGTCTCCCACTAATGTTAACATCAACACGCATAGGAAATGGAAAGGTGACAATTTCAATATTAAAAATATGTATACCAATATACAAGGCGCAACTAATCTTCCTTCGTGTAGATGGCATAAAGCTATATGGCGTAAAGACAACGTGGAAAGAGAATACCTATGTCTATGGAAGATAGTTCACAAAGCTATTCTCACCAAAGACAAAATTCCCTACTGTGGCATGCAAGTTGCAGACATTTGTTCTTTCAGCAATATTCTATCTGAAACAAGTGGGCACTTTTTTTTGAATGCAATACTGTTCGAGCTCTGTGGGATGATGTGCTGCAGCAGATTGATAATTCTAACATAGAACATGACAGTCAATAAGAATGGGATGAGATTAGAAACAAGGTCAAGGGTAGAAGCAAGAAAGCAAGGATGTTCGCTTATATCATTAAGAAATTTGTGCACTGTTTATGGACTGGAGGAAACAGGTTGGTGTTTGACCCGGACAGAGCCTTCAATAACACACAATTCAAGCACCAGTTATGGCATGAACCGCGGGATGTGTAACAACCCGAATTTTTAGAACAAAATTAAAAATTTTATTTTAGTTATTTTAATAGATTTTGAATATTTAAAATGATTTATTTTAAATAATAATGACTAAAAATTTATTTAAATTGAAGTCAGAACGAATTTTTTTAATTTAATTGTAAAAGGAGTTTAAAATGGCGCGACAGTTTGAAAATTCGATTTCAAATTTCAAATGAACGTATATGATTCAAAATAAATCGGATTTTAGTAAAACCAGAAATATTAGAATCTATTTAAAAATATCTTTCTAATGGATCTGAAAAATTGAAATTTCATAGCGGGAATAAAAAGTTATGGCCAGTTAAATATTCAGAATAGTCGCTATGGAATTTATATATATTTTTTAATATAATAAATAGCAATTTTTGCAAACGACCTCCATTTTCGACGAAACCACTTTTGTTGAATTCAAATTATTGCTAGATTCCCGTTTTCATAATTTTTGGAATTAATATGTGAGCGTGGCAAAAGAAAACGTGTTTTGTCAATTTCAGTCAATTTGGATCGACCAAAGACCTAAAATGGCCATTTTTCAAACAGTCTCCAAATTCGATGAAATTAGTTTTGTTAGGACCGTATCATCAAAACATAACCATAAATAATTTATCTGGAATTCTTGGAGTCAGTATATGGCCCCGGTAATTTAAAATGTACGTTTAAATATAATAAATATTGATTTATATTTTAATTCAAAGAAAAACATATCGTAATAGCCGAATTGGGTTACGAAATTTATTACATTATGTCCGGGATGAGGGTTATTAGATAGGGGCGACACTCATTGGGTTTGATTTGGAGTCTGAAACGATACAGGTGTTACATTGAAATTAAATAAATAAAATAAAAATACGTGTATAAATACACGGTATTTCTGTACAAAACCCTAATCTAAAAACAGTCGCCTTTTCTCACGATCAATGGTCAGGAAGTCGCGATCTTCCTCCTAAATTTTTGGCAAATCCATACAACAATTTCATGAGCCTCCAAAGGAAAAATTAAAGATCTACCCGAGCTCTCTCCGATCAACGGTGATGATCGAAAATAGGCAGTTCTGGTGGTTGATTTTGTCACTCAAAGGGGTTACGTTCAACCCAATTTTCGGAGCAGGATATGCGTTCGAGTTTCAAGCTACTCGAGGTGCAGAGGGCGACGTTGGTGGCTCTGAGAAGAGGTGCTTTGATCGTCTGCTGGTGGTGTCTAGAGGCGGTGGTGGTCAACCCTAACTGCGACGGTTTTGGGTTTCTCAACTTGGACCGAATGAAGAAGAAGAAAACGAATGGTAACGATAATTAAATGATATAAAAAGTTAATTAATCAATTTAATTATTACCTAATTATCCCATTTTGTAATTAGCGTATAAAATGGTGTAACTGATTCAAATCTTAATGAAATTCAATGATTTCAGTTTTGTCGGAACCGGAAAGACGAACTCTACATCTCAGAGCAGACCAGAACTGAAACAAAGTTGTTTGGATTTTTGATGAAATTAAACATCTATTTAATTTTATTAGAAACTATCATTATTCAATGATTCCAAAACCGACCACTGTGAGAATTCCTTTCACTCTAATTTTTTTTACAGTTAAATTTATACTAGGATTTAGACGGTGCTTAACAGCACCCAACAATATTGATTGTACAAACCATGCTTGTTTGTTTGGACTGTGATTTGGATTGTTATTGTTTGATATTGTTTTATATAAAAATCATTTATATACATATATTATCATGAAATGAAAATAAAAAGTTTAAAACAATACAGATTACATTTTTATTATATATAAGAAATAATGAAAAATATTCATTTCTTGGAATTAAATGATTGAACAATAAGAACTACAATTATACGGTATGTTTAATTCTTTAAAAATATTCAAGTTTGAATAAAAATGTGATAACATATAAAAATTACATTTTTTATGTAAAAAGAATCATTAAAAATATTCAAGTTTGAATAAAAATGTGTTAACATATAAAATCACATTTTTAAGGTATGAAAGATTCAAATTTGATAAAAATGTTTTAACATTGAAAATTACATTTTTAAATGTATGGCTGAATCATTAAAAAGATTCAAACTTGTTAAAGTGTTTACCTTAAAATGTACATTTTAATGTATGTATGAATCATATAAAAAGATTCAAATATGGTAAAATTGTGTTTACATTAAAAAAGTACATTTTAATGTAAGATGAATCATATAAAAAGACTCAAGAATAATAAAATTACGTTTACATAAAAAATATTACATTTTAACGTAAGTATGAATGTTAAAAAGATTCAAGTTTGAAAATAAAATGTTTAAATAATAAAAATTACATTTTTATTATATGAATGAATCATTAAAAGAATTCAATTTTAAAATAAACTGTTTTGACAATAAAAATCATATTTTCATTGTACGTATAGCCAATAAAAGAAATATTTGATAATATATGTTTTGTTGATAAAATGTCAATAAAATATTTGTGTTTAAAAGATAAGAATTTTTACAATAAAAATCACACCTTTATGGCATGTTTTAAATCCTTAAAAAACATTCATTGTTTGAACTGAAATATGTAAACAATAAAATATACATTTTTATTTTGTATGTAGATTAGATTAAAACATTGTCATGTTGGCAACGTTAATAATAAAATGTTCATGTTTAATAAAATATATTTATACAATAAAAATCATATTTTTATTGTATATGTAGTAAAATATTCATTTACAAATCGGACGATTTGTTTATGAACACCCATTTATCTGTTAGGGATTGGGACGATAAATTTCTCACATCGCCCAACTGCACAAATAAACAAACTGTTATTGTTTGAAAACCCCACACAGGTATTGGGATGATATTTGACATACACTATTCCCAATATTTAGTTGTATGTCAATCGATGGATTGACAGTCTGTGATGAGCGTTATTTATTTATTTTAATGCTCACACAGTTGAAAATTGCACTTTGGATGTTGTATGAATTTTTAATGATTATTTATCATTATTGTAGTATACATGCGATTTATGAAATCCATATAAATAACACTATATGGTAATTGATTGGGTCTCATTCCAATTTGGAAAATAAAGAATATTTTAAAATAATATTGAAATGTGAAGCCGTGATAAGTAGTTAAACGCCATTTTAAAAAAATGATATTTATATCGATTTTATTCATTTTATAATGAATATGGAAAAGTGATTTCAAAATATGATATTTTGAAAATATATTCATTATTAGAATGATATAAAATATTCATTATTTGAAACAAAAATATGTAACAATAAAAATTTACATTTTTATTGCATGAAGGTTAGACTAAAATATAGTTATTAACATGTTAGCGATGTTAATATAAAAATAGTCATATGTTAAAAATATGATTTTGTTCACTTAAAAATGTAACCTTTAACATGTAAGTGAAGTTAAAAAGATGCATGATTGAAGAAAATAATTAGACAATAAAATTCACATTTTTATTGTACTGTTGATTCATTTAAAAGAATATGTTGTCACAATAAAAGTTACATTTTTATTGTACTGTTGAATCATTAAAAAGTTTCATTCTTAAAAGATAATGTTTTTACAATAAAAATCGCATTTTTATTGTATGTTTAAATCATTAAAAATATCCATTGTTTAAAAATAGAATATGTTAACAATAAAAATATACAATTTTAGTGTGTATGTAGGAATGATTTAAAATATTCAATGTTTCAAAAAAATGTTTAAACAAAGAAATGACATTGTTATTGTATTATAAAATAATTAAAATGTAAATCATTTACATGATAGCAAAGTAGGAAATATTATCGTTTTAATATGATAAAGATGTGAAATATTCAATTTTGATATAAAAGTGGAAATGAAGTTGAAATCGTTTTAAATGAATTTATATATATTTTATAAATATGATTTAAATTGAAATCGATGAAATATATATAATATAAATATAATGGCTTGAATAGAACGCGCCGCACAGCGACCGTTTACGAATTTCGACCATTAATTTCAAATTGACATTACGGGAGATCCGACCGTCGGATTCTCCTAAAACTGGAACCATCAGGTTCGTATCGAAAAGAGATTTCGAAAGAATATAAAAGATTTGAAATCTAACGGTTAGATTTGGAGATATGTCCAAATCAATTTCAGAAAAGGTCGCTATGGATGCAGTTCGTTGGCCGTTATTGCAAACCGACTGTACGGGCGATAATAAAATTATTAAAAATATGGAAAAATTATGTAAAATCATAATAAATGGTTAAGAATGATTTTTGATGAAAAATTCCAATTTTGTAAAGATAAAAATATATTTTTATCAAAATGAACTAGTTATTAACTAGTATAATAATTTAATTATTTTTCAAAATAAATAAATTATATTTGAAAATGGTTTTAAAATAACCAGAACATTCCAATATATATTTTTATATATTGTAATGGATTTGAATGGAAATTATCTTCGGAATATTTCGATAGTGGATTATGTGATTATACAAATATTGTTATAGGGAATTTGGAATATATATACATATATATATATATATATATCGTTATTCCCAATACAATATTTGTTGGTTTCAGAATTTGATATTGAATATGAGCCAATACAATTTTTATTCAGAACCATACATTTAATATCAAATGGGATATGTCATGGACGGTGTCTTTATTTACACTGTTCTTAAACCCAGTTTAGAAAAGAATAAAACTTTTAATTAAGATTTAGGAAATTTTACCAATTATTTAGTATTTGATTGGAATTGAATTGAAATTGTATCTGTGGATTTACCGTGAACAATGTTTTAAATAACATTTGTTCTTTAACCCAATTAACAATGAAGAAATAATTTGGAATTTATAATTCTTTTATTAAGATTTAAATGGGAATTTTCCAAAGTTAAGTTTTCCAACTTAATACGTTAAATTGGAATTGAATGGAATTCAATTCGGTAATAATCGAGATGAGTTTCTGTGAATGAAGATTGTTACTATGTATGGAATAAAAAAGGCATTGCCGTTATTCCATTTATATTATTAGTCCGATACGGGAATTTATATCGATTATATACTGTTATGATTTCCGTGTAGATTCCATTTTGATGGAAGATAATTTTGGGTTTATCGTGGACTGTGTTTTAAAAGACATTAGTTCTTTAACCCAGTTAAAGATAAGATTAATTTCTTAAAATTTGAATAATCATTAAGTAATGATTTTTGAGAGTAAAACTGAACTAGAGTTTTAATGAATCTTTAATTAGATTAAAAATGTGAATATTTTATTAAAAGAATATTCTGAATTGGAATGAGGCATTGGATGTGTTTTTATAGCACCTGATTATAAATTATGTGAGTTATTCGAAACGACCGGGTTTAACCCATTCTGAACAATGAATACGATGAATAACCGTCGAAGAGATTGAATACGGTGAAAGACCGACGATCTTCACATAGAATGGATGAGTTGTTACTGATGCCCATGATTGAAGTAGCTACCTTGAAGGGGCTACAGTGGTGGCCGTCCGGATGTACTTGTTGATTGTTCGGATATGCGAGAGCCTCTCTCCCGTATTGGACATATGGAACGAGGAATAATGTGCCTCCGGTTTCATTCAGACCCAGAAAGGACTTGTAAATGGATGGTATGTCTGACGTTGTATTCCTTTTACGCTGTATTCGTTGGTCTCTGCTAATATATATCTGTTTGGTGGCGAAGAATTTATTCTCTTGTGTAACACCCTTCTCTAAGACGTATGAGCTCCGAGGTTATATATTGGCAGAAATCAATGGTATAGTATGGATTGACAATGTGGCATGCTAAGATGCATTATCAAGGCTTTTATTGAAAAGTAGAGCCTTGTGGATGATGATCAAAGCCAAACTTTATTTAGCATAGCTTTGTGTAGCGTGACTTTGCGAGCCTCACACCCTGGTATGATGGTGAACTGCTGGTCAGATCAGTATGCTTTTGATATTAGTATGGATTCGGTCGACCAAGATGAGTGATAGGGCATTTCCTCCGATTCCCATATAGGGATAGAGTAAGCGGTGTTTTCTCTTGCCGGGACATAAGCCGCAGTGATACTTGATTTCCCGAAAGTGCGGATGTGCATTACGGTGTTTTCGCATGCCTGCGAAGTAAGCCGTGGAGTATTGCACTACGCGATAGAACTTTCGAATCAGGAGCCATCATGATGGAAATCCAACTTTCCAATACGAGCTTTGCGGTTTTAATTGTAAACCTATATATGGCGACATAGTGAGATGTGGCACTCATGCTGTTATGATTGATACATTTACTTTTGAAATTGATTTCTACACTATGCACTTATAGTAATAAAAAAAGAGAAATTTCGCGTTTTTGGCTATTATAAGGTAAAACTCTATCCTTCGGAGTGTGTTTCATTGTGTGATGGGACCTGAGTCTTTTTTTCTTAAATTAGCATTGCGCTGTTTATTTATGCACTGGTATTCTTGGGGATAAACCCGTTCCGTGTTATATGGCGTGGTCCCTTGAATTACCTAACTTTAAAATCAAATTAATAACTGTTTTGAGTTCTCATACCAGTCCCATGACTGACCTAGAGTTTATTGTTCCTTCCTAAACTCTGGTTGCCCATATTTTCCACATGGGTAGTCAGTAGTTTTGGTTTTTCAGATTTCTATTTAACAGGATCCTGGATTACAACAGGAGCTATGTTCGGAAAGCTTTCCTGCTACGCATTATATTTATGTCTTATTTTCCGCTGCTATGTAATTTTTAAATCTCTGATATCTGTTGTATAATTAATCATACTCTAGAATATTCTTGTACTTTGATGTGAATTGTTGTAATAAGCAACGAAATGTTCTTTTGTTTTGTTTTCTGATTTGTCGTGTTCTCAACTCACTCCGGGCTTTCCCATGAGGGGAAATTTGGGTCGTTTCAGGATGGTTTCAAATTTCTGAAATTCTTATATGATCCCGGCATTTTCGGAAGCATATAACTAGCTATAGCTACTGTAGCTTGCAGTTTTTGTGTTTGTTTAGCCTTCTATTATCATTGATATATCATGTTGTCTTTGTTTTCTTTATTGTCTTTTTCTGACTTTGTATTTCTGTATTCGTCTCCAGTATATTAATAAAAGTGGTAGGGGCCCACTCAACCCCATCGGCTTTGCCAAAAAAACATCACTTATATATTTCGGGTTATATATAAGTTTACTTCAAGGGGTTTCTCTTGTTTAAATTCATATTAAACAATTATGCTCAGGTTTAATTCTCTTAACCAACCCACATAAAAGATAAGATTATCCCAACAAGCAGTTAATACCCATAACGATTTAGGTACAACCACCAATCAACCAAACATCCATCAAACTATAATTAGTTTGAGAATTCCTTTATATATATAAAAAAATACATTGGTAAAATTATTTCATTTACCAACTTTGTAAAACAATATTATGTCAATTTGCCTTGTCCAAGTGTTTATAAATCCCTACTGACCACGTTAGCTAAACGCATCAATGCGGAATTCATATACCACTCAACAGATAAACAAAAACAATACAAATTTTGTTATAACAATTACAAATACGTTCTCTATATATACACTCAAACTAAATCTAGGGTATTACTAACCCTATCTCTATCGAGTTATGCCACAGAGCCAAAGTTATTACATAACCTTCTGCTCTTATACCAAATGTAGCGACCTGACTTTCGGTACCCTTTGAGTCGACCAAATACAACACAAGTCCAACCTAAAGTGCACTAGAAACCCACATGCCAAAGAAAGAAATTAGAGGGTGAGAAGAGATAAGAAAGAAAAGAGTGGAATTAAAATATATTATATAATAGCTCTTGAAATACAAATATGTACTATATTCACATACCATCATTAGAGTACAACACATCACAGCAGAAATAAACAGTTTTTATCTAACATTGAAGCCTCCTACTCCAAGATCCTCCAAGTGTATCTCTGAAATCCCAACTACTTGATCGCCCTGCAAACTTGGGCGCCCATGAGTTTAGGGTAAAACAAAACAAACTTTGGGCCAGTCATGGGACTGGTGTGAGTAAACTCCAATCACTCTATTTACCTTTAAAAATCCTTTTGAAAGAAAAGATAATAATAAGACCGATCCATACATAAACATGGATAGTTTTTCCTTATGATAACCCAAAACTTCTTTATATCAAAGCTCTTCTGATACTATAATAGTGTCTAAATCAAGTAAATAGCAATCTGGTGGAACACTAACATCTTACGCTCCACATACATAGTATAAAATCAAAAACCGCAGATGCTTATTAGGTAATGGATTTCCAACTATGAAAAGATATGGAACCGCCTTCCGATAGTGTATCTCAAGAAAGGAATACACTGGGTTCAACAAGAACATCATACAACCCGACCACACACGTCCGACCACTCATTCCGCTTGAGTGTACCGAATGTATTATCACCAATGGTTATGGTTAGCAACCGTTACTGAAAGCATACAACAACGATAAAATAAGAAGCAAATGAATTTTCTCTAGATCAGGTGATAATACACCGCGACCCACATAGCCATTATGTCTGCCCATTTTTTTTGTCATTTCTAGTTGATGAGGCCTGAGGCTACGTCTTACCTTTATAAAACCCCAACATCATTTACTTCTAATGTCACATCGTTAGATACGTCAAATCACTAGTTGACGTCCTAAAAAATACACAGGGTGTTAAACTAAAAAAAAAAAAAAAAGTTTCCTTCTGTCCGCGGGGCTTAGCTCAGTTGGCAAGGGCTCTTAGCAATCATGGAACGAAGTTCCTGGAGGTTGCGGGTTCGATCCTTGGCAGTTGCGCTTTGCTCTCCCTTAAGGCTTGGGGTTGTTGTCCTCGATAAATCCAACAAACACGGATGGGGATTGATGCTCCTTGTTGGGCTGGCATTAATTGGGGATCCCATGGGGTGGACAGTGGGTGACCTGCTGCCTTCGATTTCATCAGGCAGTTTAAAAAAAAAAGTTTCCTTCTTTGCCACGAAACTATGATACGTTTGAAGAAATCAATGTACGTGACCATCTGGAAATACTATGTCGGACATCCGTCCATATAAGTTGTCTTGGGACTGGACAAACTGAAGGCACCATCTCATCAATCCGTCTTAGGCAATTTCTACTTATGATTAGTAGAACAACCCTTGTACTTTACTCTGTCTTCAATCATCTTTAACATAGTTTGATTCGTAATGCAACAATTAGATCGAAGTGATTTCCAGATCATTAGATATGATTCCGGTCTCTCCAAAATGGTTAACAAATTTGATCAAAACTTCAATAGTCAGTTATTTGAATATTATTTAATTATCGAAGAAAACATCCATGCAACCAACAATCCTATTTCCAAATGGAATTCTACTGGTTAAGCAATACCAAGCCATTTTCCAAATTAAGGTCTTATTAATTTGTTCATTACCCAACTTTCTTTCAATATCTTTACCTAGATATTCTTTAAAACCCGTTTGGCCTCTCACAATTCGTGGAAAGCATTTCGAGATATCATAAACTCTTTATTTTCTATATTTAGAAAGTATATATTATTACCATTGGATAAAGCTTCCATGAACTCACTTTCCCGACCCGTTCATTTCTATAATTAGAAATATCTGATACTACAGTTGGAAAACATTTCCATTTCTTATTCACGCATTTCTACTCTTCCACATTCATTAATCCTTGACTGTTAATTAGTAAGAGAATAGTTCTCTAAGTATCAACCCCAATGACCGAAACCAACATCAGATTGATATTCATAAAACCATTCGACTCGACCAATCCCTAGTCAGTTCCAATTCAATTTCTTTACTTCTCATTAACTAAATTATTTCATTTTCTATACTTAGAAAACATCTCTGATTATATTTGGAAAAACGTTTTCAAAACTCATATACTTGGATTTAAATAAATGTCGTACAAAACACTATTACAACAACTCAAAAACATAACACTCGTTAACTGCCCATATCTTTAACCAATCCTCACTACCGAACCTTAACCATTCCTTAGTCAATGATGAAGTCAATCAAGTTGGGGTATAATTACCTCTCAGACCTTAATTGAACAACATTCTTAACTTCGAAATGTACAAAGCACACAACTTTGAACATCAAAAAACATTGCTCGTGTAACTCTCAGATTCAATTTAAGGATCCGCTTCTGTTACGAAAATAAGTGGTTATAACAATAGTGTTATAATCCATGTTCCGAGATATAAAACCTTAAAATATAACTTTTATTCATTAATTTGAATAAATAAATAAATAAATAAATAAATAATTCTTGATTAAAACGGAAAGTAAATAGAACTTTCCTGAATTCGACATAGTCGAACTCTAATGTATAACTATCTTTTGATTAATCTCTATTCGATCGACGTTCCGAACTTCGGAATAAATTTACCGTTTCAGGTTAACTCAATTTCCACTTTCATTCTAAGTTCACCTTTGAATTTATCACTTCCAAACCCTTACCAATTTCATTTATAACCATTCCAATATGGAAAAAAATTCTTTTAAAACCATTATCCACTTTAACATGTGAATATTACTTCTTTATAGAAATCTGGGCTAGTTTTATCAAATGAATCTTGATTTTATTTGTAAATACTTTACAGGTTCAAATCCCACTTATTGAGTTACTTTATAAATCCACGTCATATTCCACTTTATTCATAAACTCCTTTTATATGTCAAAACTTCTTGTCATCTATCTAACAAATTTATAACCTTATATCGACTTTACATTCGATTTTGGTTTCAAACCCAATATTAATTATCTTGTCAAGTTCTGAATTATATAACATATAATTTTTGAAAGCATTTGAAATTTCAAATTAAACAAAACCAGTACATTTTATATCTTAGAAACCCAGTTTAACGGCTCAGTACTACCATAGCTCTACATATAGTGATTCACATCAATCATTATAAACACAATATCAAATAAATCATATAACAATATCAATCAATACATTTAAGGAATCCAATTGGATCTCTCCAACCTATTCTCCTGCTTCCGCATATATTAGTCAAAATAAATAATGCCAATTCCGTTTCAAGACGGAATATCACAGTATAAGGTGTCATCCGCTATTATGCGGGGTGCGTAGGGTATCATCTGGTAAATATGTGGGAATATCCAACTACCAACCCTATATATATAATAGCAACAATTGATAATATATCAATTCATCCAAACAATCATCAAACAATTTTTAATCATCATTTACCAACTCTTGATTATGTTTATAAAATTATAAACTGAGAAAGTTAGTGTGTTTACTCACTTTGGTTATTAGTCGTCGAATAACAATTAACCATCGATTTAAAAGAATCAGGCGTTTTAGCTCGCCAATAATTCTCACATGCTCCAAATTATTCTAAACTAGCTCGATAATGTAGCCTTCGTCCGTACAATCCCAACTGATCCTACTTCGTTGAATTCTGTTCACGTATGACATAGTCATAGTCGTTACAATATTTAACTTGGATTATAAAAATTAAAATAATTAATTAAAAAATAATTAAATCCTAATTACTAATTATCGCTAATAACACGCTGCCTAATTCTTCTTATCCAAACTGCCGCCACAAGAGAATTTCGAACTATAAAAAACAACAGCTTCCCTTCAACCCTTCTGCCTCTACGATCGACGATATCATGCACGAACTCCGCCAATCACCTACCCTTCGAAATCTCTACAGCCCCATCACCTTGAATTCCAACTCGCACACCCACCTCGAGAAACCCGAACCTCGAACCAATGTTGTACATCGTGGGAATTGTTTTTTCACTACCAAAACTTGCTAAGACATGCGCCTCGACCTCTAAACAACTCGCAACGCTCGATTTCACCCAGTTTAGCCCCACTTGACGATGCTTCGAAGCCCTAGTCCATGCTGTGACAACGTTGTGCCCAGTAGACCTCCATCGCAACCCTCAATCTTCACACAACATGTAATACTTATTGCTAAAAATTCAACGAAACAACCCTATTATTTTTATGTTTTTTACTGGATTTGTTTTAGAATTTAGAAATCACGATTTCATAGGAGAAGAAGGAACAACAGTGTCTGTGCTTATTTTAGAATGAGGAAAATTTAGGAATTCAGGATTTGACGGTTAAGGGTATATTTATAGTTGATTTTATTATTAAAATATTCTCATGAAATTTACATCCAAAGTAACACACTTAAACAGTCACATGCAAGCTCTAATCGCGATGAACTTTGTAATCTCATAATAACTTAATACTTCGGACACGATAGAACTGGTTTCGTCGAATTTTGAGATCATTTGTAAAATTACTTTTTAATTTCACAAGGTGAATCAACACGTGTTTATATCGCGTACGATCACAAAATAACTCCAATCGACTTGAAATTGAAAATCTTACAATAATTAGCCATTACAGATTTTATAAAATTAGTTTCATTAAAATCAGACATCGTTTGAAAATAGATTATTCTTAAATTCCAAATTAAATCGATATAATATAAATCGATTCCAAAATAAACAAATTTGTTGATAATAAATTATTATGTGAAAATTAGGCATATATCCCTAAAAGCAAACTTAATTAGGCCCACATCCCTCCCAAGTTTTCAGTGTAAACCCGTCCCCTATTTTCACCAGTTCTGCCTTCTATTTAAAATGTTCCGCCTATACAATTTTGTGCCCAAAAAAATGGCCACTGACTAAAAAAAAATCTAAAATCTGGAAATAATCGCAGAAGTTCATGCCAATCGAAAAAAAAGTTGCATAGATGTGTGAAACTATTTGAAATACTTGCACACATATATGCAATTATTGCATAAAGGAAATTCAGCTAACAATTTGTCTGCAAATATGTTGCACACTTATGTGCATGTTTTCTGTTTTATTTGCACACTTGAATGTAAATAAAAGTGAACAGTGTTGCACAGTTATGAATTATTGCGTAGTTTTATGCACGAATTATGCAATACTTGCACAGAAATATGCAAGAACATCAATGTTGATGCAAAACTGGAATACTTTCATATATACGCATGAAAATTCTAATATGTGCATAATATTATGCATTTAATTGCATTTTCGCTGTTTTCTGTTGTTTTTTGTTTTTGCCATGTTTTTTATGTTTTTTGAACTAAATTTTTTGTCGATTGCATATTTTATTTTAATATTAATTTATGTATTTTTTTTTTAAAAAAAATGACCTATTTTTGAAAAATAGGGACCTAATTTATAATAAGTTTATGACCGGACCTGAGCCAAATTTAAAATCTTAACAGGGACTTGTGAAAAACGTACCCAACTATTATTGTCATATATATTCAAACAAAATGTTATGTAATTTCCAAACAATCTAACTTGGATTTTAAACCCAATATTATCAATTTCATGCTAAATCGATATTTAACTTGTTTTAAATCCCTTTTATTTTTTAAATAAATCGTTATGGTTGATAAGCGAATCCATAAAGACTTTTTGAAAATTTGATTTGGACATAACTAGAAATCTCCATTTTTCTCATTCATTAGAAAATTATAATACAATGGATCTGAAAGTTTTTTTTAATGAATTCCAACTTATATTGGATCCCGCACATTTATTTAAAGTTCAGAACGTAAAACTACGAACAACTGCGATGTTACGGGCTCGTTTTTAATTAAATATAATTTATACGTTTAAATGTCGTTTTAGCTAATAAATTCCTTATAAAAATCCTTTTATATTTCTAGACTAACATTTAGAACCAATTTTAAATGTTCAAATTAAAATTTTTAAAATCTAGGTCGTTATATTTGGTGTAGGAAAGGAAGTGGATTTAGGTTTCAGACTTGACAACGTACGAATTTCAAGGATTTCCATTGTGAAGTGATACCATAAAGCGGGAAGATAAAAATGAGGGTGGAAAGTAAATTTCGTTGACCCGTTGAACAAAAATTAATTACTAGAATTCACTATGTTTACACATATAATAGACACAAATAACAATATTTGCTTATGAATTTGCTATGGTTGTAAGCTAATAATCGTTGCAAGTTCTTTTCTAATGATTTTCATAGACCATTTGCTAGAGTTGTTAAGGGTGAATTGATGCGAACAATATTATTTACTTTAGTTTTTAACTCAATCGATGTAAATAAGGTGATGCAATAGGTACATGGTGTACCAATGTGTTAGATGTAAAATTTTGATGCTTCGACCTTTTAAAATCAATATTCCAAATCTAGTTGTTTTTGATAAAAACTACCAATTGCAACAATGTTTAAAATTATGTCTAGTTTATTTTAAAATTAGTTTGGCGGATTTTAGTTGAATATGCTAAGAGAAATGTGAAATATACAGTAAAATGAACAATTTTTAGCCATGAGTAGATCAATGTAGAATTTATAATGGATCATGCCGGTGTAATAAGTTTCAGGGATCATAAACTTAGAAATATATTTCAAGATTTAAGTGTGGTATAGGTTGAGTAACTTGCAGATAATTAGAAAATGGGTTTTCATTAATTCATGTCAACTTGATCAACAATGAGGCAAACCGTTGAAGGTGGAGTGAGTTTAAGAGGTGGTAGGACTTTAGTGTTAGTGTCAGAGAGCAAGGCAGGCTGGGGTGGTTGCAATGGCTCGAGTTAGGGTTAGAATTTGTTTTTGATTTCATTGTATTTGTGTGACTCGCATGGGAAGGAGAAGTGATTGAACTAACCATGGTTGGCGTGATAGGTGCGTAGGTCGATGTTCTTCATGATGGAGAAGTTGTCATTGATAGCGATGTGAGAGTACAGTTTCTTCGACGAAACTAGGTTGCTATGTGACATTTCTTTCATTCGAGTAGCATTTTTGAGGAGGAAGGTTTGTGGGAGATGGAGGTGGGGCCCAAATTTATCATTGGGTAAATCATGATGTGTGGAGGGTGGCATGATGACCTCAAGCATGATGGTAATCGGGTGCATATGCACATACATGCATGCGAGAGGACCAATTTCTTGATGTTGTGTTTTGTGCTTGTTTCTTTCGAATGGAAGTAGGTAATAATGTTGAGGGTTCGGGTTTCTAGAGTTAAGGGCTTCGGCCCAGTCTAAAAAAAATAAAAATGTCTTCTTTAAGTATGTATAAGTACACATGTAAGTTAGGATTAATCAAAAGGAAGAAGTGGGAAAGTTGCAACCAAGATGTGTAAAGAAAGCAGCAGGAACGAGATATAGAAAGGATTAATATATTGGTATGGGCCGGATCAAGCCCATCGATAATGTAAAAAAAATAAAAATCAAATTGTTTAATTTAACTTCAAACTTCGAATTTTTATGACTACCATAATTTTTATCCGTTTGGACCATGGATTTCAACATTGGTTTCGTATTGTTAAGTAGATAATATCTTTAAGACATATTCTCAATTTACTAAAAAGTAAATTAATTGAAATTTTATATGCATTGGAAATTAATTACATTGTTTCATAATTATAAAAGCCCAAATCCTAATGAGCCTGGATTTCTTGCAAAATACTAAAATCTAAGTCCACTAAAGTTCAAGTTTGGTGTCAGGTATCCAACAAATAAGCAAAGAAAATATATCAAAGCTCAAGTAAATAACTCACAACGGAAATTAATAAAGTATAATATTAAATATCTAGTGCTACTATTCACACCCCGATTTACACTTCTGGCCACCAAAACTAAAAGCACCCCAAATATTTTGCTGGCCACCATCTAAATTAATAACCTAAAAAATAGAGAGGTCACCAGCACCTTCCTCTACATGAACACTTCCTTCCTCACTTACATCATGCATTTATGTCTATTGAGTAATTTAATCGAACATCTTAAATCATATTATCACAACCATCATGTTTATCATCCAATTTATCATTATTCAAATACTCCATCTATCAAACAACAAAAAAAGTTAATGTATCAATTTGTAAAAGAAGATACATAAGATATACGGATAAAAACCCTACAAGTCAAAACTTATATTGTCGTACTCTATTACAACGTCGTCAAATTTAATGTCCTCCAAGCTTGAAATTTCCCACGGAGCGAAAATAATATCTTAAAACATAATGGAAAATCTTAACCATTAAAACAAACCTAACAACATGCTATTTAACATAATAAAAAACAATACAAATCAAGCAATTCTAACCACTTTTTTATCTTTATCTTCAATCTCTGTTTGGCACAAAAAAATATCTGGGTTTAGGTTTTGAAATTGTAGAGAAGTACGTGTTTTTCTTAGGAGAAGTACGGTAGTGAATAACTCAGTGAAAGAATAATATATGGTGGCCAGAAGAATATAAAAAATAGTCATTTGTATCAAATTTAGAAAGGTGGCTGGAAGTGTAAACCGGGGTGTGAATAATAGCACGCTAAATATATACTCACCAAGGAAATGATATATTTTGTATCGAGTGTCTCTAAACTGAATAATCTTTGCCTTCTATCCAATCTGCGGATTATTGTTAAGAGAGGGTTAGAACTAACGTTCTGATGATTGACAAATTATATAATTTTAAGCATAGTACAACATATACTATTTTATTACCATTTTTGTTATATTAGACTTGTTAAGGTTACAATGCTCTCATCTCTACGTGTAAATCACACTTATCTACTCCCTAGTGGATCCAACCTAATAAACAATATATATAGCTACATGCCTTTGGACCGCTCAATCCTAGGTATTACCTATAGTACCTTACATATCCTTCTCATCAAGAGAGTGCTGAACTACATCGGTAAAGGTCCACTTTGTAAGGCCTATAATACAGATGTTCCATTGTTCGATAAAAAAAATGAGAATTACATTTGCAGTGGACCGCTCTAATGCCTACACTGTGGATATTCACAATAGACTACTCTACTACCTATATTGTGGACTTGCACATAATCGTTCTATCTACACTTCTGAGTCATGCTCACAAATGGCACCAATGCCCACATTATCTGGAAGTCATTTGGGGATTTACTACATATGTTAAGGTCTTCATTAGGCCTACAATAGAGATCCCATCTATGATCTGTCCCTTTATAAACGTGGCTATTGCCCTGCGCAACCATCCTCAACTAGTTGGAAGGCTTTCTAATGAGTTAATGGTCTTTTCGTAAAATAAACATACTAAAGCAACCAAATTCCCTTTAGTCTTTTACAAACACGTCTTATGAAGTTATTGTTGTGACCTCGCCCTTTATTAGATCCTATTTTTAATCTTTTCGTATACGTTTAGTGCATATTCCCATTCCTTTTTTAGTTCATTCCTTTATTATGATATTTAATCCTCTTATAGATTCTTTGTCGTTACATGATAGACTTAGTTCCAAAATTTTACCTACCTATCATGAACTACTTATCATAATATCTACATGTCTTAAAGACATATGTTAGTTTTTTTTCTTATTTATCTTTTGCACCTTTACCATTCAGGTCATTTCTCTTTTCTTTAACCTACCAAATATTCAACTTGGTTATTACCTTTTCATTTTACCTGCATCTTAATGATTGTTTATTTTTTACTATTATTGTAAGTCTTATTCTTATAGGATAGTCATATTCAAAGGGGTTGGTTACCTAGGCTTTATTAAAATATATTCCCATTTTTACTATAAAATAATTTCCTAGTGTAGTGATCCATAATTATAAGATATCTTCTATGTTCTTTTCCTTTTGGTTTTTGGGCAAAGCCGACTGGTTTATAAGGTGACCGCAAACACCCTTTATTATAACTAATAATAAAAATCAATATAGTACATGTGACTATTAGCAGAAAGTCAACTATTCAATTTTTAAGGTGGGTTGTCCACCTTCTATGGAGTTTGAAGTGTTGTGTCCACTCTACCTAAGCAGGCTTACGGCATTGGAGCTAGGTAATTTACTAGACTACAAACTATCACTCCACATAGGGAGGATATGACATGTTATGTTACATACTATAATAGGTAGTGAATTACATACTGTATACACCATACACAGAATTAACACACGGCCAAAAATGTATAAGTGTACATAACAAGTACACAAAAATATAAGGTAACATATGTTGTAGAAAAAAGCATGGAAAGATCACATATATGCAATAGTTCATGACAAGAGCACCACACCTACATTGCAAGTTGTAGAGTCTGACTGTAGTATACTCAAAGCACAAGGCTCGAGAATGTAAAAGCATGAGCGACAGACCCAACAAACAAAGCATTGCACTAGGCTCGAGAGACATTGGCAAGAAGGAAATAACATCAGCAGATTCACATAGAAGCTTCCAAAAGATTCACATTGGCAAGAAGGAAATGACATCAGCAGATTCATATTCTAGTTTTGTTCGTTTCCTTTTTGTTAAGTAGAACAAAATATAGTAATACCTCTATTTTGTACTAATCCTTTTTTTTTAACTTTATCCTTGTAATTACATTCACTACTTCTTTTAAAACTTGTAATATGAAAACTATTCTTTCCCAACTAATCAAAGTATTAATAACTTCCCAAATTAAATTAAATTCCCTTTTTATTTCACTTTTACATAATTGACACTATAAGTGTAAATTTGCCCATGCCTCTTCTTCTTCGTTTGAAGCCCAAAATTGCTTATGTGTTCTGATTTACCCATGTTAGAATAACTTTTATATCATAATTTATCATCTTCATGATTTAAAGTTTAATATGTATAACTTGACTAAATTAATTTCTGTAATCATCCTAAAGATGACAGTGTTCACTACAATAATCAAAACAGGAATCTAACGATATTGTTTATCATCATTATAAAAGATATACGATTTAATACACTCATTTGTAAAAGCGCTCCAAATATCAGATCTGATCCAAGTTCAGTCCTATTATTTATAATCTTCCTTTTTCTAATCCCTATTTGGAACTATAACTATATTTACATGTATCTTTTTATACGAACCTAAATAATATAAATTAACTAACATGAAAATTAGATTTGAAATCATACCTCATATGAATGATTCATTTTGAATAACTCGTTTTCTAAATCTACAATTTCTTCCTCTAATTTATGATTCAGAAGGTGTAAATCTAAAATATATATTTTCTAAAGAATTAGAATAAAAAGAAAAGCGTCAGGGCTTATACGCTAGTCAGAATAAAATGAGTTTATAGGCTAGCTTCGCATGTTTATTTATAGGAGTTCAAAATAGTCTCATTCATTAGATCTAAAATGGAAAAACGATCAGTATGCTTAAAAACAATGTTTATGTAGTTTTAACTGCATTTGGGCCAACCTATGATATAGACGGTTGATCTGTAGGCCAGCCCCACCCCAATAAGGGTCAACTTATCTAGGTCTTAAAATGCGTATAAAACATGTGGCTTTATAATGAATAAATATGGTTCGTTTATTTGGTATTGTTCTTAATATAACATTATGTTTTAATTAAATTCCATTAATTTATTGATTTATTTTCGTTTCTAAAGGATCTTAGATTTTTAAATTCAAACGTAGATTAATTTCTGAAATTTCTATATATGTAATTTTATAAAATAGATATTCATACATGCGCGCGTTTACTTACATAATTATTCTTCGACACCAAACTTCGAATGTCAATGACTATTCCGTACGAACTCCGTTTAGAGTGTATTATATATGTAAATTGATCAGAAAATTTCCATGAATGCCATGGTATTAGTTTCATGCATAGATTCCAACAATTATAGAAATGTTTATTTTCTCTGTTTATGGTTAAATTATATTAATCCTTTACTTTGAAAAATGCACGGTGTTACAATAACTATAATTTATACTTGAACATTATTAGCATAATAAAACCCTATTTCATTATAACTGAGCTAAGGTGATTAACTGCACATGTATTGATCTACTAGTTGATTATATGAGTGTTAACTATCAATTATTAGTATGAATTATTTACATATTTATTAATTATATAAGGAATGGGCTATTGGAATGCTAAACAAAAAATTAGAGACGCGAACTATGGACAACTAGATTTGTTTATCTTTACGTAGACGGTGAAATTTAAGGGGAGTTCTAGTGGTTAAAAATTCTCATTTAAATAAAGTTTCCCTTATGTAAAAAAGTAACTTACAACATAAATGCCATTACTAAATTAAATAGTAACTATTTTGAGTACCATTGGGATTGCTAAGTCTACTCCTAACAACGGGATAAGTTATTGATTTAGAATCAATCTCATTGATGATTTCGAATTGAACATGTTTATTGGAAAGGTTTCAATTATTAATTATATTACCAATGACTTAGAAGTTAATTATTATTTAATTAACAATGATATAAAGTTAATTATTATTATTTTTTGAAAATTAAAAGTTAATTATTATTTATTAACAATGATTTAGAAGTTAATATTATTTATTCAATAGTGATATAAAAGTTAATTATTATTTTATTAATATTTATTTAAAAGAAATGCTTTTCAAATAAATTATTATTAAATCACTAATCGCTCAAAGATTAATTAATATTTTAATTAATAATAATTTAGATAATTACATTTTAAAGTGTAATTAATTTATGTTAATTAATTTTGTAATTACGATGGTTCAAAAAATTAAAATTATTTTAAATAAAGTTATGAAAGATATTAAATTATTAATTTGACAAGGTTTAATTTGATTAATCTATTTGTTAATAGTATTTTAAAATAAATAATTATTTATAAATGATGTTTAAACTTGACTGATCATTTTACAAGTGAGGTTTGAGTAAGCTGATAATTTACTGATGAGATTTAAGCTAATCAAATTAACTTAAGAAGTGCTTTAATAACTATTATAAGCAAAGGAATCCAAGTTATACAAAAGAGATTTACCTAATAATTAAATTAATTAAATTATTTTTATAATTAAAAGGTAATATAAGAAATCAAATAGTTTATAAAGCACTATTTAAATACAATTGTTTATAAAACTTGCGAAATTATTTATTTAATATTTAAATTTGAGATAAAATGTATTTATTCTTGAAGATAATAATGTTGTTAGTGAAGGTCTGAAAGGTAATAATATCTCAGCTTGAATGTCTTCAATATTATTTGATGGATACTATCAGTTTGATTTCAAGATTGATACTTGGAATTATATGTAATTCCGTAAATAAACGTATGGACTTAAGGAAGTCAATTTTGTAAATATGTGGTTTAGGTTTATAATAATCTGTGTTTTCAAATAACAATTGTTTAGCCACTTTCATGTAATTTGGACGAGGACCTTTCTTATGTGGTTATTAATATATAATTATAGCAAAGGGTAAAGTATATTAGTTATTTTGAGATAGAGCGGTTAAGGTATCCAATTGATGAAAGATTAATTACATAAGGCTTAGAAATTTCCTTGGAAAGTGGTATATGATTGCTTGCGTCTGTTGATCATTATATAATTGGCTATCAAATCTGATTTAAAAGTAACCAGTTTCTAGTTACTTGAGTTTTCTCACGCTGGTTTTCCAGACCGACCTAAGTGTTATTGTGCGATAATGCTTGGGTTAAAATGATCATGTTTTCAAATTACATTTGGATTGCTTTGGAGTTCAGAAGAGAAGTTGGAGATTCGAGGCATATTTTTGATTCTTTATTATTCCGCTGTGTATGTCATTATTTGAGATTATTGGAGTTTGTGTAGACAAATTGTTACAACTGTTTGGATTTCAGTTGTAAGTTATACTCTGATGTGTGTATATTGAATTAAGTTTTGTTTTATATAAGTACTAGTGTATATTATATATTATTAGTACCATTTTGAGATTTTGTTCTATCTTTTCCCCTAACTATCTATCTTTCCAACACTTGGTTATTTGACATGTGAATACCATGGATGTATTAATGTTGATTTCCATGGGTCGAAAAGTTAGGTCATTACTAAAATCCTTAACCCTACATCTTAAGAAGAAATAGGAATATCACAATCATGTTGTTAAGGACCATAACGTTTTTTTTTATCAGAGCAAATCAATTTTGTCGTATCATATGTAGTTTTAGTTAGTTGAGCATGTCATCATGATTAAAGCAAAAATATCTAACATTCAATTTTCACTACTAAGCATTTAGTGATAAAGAAACTGTTATAAATAATAGAGAATCTTCACTTAAAAGGTCATCTTTCTTGATTTATGTTCTCCTAAAAAATAGTTCTTAAATTTTTAAATAATGAACATTTGAAAAATGCATATCAATGGAAAAGAGAGGCAAATCAAA
The DNA here is from genome assembly GCA_030737875.1 of Allium sativum. Lineage (NCBI taxonomy): Eukaryota > Viridiplantae > Streptophyta > Magnoliopsida > Asparagales > Amaryllidaceae > Allium > Allium sativum. Next base: position 603,314,927 of record CM060916.1, on the reverse strand, counting down.
ATTGTTGAAACCTAATAAACGACTTAGTAACATAGAATTTGCGTATCCACCTTTATTTGTTTTCTTACACAAACATCATAGACTATGGTGATAGACACATTTCTACTATAAGCTTAGTGGTTTCATTAAGAAAGCAAACCCTAATGCTCTCTCCTTTTTGTTTTCCTAACTTTCAAAGGTAGTATGAATGTAGGGCAACTATCTATAACATTTTAATAGCCAATATAGTGCATTAAAGAATGAGCATGATCAAATGGTTATGACATAAGTGGTGGCCAAAATATTTGACTCATTATAGATTACATCAAGGAGAAAATTTTACCATTAAGAAGTGGAATCCCCTCTAAAGGGTATAGTGTAACTATGAAGGAAGGGCGGAAAGCACGAGAACAAAATCATAGAATCAAAAGAGGGAAAAGTGATTGATTTTGAGAAGGAATGTAAAATTCTATAAATTTGAATAATTAAATAACTATTAAATGAAAGGAAAATTAGTAATTTATTAAAAGATAAATTTTATTTATTTTAAATTAATGAATTAAGAAATGAACTTATGCCATTACGAAAATTATATATTTTTGTTTGATTCCACTTTAGGAATATCTTAAATAAATAAAGGAATTTGAAGCCGACAGCTAAGGCCTATTAGTACCAAATTAGCAATGAAATAAACTACACAATGTTAGAATTAGTGCACTCTAGATATATTTAACCATAAAATCCGATACCTATTTTAATTTTGGAAAAACTACAGAAAAATCAATTAAGTAGCAAAAGCCATACTTGAATTCATGAACTAATTAGGAGAAAGAGGACAGATTGAAAGAAAAGAGAAAATTTTAATCTTCTAAATTATCACAAATAGTATTTCTCTTTTGAGGAGGGCCAAAGAAAAACTGAACTTTCATAATTTATGGATCATAACTCATATATATATATATACATAATAGCGTGATACATACAATTTGTCCCTTCAACGAATTGATAATCACTTCGTTCTTTGCGCATTTTTTCATGATAGCTACATCTTTATGTCTTAAAATTTTTATTACTTCATTTGATCACTTTGTTTGGACTTACATTGAAATAACACAACATTTTTTTTTTACATTATGACCCAGATGTTGAAATTTTCCAAGAATCTCCTCCAAACTAGAAATGTAATAGACTTATAAATAAGTTTAATTTTAAGAGTTCCAAACTTTTCTATTATAACATATGGTGTATTTGAAATAATATCATTCATTAACTTTGTCGATAAAGTATCAAAGCGACATTTTTTGACTTTATTATAACTAAACCTTTTAATAATCACATATTATATCAACTGACATAGGTTAATTATAAATTCATCGCATTGAAACTTCATAAATTTGATATATACATGTCTATTTCCAACTAGATAGATTTTAAGGAGATTGAAAAAATTTCAACAATTAGACAACATGTGAGTTGATGACCATGCACTTTTAACACTTAAGATACCTAAAGAGTGTGCTGCTAATGTGCCCAAATAGTGTAAGGTGACCATCTAAGTAGAACATGACTAAAACTAAGCAGAACTTGTCATATGATTCACTGTACATGAGATAATACATAATAATAAAACATACTGTTACAAAATAGGTGAGATAATAAATAACTGGAATGAATCTCATAATTGGAGCAATAGATCCAAAATAGTAACTATCAATGTCATAGAGTTATACAAGTGGAAATAACCCCAAAAACCCATCTCTAAAATAAAGACACTACTGAGCCCTATAGTAGTGAACAATGGAAAGTAAATGGAACACACATTAAAAGTACACTTAATAACTGCTTGCTTGCCTCTTGATCAACTAGTCGTTCTTACCCCTAACATGCCTCTGGTATGCTCATTTAAGAGCATCAAGGTAATAAGAAGCAAATGATAAACTCGATGTCAGACAAAGTCTGGTGTGAGCAGTAGAAATCTCAAGTACTAAAACAATTGAAATACAACGTGGTAAAATCTCTATGAGCTGTCCCTACATCCAAAAATTTAGCACGTAGAAGTATATACTACCGTAAAATATTAATATCGTGGATGTATGTTACATCAGAGTACTGGGCTGTCCAAATGTCTGTGTCAACATAGTCTGTATTTTCCTTAATGCTACACACATCCGATAATATCCCTGAGAGTGATAAATGACTAAGAAAACATAGTAAACATCATACAACCTCACATTCACTCGCTCAAAGCATTGGATATATAATATGTTTGGTACCATGAAGTTCGCACCTACCCTTAAGAGCTCTAAGCAGAGACATCATAGTTGTATGGCTGACAACCTATGTCAAGTTGAGAATAAGCATAAAAATAGTCACAAGTCCTCCCATGGACAAACAATCTGCAATCTGGTTTAATGCCCGATGGGGACCCTATAAATATAGCTTACATCCTAGGTTAGTTTGAAGACTTAATAAACACTCAAACCATTGCTCTCTAAGTACCCATCCAAACCCACACACTAAAAATCCTTTTGCATATGTATTTTCTTCATAGAGTCATCTTGGAACTGTCTTCATAACTCCTATTTGAAGTCTTTTAATCAGAAACTGTCTAGAAAACTAAGATATATTGTCAAACTTCGCCTCACGAACCTTTCCTAATAGCTCCTCCATTTAACTAATAATCTCACCATCGAGAATCGTAGTCTCATACTCTGCTCCTAGGAGATCAACTGGTAGTTAGTTGGAATCTATTAACTCAAAAATGGTAGTAACACCTGACTAATTGCGAAAGCACCACCCCGTGGTGGAGAAAAAGAATAAAGCAGTAAAATTAAATTAAAATAGGAAGGAAACAGAAAGCAGGGAAAGAAGAAGACAATTTATAGTGGTTCATCTTTGGATCAGGCCTACATTCACTTTGAACAATATTATTATAATCCTTGCTATACCAAATACAATATGGTTTATACAATCACAAAGATCCCCAATGTAGAGAATTACAGACAATCACTAGCACTATTGGTTATCCAACGTAGACCACGCGATGCTCCTGTGCACGTTGGAGTTATAGGTCGTGCCGATGGCCCAAAGAGAGGTAGAGGTCGACCTAAAATGACATGGGAAGAGATAATAAAGAGAGATCTAAGAAATTGGAGTATATCTGAAGAGCTTGTGGTAGATAGAAGTGCATGGAAGTTGGCAATCCATGTACCAGAACCTTAATTTTTTTTTTATATATATATATATGTTAATTATTATTATTTTTAGATCTGTTTAATTATTTTAATTTTAATTTTTTTTAGGACTTTATTTCACTTTTATTGAACCTTTTTACTTTAATCTGTTTGGTTATTTTAAACTCTTTTTATATATTATTATTAGTTATTTTACCTTAATTTTGGGTTCCATATCTAGCCAACCCCAACTTGTTTGGGATATATGGCTTTGTTGTTGTTACTAGCACTATTGGTTATCGTAGAATCACGATAACCAGCCTAGGTGACCTAGATTTGCTACCTCTGGAGAAGAAGCTTTGTTGTAGAAGGAGAGTGATGGCTGTTGGAGATGAATAAATATCTTTTTAGAGTTTTTACAGAGCAAGGAAATCAAAATCCTCTTTGATGTTAGAGCTTATGGGTATTTATAAGTGCTCTGTAGGGAGTTGGGCTAAGCCCACTTGCAGGGCAACTTAGAATAGTGTTTCGACCTATCTATGAAAGTTTCGGGGAAAATACACTAACTACATGGGTCGGTGCCGACCCATGGTGTTAGCGAATTTCTTTCCCCGGCCTTTATGGTCATGACACTCGTGTTTTGTTTAGCTCATGGATGTAGTTTATTATTGACTAGACCTGGTTTGATGCCGTATTGAACTTTACTTCTTGCCTTCTAGATCTAAACTTTCAGTCCATCGAATAATGATATTTAATCAAGCCTGATTGACATGAAACTTCTTATATAGCCTCATGTTTGCATCACGAGAGAAACAGAATGGTCGTGGGCCCATAATAGTTGTGCATACGGGTCGGTATCGACCCTTGATGGGTCGGCACTGATCCACGTAGATAACTTTTTGGGACTAAGTATTTGGGAAGTGACTTGGATAGGTCCCTGTGGTCTTTCTGGTGAAGTTTCATCTAATTCTAAGGTTGTACCTCTCTATTCTGCATTGTGATTCTATATGAATATCTATCAGAGTTATATCCAGGTTAACATTTGCCCCCTATAGTATACTCATGTTGGAAACATGATGTGCTATTGACTAGTGATGGTATGTTCCTCTCGAAGGCATGATCTGGGACCAAACTGTTAATCACCATGGGAGATGACTATTGATCCAGAGCCTATGATTTGGTGTTGTCCTGTTAGCACTTAATATTGTATCAAGATAAGCCATTTTGATTTAATATTTTCATCATGGTCTTAGTAGTATGAAAATTTTCTTCTGGAAGAGGGACGTTACCTTCTTGCCGAAGCCGTATAGGTCGGTATCGACCCATAGTCTATGGGTCGGCACAGACCCTTATACTTAGTGAATTTTGTCCCACTTCTCTTATATTATATATGGCCCCTTCCCCTTATTTCCATTCTTTTCTTTTGCTATAGAAAATTAAGGCAATGGTTTTTCCAATTCCTCTGTTTTCGATCTACCGAAACTGCGCCTACCCCTGCCGATCCAGCTCTGGCGCCGATCACCGGACCTCGTCCGCCTGATCTTCGACCAATTACCCCGATTTCCAACCCAAACTCATCCTCAATTCAGCCAATTTCAACCAAAAAACTTGCCGAACATAAGCTCCAAGGTGTTGTCGTGCTTGAATCCGATCATTTCCAAGCCTATCCAAATTTTTAGGTGTTGATTCTTGCTTGTTTCAGATAACCCTAGCTGGTTTCATGTATTTATGGCATAGGGGCTTTATTTTGGGATATTCAAGTCTTCACAAATTAATTTGAACACATGATTTAACCTTAGAACATCATTTTACCAATCGGTCCAACACAAGTATGAACTTATGCTTGAACAAAATTGCCTTGAACTCATGGACACATATGCTTTAATGTTTGCGAACTATATAGTCCTGGGTTTGTGTGATGTTTAAATATGTTGTTACTACTTTAGCTCAATCCTGAGTAACCAAACTGAATACGAAATGAATTATGAATTGTTGCTGGCACGCATATGAGTTTTTCTTGGAAAACAGTGATAAAAGAGCTTTGTGCTCCAATTCAAATGATGTGTTTATTATTGATCTCTCAAGTCGATAGTGGATTAATTTATTAAATGAAAAGGAAGCGTTACAAGTTCTTTTGCCACTCAGGCGGATCATTTCTGTAAAAAAAAAATCTAAAAATTTATAAGTCACATAATACGTTTCTACGGGGACAAAGCATTGAACTTATGCATGGATAGTGCTTGAGTTTTGCTAACTGACACTTACTGGTTTTGGATCTCATGCATTGTCACTTCACACAACAGTAACACATTTATAGGATGCATGTACATGACCATTCTGAATATAAGGTTCACTTTGTAAAATGACTTCTCATCCCTTAGAGCATCTTCAGTCCTAAGAAGACGACTCTTCCCAAGTTCAGATTCAGTCTACTTCTGGAGTGCATTCTTCATTTATGGAAGCATCTTTACATATTCCCCTTGAAAGAGCCACTATCGCGACGGGATCCATAGTTGATTGATCTCGCCCAGTTATTAGACTTATCGTGAATCTGCCAGAGAGATGCCCTTTAGTGGTGACTCACCAGATGCTTCAGCGCATTTGTACATAATTTGGCATTCCAAAGGAGGATGTCCAATTACCCGAGAAGAATGAAACAACTATCCATCCCTCTGTGGAGTTTACTGCTTGCAATCGCTGTATGTGCTGGCACGGTGTTGTCCCACCATTCAACCTTTTTTTACAATTAGTCCTCAAGGAGTTAGTAGCCATGCCCTACCAGCTTCAACCGAATGGCTATGCTGTGCTCACTGGCCTGTATGTGCTCTTTATGCAAACCATGCAGCGTGTCCCTACAGTTGAGAAGATCCGCTACTTTTTGTTTTCAGGAAGCGCAAAGATCGTCCGTTGTTGATTTTCATTGAGGAGACTAGGAATCAAAAGCTTATTCTTGGCTTACAAGATAAAGTTCCCTCTTTCATGAATTTATTTTTCTACGTCAAATCCCCGACGGGTTTCAATAGATTTTGGAGGAGCGGGGGTAACCATTTTGCTTGAGCTTGCTTTTGTTCTAGAATTTGCTAGTTTACGACATCCTAACTTGACCTCCTCTTTTACTTCTTTATGGATCTTCCTACCCAGGTGAAAGACCCGAAGCATTTGCTCACATATGAGTCTTTAAAAGCTGTTGTTAAGAAGGAGAGGGAGGTGGACTTCTTGTTATAGGACAAATTCTTGCATCGATTTGGCTTGCTAGACCCTTCTCGGTCTATTAACCCTTGCGAGGTCTCGACTCCTGCTCATGCTGTGGTAGATGAAGTAACTACTCAGCAAATGGAAGAGGACCAAACGGAGGAAATTAACCTTGAGAAGGTTTCCTTCGTTGGGAGTTCAAGTCAAAGGATCGGCGAGGAGCATGATTCTTCGCACAACATGTCCCTTATTCATGAACGTGAGAGGGAGAGAGAGTTTGTGCAGCGGGAAGGAAAACAAATTATGGACACTAATATATAGAGGTAAGAGGGAGAGCTTCCGAGTGATAGTCACACTAGCATAGGGACCGGCGAGTGTGGACCTCAATTTGAGAATTCATTTGATGAGAAATTTGCTAGTGATGGATCTGAGACTGACTCTGAAGATACAACCGTTGATGATCCTAAGACTCCCTCGGTTCATGATTCTCTTACTTAGGTTCCAGGCGGGAATGGTCAGGACATCCTTGGTGATTTGAGTGATGTTTATATTACTCCTTCGGAGATGTTTGGGGATGACCCTAAGCTGGTTACTCCTGCTACCTGCTCGGGGGTTACTGCGACTACCACTGTGACTACCAGTTCTAGGATTCTCATGACTACTTGTTTGGGAACTCTTGCGGCTACTATTTCGGGAATTCCTACGATTACCAGTTCAGGAACTCATACGAATTCGTCACTTACTTTGCTTGCTTCAAAGCCTTTTCCAACCCTTTCCAAGGCTCTAACGATCCCTCCTCCACTGACAAGTCTGTAGGGGAATCGGAGTTAGATGACACTACATGCATTTGTCACCATATACACATAATATGAGCATCTTTTCTTGCATTGCTACTCTCAGTCTTAATATCATTGCTAAATCGAGGTTTCTCCTTTGCAGGTTCCACCATGAGTTGTCTGTATGATTACTATGGTGATTTCTCATGTCGCATTTCCAAAGGTTTCGGAGGCCAGAGCCTCTTCAATCCCCGGCGATGCTATGAGATGGATGATGAGAGGAGAGATAGGAAAGATCATGAAGCTCGTGATGAATATGATCATAGGGATCATGAGGACCATGATAGAAAGGACCGTGACGAGTGGGATAGGAAATATAACGATCGTCGTGACCTTGATCGTAGCCATGAGGAGGACTAACACAGAAAGCGCGACCGAGATGACAAAAATAAGGAGTTCGATGTTGGAAAGGCGTATAAGTGTGCTAAAACTGATCAAAGCTCATTCCCTATCGCTACTATCTCTGTGGCTACTGCATTTTTCGACCCTGCGAGTGCCAATTCTCCTGCTGCCACCACAGATAAAGCCGATATTTATACATCTGTGCAGAGGCCTTCTTACGTACTGCCCAATCCACCCAGTTTTCTCTTGAGGAGGTTTCCAGAGTGATTTCTAAAGGGGGTGCACATTTATTTGGACGTAACCCCTATTGACAAGGAGAAGATGCTGAAAAATATAGAAATCTACAAGCACGGCATAGAGAAGCTTACTAACTGGTAGAAGCTGGTCTCGGAACTTCAGAAGGTTAATCAATTGAATTACGAGGCTCAGCTTACTTTTGAAAATGATCATGATGAATGGGAGAAGGCCCTCCAGGAGTGCGATAGGGAGACTGATAGAATGGCTACCGCCTATGAAGCGATGGAGATTGCCAAGAAGAAAGTTAAAGATAATTTGGCGACCGCCATCGAATCCCATCAACAAAAAGAGGCCCTTGCAATTACTCAACTGTGCGATGCCCACTCTGCTCATAAAAGGGCTAAAGATTTACTAGAGGTGGAGAAAAGGACCACCAGGGATTATCGTAAACAAGTGGCGAGTCTTACTATCTCCTTGAATAATGAATCTATTGAGGTTTCAAGATGGAAGGAGAAACTGGCTAAAGTACAACAAGAGCGTGACCAAGCGATAAAGGAAAAGACTATTGCTGAGGATAGTCATTCTAGCACTATGAGCTGTCTTAGTGCCAATATATTTGAGTTCTATGTTTTCTGTGTCATGGGTAAGGGGAGCTTGGAGTTCTTAGAGGAGGGATACACCTGCACTATGGATGAGGTGTGGGAAGAGATTCCGAAACGAACAGGCAATGGTGGTTACACAGAAGAGGAACTTCTAGAATTTTACTTGAACAATGACCAAGAGCTGCCTTGGCCAAAGGACAGGAAGAATTAAGGCAGGAGAGGGGAATTGTTACTACTGAAGGAGCTAGGCCTTCTAATGAACCCTTTATAAATCCTCAAGCGACCATAGAAGCTTCTATTCTTTCTGCAGACCCATCTCGTACTGAAGCTGTCCTTGCCCAAGGTTACTGCCAGTGCTACTGCTTCTCCTACTGATACCACACTTGCAACTGTTTCCTTCATCAGAGTTACTACTGGAGTTTCCTCTACTCAAACTATTGCTCCCGATGACGCCAATGCTAGGACGAACTTGTCGAGTGACGAGGCCAATGGGAAGGACACTCAAGACTTTGAGACTACAGCGCGGGTGCCCTCAAAAGCAGGTAATGATGATACTGTCTGTGATTCGGGGAACCTCTTCCTTCCCACATACGAGTTTGATGATTTATTCGAATAATATTTAATTGATGTAGGATTGGAACTATCTAACACTTTCCCGTTTACTGGCGACTCATCAAGGGCTACTGATATTTTTACCCCTTCAATGACTGTTACTACTGAGGCCGTGCCAGGAATAACCGCTTCTCATATAACTGTGGCCCCCATTCTCCTTTCCTCAACTTCCACTCCTTCCTGCCATCCATGGTCATAGGAAGAGCAAATTGCTGCTTTGTAGGACTTGGATGATCCAACAGTCTCTTTAAGAGGTGGTGAAGACCATGTTGACGAGAAAGAGACCGTGGAAGGTGGATAAAGGAGTAATAAGAATTCCAAAAGGAGGCGTGGTGGGAGGCGTAGTGCGCGCAAGAAGTCAAAGGTTGCCTTTGTCACTTACGACAAGATGAACCCAGTAGTCTTGGCTTGTCCGGCTTTTACTACCACAACATCGACCAGGCCTACTAAGTTGACTCTTAAACCAATCGAGACTTCTAAAGGCCGAAAGAAGAAGGACTGATGCCTCCACCCATTGCTTGATTTTTTGTTTTCATGTCCATGACTGTGCAAGCGCCAACCCTCGCTTTTGAATTCTTACTTTTCTGTTTTCACATGGTTTTGTAAATGGTTGTCGTTTGACAAAACATTTCTTTCTTGTTCTACACTTTTGTATTGCCTGGTTTGTAATACTTTTTGGTGCATTTTTTGTTTACATGTTCCACTTGGGTTGAAACTCTCAAATATTATTTTCTTTTGTAAGTATTTTTTCTAACTTGGTATTGGGGACGACCCTATGATATGTCTCGCCTTAGAGATAATGGAAAGTTATTGAGGTAGTGTTGCCCCGTATCATGGGGTCATCACCACCATTATGGCCACTTTAACTTAGACTTCTTTGTATGGTATCTTGTTTTTATTAGAAAGGTCCGTTATATGCTTGATGTTTGTAGATTGCTATATAGCTTTCAACGAGGCCGGGACGGACTAGTGTCAATCGCGTCTTCCCAAAGCCAGACTCATCGTGTTGTATACCAAGAGTGCCTCATAAAGACGAGGCCTTTTCGCCCTTAATTTTTATTGGTGGTCGTGTGGCCTGGCCAGGATCACGTTTCCCGGGAATTGACTCATCGCGATGTATGTCAAGAGTGCCTCGTAAAGACGAGGTCTCTTCGCCCTCGATTTTTATCCGTGGTTGTGTGGCTTGGCCGAGATCGCGTTTCCTGGGGCCTGATTCATTGCGATGTATATAAGGAGTGCCTCATAACAACGAGGTCTTTCTCACTCAATGTTTATCGATCATCGGGTACCTTTATCCAGGTTCTACGCTAGTGTGCGCTGGTTACGCTTCTCGATGCCAGACTTTATCACAATTTATATAGAGAGTGCCTCATAAGAACAAGGTCTTTTGTTTGATTATAGTTGCGCGATTGTTAGACATCCCTTCATGCTCACCCTTATGGACCTGGCCTTTTGTAACAATCATGTTTAATTTTTATACCTGAGTCCTTGTTGAGGGCATCTTTCCTGAGGGTTGTGCTGTTCTTCTTGTAAATCGCGCTTACATTTCTGGATTTGTTGCCTACAAATTTTATATTGAATTTTTATTGTTTTGCAATCTAGAAATAAGAGAATGAAATTTTGATTAAAAACGTAAATTCCTAAAGAATATAGTTGCAATCATCTAACAATAAATTTTATTAATGACCTACATATCATAAGTTCCAATACAATGCCCCAACTTGAGCGGTGGCTTATTTTAAAAAGGAAAGAAAATAAACAATACAACTTCTAAATAATATTTTTATGAAAAGTAAGGATGTAGGTGATAGCTATTTGAATCCTAGGGAATTGGAATTCCATCTAGTGTGGTTAACTTGAATGAGCCGTCAGAGAGTTTCTTCCCTATCGCATAAGGTCCATCCCGACTTGGCCTGAACACACATGTGTTGGTCATTATCTTTTTCAAGACTAGATCGCCGACTTCAAAGGTGCACTGATAGACTCTAGAGTTGAAATGCTTCGCGATTTTTCTCTGATGTTGAGACGACCCGAATTCCCGTTCTCACGGAAACAAGGTTATCTTTGGAATATAACACAGAAACATATAATAGCAGAACAGAATTAAATAAATACACCAGATAATGAGCAACAAAATATACTGGATAAAGTAATCATCAGAGTTACACAGTATACAGGATCTTACTTAGTACAAATACAGTTCAGCTATACATAAATGTCTACAGCGGAAATAAACAAAATATGTACAATAGGAGCTGAACAGCATAAAAAGAAATAAATGATAGAATCCATCTTCAGCTCCAGCTATCCAGAAAGAAGAACCAGCTAAACCTGAATACAAGGCTGCCCGTGTAGAAAAAAGGGGCACCCGAGTTTGAAAGTGAAACAAACTACGAGTCAGTCATGGGACTGGTATGAGAAATCCACTCAACACATATATATTTGGCTAATCACAGGACCACGCCACTTTCGTGGAACGGGTTTACTCCATTGGATTGCCAGTGCATTAAAACAACTTTTTTTTTAACATCGCTATGCTTTTTATAAAAATGAAACCGTTATAAGACTCAGTTCCCATCACACAATGCAACGCAAACCGGAGGATAGAGTTTTTACCTTATAACGGCCAAGAGATGCTTGATACGAATAAAACAAAGGCATTTGATATTATTGCTAGTGTTTATATGTTTTGAAAGCAATTTCAAATCATAACTATCAATCATAGACGGCATTAATGCCCCATACCACTATGTCGCCATATATAGGTATACAATCAAAACCGCACGATGTCGTATTTGGAAATTGGATTTCCGTCATGAACCAAGGCAAAAGATAGTCCTTACCGAATTCGAGACGCTCTAGCCCGTGTCTCAGGATCAGAACGCATCGACCCTTGGAGCGACAGGGCCGGTCCACCGATGTGGATTAAGAATACCTGGACACTACGTTTCCCCACCCTTTGGGGTGTAATTGAGCCAACGAATGACTCCATCGGACCCGAATTGTCCGATCAAACCGAGGCGCCTCGCAACAGCAACAACCACATAGGTGAAAAGTATATAAATGTCAGGGCTGGTAGGTCACTGACACCACCCTAGCTAGAAAGAAACGCATGCCCTCCCTGAGGTCCTTCTCCCGTTTTAGGTCCATACCGGGATGTGAGGCTCGCGAATTCACGTTATACACAAAGCTACGCCACACAGGCGGTGCTTTGATCATCTCCACAAGACTTTGCTTTTCAACAGAAGCCTTGATCACTGCATCTTAGCATGCCACACAGGCAATTCACGCCATGCGATTGATGTCCATCGATATACAACCTCTGAGCTCGTACGTCTCAGAGAAGGGCGTTAAGCAAAAGAATAAATTCTCCGCCGCCAAACAGATGTATATTTAACAGAAATCAATCAACACAGAATAAACTCCAATGTCAGACACACAGTCCATTTACAAGTCCGTCCTAGGTCTGAACGAAACCGGAGGCACTAAATACCTCGCAAACCCTTCGATCACCACGTACGTCTGGACGATCACCTCTCATTATCCATATTTCGGGATGCCTCCCAATCAGGACCTCGGTTACCATCCAAACGAGGTGAAGATCTCCGGTCTTCGACCATCGTCTTCATCTTCGACTTTCAATCGTCGGTCAATTATTCGAAATGAGAATTAACTCGGACTTTTCAAATAATTCACGTATATTTAGAATTTCAAATCAATTTATTTCAATGGTTAAATTATTCGACAACACCAATATTGTTCTTTAATGTAATTTTCACACCAAACACATTCAACCATCAAATACAACCTAAATCAAGCAAATTCAGTTTATTTCCATTCCATATCGCTTATGATATTTTATAACTATTTATCGCTATTTTTATTTATTTTAAAATAGCTAATTTATTCAAAACGACGCTTCGGGCCATAAAGCGGCCGTGGCGCTGTTTTTCTTCAGATTTGATTTACACATATCTGAAAATCTAACCGTTGGATCTTCACAAAATTTACATCATTAGAAAGGTCTTTTCAAAACGAATCCAACGGTTCCAGTTTCGGGAAAATCCGACGGTCGGATCTCCCGGTACAATCGTTTGAATTTTCGATTTCAAAATACGAACTGCAGCGTCGTTATTCGATTAAATATAATTATATTTATATATATAAATAAATATAATCGCTTCTGGCGCTGTTTTTCTTCAGATTTGAATTAAACATTCCAGACAATCCAACCGTTGGATTTCTACAAAGTTGGTGCCGTTAGGAAGATATTTCCAAGGCGAACCCGACGGTTGAGGTTTTGGGAAAATCCAATGGTCGGATTTCCCGTACTAGTTGTTTGAAATCACGGTTTCGAAATACGAACTGCACAGCTTCGTTTCGTTTTAATTTTATTTATATTTATATATTTATATAAATATAGTTCATTCAATGATTTCCATATCGTTTTAACTTCAAATATTTTTCTAACGCCTTAAATTTTGGAAAAATTTCGCCATAACCTCCCCTGCACCGGGAGCATCGGGAAATCGCAAATAGCTTTCCCGGTCCTTCTAATCTCAAAAAGAAAAAGAAAAAGCCAAGCGGCTAGCCAACAGGCTCAAAATCATCACCCAAACAAATCAGTAAATGTGTACCTATTTGTCGGGCACAAAATTTTATTCCTCTTCTCTAGCCCCTTTGCTATAACCTGTTCAATGAATGTTGCATGTACATATATATATACAGTTCTTATCATTTATCAATTTCTATTCGACTTCATATTTGATTTCTATTTGGTTTAAAAACTCCATTCATTCTAATGTTACATAAATAGGTGCAAATCATTTCATTAGCTAATTAATGAATATTTCAACTCATATATGTTTATTTTGAACAAGTGGCTATTTTTAACACTTCACATTTCAACGATTTATGCATACAATAAAAATGCGATTTTTATTGTAAAACGATTCATTTCAAAACACTATTTTTCTATATAGTTCATATAGTCGATAAAAGGTGATTTTTATTATCAAACAATTTATTTCAAAATATGAATACCATTCAACACATGAATTTCTAAACAACGAATGAATATCAATTCAACACATGAATGTTTTCTATAGTTTCTATATATAGATAAAAATGTGATTTTTATTATCAAACGATTTATTTCAAAATATGAATACCATTCAACACATGAATTTCTAAACAACGAATGAATATCAATTCAACACATGAATGTTTTCTATAGTTTCTATATATAGATAAAAATGTGATTTTTATTATCGAACAATTTATTTCAAAATATGAATACCATTCAACACATGAATTTCTAATCAACGAATGAATATCAATTCAACACATGAATGTTTTCTATGGTTTTTATATATAGATAAAAATGTGATTTTTATTATCGAACAATTTATTTCAAAATATGAATACCATTCAACACATGAATTTCTAAACAACGAATGAATATCAATTCAACACATGAATGTTTTCTATAGTTTCTATATATAGATAAAAATGTGATTTTTATTATCGAACAATTTATTTCAAAATATGAATACCATTCAACACATGAATTTCTAATCAACGAATGAATATCAATTCAACACATGAATGTTTTCTATAGTTTCTATATATAGATAAAAATGTGATTTTTATTATCAAACGATTTATTTCAAAATATGAATACCATTCAACACATGAATTTCTAAACAACGAATGAATATCAATTCAACACATGAATGTTTTCTATACAATGAATAAATATAGTTTAAGCATATGAAAATAATTCAAACACACAAATATTATTCAAAATTTCGGCAGCATAACGGCAGGGTAGTTAAACCGGCACCGTCCCTAGTACGGCTCCTCGCTCTACCTTAAAACCTCGCGGTTTTTGACAATGGGGATCATGCATCTAGTTCGCACGCAGGCGGCATGTATATATTTATTTCATTTCCACAAACTAATCCTATGTGGTTTCAACCAAATATTTCTCAACCACAAATGGGTATTTTTCAACCACAATCAACCAATATCAATCACAAACAATCCCAAACAATCAATCGCTATCAATCAATTTTCACAACAATTTCAACCAATAAATATCGTCCATGGTTTGTGGACGAGGGGCGTATATATATATATATTTATATATAGCTATTCACTTTTATTTCAACATATATAATATTTTTAAATCAGAAATCTCACCAATAGCTATCCAACTTCACGACACTTCCTTATAGAAATCTTCGCCTTTTCTGTCGCTTTCGCCCGTATTCTCTACACATGTAAAAATCGAATTTTTACGATGCTATTCAATATATAAAAATCTGATTTTTACTTCGACTTTCACTATATAAAAATCTGATTTTTACTTTTACTTTCAATATATAAAAATCTGATTTTTCCTTTAAAACAAAATCAGTTTTTATAGCTTTTTAAAATCAGTTTTAACTTCTTTTAAAAATCCGTTTTTACCCTTTTAAAAAAATAGTTTTTACTCCTTTTAAAAAAACAGTTTTATTACAGAATGAATAAAAAAAAATATAGATAAAATAAAATACTCACCGACTTGCGAAGGGGGGGGGCTCGATGGTGTTCGTCGGCGGCAGGGTTCGAGGTGATGTTCGCTGGGTTGTCGGCGACTTCGAGACGAGGCGGGGTCTTCGATAGTGAGGGCGACTTCGAGGTGAGGGCGGCGTCGAGGGGTTCGTCGGCAACTTCGAGACGAGGCGGCGGCTCCGAGGGTTCTGGCGGCGGCGATGATTCGATTTAGGTTTTTTTTTTTTATTTAGTTCTGGTAAACGAATAATGAATCGGGGGGGGGGGGGGGGCCAATGAAGAAGAAAAAGGGGGGAAAAGAAATTAAAATAATATATTTTTTTCTCCTTTTATTATTTAATTATTGTAAAAAGGTTGACTTTTACATATGACCTCGAAACGAGGCCCACCGCCTGTCGTCCATAGTGTTTTACCCCCATTCCGAACACAATGGGATATGTATCGCAAGCTGATTTGATCGTTACAATCAGTTTCCTTTTGAATTTTCATTTAAATCACTATATTGAATTTTAAACGCACATTTCAAATTACCGGGGTCACATACTAACTAGAAAAATTCCAGAAAAATATTTTCTAGCTTCGTATTGACGATACGGTCCTAACAAAACTAGTTTCGTCGAATTCTGAGACCGTTTGAAAAATGGCCAATTTCCAGTCGATTAAAATCAACTGAAACTGGTCAAACGCGTTTTCCTTTGCCACGCTCACATATTGATTCGAAAAATTATGAAATTTGAAACCTAACAATAACTTGACCCTGCGGATCCAACAAAAGTGGTTTCGTTGAAATCCGAGGTCATTTGCAAAATGTCCATTTTTAAGGGCCTGAATTCCATAGCGACTATTCAGAATTTTCAACTGGACATACCTTTTGATTCCCGCTATCAAATTTCGATTGGTCAGATTCGTTAGAAAGATATTATCAATTAGATTCCAGTATTTTTGGTTTCACTAAAATCCGGATTGTTTTGCACTCGGTATATTCAATCGAAGTTTGAAATCGAATTATCGAACTACCGCGCCATTTTCAATTCTATATATAATTATAATTAATTATATTCGTTTTCAATTGTCGATTCAAACTTAGTTTTCATCGCCATTATTTAAAATATTTATTTTAAATATTTAAAATCCATTATTTTAGCCAATTTAAAAATTTTAAATTGGTTCAGATTTTCTGGGTCGTTACAGATGTGCTTCCAGTCTGAGTTTTGCTTCCTCCCTTCTTTCATCTAACTGATCAAGAGAGCTTCCAGCATCAACTTCTCGTTATCAACTTGATTGAAGTAAATTCTTCGATGGGTTGGAACTTCTAACTCTACCAGATTAAGGCTGTCAATGGGTCGGGTTCGGGCCGGGTTAACTCGGGTTCGGGTCAATTCTTAAACGGGTCGGGTCAACCTGCTTATTTAAATGGGTCGGGTCGGGTTAAACAGGTTGACCCATTAATCCATAAATCCATTTACTTAACTATATTCTTAAAAACAGTCTACATTTCAGAAAAGCATTTAGCAAAATATAAACATAAGATACAATACATAAGCATTCAAGTCCACATTTCACATGAGCATCCAACAACAACAATGCGTACACTTAATTTAAGATGATACAATACAAATGACATCATACATATTACGACATTCAAGTCATCAAATAATAACGATACAAATATTCATAAATATGATGGTGATATTCAAATAAAATACACTCAATTCAATGAAAAAGGAAAAAAGAAAAGTGGAAACTCTAAAGTCTGAAGGTAGTGGTAGATTGGTGTAAAGTGTAAACCAGGGTAATCCATAATTATGCATGTACACTATATGCAGAATTCACAAAGATGGTAACAGGCTCAACCTGGTCCGTGTATGCATAATTGCATATGTCATATGATTAATAAAAATATATTTTATATTAAACGGGTCATGGCAGGTCAAAAACGGGTTCATAGGTCAACCTGAAACCCACCCATTTATTAAACGTGTCAAAGCGGGTTGAACCAAAATTGACCCATTTATAAATGGGTCGGGTCGGGTTTTTTCCGTGCGGGTTACGAGTCATGTTTCGTGTCGTGTTAGAAATTAACGACCCTAACCGGAATCATTGCTTCAGTGCCAATTGCCAAGGAAAATGGTGAATTCCTAGTTGTGGATTTGTGAGTTGTTCGATAGGCTCGAAGAGCGTGTGATAACTCGTTAACCCATCCATCTTTGTATTTCATTAGTTGCTTCTTGCTAGTTGATTTGATAATCTTGTTGACGACCTCCACTTGTCCATTCGCTTGTGGGTCAGCTACCGCTGTGAAAATCTTCTGAACGTGATATTGTTTGCAGAAAGCCTTAAACTCTTCACTCTAGAATTACGTCCTATTGTCAGTGATGATCTTTTGCTGCACACCAAACCTACAAATGATTTTTTTAGTGGCAAATTTAATAACTTAATCAGTGGTAATTGTAGCCAGTGGCACCACTTTAGCCTATTTTGTAAAGTAGTCCACTCCACGGCGATTATTGCATATTTAGCGCCTGTTTTGGCTATAGGCAGTACCCCAATCAAATTGATGACCCATATTGCGAATGGCCATCGTGTCACTATTTATGTTAGTTTGTATGACGGGGCCCTTGGAATTTTGGCAAACCTCTGGCATCTATAACATCTCTGAGCGTACTCTGCAGCTTCTATGTTTACTTCAGACCAGAAATAACCATATCGGAGTATTTTCTTTGCCAAAGTTTGACCACCGGAATGGTCTCCACATTCTCTCTCATACATCTTGAATAAAATTCTTTTTGCTTCTTCCGCGTCACATATCACAGTAGTGGCACTGAAAATCCCCTTCTATACAGTTTTCCTTCTTGCATGATGAACCTCGGGGATTTCCTGAGCAGCTTCTTCCATTCTGCTTGACTTGTGGGGAGTGTTCCATTAGTTAGGTATTCTTTTATAGGGGTCATCCAAGACTTTGGCTCTTCTTACGTTTCCATAACATATTCGATTTCCATTTCATCGATACTGAGGATTTATACAGGTACCAGTCGCAAAAGCTGAGCATCTCCTGAACTAGCATATTTTGCGAGTGAATCAGCCTTCATGTTCTCCTCTCTTGGGATGTGCGTAATAGCATAGTGTTCTATGTAATCAAGAAATTCCCATGCCTTAAGCAATTAAAGGCCAAATTTCCTCCTTTTGCTTGAAACTCTCTCCGAACCTGATAAACCATGAGTTGGGAGTCACTGAATATTTGGATAGTCCTGAGATTTAACTCTTTTGCTATTCTCAATCCAACTACCAAAGCCTCGTATTCTGCCTCATTGTTGGTGGCCGGGAATTCCATTTGCTATGCATAACAGACCGATCGCACCTCGGGGGTTTCTAAGACTACCCCTGCACCCGAGCAGTATTCGTTTATAGCTCCATCCACGTACAGTTTCCATTAATTTTTTTACTTCTGCTTTTTCCTCTTCGTTGTTGTCTCGCAAAGTGAATTCTGCAATAAAGTCGTCTAGAGCCTGGCCATTTATTGCTCTACGAGGATAGTAGGTTATCTCATGTTTGCTTAACTCGATGTTCCACTTCAATAGACGTCCCGATGTCTCCGGTCTAAACAAGACTTGCTTTAATGGTTGATCCATCAGTACTTTAATCGGATGGGCTTGGAAATAGGGTCACAACTTCCTTGATGCAATAAGTAAATAGTACACAAGCTTTTTAAGCCTTGGATAATTCCTTTCTGCCCCGGTATATAGTATACTGGCTATTGGATTCACGATTCTTTTTGTACCAAAGCTGCGCTCAGGGCGTGAGAGTACACTGCCAAATAAATAAACATATCCTCCCCGTTGTTAGGGTTTGAGCGAATTGGCAGGGCTTCCATGCGTCGTATAAGTTCTTCAAAGGTCGTTTGACATTCTATCGTCTGTTTGAAGTTCTTCTTACCCGTTTTCAAAGCATCAAAGAAGGGTATGCATCTGCCGATCACCTTTGAAATGAACCTACTTAATGCTGCAATCTTTCCATTAAGACTTTGAAGTTCTTTTTTATCTCGAGGAGGCCTTAGGTCCCTTAAGTTCGTTATTTGCATTGGGTTGGCTTCGATTCCCCTCGCACTGACGATGATCCTAGGAACTTTCCAGATGATACACCAAATGAACATTTCAACAGGTTTAATTTTTTTTGATGCAAAAGGTGGTGAATCGTGAGATTCACGCCTTACTTCATTAACCATAAGAGACTATACATAGTAGTTTCTAGCATGCCTGTATTTGCAAGATTATATACAGCCCAAAAAATAACACATGCTCGTAGGCACGATAATATAGTAGCCAAAAAATAGAAGTACATAACATATTTACATAGAAACTAGCAAGCTGAACCCAAGCCATTAACCTCGTCTACCGCGAGCTCGGTCCATAACCCTTGCACCTATGGTGTCCATAAACTTCACTTCGCTGCTGACTGACCATAAAGAAACAAAACTGAGAATGCAATGAGTAACAGTATTGGGTAGTTTCATTTTACATTTAATTTTCCTTGAGTTTCTCTCATGCCATAGAATCCAAACATAAGCAAAATTCAGAGCAACAAACATGTGTCGCATGGGTATATCAGGGAGCGAAGAAAAGGTGGTGTTCCAAAAATGAAATTGGTCGATGATGAAGTCTGACCAGTCTAAACTAATATTAAGGCTAACAAGGCATTTCGTCCAAACATAGAACGCGAAATCACAACCAACAAACAAGTGCAAGTAATTATCATCATCTTCATCGCAAAAAACACAGCCACCAGCGATATAGACCCGTTTTTGATGCAATCTGCTCACCATATTAAGCCTATTATGCATGATCGTCCACATATGAATTTTAACTTTTGTAGGTACTGCTTTAAAACTCTACATGCATTCGAAACCAATGCATCTCCTTCCTACAAAATTTATCAGCTTATAAAGGTGACCAACACGAAAAGTTTTGTTATTTCTCTCAGGCCTCCAATCAAATTCATCATCCCCATCATCAGAAAGTTGTATGTCCTCAAGCAATCTAACCAGACAACAACAGTTGAATCAATGCTCTTCCGGCCACAAGTCGATAAAAAGTCAGCCTCCATCGAAAAGTAACAGCATCCATATTATACATATCGTAGACTGTGAAATGTTAATTGCATGTAATATCAAATAAATCAGCAAACTCAAATCTCATAGGAATGGGAAGCAGCCAACTATCAAACCAAAACGAAGCATTGCGTCCACTTTTTGCAACGATGCTCGCACCAATCTTAATCCAACGAACGTTTCTCATATCGCCTCGCCAAAAAACCGAGCAATGAGAAGCATCCATATTCCAATCAAATGCACCTCCATAACAAATTTTGATGATCCATTCTTTCCATAAAACTTTCTTGTCGCTTAACATAGTCCATAACCATTTGCAAAGTAAGGCTGAGTTCGTGTTTCACAAATTTAAAACACCCAATCCTCCTTGGCTTTTGGATTTGCATACCTGATCCCAAGACACAAGACAACTAACTTTGCGAGTATCCTTCGTCCCAGTCCAACAGAAATTTTGACGAAAAGCATTAATCTTCTCAATCAGCCATCCTGGACATGAGTAAAAAGATAACCAGTACAATGGGGTAGCAGAGAAGACCGAATTCACCAACACAAGCCTTCCCACCTTAGAAAGACAATTCCCCTTCCACCTAGCCAATCTTCGATCAACTTTGTCAATAATATACTGCCAGCCCCTCTTCATCAGTCGTTTTGGAAGAACGCAGGCCCCAAGATAGTTGAGTGCAAATGAATCTGCCTTACAATTAAGCATCTCAGCACAACTCCTATTCACATCAACATTACAACCCAGAGTGTAAACACTACTCTTATGAATATTAATTTTTAAGCCAGATAAACTTTCGAAAGCATAAAGCAAAATTTTTAGAGAAGCAATGTATTTGCATTCTGGATTGCTAAAGATAATAGTGTCATTAGCATATTGCAAGGAATTGATACCCCCGATGATATGGTCCCTTCCAAAGTTCTGAATAATATTGTTAGCACTTGCCACCGGCAAAATCCGATAAAAGACGTCCGCTGCCAAGTCAAAAAGAAGAGGGGAGAGAGTGTCCCCTTGTCTCAAACCCTGTCTAGAGACAATAGTATTACCAGCCACACCATTAGCACAAATATTTGATCGAATTGATGTTAAAATGCTGTAAATCCAATTTATCCATCCGGCAGGAAAACCTTTGGCTTTAGGCAAATCCATAATGAATCTCCAATCAACAGGTTTCATTTCATTCCATACCTCCTTAGAATTGCAAACATTTCAGATAAGTTATCCATATGGTTATCTTCCTTTTTTGACTTGATGAGAATGTCATCGATGTACACTTCCATTGTCCTACCGATTTGGGATTTGAACATCATGTTAACTAGCCCATGATAGGTTGCCCCGGTGTTCTTCAGACCAAAAGGCATCACTTTGAAGCAATACAATCCCAAGTCCCTGATAAAACTGGTGTTTTCCTAGTCAGGCTCGTGCATCATGATTTGATTATTCCCCAAGTATGCATCCATGAAAGATGGTAGTTCATGCCCTACCGTTCCATCTACAAGCTAGTAAATCCGTGGTAATGGGAAGCTATCCTTGGGACACTCCTTATTGGGATATGAGAAGTCTATGCATACTCGTCGCTTTCCATTCACTTTCTTGACCGAAATCGGATTAGATACTCAGTTCGGATATGTTGATTCCTCGATGAACCCGTTATCCAAAAGACGACCGACTTCTTCCTTTGGGGCCATTGATCTCTCTGGACCTTGGGTTCTCCTTTTCTGTTCCACTGAGGAATATGGACGATCGATATTCAATGCATGGCTTACTACTTTTGGCGAAATTCCGCACATATCTGCGTGACTCCAAGTGAACAAGTCCACTGTATTATCGTATCAAGCTATGATCCGATGCTTAACATTTGGGTCAGATCCTTAAGGTCTACTAAGACAGACATCATCATTTCTGCAGGCGCTGCCCTGTTATCTCCTGCACTATTTTTCCAAGGATCCATAGCTTTCCGAGCAAAACTGTGCTCTCCATTGCAGTAGTTTCCCTTTGATCGCTATAAGATGGGTTCTTGAATGCGGAGGGGTCCCTCCACATCCTTCTTCTTTTCTTTCCTCTTGGCTTCTCGCAACTCGGTTACATAGCATTCTCAAGTAGCATTTTGATCCCCTCTAACTACTCCACCACCATTCTCGGTCAGGAACTTCATCATGAGACACCATGGTGCCAGGGCGATTTTCAAATCTATCAATGCAGGTCTGTCAAGGAATGCGTTATATGCTGATACCTCATCAACAATGATAAAATTTTGGACTAATACCATCTTCCTTTCGCCCTCTCTGAGCTCGAAAGGTAGATCGATTGTTCCGATAGGCTGTTGCGGCTTGCCAGAGAAACCTTGGATTTTGGCTAGATAAGTTGGTACATCTATCATTGACAATTTTATCTGGTTGAACGTTTTTCTAAAAAGAATATTCATGGATGCTCCATAGTCAACAGTTCCTTTTCTCACTATAGCCGGCCTAATGCCAATTGTCACTACTATGGGATCAAGCGTAGGATCTTCGACCCCTTCTGTTCCCCTTGGCTCTGAAAATAATATCGTCATTAAGTTTCCCTTGTTGCTTTTCCGGGGATGTATCCTCCAAAACGAGGCAAGTTTTGTCCTTTGGAGCATACTTTAGGGCACTTGAGTATCTTTCCATCCCTCCCCAACTTTTCTATGTAGGGTGTAGGCCACCAGAAATGGTGTGAATGACCAATTTTCCATTATTCTGTCCCTCATTCTAGTTGCTGGGTCCTAGTTGGTTTTCAGGGACAGTCTGCCCCTAAGTTGTTGGGGATGGGTGAACTACCTGAGGTTTATTGACATACTGCTGCAACTTATTATCCCTAATAAATTCTTCTATCAAATTCTTCAAGTGTCTACACTCATTAGTGTTATGTCCCGTATGATTATAAAAGCGGCAAAACCTGCCGGAATTCCTCTGATTCTCAGTCATCTTCAAATAGGTGGCTTTGGATACCGTTCCTGCTCATCTGGGACCAAGAAGATATTTTCAAATGTGTCGTTTAGGGGTGTGAAATTGTAGGTGTATAGTATCGAATGTGTTTTCCATCCTTTTGACCCTTACCTTTTCCTTATTAGCTCTCTTCTGGCCTCCCCCTTTTTTTCCTTCTTTTGGGCAGTTCCACCTTCCTTATGGTTGTTGTCAGGATGGTTTTGCACAGAAGTAATAACACCCTTGCCTATCGAATTTTCCTCTTCCCATCTGAGGAACTCGTCGGCCTTCTTGTTGAATTTCTCCAGGGTGTTAGGTTCTTTCATCTTCACCCATTTTCCAAATTTAGTTTCCTTATCAATAGCTCGAACCCGAGCCATTAGCATTTAGCACCATCCTTGCCTCTAAGTTTCCAACCTCTGTTACAGAAGTGTTGAATCGGTTCAGAAAAGACTTCAATGGTTCCCTCGGCTTTTAAGCCATTCCGGACAAAGACATGATGTCCTTTGCCTTTGAGGTGTATAACCTAAATTGTTGCTTAAACTTCTGAGATAAGTCTTCAAATGTGTTGACAGAATTTGGGGCGAGCTCTGTAAACCATAACGACGCTACTCCTTCCAAGTATACCGGGAAATATTGGCATTTCAACCCGCCAGTTATCTTTGTTCCGTTGTATGCAGGCATCGTTGGTGGGACAAATTTCTTAGGATAATCAGCTTTTAATATCTTGCTAGTGAAAGGAGTCTTGCTGCGAGCAAAAACCCAGTCTTCCTCTTCCTCTTTCCTAGCAAAACTTTACTTCATAATTTGTTTGAACATTTCTGAGATATACTCTTCGTTATCGTTTTGCTCCACGGAGCGGACGCCAACTACCTTCCTGGGCATCTGGTTAGGCGGACGACCTCGGTTAGCAGGCTAGGATCCTGATACTCTGATTCGCTGAGGTGCCCCTCCGATGGTGTTTACAATTTTATGGAAAGAGGTTATCCTATGTTGTCCCCGCTTATCATCGTCAATGTTAACCACTTCATTGTCCGCATTGGTGACATCCTATCAAGATCATTACCATCATTAGCCCGTCGCTCTAGATTACCTCCCATACTTAGGTTTCTGGGAATACTGCCACCACTCCTTTTTGCATTGGTTCATACAACATTAGCACCATGCAGTCTGGGAGCACTTTTTGGATCTCCTTTCCACCGATTTGGAGCTGAAGAATGTGCTTTCTCTTC
The DNA here is from genome assembly GCA_030737875.1 of Allium sativum. NCBI lineage: Eukaryota > Viridiplantae > Streptophyta > Magnoliopsida > Asparagales > Amaryllidaceae > Allium > Allium sativum. The sequence continues at coordinate 603,290,111 of CM060916.1, read as the reverse complement.
CAAATCAATTTTGACTCTATCAGTTCCCGGGATTGGCCTAGTAGTTAAGAGAGCATCCAATTTTTCCATCAACATCCGGTTTGTGGACTTTAACCACTGGTTCATTCCTTCTATACACTATTAAGTTCTCTCTGAGTAACGACTTGTTTGGGATTTTGAGTCGATCTAGGGTTATCAGTTATGGGGGAAACTTGAGCATTACCTGCCGCGTTTTCAGAAGTTGCGGCCGCTCTACACTTGCTTCTACTTGTGTTCTTCCTAGGTGGAGCCATGATATCTACCAAGCTTCGAGTTCACAATGCAACCCTTTTCCGTGGATTTGCCTTATAGACCTTGATGATTTATAGTATAAGATAAAAAATTTAGGCCTTAGACTCAGTTCTCAATGAAAGCACCAAATGTTAACTCCAAAAATGGCAGTAACACCTGATTAATTGCGAAAGCACCACCCCATGATGGGGAAATAGAATAAAGCAGTAAAAGTAAATTAAAATAGGAAAGAAACAAAAAGTAGAGAAAGAAGAAGACAAATTTATAGTGGTTCATCTTTGGATAGAGCCTACATCCACTTTGAACAATATTATTATAATTCTTGCCGTGACAGATACAATATGGTTTATACGATTACAAAGATCCTCAAAGTAGAAAATAATCATGATAACCATTCTAGTTGACCTAGATTTGCTATCTCTGGAGAAGAAATTTTGTTGTAGGAGGAGAGTAATGGCTGCTGGAGATGAAAAAATTTCTTTGTAAAGTTTTTGCAGAGCAAGGAAATCAAAATCCTCTCTGATGTTGGAGCTTGGGGGTATTTATAGGGGTTCTGGAGTCAGTTGGGCCAAGCCCACTTGTAGGGAGACTTAGAATAGTGTTTCGACCTATCTCTGGAAGTTTTAGGGCAAAATACACTAACTAAATGGGTCGGTGCCGACCCATCATGGGTTTATACCGACCCATGGTGTTAGCATATTTCTTGCCTCGGACTTCATGTTCGTGATGCTCGCGTCTTGTTTAGCTCATGGATGTAATTTGACATTGACTGGACTTGGTTTGATGCCGTATTGAACTTTATTGCTTGCCTTCTAGATCCAACATTTCATTCCATCGAATAACGGTATTTAATCAAGCTTGATTTACATGGAACTTCCCACATAGCCTCCTGTTTGCATAACAAGAGAAATAAAATGGTTTGCAGACCCATAACAGTTGTGTATATGGGTCGTTACCAACCCATGATGGGTAGACATCGGTCCTTGTACATAGCTTTTTGGGACTAGGTATTTGGGGAGTGGCTTAGTTAGGCCCCTATGGTCTTTTTGGTGAAGTTTCATCCAATTCCAAGGTTGTACCTGTAACGAGTCAGATTTTGCTCGACCAGTTTATGAGCAAAATTTATTTTTACATTTAGCATTGGGTGGGTAGAAATATATGTACGCTAACACCTTGTGAAACACTTCACGATTTGACTATAAGGTGGTTAGCGATGTTGTTTATTTAAAAATTAATGAATGATTTTGAAAAGTGATTTCTTAAGTTAAAAGAATAGTATTCCCGATTTTGGACAGGGAATGTTTTATAAAATAGAAAGGATGTCGAGGAATATACCCGATGATTTAGAAATGATTTGTAAGTAGAAATCTATATAGATTTGATTATACTTGTGATTATGTTGTGAAATGATTTTCCCTACTTTGGGATATAAAATGATTTAGCAAGTATGTGGCTGAAGATGCGGGTGACCCGAAATTGACTAACAGTGTGAGGGCGTGCATGTCTTCCCCAACTGGTGGGATGGTGCATTGTCAGTTTAGCCATTAGGTGCATATATATATATATATATATATATATATATATATATATATATATTGGTTCGGTTAGGGTGCGTACTGCCCGGTCCTGAGGGAACATGACCGATATTTGGTTTCATACTTGTTTGTATGTTTTGTTATGTTTTGGAATTCATATTTCCAAATGTTTTGTTTTCAAATCCAAAGTGCAATCTTTTGATATAGAAAAATGGATATGTATTTTAAATGATTTAAAATAAAAGCAATCGGGAAATAAAGTCCAAAGAAATAATTTCTGTAAAGTGAATTGGGTTTTGAAATCTAAGTTTAGGGATTAAGCCTAAATGGGTAGATTAAAGAATTGCATGTTGATTGATGCATTGTAGATCCATATGTTTATTTATAGTTGATGTTTATGCACTGGAAATCTAATGGAGTAAACTCGTTCCGCGTTAGCGGCGTGGTCCTGTGATTGACCTTATTATTAAATAGGTTAAGTAAAATTTGTCGTACCAGTCCCATGACTGACCTGTAGTTTGTTTCACTTGCAAACTCGAGTGCCCATATTTTCCACATGGGCAGTGGAGTAGCTTATTTTGCAGATATATTGAGCAGGATTCTGGATCGAAGCTTAAAGCTGTGTCCAGAGCATTGATAGCCTTCAGCTGTGTTAGTTTAATATTTCCGCTACAGTATATTACATTTATTGTAGATAAATCTTACGCTGTATTATTATATTCGTTGTACTCTGATATTCTGTACTCCGATGTTGCATTATTATGATGTAATAAAAATCTTCTGTTGTTTGTTTTGATGTGTTGTATGCCCAGAGTCAGCGTATTCAGGTTTTGAAGGGTCTTAGTCGATTGAACGATCGATTAGGTCCGACCTAAATCCGAATCATTACAGTTGGTATCAAAGCTTTGGTTAGCCCAAATCTTTGGGGTACAACTCGTTAGAACTGAGCAAAAGACTCATCAGAGGTAGGATTAGAAATATCCTATTAAAGAATACTCATTAGAGATAGGATCACTAGTATCCTATAATGAGAAAACTCGTTAGAGATAGGGTTAGAAATTCCCTAGAATGAGTCGAGAGTGGTAAGTTCATAATTAACACATTTGTGATTACATATATAATCTGATTTTAGAAAATATGATTTTTGAATATACAAAAGTTATATATATCTGAAAAGTTAATCAACTAATCAATTGATGTTTGTGTCGTGTGATTATAAGTTCAACTAATAAAATTATTGAAACCAATAAATGAATGAAAATTTAGTGGTTAGTTAAACAACTTTTAGCTTTGTTCCTTTTCGAGGACGAAAAGATTTTAAGTGTGGGAGATTGTAACAACCAGAAATTCTGGAACCAATTTAAAAAATTTATTTTAGCAATTTTAGTGAGTTTTGAAAATTTAAAATAATTTATTTTAATTAATAACGACTAAAAAATTTATTTTAATTGAAATTAGAACCAATTTTTTTAATTAATTATATAAGGAGTTAGAAATGGCGCGGTAGTTTGAAAATTTGAATTTGAACTTTGACTGAATGTACAAGATTCAAAATAAATCGGATTTTATTAAAACTGGAAATATTTAAATCTGTTTAAAATCATCTTTCCAACGAATCTGAAAAATTGGAATTTCATAACGGGAATAAAATGTTATGGCCAGTTAAAAATTCAGAATAATCGCTATGGAATTTTATATATATTTTAATATAATATATAGCCATTTTACAAACGACCTCCGTTTTCAATGAAACCACTTTAGTTGAATCCGGAATGTCAAATTATTATTAGATTCCAATTTTCATAATTTTTGGAATCAATATGTAAGGGTGGAAAATTAAATTGTGTTTTGTCAATTTCGATCGACCAGAAAATGGCCATTTTTCAAATTGTCTCCAAATTCAATGAAATTAATTTTATTAGGACTGTATCGTCAAAACATAGCTAGATTTATTTTTCTGTAATTTTTGAAGTCAGTATGTGGTCCCAGTAAATTAAAATATGCATTTAAATTCAATATATATTGATTTATATTTTAGTTTTGATAAAAACTAATCGTAACAGCCAAAATGGGTCATGAAACATATCCCATTGTGTCCAGAATAGGGTATTTAGCTAGGGGCAACAGTCGTTGGGATTTATTTGGAGTTCGTGATGATTTTGACTTTTTAAAATGAGTTAAATAATATATAATAATATACTAGTATATATATAGTACATTGGAAAACCTTAGCCCCTATTCTCTTTAAGCCGCCAGCCTCACTTCAATGGCCAGAATCTTCCGAACTTCACATTCAATTTCCCCAAAATCCGATCAATAATTTAAAGGGATTATAAGACATAAATCATAGATCGCTCTGTGATCTTTCAACCGATACGGACGAGATCGAAGATGGTGTTTAGTTCTTCGCGAATTCATGGCTCAAAGCCATCGGCTTTGCTGGCATTTTTCACGGTCAAGGGGGTTTTGATCAGGGTGGCACTGGTCCCGGGAGGGTGGCGACGTCGAGTAGCTTCAAGGGGGCGGGTTGGATTAGGGTCCGATCTGGTGTAGGAGGAGCGGCGATGGAAAGTTCTAATCGAGGTTTTGGGTTCTCGTTTGAACAGAGAAGCGACAGGGAAGAAGTGATTAAGGGTAAATTAAAACCTTAATTAAATTATTAATAATATAATTAAATTATGTAAAAACTTATATCAGTAATAACTTTTGCAAACGGAATCAGAATCGAACGAAATGACTTGCGTTGGAATCAGAAATTCAAGATCTAGATTATGGAACTGACCGGGACTGATTTGGAGCAATCTACAAATTCATAAGAAATAAAACCACTGTGATATTTCTTGTTTTAAATGTAAAATAAAATTATATATATACACACATATTTAAACTGATTTTGATTGATATTGGTTGTGATGTTGGATCTAAATATATGTTGTTCGTTAAAATTTGTCATCCTTAGCATGTTAACAAATAATAAAACAATCATTCGTTAATTTTATTTGTGTTAGTCAAAAATATTCATTGATGAAATAAAATATTTCAACAATAAAAAGATTACATTTTTATTATATATGGTGATCATTAAAAATATCATTTTGCTATAATCATGTCATGTTAATTAAATATGTCATTTTTGCAAGATCATGTCATGTTAGAATTAAAAACATCACTTTTGTTAGAAATGTTTATTTAGAATTAAAAACATCACTTTTGTTAGAAATGTTTATTTAGAATAAAAAATATCGCTTTTGTTAGAAATATTAATTTATTTGGATTAAAAATAACACTTTTGTTAGAAATGTTTATTTAAAAATAAAAACATCACTTTTGTTAGAAATGTTTATTTAGGATAAAAATGTCATTTTTGGTAGAAATATCATATTTGAATAAATATGTCACTTGTTTAGAATAGTGTCACATTACAATAAATATGTCATTTATTTAGATTAATGCCATGTTACATTAAAATGTCGTTTATTTAGATTATATTCATGTTGAAATGAAAATAGAAAAATGTTCATATTTAATATAAAAGCATGTTAACATTAAAAGTCTCATTTTTAATGTAATGAATGAAAATAGAAAAATGTTCATGTTCAATATAAAAACAGGTCAACATTAAAAATCTCATTTTTAATGTAATGAATAAAAATGTTCATGTTAATATAAAAACCTTCATGTTTGAATAAGAATGTTAAAAACATTAAAAATCACATTTTTAATGTAAAGATGGATATGCTAGGGAAAAAAACATGTTAGAAAATGTGTTATATGTTGAAAACATTATTTTCAACATGCTAGAAAAGAAAAAAAAGAAAATATGTTAGGAAAAGAATAAAAATGTTAAAACACTATTTTTAACATGCTTGGAAACATATGTTAGGAAATATTTTGTATGTTAAAACATTATTTTTAACATGCCAGAAAAGATCCCAAGGTTAGATCTTGAGAAATATGCAAATCAAATTTTGATGAAAACAGCGCCAAGGCCATGTAATGACCTGAAGCGTCGTTAAATTAAAATGGTTATTTTTATATAAACAAAAATAGTGATAAATCATTATAAAATATTATTAACGATATGAAATGGAAATAAACCAATCTCCCTTGGTTTATTAAGTAATTATTAGTTTGTTAAAAATACGATTTCTAATATATGTATGCAACATGTAAAATTGACATATTATGGTTAATTGATTGAATGGATTGTGCTCGACCAATTTATGAGCAAAATATGCTTTTACATTTAGCATTGGGTGGGTAGAAATATATGTATGCTAACACCTTATGAAACACTTCACGATTTGAGTATAAGGTGGTTAGCGATGTTGTTTATTTCAAAATTAATGAATGATTTTGAAAAGTGATTTCTTAAGTAAAAAGAATAGTATTCCCGATTTTGGACAGGGAATGTTTTATAAAACAGAAAGGATTTTGAGGATTATACCCGATGATTTCGAAATGATTTGTAAGTAGAAATCTATATAGATTTGATTATACTTGTGATTATGTTGTGAAATGATTTTCCCTACTTCGGGATATAAAATGATTTAGCAAGTATGTGGCTGAAGATGCGGGTGACCCAAAATTGACTAACAGTGTGAGGGCATGCATGTCTCCCCCAATTGGTGGGATGGTGCATTGTCAGTGTAGCTGTTAGGTGCACATATATATATATATATATATTGGTTCAGTTAGGGTGCGTACTGCCCGGTCCTGAGGGAACATGACCGATATTTGGTTTCATACTTGTTTGTATGTTTTGTTACGTTTTGGAATTCATATTTCCAAATGTTTTTTTTCAAATCCCAAAGTGAAATCTACTTTGATATAAAAAAATAGATATGTATTTCAAATGATTTGAAATAAAAGAAATCGGGAAATAAAGTCCAAAGAAATAATTTCTGTAAAGTGAATTAGATTTTGAAATCTAAGTTTAGGGATTAAGCCTAAATGGGTAGATTAAGGAATTGCATGTTGATTGATGCAATTTAGATCCATATGTTTATTTATGGTTGATGTTTATGCACTGGCAATCCAAAGGAGTAAATCCGTTCCGCATTAGCGGCGTGGTCCTGTGATTGACCTTATTATTAAATATGTTAAGTAAGATTTCTCGTACCAGTCCTATGACTGACCTGTAGTTTGTTTCACTTGCAAACTCGGGTGCCCATGTTTTCCACATGGGTAGTCGAGTAGCTTATTTTGCAGATATATTGAGCAGGATTCTGGATCGAAGCTTAAAGCTGTTTCCAGAGCATTGATAGCCTTCCGCTGTGTTAGTTTAATAGTTCTGTTGCATTGTATTACATTTATTGTAGATAAATCTTCCGCTGTATTATTATATTCAATGTACTCTGATATTCTGTACTCTGATGTTGCATTATTATGATGCAATAAAAGTCTTCTGTTGTTTGTTCTAATGTGTTGTATGCCCAAAGTTAGCGTATTCGGGTTTTGAACGGTCTTAGTCGATTGAACTATCGATTAGTTCCAAGAAAAATCTGAATCGTTATAGTACTTCTATGTTCTTCATTGTGATTCTGAATGAATATCCGTCAGAGTTATGTCCGGGTTAACATAGTCGTTCTTTTAGAGTTTAAATGATCATTGAGCTATGAAATTAAAGAGACTTCATGTCGACGCTATTGCAATGTAGAACCTCCACGAAAAAGTACAATCCCTCCGAGAAATCAAACAATCATGTACTTCGATCCCATAGGCGTTGCATGTCCCCAAACTCGATATGTTCGGTTCGGTACCAATCCTTATACTTGGGACTATTGAACGATCCATCGGATCGGTGTGTGTACACTGATGTGAAGTCCTCTCGTTTTCCTAGGATGATCTGAGACCATGCGCTCCCATTGATTGTAGTCCACATGTTCCCACTGATCTGTAATCCATCACACTGGCCAACCTGATCTGAAGCACCCACATTTACCGATCTGATCCCAACCCCTTTATGTCGATCCGAAACACTCTCTTGAGCCATTCTAAACTTTTATCTAGTATAATTCTTTCATATTTATCCCAATCGACTTGAAACTCAAAACATAGCATCTAAGGGCCATCTTTTACAATAAGTAAAATTTTTGTGCAATTTTGGATAGTTTCAATTTTATGTTGATCCAAACATAATTGGTTATAACTCCTTCGTACAAACTCCAAACGAACCCAACACACAACCTCTGTATACCTTCCAACCCGTCTTCTCCAAATTTGGTGCGAGTATAAGCACTTTTGATTTTTGGAGTTTTTTGTAAAATCCTAATTTTATGCCGCTATTCAAACATTCAAACTACATGTTCATGCATAAAATCATCTGAAACAACATATAATGACAATCAATCATTTCAACAAATTTATAGAGTTTAAATTTAAAAATAAGAACATGGGTTTATGTAGATTCACTAGTGATTTCATAGAGAAAAATGTCACAATCTAATCCCTAACCATTTGAATTCATAGTTGTAATTTAAAATTATAGGGTTCCAAACATGTTTATATTTTAAGAAGGATTTTAAGATTATAAAGTGTAAAAATATGTAATAGAGACTAAAATCACTCGCCTTTGTCCATGGAAGTTGTAGATCTAAAGATTTTTCCTTATATCTAAAATGAAATTACTAAACAAAGGTAGTTCGTTCCTCTTAAAAGTCACAAATATGTTTCCCTCATGCAGATCTACTAAATTATCTATTTTAGTTTTAATTTTTGTGAAGAAATCTAAATTTATGGATGAAAAAATTATTTTTAATTGAGGTATAAGCCTTATTGAAGAAGAAGGGAAAAAGAAAATGAAAGAAATGAGTTACAACAACTCATTTCAGCACCTCTTCTTCCTAATCCTGAAATTAAGGCTGGCCCTCCCTAATTATGGGCCTTAGTTATTGAAATCAAGTTGTATGAATCTCAAAAATCATTCAAATAGCCATATCTTTTAAATGGGTTTCAACATACAACTACTCCATGGAATGGAAAACCATCATCCCGATCAAATGGAAGTGGTTAATCAAAATTCTACTCCAGTCAAAAATTGTGGTTGAAAAAAGATTTCTTCAAAGGTAAGACAATCATAGTAAAATTCATTAAAAATTCTAAACGTGTGAAATACCATTAGTAGCCATTCCCTAAATTTATAGAATGATATGACCTCATATCAAAATAATATCTCTTATTTACGCGCTAAAAACACGTAAAACTATCGTTACGTTCTCTCTCTTTAAGAGCTTCACCTCGAAATTCCATAAATAAGTCAATAGGGTCATCTCGCATGCCTAAGAACCATGAAAATAAAACATGCATCCATAGCAATCAGCGGGGAAAAGAGTAACCTAATCCTATCCTTGCATGCATGATACTATATTAAGGCACATTACTGATATCATTTATGAAAGTTAAAGCGATAGGCAATAATCTTACCTAGTAAAGATCTCTAGATACATGTTCTTCACGCTCTCCTTGATCTCCCAAGTGCAATTTCCCTCACTTTCGCTCCGTTGAACCTTCGTTAAGTTCACCACCTTCTTCCTTAACCTTTTCATATCGTGTCCAATAATACGAATCGACCTACGAGGTCTCAAAGCTTCTAACTCAATCTCTCGATATCATCCAACTGATTTGATATGATGGATGTATTAGAGTCATGCATAATTTCCATAATTGAGAAACATGGAATACATTGTTTGCTCCAGCAATCTTTTGAGGTAAGTTAATCTTATAAGCAAGGTTCATAATCCTCTCTAAAAAAAATCCACAAATCTCGATGCCTACTTCCATCTTGTACCAAACCGAATAACATTTCTCTAAGGAGAAATATGGACAAAGACCATTTCATCAATAGAGGAATCCAAGTCTCTACACTTCTTATCAACATAACTCTTTTGTATATCCGAAGAGGCCATCATTCACTGCTGAATGAGCTTTATCTTCTCTGAAGTGTCCTTTACCATCTCTGGCCCAAATATTAGTTTTTTGCTCACTTCCCACCAACATAAAGGAGCGTTTCATGGTCGCTCATACTACCCATCAAATAGTGTCATACCGATGATAGACAGATAGATATTATTGTATGCAATTCAACAAGATGCAAATGACAGTCCCATAAGCCTCAAAATTCAAATGCAATCAAGAAGAAGATCTTCTAAGATATGATTCACTCTCTCGATTTGACCATCAGTTTGAGGGTGATAAGCCAAATAAGGTGCAAATCTATCCCTAGTGCCTCTTTTAAGCTTCTCCATAACCTATTAATGGCCAATGGGTCTCAGTCACTCACAATCCTCTTTGTATACCATGGAATCGCACTTTTCACTTCACATATGAATCAACCAGCTTGGCTACCATTCTGTTTAACTTTATGGGTATATGTCTAGAGCTCTTGGTCAATCGATCAACTATGTTCCAAATGATATCGTGCCCTAGTCGAGTTCTCTATAGTCCATCGATAAAGTCTATTAACACTTAATTCCACTTCCACTTGGGAACCTCCAGTGGTTGCATCAAATCATAAGACTTCTTCTGCACTTCCTGAACCAACTAGCAGTTCATGCACTTGGAGACAAATACTCCAATATCCTTCTTTATCCCATCCAAATAATAGGTCTACTTCGTATCACTATACCTTTTATTAACGTCGAAATATATGGTCAACCTTGAGTGATGACACTCTCGAAGCACTTCATCTCTCTAATCCTCTATACCTAGGACAACCAACTTTCCCTTCTTATGGAGCTAACCATTACGGTTGAGTTTGTATGTGTTACACCCTCAGACTCAATTCCAGTTTTGACCTTAGCGATGATCTCAATCAACTTAGGATCACGCTTTGGCTATCTTATATCCTCTCAATCAAAACAAGTATGATAATCAAACATGCTAACATTTGTTTCTCCAACACACATCTAGGTTGGAAATCATAACCTGCAATATATTCTTGGCTTGCATTACGGACGTGGCCAACAAACTGATATGCCGTCGACTCAAACCATCAGCAACTACATTACACTTTCTTAGTGTATAAACTACTCTAAAGCCACATATGAAGCTAAAGATTCTAACCATCACTATGACGAAGGTCAAGATCCTTTTGTGAAAAGATGTACTTCAATGACTTTTGATAGATGAACAATTCTGTAATGCTCTACCCCGAGACCCACACTAATAAAGAGTATTACTAGGTAACACCATCTGTTAAGTAGAGAATAATGCTGGTTAGAAGCGATCATTCGTATTAAGTATGTCGATGGAGTGCACTTTTTTCCGTAAGTAGTTCGACATACTTAACACTTATCTAATATAATATTACAATGGCTACAGGACTAGTTCAGAACAAGTCATACATTATCAGATATTACACGGTCCACAAAACAGTATCAGACACATAGATACATACACATATGTTCCATCATGATTACATGAAATAGACAAAACTAGCAAAGTGAAAAAAATTAAATGGGACATCCAAAGGTGAAGCTAAATAGCTAAAAGTCAACTTCAAGCTTTACTTGTAAAATCTTAGTCTGACCCGAGAATTAACACATGCGGGCCAGTCTAGCCGAAGTATAAATAAATAAGATAACAGAACAATGCGATAAACAACTATAAGGTAATATTTTCGTAAAAGATTCTACGATGTGGAATACTCCACATTGTGAAGCTACCAGCCAACAAGAAACATGCATCATACAACAAGATTTAGGCACAATATAAATAGCTTAACATCACAAATGAATATAATGGTATGGTTTACCACGTCATACTGCTCAAGAACACCATTAAGACAACTCTAAACGGATGAGGGTTCTAAAATAATGAATAAATACATCTGGTAAATCATCACTATTCGCCCACCAATGATATGTATAAATTAAATTTATGCTAACTAGGTGAAAGCATCCAGAAGAAAATTGCATCAAAACACACAAAAACATCATGAAGCGGCTATATAACACAACTTAGGCCCACCAGTCCGATTTGCCCACCAGCGACAACTTTAGGACATCCAAATCACCCACGAGCAATTAATATAGGACCTACCAGTCCCATATATGACATACTAGTTTCGTCCTATCTGTAACTATAGGCTATAGACCCACCAGTCACATCTATCTATCAGATATAAACTATGACCCACCAGTCCAACATTTTCCCCACTAATCTTATATTTTACTATATTTAGGACCCACCAGTTCAAGTACCAGCAAAACATCACCACACAATGTGCCATAAACTTCCAAATGGTAACCCAAGAAGTGAAAATAGTACGTCCCATACCGTACGTTTTCTCTATTCGATTCACCATGAGATAGCCCACTTCATATTAGGAATCAATAATTTAATTTGATTGACAAGTCTAAAATTAGCTGATATAATTAATCTATGAGCCCCATAAACATGATGTATCATGTAATTTAATTCACGTTCTCATATTCTTGAAGGTGCAATAAGTGTTTTTTTCCTAAATTTAAAATACTTGATTTTAGGAAAATAATCTTATAAAATGGTTTCCAAATCATTTGGTTTATTTCAAATATACACATGTATAGAAAAATACAGTTTATACTATTGATTTAATACAATGTAATTAAAAAGTGAATCCTTGAAAAGATTGTCTCAAAGCTATATAAATTAATGGAAAACACGTAATAAACTTACATTATTAAAAATGTGCACAGTGTGTAAATTCGTCATACAACGTTCAACAAGAAAACACCAAACACATCCGAAATCCATGCATAATAACATATGAATGCACAAGCTTTTAGCCAATAGAAATGATTTTGAATTATCATCAATACATGCTAGCAACACAACCTAAAACAAGCGCTACAGAACAAAGTTAGCTAGGTTTTTCAAGGCTTCAGAACGCAACAACAGGGTTCGGCCCTCCCTGGAAATTACATATGGGTGGATCGACCCATACTTACCCTAGGTCGACCTAGGAGTAAGGTGGGTCGACCCACCTGGACATGATTTACAGGTGGAAGTCGCCCCTTCCGATGGGACTTTATGACCAGAAATTGGTCGATCATCGGGCAGTTTCAAGTTACGAAAATTTGCAAAATTGAAGATAATTTCTCAAGCTACACAACGCAACAAATATCACCCCAACGTATAAAGATTTAGAAAGGTATTTGTAACGACCCGCATTCTACGTATCGAAGGATCGTAGAATATTTATTTCTTTCACATACGAAGACGTATGGTCATGTAATTTTGGGAGACGACCATTGGGGTCATTTCTCATGTTCACGATTTTTGTTGATTTTTAAATGACCGTTTTGCCCCTAGCCGATACTGTTTTGGCCATAACTTTTGATTGAAAAGGAGTTTTGACCTGAAATCACTTCCATTGGCTTCGGATGATGGTTTACAATTCCATAGAGTGGTCACATAAGCCAAATGGACTTACCGTTTGGGAGATATGGCTGAAACAAGTTTCAGATGGTGAAAAACAGCCTATCCTGGCCTAATTAGGGTGATTAACAAGAGGGCCCATAACCCATTTCGGGATTAGGGTTATGAGGAGGCTGAAATCAGTTAGAGAACGATCTTATTTTCATTTTTCAGCCGCCACTTTCATTCTTAGAACCCTAGCAATGGCCTCCAACCCCCAAATCAACTTCTAATCACTTTCTAATCAAGGATTAAGCTTAGCAACATCAAATCAAGGAGAAATAGCACCAAATCAGTATTAGAGATGCTGTTAGACATTAGTATTAGCCCAAATCAGCGAGGTTTCAGTTCTGAAAATCTTATTTGTGGCCAAGGTCAGTGATTTGCATAGTTTCTCACTAATTACGGTTATTAAGGGTAATTAGTGTTGATTAGCGAATTTATACACAAATAAATTCCGGAAAAATATTTTTAAATTCTTAAATGATGTTTTAGACCTCTGTTAGAAATTTGGTTTAATTTGATTAAGTTTTGCTAATCATATCGTTAGTTTTGCCTAAACATGCTTAAGGGAAAATATGGGATTTTGGGTATGTTTGATCCATTTTACATGTTAAGATTGTTGTTTTGGTGTTTGTGGTTGATTATACATGTTGCTATGACTATATGGTATGCTTTGTGATTGATTATAACTGTTAGGTTGGTCGAAAACGCCGTCGTATGGCGTAAAACAGTCGCTGGAAAGTCACAGGAAATATGCAGGGTTTCGAACCGGATCGGATCGGATAATTGGGCTCGGATCGGATAATTGGGCTCGGATCGGATAGGAGAACCGGGCAAGTGGACTCGATTCGAATTGGAACTTAGCATAAGGGGCTCGGCGAGAACGAAGGCCATTTTCTTAGAGTTGGAGTTGGGCAGGGGATCGGATCGGAGGGACCAAAAGGATGGGGTCGGATCGGGCGAATGAAGAAGGATGGGGTCGGATCGGGCGAGCGAAGAGGGATCAGATCGTATCGGGATATTTAGGAGGGAGCAACCACCGAACCAAACCAGGAGGCAACCACCGAGCCGCACCTAGGCAGAGGGCATCCGAACCGAACCGAGCTAGAAGGGGAACATCCTAACCGAACCGATGAGGACATCCGAACCGAACCGAACCGATGAGGACATCCGAACCGAACCGATGTGGCATGAAGGACCTCATACACCGAACTGAACCGAATGACCAATTGTTCCTATTAACACGCGACGACTCTTTTGAAGACCAACTCCAATTCAATCAAAACCCGAGATGCAAAGGAAGTCCAAATGAGGAGCTTTGACTCAGGATCCAGTTGGGAACCAATGAGTGAGCTTCATGATTGGGCTTTGCTACGGGACGTGTGCTAAGGGGTTGTCGATGTCTGTAACTTTGAATCACTATGTGTAGGGAGTACGTGAACGGATTCAGGGCCACAGTGGCCTAGGTACGACTAAAGAGCTATAGACCAATGAAGTGGGGTCATTTGTAAAGATTTAGTCATGACTCCATGTGGTATGCTTGGTAGTAGCAGTAGTTGTACAAGTCGAACTCCGTCACTTCTTCGATGGGTCTAGTGATTGACAGTGATGGACATCGTATGCTTTACGCACTGAGTGAGAGATGTGAGGATGGTTGTTATGGTTGATTTGTTTGCCATCATTATGACATGCACACCCCCACCCCTTTATCTTTACACCATTTGTTCAGTGGCGCCTTAGAGTATTGTACGGTATGTAGTGCTAACTCTTTGGTTGCAGGTCCAGGTTCAGGTATGGTTTAGTATACTTGTTATTGTTCTGTTTAGATGCTTATCGTTCATACCAGACTTTTTTTCTGACCCAGATCTTTATGTCTCTTCTTATTACTCTGGGTGCTCTCACGAGCAGACTAGAGACAGGTTAGCTGGGTATGCACGGGTAGCTGATCCGGAGACGAGCAGGAGGCTTTCACGTATGATACATATAGTATTCTCCCTGTGTTGTTGAAGATCACTACTTGGGCATTAGTAGTGCATCTTCTACTTTAGCTTTCTTTTGTTTTAGAGACAGTAATTTGGGAAGTTGTAATAAGCTGTATTTGGATTTTCGCTGCTATGTTGGTTTAGTTTTCAGCTTATGCACTGTCTCGCCTTTTTATGTCAAGATTATGTTATTATTATATTTTGTTCCATGCGCTGTGAGACATTCTACAGGTTCCTTGTTAGTTCATTCTCTTCTTTCCTTCCTTTGGCAACCGTTCCGTGCTAGTCGAGCATGTGTACATCGCACCTTTGGAGGAAATGCAAGCTGGTGCGGGGCGGGCCGTCACATTTGGTATCAGAGCTCTAGGTTGCGTAGTTAATCTAGAGAAGTCATCAGGGAGAGATAGTATACGTATATGAGAGCACGTATTTGTGATTATTTTGATTTTTAAAAGCTATATATATATACCATTGGTATAGCTAAGGATGAAGTCGCACTGCACTAGCACCACTATGGAGATGGTTAATCGTTTTCTCTTTACAGATTGGACGATGAGCCGATACGCAAGAGGTGCTGGTAGAGGAGCCAATAATGGGAATGCTATTGACATGAGGACGATGTTTACTGACCTCATGAGCGAAATGCTTAGGGATGTGCAGAGGGCAGCTCCCAATGGTGGAAATGGTGGTGGTCCAATAGAGCAGGCGCCTAGAGCCGATTTCGCCAAGCTGAACATGGATTATACTAGTCTTGGTGGGAAGCCGTTCCACGGAACGGAATCGGCTACAGATGTTCAGGATTGGTTGGATAGCTGCGAGCGTATCTTCGAAGACTTGGGTATCGAGGATGCGATGAAAAGAAGGCTAGCATCCCGTCAGCTGCAAGGACGGGCAATGAATTGGTGGAATGCTATAAAGGCAGCTACTCCCGAGGATCAGACTACTTGGGAGCAGTTTAAGGTTCGCTTTAGCGATAAGTTCATTCCAGCTGCTCAGAAGTCAGTATTGTTTAGGAAATTTTTGGAGCTCAAGCAGAATGGCAGAGCTGTCTCGGAGTATATTGCTGAATTCGACACTTTGTCGAAGTATGGGTTATCTCTTATTGATACTGCCGAGAAGAAGAACGAGAAGTTCATAACTGGTTTGGATCAGTACTTGGGGGAAAGGCTCATTAACCACATCGATGAGACGTTTGAATTGATTGTGGGGAAAGCATTGAGGTCAGAAAGTCTTTACCCTAAGTCAATGACTGAGGTTGCATCTGCAGAGGAGCCAAAACCACAAGCAAGTGGTGGAGGCAAGAGTGGTTTTCAGAATAAGAGGAAGCAGAACCAGAATAAGGATGACCAGAAAAAGAATAAGAAAGAGGTTGAGTGCATCAGCTGTGGTAAGAAGGGCCATTATGCTAGTAATTGTCGGGCCAAGCCAGCGGATAGGAAGTGCTTCAACTGTGGCCAAGTGGGACATCACAAGGACAAGTGTCCGCAACCCCCTGAAGAAAAGCAGATGGTGAAAGCATATGCCCTTAATGCTATTCCTTCTTCGTCGAATGCCCCAACCGCGGCGGAGAAGGGAAAGAATGTCGTCATTCAAGGTATGCTTTCTGTTTATGATGTTCCTGTTAGAGTTTTGTTTGATACCGGGGCTTCCAGTTCTTTCATATCTAGTGACCTGGTAGATAGGTTAGGATTGGAGCCCGAGATTGTCGATAGACCTTTAGTTGTGACAAACCCGATTGGTGGTTCAACTAACCTTAGCATGATTTGTCGTAATGTGGTCTTATCGAGTCATGGATGCATGTTTGTTTGTGATTGCTTTGTTTTGGGCTTTACTGGGTTTGGCATTATTTTGGGAGTCGATTGGCTCCAAAGATACGGGGTGGTGGTAGACTGTGAGGGCTTTTTGGTGACAGCTAGAGCGGATGATGGGCAAAGGGTAGTGTTTGGTGGTCTACCCGGTGATGGGGTAATGGCTAGTTTTCTAAATTCCCTTGACATCCCACATAGTGAGTTGTCAGGTTTGCCCGTGGTTGGCCAGTATCCAGACATCTTCGAGGAAGTGACCGGGCTTCCGCCACACCGAGAGATTGAGTTCCGTATTGATTTAGTAAAAGATGCCAGACCTATAGTGATGCCACTTCGTCGTATGGCACCAAGGGAGCAGCGAGAGCTCGGGATGCAAGTCAGCGATCTTTAGAAGAAGGGATTTATCAAAAGGAGTGTCTCTGAATGGGGGGCACCAGTTGTGTTTGCTACCAAGGCGGATGGTTCCCTTCGTTTGTGTGTAGACTACCGCGAGTTGAATAAAGTGACGAGGAAGAATAAGTATCCTCTACCGCGGATAGATGATTTGTTTGATCAGTTGAGCGGAGCGAGAGTATTCTCTCAGTTGGATCCCGCGACATATTTTCATCAGCTTAGAGTGGAAGCTGAGAGTATAGCTAAAACGGCATTTCGGACGCCGTCTGGGTTTTATGAGTGGTTGGTCATGCCATTCGGGCTGACCAATGCCCCAACATATTTTGTGGATCTTATGAATAGGGTATTTAGAGATCAGTTGAATAAGTTTGTCCTTGTGTTCGTGGATGACATTTTGGTCTATTAGAGGATAGAGGAAGAACACAAGGAACATTTAAGGATAGTGATGGAAGTGTTGAGAAAACACCAATTGAAAGCAAAGTTTTCTAAGTGTCACTTCTAGAGGAGGGAAGTGAGATTCTTGGGCCATGTTGTTTCAGAGAATGGTATTGCCGTGGATCCTGCGAAGGTGACTGCGGTACAAGATTGGTCTACGCCCAAGAATGCAACGGACATAAGAAGTTTCTTGGGGTTAGCTGGATATTATCGTAAGTTTATCCAAAACTTCTCCAAGATAGCAGCACCGTTGACTCAGTTGACCAAGAAGAATCAAGCTTTTGTCTAGGACGAAAAGTGCGAGAATGCATTCAAGAGTCTAAAGGACAAATTGACATGTGCACCAGTGTTAGTCATTCCTAAGGGGAATGAAGAGATGACGGTATACACAGATGCATGTGGTACCGACTGGGTGCTGTATTGATGCAAGGAGGTAGGGTTGTATCTTATGCAAGTCGGCAATTGAAATCGCACGAGAGAAGATACCCTACCCATGATTTGGAATTGGCAGCGATCGTGTTCGCATTGAAGATGTGGAGACATTATCTCTTGGGAGAAAGATTTGAGTTGTTTACCGATCATAAATCGTTAAAGTATCTCTTCTCTCAAAGGGATCTAAACCTTCGACAGCAAAGATGGTAAGAATTTTTAGCTTCCTATGATTTCGACATCGCATACACACCAGGAAAGGGCAATGCGGTGGCTGATGCATTGAGTAGAAGACATGCCAGTTTAGGGGCTATGTTTCTAGAGTGGAAGCAACTGGAGTACATAGCTGGGTATGATTTCAGACCAAAGTGCGAATTGGATCCAGAAATGTTAGCAAGTTTGATGATCAGACCTACCTTGATTATGCGGATTGGTTCCAGTCAGAGGAGCGATCCTAACCTATTGAAAATCATCTCAAAGTTGGAGATGAGAATCGACGAAGAGATGAACAAGTATGGGCTTGATCGAGATGGATGACTTAGAAAGAATGGAAGACTAGTTGTACCCAATGTCAATGGATTGAGAGAAGAAGTTCTTAGAGAATGTCAGCACTCAAAACTGACTATACATCCCGGTGGTAACAAGATGTACCGAGACATGAAGCAGACCTACTACTAGGAAGGGATGAAAATAGACGTTGGGAAATTTATATCTGAATGCATGAATTGCCGGCTAGTTAAAGCTGAGCAAAAGAAGCATAGTGGTTTGTTGCAACCATTAGAAATTCCAGAATGGAAATGGGAACAAGTGTCAATGGATTTCATTGATGGGTTACCAAGGACTAGATCGGGCCATGATAGCATTTGGGTGATTGTGGACCGATTGACCAAAAGTGCAAGATTTATACCCGTCAAGTCAAACAGGATGGCAGCTAAATTAGCAGAACTATATATAAAGTGGGTAGTGAGATTTCATGGAATAACCAAAAGCATTATGAGTGAGCGAGATCTGTTGTTCACTAGTGTATTTTGGAAGAGCTTACAAGAGGCGTTAGGATCAGAACTACATCTCAGTACCGCATATCACCCTCAAACCGACGGACAGACAGAGAGGGTGAATCGAGTGTTAGAAGATCTCTTGAGAGCTTGCATATTGGATTTTGGTGGATTATGGGATGACCATTTGCATCTAGTAGAGTTTGCATATAATAATAGCTATCAATCCAGTATTGGTATGGCTCCATTTGAAGCTTTGTACGGAAGGCCGTGCAACTCACCGTCATGTTGGGTAGAAACTGGTGAGAAGTTTGTGCTTGGACCCGATGTGATAAGAGAAACTTCAGCTAAGATTAAGAATATTCAACAACGAATGAAGGCTGCCCAAGATAGGCAGAAAAGTTATGCTGATAAAAGGAGAAGAGAGTTGAAGTTCTCTATTGGCGACTTGGTATTTGTCAAGATTTCTCCGTTGAAGAGCGTGATACAGTTTGGAAGGAGAGGCAAGTTAGCACCAAGATTTGTTGGTCCATTCCCAGTTTTTAAGCAAATTGGGAATTTGGCATACAAAGTTGAGTTACCAGAGAAGATGGCAGGAGTTCACAATGTATTTCATGTTTCCCAGTTAAGGAAGTTCGTACACGACCCAGATGTGATTATTTCACCTGATCAGTTGGATGATATCGAGGTTGAACCCGAGGCGGTTGGGAACTGCAAACCTATGCGTATTGTTGGGAATGATACGAAGCAACTTCGAAGAAAAGCGGTGAACTTAGTCAAAGTTCAGTGGGGCGAAAATGAGAATGACTGTACTTGGGAGATAGAGGAGAGCATTAGGAAGACGTATCCAGAACTCTTCGCTCGGTAAGATTTCAGTTTCGATTTAGTCTTTCCGCATGCTAGGATAAGTTTGTTTTGTTTGTTTTGCATGTTAGATTGTTATATATGATTGGTAGGCATGCGGGATCCTTTGTATGTTTTGGATTAAGGAATTTCGGGGACGAAATTTCTTAAGGGGGGAGAATGTAACGACCCGCATTCTACATATCGAAGGATCGTAGAATATTTATTTTTTTCACATACGAAGTCGTATGGTCATGTAATTTTGGGAGACGACTATTTGGGTCATTTCCCATGTTCATGATTTTTGTCGATTTTTAAATGACCGTTTTGCCCCTAGCCGATACTGTTTTGGTCATAACTTTTGATTGGAAAGGAGTTTTGACCTAAAACAACTTCCATTGGCTCCGGATGATGGTTTACAATTCCATAGAGTGGTCACATTAGGCAAACAGACTAACCGTTTGGGAGATATGGCTGAAACAAGTTTCAGATGGTGAAAAACAGCTTAACCGGGCCTAATTAGGGTGATTAACAAGAGGGCCCATAACCCATTTCGGGATTAGGGTTATAAGGAGGCTGAAATCAGTTAGAGAACGATCTTATTTTCATTTTTCAGCCGCCACTTTCATTATTAGAACCCTAGCAATGGCCTCCAACACCCAAATCAACTTCTAATCACTTTCTAATCAAGGATTAAGCTTAGCAACATCAAATCAAGGAGAAGTAGCACAAAATCAGTACTAGAGATGCTGTTAGACGTGGTTTCAGTTCTGAAAATCTTATTTGTGGCCAAGGTGAGTGATTTGCATAGTTTCTCACTAATTACAGTTAATTGAGGGTAATTAGTGTTGATTAGCGGATTTATACACTAATAAATTTTGGAAAAATATTAATAAATTCTTAAATGATGTTTTAGACCTCTATTAGAAATTTGGTTTAATTTGATTAAGTTTTGCTAATCATATCGTTAGTTTTGCCTAAACATGCTTAAGGGAAAATATGGGATTTTGGGTATGTTTGATCCATTTTACATGTTAAGATTATTGTTTTGGTATTTGTGGTTGATTATACATGTTGCTATGACTGTATGGTATGTTTTGTGATTGATTAGAACTATTAGATTGGTCGAAAACGCCGTCGTATGGCGTAAAACAGTCGATGGAAAGTCGTAGGAAATATGCAGGGTTTCGAACCGGATCGGATCGGATAATTGGGCTCGGATCGGATAGGAGAACCGGGCAAGTGGACTCGATTCGGATTGGAACTTAGCATAAGGGGCTCGACGAGAAGGAAGGCCATTTGCTTAGAGTTGGAGTTGGGCAGGGGATCGGATCGGAGGGACCAAAAGGATAGGATCGGATCGGGCGAATGAAGAAGGATGGGGTCGGATCGGGCGAACGAAGAGGGATCAGATCGGATCGGGATATTTAGGAGGGAGCAACCACCGAACCGAACCGGGAGGCAACCACCGAGCCGCACCCAGGCAGAGGGCATCCGAAACGAACCAAGCTAGAAGGGGAACATCCTAACCGAACCGCACCCAGGAGCATACTAAGAAGTATTGGACTGAACCGAACCGATGAGGACATCCGAACTGAACCGATGTGGCATGAAGGACCCCATACACCGAACTAAACCGAATGACCAATTGTTCCTATTAACACGCGACGACTCTTTTGAAGACCAACTCCAATTCGATCAAAACCCGAGATGCAAAGGAAGTCCAAATGAGGAGCTTTGACTCAGGATCCAGTTGGGAACCAATGAGTGAGCTTCATGACTGGGCTTTGCTACGGGACGTGTGCTAAGGGGTTGTCGATGTCTATAACATTGAATCAATATGTGTAGGGAGTGCGTGAACGGATTCAGGGCCACAGTGGCCTAGGTACGACTAAAGAGCTATAGACCAATGAAGTGGGGTCATTTGTAAAGATTTAGTCATGACTCCATGTGGTATGCTTGGTAGTAGCAGTAGTTGTACAAGTCGAACTCCGTCACTTCTTCGATGGGTCTAGTGATTGATAGTGATGGACATCGTATGCTTTACGCACTGAGTGAGAGATGTGAGGATGGTTGTTATGGTTGATTTGTTTGCCATCATTATGACATGCACACCCCCACCCCGTTATCTTTACACCATTTGTTCAATGGCACCTTAGAGTATTGTACGGTATGTAGTGCTAACTCTTTGGTTGCAGGCCCAGGTTCAGGTATGGTTTAGTATACCTGTTATTGTTCTGTTTAGCTGCTCATCGCTCATACCAGACTTTTTGTCTGACCCAGAGTTTTATGTCTCTTCTTATTACTCTGGGTGCTCTCACGAGCAGACTAGAGACAGGTTAGCTGGGTATGCACGGGTAGCTGATCCAGAGACGAGCAGGAGGCTTTTACGTATGATACATATAGTATTCTCCCTGTGTTGTTGATGGTCACTGCTTGGGCATTAGTAGTGCATCTTCTACTTTAGCTTTCCTTTGTTTTAGAGACAGTGATTTGGGAAGTTGCAATAAGCTGTATTTGGATTTCCGCTGCTATGTTGGTTTAGTTTTCAGCTTATGCACTGTCTCGCCTGTTTTATGTCAAGATTATGTTATTATTATATTTTGTTCCATGCGCTGTGAGACATTCTACAGGTTCCTTGTTAGTTCATTCTCTTCTTTCCTTTCTTTGGCGACCGTTCCGTGCTAGTCGAGCATGTGTACAGCGCACCTTTGGAGGAAATGCAAGCTGGTGCGGGGCAGGCCGTCACAGTATTCTTTTTTAAAGTAAGACCAACAAATAATGAACTAGGAACTTACACGGTAGTAAGAAAATGTCGGTTCTTATAGTACTATCACAACATAGATAAACATATTTCAACTAGAAAATTGTGACTTACATTCACTTGAATTTGAAATAAGAATTTATAGTAGGATTTGCAGCAAAAACACAAACTTGGAGCTTTAAGAAACCATATCCAAGCCCGTAGAAAAGATTTTAGCTTCATGCAAGGCTTGGTTTATCAAATATAGCAAATGAAAACATAAAAGGGGATAATTGATGTAATAGAACTAGTTTGCAAGATGATTACAGGTTAGAGACAATGGTTTGCAATTCGAATTCACTCATTTGAAGAATTAAGGAGCTGGGGTTCGAATTGGAATGAGTTTGCCTTTTGTTTTCCTTACTCTCTTCTTACTATGTTTTAGAAAAAGAAGGAAAAGAAGGAGGAGTACGTATAGTTTTAATTTTCTCTAAATACCTCCCCTTTTAATCTCTAATCAAGGCCCGCTAAGCTTAATCAAGGCCATTGATGTTTAAGACTTAATTATTCATTATTTGCACTACTTAATTGTTAAGCTATGTTTACACAATCCATACACCCAGTTTCTCTAATGTATAGTAAATTACACCATAAAATGCACAATAAAATTATAAACCCTTATTTATCATATGTTCCTTTTTTTTAAAGGTTGTAATTAAAACTTACAAATTTCATGAAGTTCACAACTTTCTCACTTTCTTTTTGTAAGACTGTTGCAATTTAAATGTTGTAATAATTCAATTAACTTAAATTTTCTAGGAGATTTCGCAACTTATAAAATTTTGTTTTAAACACATATATCTATATGTTTGCAACAAAACGAAATTAACTTTTCTTGTTTCAATTTTACAAGTGTTTAAAAACGCCATTTGACACAACAAAAATCATTATTTGTTTATAGTTTACTAAATATTGTTTTTATGTTTTAAAAATGTTAAAAATATTTTATTGTACTTTATTTGGCTAAGAAATAAATTTTATTTAGCCAAATATGTCAAAAATGATGATTTTGTCTAAAAATGCATGTATGTATGTATATATGTATATGTATATGTTACTGTGATGTAGTTATAGTGTTTTGTTCTGATAGATCCATATCCATCTGTGACTTTGTCCTAAGTATTTATTGAATACGTCGATCCACTTGAAAAAAAAATAGCATTTGTTGGTGTGTTCAGTAGACAGGATGGACAAGGTTATAGTTGGTTTCCCTAACCGGCCCTATTCTCCGCATTAGCAGACCGAATTATTATGTAATTCTCTTTGTTAATGTGGGTCTCGGGGTGGGGCGTTACGATTTGGTTTCCCCGTTGGCTCATGAACACCTCACCCAGGCGTTGTGGTCGACACACAAGCCATAATTCCGGTTGGATATTGGCTCTGTGGAGGGAGAATGTAACACCCTTACTTCAAAGTGGGATTTGAAGTCCCACATCGTGGAATTCTTATGTGAAGTGGTTGCTTATATAGTAAGTTCCCTCCTTTAGAAAGCGCCGAGGCCTTTTGAGGAACAAAACCCCACACCTATACGATGGATAAGTTGGGGACAATATCTGGCACGGATTAAGGAACGGGATGTTACAGTAAAATCCTATGTATTCCTATAATAAAGGAATTTTGAATGTTGATTTTGAATAATGTTTTGGAAAATTGTTTTAAAAAACAAGATTTTCAGCTGAGTTCATTTTATGTTGAAAAGTGCCATCTTTGAAAAGTTGTATCTTCTTCGTTTTACAGTGAAATGCTGTAAAAATTTAATATGTCATAGTCAATATGTTTGTGTGTGACAATACAAATTTTTATTAATTTCATGGCAGATTTGATATGCTAAACATATCACCAAAGTTGGCTAAAAACTTCAGCATAGGTCATATTGTGCCTAAAAAGTATCAGCTTTGAAAAATAGTATCTCCTTCGATTTGCAGTGAAATACTACCAAATTTTACTATGTTTTGCATTTTACATCAATCTTTGATGTTGCAAAACTTCTTTAGAATTTGAGTTGTTTATATACTGGAAATCTATTGCCGAAGTTGGACAAAAATAAGTGAGGAGCTAAGCCTAAAACAAACTTGGTCTTGGCGGGTTCTTGATGCTATCTTTTGAGATTGAGTCGTCTCTTTCAGATTGTTCACATTCTTGTGGCATATTATCGAGTGTTTAGTCTTTACTTTTCATTTATTTAGTGGTCTTCATACCACTTTGATGTAGTATAGTATTATATTGAGATGTATCATTGTACATGTATGCATGTGTGTATACATGTATGTATATGTTATTGTTCCGTGACGAGTTATTCATTTAGTTATAGTGTTTTGTTCTGATAGATCCATAGCCATCTATAGCTTTGTGTAAAGTATTTATTGAATATGTCAATCCACTTGAGGGAAAAAAATTATATAACATCTATCGACATGTTCAGTAGATAGTTGAGACAAGGTTATAGTTGGTCGCCCCTAACCAGCCCTAATCTCTTTGTTAGTAGATGGAATTACTATGTAATTCTCTTTGTTAATGTGTGTCCTAGATCAAACTAATTAATCTAAAAGTCACAAAACACTTATTTTTACCTCAAAAAGTTATTTATAAACTTTTCCAACATTTATGCTTCCTTTTCACCTTTATTAAATAAGAAATAAAAATTTATTTTAAAGCCTTAAAATATATATTTACATTTTATTAAACTTCCTTATGTTCACATAAACCATCATTAAATCCATTTATTTCAATTTTTACCTTAATCTCATATATACGTATACTACCCATGATATGTATATACACACATAATCATTAATTTATATTATATAAATTTTGTCAAGCTCCCACATTTGATTTAATTATCTTTGTTCAAATTTCCCCCTAATAATTCCTCTTGTAATAGAATTAGTTTCTCACAATTTAACCAATCCAAACTCCAATCATTTTATTATGACAATTATTTCATGATTAAAAAATTATAATTCACATTATAATTTACTAATCACTATATCAGGTAATCGTCTAATCAGGGTTGTTACAGACTTCTCCCTTTACGAAAATTGGGTCCCTGCAATTTCCAAAGGAGCAATTTGTACATAACCTACTTTATTCCATCAATACATGGAGTAAACATCGAATGGAATTGGATTTTTCCTTCCTAAGCTCAAAATATAGAAATCATGAAAGATCTTTATTATGTCATTAACGAGGACAACACAAAATCAATCACCCAGATAAAACCACCCCAATTTAGAAATCAAAAGCACATCGAAGTCTCTTAGGAATCAACAAGGTAACTGATGGCAGGGACTTTGGTATAAGGTTTCAGAAGGAGTTATGCCCATATAAGGACAATAGTTGAGGCAGTGAGAGGGTTAAGCAATAGAGGATAATGGTTTTCCCGAAACAATCGATATAGAACACAAGCAACACATATGCTTTGATAATACGGCTCCCGAGTTTAAACTAATCACCAGATGATGGAGGAGAATATTAGAAATTAAATGGTGTATCCAAAGCTCACTAGGAATTTAGTCGGCTTACGAGGGTACCCAACAAATCATTATCACAAGACACACGAGGACCAATACACATGAAATTCATGACTTCATTAATAAAGAAATAACATAAGGATAAAGAATTTGATTGGATCGAACAAAAAAGGATGATCAGTTTCACATGATACGAAGACACGAATCCTTAAAGATGACACGAAGAACACTAATGTTGAAAACCCTTGATAGTATGTTTCAAGTTTCGGGTTTCAAGCTTATGAAGTTGGATTTCCCTTCGAATCCTCAATTACTAAAAGTGTCATAATCGTTATAAACACCAAATAACCATTTACTTAATATTTATAGAAGATGACGAGTTTAATGAAACTATAGTTCACTCAAGTCTTCAATTGTCTCTATTGTTGGGTTCTATATCTTACTTGGTTCTTCTATAGAAGCCTTCATAATATTAATTTAACAAGGATTAATTGTGAAATTGCTACATTATCCAAAATAAAGCTTTCTACTCAACTTCAATAACAAAACACATATTCTATAAAAAATGTAAAATTATATTATTTATTCCTCAGATGTTAAAACTCAAAATTAGAGTTGAACTAAAGATTCAAAATTGGTATTTTAAACCCAATTCTACTATTATTATCAAGTCCTAAATTCTAGCAAAACATAATTTATAAATCACTTAATAAATTTCAAAAATCTCTTCTTAACATTTAATAAAGCTCAATTCCGCTAAAGTATTTTTATAAACTAAATTTATAAATCAATCATCCAAATAATTTAAAGCGATTCTTTACAATAAAACTATGTTTTTGGTTATCTTTTGTGTCAATAATACCTCATACATCATTTTCGAATCCCTATCGACCCAAGGCATCCCTTATCTTGATCAGAATTTCTAAACTATGTTTAGGAACATCAACACAATTAATAATCACCCTTTCACTTTATTAAGGCTACTCTTATAACTGAAATAACTTAAAAGCTTTTATCTTCAAACGATCACAATTTAACACCTTACTTTTATCACCTCATCAATTATAACAATATACGTCTTAAATGATCTTCATAACATATTAGTTAATCTTAAGACAAAACAACCAATTAGTTTCCGCTGCACACTCTGATTAGTTCATCCACCTTCATTCATGCGTTGGACAACAATTTCAACTTACTCTCTCTTGGTTACAGTTTTAACAAAACTTAACTCACATAACCAACATACCAAATCAGGTTTCAAAATATCATCATGGCGGTATTTTCGCCTAGAACAAGTCACTATGGCAACAGTTCAACTAAAGAAAACCAACACGGGGATGTACTACTAATATCTCAAGGGTTGCTCAAAATTAGAGAAAAAATCGTGATAACAAATATGGTAACACTAGGGAATTCACCAATTAGATATTACAATAGTTAGGATTTGAAATCCCTAAAGAAGTCACCATACATGATGCACCCAAAAGTTGAAAGAGAATCATCAAGCTATTCCGATATGGATGAATGCAAAGCACTTGTATCTCACTGAACTCTGAAGAAATAAACTTAGAATAATAAAGAACTAATAAATGGTACCTTACTACCGAGATGAACCACTTGAACCCTCTGCAATATTAAGCTTTCCATGTTGTAGACCTTTGGAAGCTGTTGGACACCTAGTAGAAAAGTGACCCTCTTAATTGCAGATTTGACACACAAGTGGATTTGGACAATCTCTAAAAATATGATCTTGTGCACCATAGTTATACCAAGATTAACATTTAGGAGGTGTAGCACTCGAAGGTTGATCATGGGAAAAATACCTTTTCTTTTTCTTTGGAGGAATAGACTTGGATTGCTGAGGAGGAAGTTTCATATTGTGGGAATCGCTACGAGGCTCAATTTCATCACTTATTCTCCTTTTATTTTTCAACTGCTTCAAGGTGAAGCATATCATCTACTAACTCTTCAAAGGAGACGTTCAATTGCAACAAAAGAGGTCTCGTCGAGTACTTCTTAAGGCCATAAATGAATTTTCTCAAGGCCATATTTGGATAGGGCCTCAAATGCTGAAAAATACTCAAATTTCAACTTCTTTCATAGCTTAAGCTCGATAAAGCACCAAAATTTCTTTCTCGGGTTCCAAAACAAATTTGAGCTCAAAACGTTCCTTAAATTGATTCCATTCAAGTTTAGACTCATCAAGCTCCACAATAAGAAGATCATACTAATCCAATGCACGATCTGGTAGCATACTCGATGCTACAAGAGCACACTGATGATTGGAAATCTTGATGTGAGTAAATATACGCTAGCAAGTACGAATCCAAGCTTGAACTTCCAACATTGGTTCGGTGCCCTTAAAAGGTTTTTAAGTGAGATGAGGTAAATCACTACACATTTGTGCAAACATGGACTTGAGCGGTGGTGAGGAACGAGGTAGAGAAGGAGGTTGGGTATTCTGGATAAGTTCTAAGATCTGCTCTATTGACATGTATACCTCTTCCAGGAAGGAGCCACTTATTGGCTCAACCCTCTCCTTAAGGTGTAAGCCGTTGGACGACCCCACTCCCAGAGTACGACGTTGACCTATGCTCGACATAAGTTGAAAGATAAGGTAAGGAAGAATTATGCAATGAATAGGATATCATCGATCAAAGGTAATAAAAGAGGAGTACTACGGAATTTAAACATCATTCCTAGACGTTATCCCCGAAGATACCCAAAAGGTTAGGAACATGATTAAAGATAACTTGACTTGGGGATGGTACTTTATTTGTAATGTACCTTGATGTAATGTACAGTGTATATTATTCTGTGTTTTCTCACGTTTTGTCCTGAACTCATCTCTGATACCAAACTATGATGCCCTACCCCGATACCCACCCTAATAAAGAGTATTACTAGGTAACACCATCTATTAGAGCAGAGAAAGGGCTGGTCAAGAGCGATCATTTGTAATCTTGTATTAAGCAAGTCTTAAGTACGTCGATGTAATGCCCTTCTCTATTTCCTCTGTAAGTAGTTCGACGTACTTAAGACTTATCTAATATAATATTACAATAGCTACAAGACCGGTTCGGAATAAGTCATACATTTCAGATATTACACAGTCCACAGAACATTATCACATTCACATATACACACATACACATACACATATATACACATACATACACCAGGTACAATACAGAATACTTCACATAGTTACATCCCTATGAAACAATATGCGCAT
Organism: Allium sativum; assembly: GCA_030737875.1. Taxonomy (NCBI): domain Eukaryota; kingdom Viridiplantae; phylum Streptophyta; class Magnoliopsida; order Asparagales; family Amaryllidaceae; genus Allium; species Allium sativum. Next base: position 603,260,510 of record CM060916.1, on the reverse strand, counting down.
CAAAAGATATCCATCAGAGTACATGAAACAGTTGAAACTAGCAAAGTAAACAAAGTGAAATGGGACTTCCAAAGGTGAAGCTAAACAGCTAAAAGTCAACTTCAAGCCGTACCTGCAAAATCTCGGTGTGAAGCGAGAATTAACACACGTGGGTCAGTCTAGTTGAAATATCAGTAAATAAGATAATAAAACAATACGATAAACAGTCTAGTTGGAATACTCCACATCGTGAATCTACCAGCCAATAAAACACATGCATCATACATCAAGGTTTAGGCACAATGTAAATAGCCTAACATCACAGATGAATATGATGGTATGGCTTACTGTGTCATATTGCTCAAGAATACCATTAAGACAACACAAAATGATAATGGTTCTAAAACAATGAATGAATACATCTAATAACTCATTACTATTCGTCCACTAGCGATGTGTATAAATTAAATTTATGCCAATTAGGTGAAAGCATCCTGGATAATAAATGCACCAAAATACACAAAAACATCCTAAAGCGGTTATATAACACCACTTGGACTAGCCAGTCCGATTCACCCATTAGCGATGACTTTAAAATGTCCAAATCGCCCAACAATGATTAACATAGAACCCACCAGTCCCATATATGGACTATCGGTTCTGGCATTTCTGGTACTATACACTATAGACCCACCAGTCTCATATATCCATCAAATATAAATTATGACCCACCATTCCAACGTTTGGCCCACTAGCCTTATATTTTAGTTTATTTAGGACCCACCAGTCCAAGTAGCAACAAAACATCACCATAGAATATGCCAGGAATTTCCAAATGGTAACCGAAGAAGTAAAAAATTATATGTCCCATACCGTATGTTTTATAAGACGACCCCAAACCCTGACGGCGGCAAGGGTAATCCTTGGAATATAACACATAAACAGATAACAGCTGAACAGAATTAAATAAATACACCAGATAATGCACAATAGAATATACTGGATAAACATAAACATCAAAGTTACACAGTATACAGGATCATACTTAGTACAAATACAGTTCAGCTACACATAAATGTCTACAGCGAAAAACAAACATAATATGTACAATAAGAGCTGAACAGCATAAAAAGAGATAAATGATAGAATCCATCTTCAGCTCCAGCTATCCAGAGAAAGCCAGCTAAACCTGAATACAAGGCTGCCCGTGTAGAAAAAGGGGCACCCGAGTTTGAAAGTGAAACAAACTACGAGTCAGTCATAGGACTGGTATGAGAAATCTACTCAACACATTTAGTGTATGGCTAATCACAGGACCACGCCACTTTCGTGGAACGGGTTTACTCCATTGGATTGCCAGTGCTTTAAAACAAATCATTCTTTTAAACATCGCAATGCTTTTTATAAAAATGAAACCATTATAAGACTCAGTTCCCATCACACAATGCAACGCAAACCGGAGGATAGAGTTTTAACCTTATAATGGCCAAGATATGCTTGATACGAATAAAACAAAAGCATTTGATATTATTACTAGTTCTATATGTTTCAAAAACAATTTCAAATCATAAGTATCAATCATAGACGGCATTAATGCCCCATACCACTATGTCGCCATATATAGGTATACAATCAAAACCGCACAGTCACGTATTTGGAAATTGGATTTCCGTCATGAACCAAGGCAAAAGATAGTCCTTACCGACTTCGAGACGCTCTAGCCCGCCCCACAGGATCAGAGCTCGAGTGACCCTTGGATCGTCAGGGCGGGTCCACCGACGTGGATTAAAATGCCTGAACAATGCGTTTCCCCGCCCTTTGGGGCGTAAATGAGCCAACGAATGACTCCATCGGTCCCAGATCGACTGATATAACCGAGGCGCCTCGCAACAGCAACAACCACATAAGTCAAACTCGTCAGGGCGTGTAAAACCACTGACGCCACTTCTAACTAGAAGGAAACGCATGCCCTCCCAGATGTCCTCTCCCGTTTCTGGTTCATACCGGGGTGTGTGGTTCGCGAATTCACGTTAATCACAAAGCTACGCCACACAGGCGGTGCTTTGATCATCACCACAAGACTTTGCTTTTCAACAGAAACCCTGATCACTGCATCTTAGCATGCCACACAGGCAATTCACACCGTGCAACTGATAGCTATCAATCACACAGAATAAACTCCAATGTCAGACACACTGTCCATTTGCAAGTCCGTTCTGGGTCTGAACGAAACCGGGGGCACTATATACCTCGCAAACCCATCGATCACCACGTACGTCTGGACGATCACCACTCATTATCCATATTTCGGGATGCCTCCCAATCAGGACCTCGGTTACCATCCAAACGAGGTGAAGATCTCCGGTCTTCGACCACCGTCTTCATCTTCGATTTCTTGTCGTCGATTCAGTTATTCAGAATGGGATAAACCCGGTCTTTCTGAGCAACTCGCGTGTATAATAAACAAGTGCAACACTAACATACATACGCATCATTTCAATTCATTAGTCACTAACCGTCAATCAATAAGAGAACGACTTCCCAAATATTAACCCCGAAGGCCGAAACCAACATCAGATCAATACCCAAGAAACCATTCAACTTAGCCAACCTTCAGTTAATTTCTAAATTTCACATCCATATCGTTTATAATATTTTATAACGATTTATCACTATTTTATTTATTTTAAAATAGCCAATTTATTCAAAACGACGTTTCGGGCCATAACGCGGCCGTGGCGCTGTTTTTCTTCAGATTTGATTTACACATATCTGAAAATCTAACCGTTGGATCTTCACAAAATTTACATCATTAGAAAGATCTTTCCAAAATGAATCCAACGGTTCCAATTTCGGGAAAATCCAACGGTCGGTTCTCCCAGTATAATCGTTTGAAGTTTCAATTTCAAAATATGAACTGCAGCGTCGTTATTCGATTAAATATAATTATATTTATATATATATAAATATAATCGATTCTGGCGCTGTTTTCCTTCAGATTTGAATTAAAAATTCCAGACAATCCAACCGTTGGATTTTTACAAAGTTGTGCCGTTGGAAAGATATTTCCAAAGCGAACCCAACGGTTGGGGTTTCAGGAAAATCTGATGGTCGGATCTCCCGGTATAATCGTTTGAAATCACGGTTTCAAAATACGAACTGCAGCGTCGTTATTCGATATATTTCAATTCAATTCTTTGATTTCAAAACCATATGAAATTCATACATTTGATAAAAATGATATTTTTATCCAACTGTCTTCTATTTCAACACTTCACTATTTTTAACAATTCATGTTTATAATAAAAAATGTGATTTTTTAATGTAAAACAATTTATTTCAAAACTCGACTATTTTATATAGTTAACATAGGTGATAGAAATAGGATTTTTATTATAAAACAATTTATTTCAAAACAAGATTATTTTATATAGTTCATATTGATGATAAAAATAGGATTTTTTATTATAAAACAATTTCTTTCAAAATATGAATACCATTCAACACATGAATTTCAATTCAACGAATGAATATCGATTCAACACATGAAGGTTTTCTATAGTTTATATATATAGATAAAAGGTGATTTTTATATTTAAAACACGAATACCATTCAACACATGAATTTCTATTCAACGAATGAATTTCGATTCAACACATGAAGGTTTTCTATAGTTTTTATATATATATATATAAAGGTGATTTTTATATTTAAAACACGAATACCATTCAACACATGAATTTCAATTCAACGAATGAATTTCGATTCAACACATGAAGGTTTTCTATAGTTTGTATATATATATATATATAAAGGTGATTTTTATATTTAAAACACGAATACCATTCAACACATGAATTTCTATTCAACGAATGAATTTCGATTCAACACATGAAGGTTTTCTATAGTTTGTATATATATATATATATATATATATAAATGTGATTTTTATATTTAAAACACGAATACCATTCAACACATAAATTTCAATTCACCGAATGAATTTCGATTTAACACATGAAGGTTTTCTATTAAACGAATAAATATAGCTTCAACAAATGAAAATTATTCCAACACATGAATATTATTCAAAATTTCGGCAGCATAACGACAGGGTAGTTAAAACCGGGACCGTCCCTAGTACGGCTCCTCGCTATACCTTAAAACCTCGCGGTTTTTGACAATGGGGATTCATGCATCTAGTTCGCACGCAGGCGGCATGTATTTTTTTCATTTCCACAAACTAATCCTCTGTGGTTTCAACCAAATATTTCTCAACCACAAACAGGTATTTTTCAACCACAATCAATCAATTCCAACCACAAACAATTTCAATCAACCATTCGCTATTAATCAATTTTCACACCAATCACAACCAATAAATATCGTCCATGGTTTGTGGACGTGGGGCGTATATATATATATATAGCAATTCACTTCTATTTCAACACATATATAATTTTTACAATGCATATATAACTTATACATCGAACGTACAACTTATACAACACTTATACATGAGGTGCATAACGCTTATATAACTCATACATCGACTATATAATTTATACATCGTCGTTTTCCATATCGTTTATAAATTAGAAATCTCACATTGGGTACCACTCCATCAAAAATAGCAGAAGGCTCAGAAAAATATGCGGTCTCTTCTAGAAGGTAGAAGGCGCCCACACGAGTCCACTATCTCTTGTTTCACTGGATTTCGACAAGAAACGAAAAAGATATGATTTTTCAAAGTTTGCAACGGTTTAAAGGTGTTAAAACTGTTGAAAATTAATATAGCTGTATACCTCGTTTTTGATTCGAAACTAGGGTTCAAGAATTCGCGAAATCCGTGAAGCTAGAGGACGATCGGCCTTCGCAGCGTCGAAGGGCAAGCAGAGAGCTCTGCGCGCGTGGGGGAGTGGGCTAGCTCGGTGTACCCTAGTGGTCGTGGCGGCGGCCTGAAACTCCGAACTTGGGAGGCGCGATTCTCGGCGGAGGAGCAACGAGGAGGGGCGATTCTGGTATGGATTTGAAGAGGGAGGCGAGATCTTCAAAAACCCCAACCGAGTCGATCGATTTCGTTGAGTGTGGAAGGAGCAATCGAAGAGAGAAGCTTCGAAGCCTTTTCCGCCATGCGTCGCTTACGGGGAGAGAGAAAGCGGAATTTTCTCTTGTTTTTTTATAAAAATCTGATTGGCCGATATTTATATTAATTCGAAAAATGGGGTTTTCGCACACGAACTCCAAATCAAACCCAACGACTGTCGTCCCTAGCGTTTCACCCCTATTCTGAACACAATGGGATATGTTTCGAAGGCCCATTCGAATGTTTCAGTCAGTTTTTCTTCAAATTAAAATATAAAACATTCAATATTAAATTTGAACGTACATTTCAATTTGCCAGGGCCACAAACTGATTCGAAAAATTCCAGAAAAAAAATCTAGCTATGTTTTGATGATACGGTCCCAACAAAACTAGTTTCGTCGAATTCTGAGACCGTCTGCAAAAAGGCCCATTTCTGGTCGATCCAATTTAACTATAATTGAACAAAACACATTTTCCTTTGCCACGCTCACATACTAGCTTCAAAAATTATGAAATTTGAGACCAAGCAATAACTTTACATCCTGGATCCAACAAAAGTGGTTTCGTCGAATTCCGAGGTTGTTTGCAAAATGGCCAATTTTACGGGCTATATAAATTCCATAGCGACCTTTCAGAAAATTCATTTGGCCATAACTTTTGCTTTCCGCTATGAAACTTTGATTTTTCAGATTCGTTAGAAAGGTATTCACTAACAGATTTAAATATTTTTTATTTCACTCAAATCCGTTTTGTTTTGCACCCGGTACAGTCAGTCGAAGTTTGAATTCAAATTTTGAAACTGCCGCGCCATTTCAGGCCTTGTTTATAATTAGAATTAATTATATTCGTTTTCAAATGTCGATTCAAACTCACTTTTCATTGCTATTATTTAAAATATTTATTTTAAATATTTAAAATCCACTATTTTTGCCAATTTAAAATTTTTAAATTGGTTCAGATTTTCCGGGTCGTTACATTTTCCCTAGCCGATTCACCATGAGATTGCCCACTTCACACTAGGTATCAACAATTTACTTCAGTTGATGAGTGTGGAATTAACCGATACAATTAACAATGTATCACATACCATATGATGTATTATGTCATTTAATTCACGTTCTCATATTCTTGTAGGTGCAATGAGTGTGTAGATTATAAATTGAAAATTCTTGATATTAGGAAAGGAAGCCTATAAAATGGTTTCCAAATTATTTGGTTTATTCCACTAAAACATATATATATATATATAATACAATTTATATTATTGCTTTGAGACAATTTAATTAAAAAGTAATTCCTTGAAAATGTTGTCTTAAAGCTATATAAATTAAAGGAAAACAATTAATAAAATTACATTGTCAAAAACGTGCACAGTATGTAAATTCATCATGCAGTGTTCAACAAGCAAACACCAAATACGTCTGAAAATTCATGCATAATAACATATAAATACAACAAACTTTTAGCTAATAGAAACAGTTTTGAATTATCATCAATATAGGTCGACAACACAGCCAAAAATTGCGCTATAAGACTAAGTTAGCTATGCTTTTCAAGGCTTCAGAACGCAACAATAGGGTTCGACATACCTTGGAAATTACATATAGGTGGGTCGACCCGTACCTACCCTGGGTTGACCCAAGAGGAAGGCGGGTCGACCCACCTGGACGTGATTTGCAGGTGGAAATCGCCCCTTCCGATGTGATTTTTCAACCATAAATTGGTCGATTACCCGACAGTTTTAGGTCACGATTGCAGAAATGAATATAATTTCTCAGGCTACATAACGCAATAAACATCACCCTAAACGGACAAAAATTGAGAAAAATATTCTTTTTCAAAGTAAGACCAACAAACAACTGAACTGAGAACTTACATAGTAGTAAAAAAATCTCTGTTTTTATAGTAATATCACAACACAAATAAATGTATTTCAACTAGAAAATTGTGAGTTACACTCACCAGAATTAGGAGTAAGAATTTACAGCAAAAACACAAACTTGAAGCCTCAAGAGACCTTATCCAAGTCAATAGAAAAGATTTCATTTGCATGCAAAGATTGGTTTATCAAATACAACAAACGAAAACATAAAAAGAGAGAATTAATGGAATTGAACTAGTTTGCAAGATAATTACTCGCTAGAGACAATAATTTACAACTTGAATTCACTAGTTTGAAGAATTAAGGAGTTGGGGTTTGGATTAGAATGAGTTTGCCTTTTGTTTTCCTTACTCTCTTATCGTTGTGTTTAGAAAAGAAGGGAAAGAAGGAGGAGTACGTATTGTCTTAGTTTTCTCCGAAAAGCTCCCATTCTAATTTCTAATTAAGGACCACTAATCTTAATCAAGGCAATAATGGATGTTTAAGCCTTAATTATTCACTTTTTGCATTAATTAGCCTTATTAAGGTATGATAACATAATCCTTACACCCAATTTCTCTTACGTATAGTAAATTACACCATAAAATGCACAATAAAATTATAACACTTATTTACCATATTTTCCCATTATTTTAAAGGTTGTAATTAAAACTTACAAGTTTCACAAAGTTCACAACTTTCTCATTTTCTTTTTGTAAGACTGTAACAAGCCAAAATATTAATAAAACAATTTTAATAAAAAAATAATACAAATCAGATAAATAATGGGAATTAGGCAACGAGGGTTGCATCATTAGATCCGTTACGAAATTCTTGTTAAGATGGACATTTGGTTTGCTAAATCGGACTTAAAACGAAGAAGTTACGAATAAAAGACTGAAACTAGAATTTAAATAAAAAATAAAAAATATATTTAATATAATATTATAAGCATTAGAGGTGGAATGAACCAATCTAGAGGAGGTCGACACATGGGTAAACTCATGTCTCTGGTGGGCCGACCCTTGGGTCCATACACCCAAGGGATGGGTCGACCGACCCATCCCTTGTAACATGCCTGATTTATGCGCACTTTATTTCTAGCGAATTTTGATCATTTGGCCGGTTTTTGGAGACTTATTTTGATTTGATGGACCTAGTAAATAACCTAATATCTAACGGTCCTAGGCTTCCTAACTTTATTATAAATATAGCCCCATCTAAACCTAAACTCTCACAACTCCATACCCTTTTTCTAGTGCCTCCAGCACACAAACCTCTTCCTCAAATATTTTAATGGAGTTCAGAGATTTAGGTTTTTGCATACATAAATTTGGGAGAATATTTATACATAGACCTAGAGAATTTCTACCAGGGCCTGTTGGATTGCATATATCTGTGAGTATTGTATGTGACTACAAGATCAGTATAATTTGGGGATTATTTGGATAGTATAACAAATGTTCATTTCTTTAGTAATTTACATTTCAGTGTTTCTCTTCTATAAATTATTTTGTATATCTGGTTACTGCTTCTATTCCTACTTTAGTCTATTTCAGTAATCTATCTGTTACCGTAAATCATTTAGTTTACTTCTATCCCTTTCTCTTCGTATATTATTTTATGTACACTTCAGAATTTCTCTTATTTCATTTATAGACCTGCTTTATTTATTTGATCTTACGCCATGCGAGAGCCTAGGCCTTTATCATTTTAATTCATGTTGAGTTTAGGCCTTTCAAAGAGCATAAACCTTTATCCCTTTTTGTTTCTGCGCATATTAGGTAAAATTATGAATTTGACTGTAAAAGCGCATATTAGGAAAAAAATATGAATTGAGTATAAAGAGAATAATTGGGGATTGTTGAATTTATACAGTAATTAACAAATGAACTATAATTTTGGGAAAATTGTTGATAAACTGAATAATTGGAAATTTGAAATAGATCAACTTAGTTGGACACTAAGTAGCAGGGATTGGGGTTGTATAATGGATATAAACTAGATAATGCTTAAATATAACCAAAAATATAATAAGAAACTATATAGAATAAGTAGGATTATTAATAAACTTAAAATGGGCGCTAAGTGTAATATAAACCTATTAATAAGCATGAATATGGGTCTGTTCCGATATCATAAGTTGATTAGGGAAAATAAGTGGTCTATTAAGAAAGCGTATAGTGGGAGTCCATTCCGGCAGCGACGGCTGATTAGGGAAAATAAATGGCTATTCGTTGTGCTCTGTTTCGGTAGTAGGGGTAAGATGATTAGGGAAAATAAATGGCTAATCAAATTAATTAATTTTATAGTGCCTTTGGCGTTTGTTGACAATTCTATGAGGATATAGAGTAGCTAAGCAGTAAACAATAATTTTATGGTGGCCTTGGTGATAAAATTAAATTAGGGACTAAGTCTAGGGGTGACTTGAGTCAAATTGCATTTTGGTTGGGGACCCGTATCTGCCAGTATCCCTTTTATCACTTTATAGAGGTCTCATGAGGAGGCGAGGGCACGCTTTACTGTATTGGGTAGTAAAAGGTCCAAACGAGGTAGGTACGGGCGCGTTCTAGCAAGCAGATAAGCGTGCATCACGCCGATTGGAGAAAATAAGATGTTGTAACGCTTGTGATTAACGTTATGTCCTTTAGAGCTGATGAGTCCGGTCTAATAAACTTGAGGCCATAGTTGGCATAGGTTATCACAACTGTGGTTTAGGAGCCAATTGATGGGTAGAATTAGGTTACATCCTAATTATGAGTTGTAATAAATGGTGCAGAAATTGAATGATACAAATGATATGACAATCGACTATATCCTTGCTTATCTTTCAATTGCCTTATTTACTTTTATTGTGCATTAAACTATTATCCTTCCTATATTTCCTCTTTTATCACTCATGCTAGTAATTACTGAACTCGCCAGACTTAAGCATGACTAGTTTTCTTTCTTCCTTCCGTTTTCCTTTCCTCCTAGGTTCTTAGGGTGGAGGATCTCATAACTGATAGAATTTTGGTCTGTCTTAGCTTATTGGAGATTTCTGCTTGACTTACTTTCTGCTAGTTCATGTGTTGTTCCACGTTTGACTTACTTTTGTATTTGATTCTTAGAGCGATTTTATTTCGTACTCCGATTATATTGCTTTTTCATGAGACAATTGTAGAATTATGATGAATTACATTTTATGATGTAATAACTTTTATGTTCTGCTTTAAATAAAGTTTTAATTTCTGATGTGTTTTCATATGTTGTCTTGTGAATTTTAGTCTCTATGATGTAATTTTATACCTATACGCTTCACATTCCTTAGCGAAATCCTCATACGGTTGACGTTAAGGGATGTGGGGTGTTACGTTTGGTATCAGAGCCTATGGTTACAAGATCAGAGAAAAGTTTATGTTTTTAAAGAAAAAGTCTTTTAAAGAAAAGTGCTATTGAAATAAAAGTTTGTTTTTTGAAAAACATCTCCTAAAGTCTATTACAACATTCCTTTGACTCCATTCCTATTTCCTTCTATCTTTTCCTTTAGCAGCATGTCTAAGGCTCTCAACTTTCCTGAGGATATCCCCATTCCAACTTGGTTTCGTAGATAAGTGGAGGCTACGACACTAGTCGAAGCGCAAGAGAATGTCCAAGCTCCCGCTCCAACCGTGTGTCTCCTCCTAACCTACCACCAACGGCGGATTTATCTAAGATTTGAAATGATTTCACTGCTCTAGGCAGTAAGACCTTACCTGGTCCAGAGACATTTGTTGAGGCCCACGTTTGGTTTAGGAATAGGAAGTGCATATTTGTACTTTTGGAACTTGAGGATAGGAGATGAGTTCAGTTGGTTGCATGGCAATTGAAGGGTGAGGCTTCTTATTGGTGGGAGATGGTTGATGCAAAGCGTGGTATTGGGACTTTGGATGAGTTTAAGGAGAGGTTTGAAAGGAAGTTTCTATCTTAGGCGGAAGAGGGCATGCAACTGGAGAAGTTTCTAGGATTGAGACAGGGTGATCTTTCTGTGAAAGAATATGTTAATCAGTTCAATGAGCTTACTAGGTTCAGGATGGATTTGGTGAATATGGCTCATAAGAAGGCCTTGAGATTTGTTAAGGGTCTAAATCAACCCTTACAAGAACTTTATTTGACTCATATTTTGATGGGTGTTATGTTCAAGAATCCTGTTGAGATGGCACTTATGCACGAGGAAGGGAAAGGCGATTCCAAAGATAGTAAAGTTGAGTTAGCGAAAGATGGTTATAGGAAGAAGAAATGGTGGCCTAAGAAGGGTAATAAGAAGAAGGGAGAGAGGCCAGAGAAAGCTCATATAAGGAAAGACATTAAATTCCATGGATGCTGCATAATGGGCCATTTTATGAGGGACTGCAGGAAGACTGCTAAGAAAGGGAATTGTTTCAGTTATGGACAGCCGGGTCATTATAGTTGTCCTCGGAAGCAAGGGCAAGGGTTAGTTCATCTAAAGCGTAGATGCATGCATTAGAGGCGGTTGAGGTCGGTGGTGGTCAGGATAGAGGCAGATAGGTAATAGTTGAAAGTTCGATCTCTTTTTTTGGTTTTCCAGTTAGGACCTAATTTGATTTTGGCACTTCGCATTCGTTCATTTCTACATTGTTAATCTATTGTCTGCACCTTATTATATCTTTTGTTTCTGATCCAGTAGTAGTTTTAAACCGTATATGAGGTTCGAATCATTTGTTTATGGTGTGTAAGGGTTTGAGACTTTCTATATTAGGCGACAAGTTTGATTATGACGCCTATGTACTGGGTTTTCGGGGTACGATATTATTCTAGGCATGGTATGGTGCCATTCTTGACTACGAGAGGACGGTAGTGAAGTTGATGACTTGTCATTATAGGGCCCTCGAGATATCTTGCGACCCGCTAGGGTCAATCATGTTGAGCTTCTTAGAATCCCTAGATACTTCTATTGATGATCTTAGCTTGATATCTGTAGCGAGAGATTTTTTGTATGTATTTAAGGAGGTGAGAGGGGTGTCTCTAAGACGAGATATTGACTTCCGAATTTATTTGACAAAAAATGCTGAGCCTGTTGCATTGCTAGTGCGCCATATGGCTCCAAGGGAAAGGAGGGAACTGAGTAAGCAGGTGGGTGAGTTGTTAGAGAAAGGCTTTATTAGACAGAGTATATCTGAGTGAGGAAACCAGTCATTTTTTCTACTAATGCGGATGACTCTCTCCATCTATGTGTGGATTATAGCTCACAAAGAAGAATCGACACCCACTTCCTCGAATAGACAATTTATTTGATTAGTTAGTGGACATATCTGTTATCTCTCATTTGGATTCGGCGACTGGGTTTCATCAGCTTCGAGTTGCAGATGATGGTGTGGATAAGATTGCTTTTAGGACTCCAGATGGATTTATCGAGTAGTGGTTATGCCCATTGGGCTAACCAATACGCCGACATACTTTATTTATTTGATGAGCCGAGTATTTAGGGAGTTCATAAATAAGTTTGTAGTGGTGTTTGTGGATGACATCTTGGTGTTCTCGAGAAATGAGGATGAGCATGCTTTGCACTTGGGGGAGGTTCTTCATACTCTTCATGCCCATCAGTTGAAGGAAAAAGTCTCGAAATGCCACTTTTGGCATAAGGAGGTGAGATTCTTCGGGAAAGTGGTTTTGAGAGAGGGTATAGCGGTTGATCCCACTAAGGTTGTTTCTGTGCAAGACTAGAAGGCCCCCAAGAATGCGAGTAAAATGAGGAGATTTCTAGGTTCTATGGGTTATTATCTGAAATTCATTAAGGACTTTGCATGGACTGCAGCTCCGCGCACCCGCCTTACAACAAAGAACCCAATATTCTCATGGGATGTGGATTGCGAGGGTTCCTTTATGAGATCGAAGAAAGAACTCTCGAGTACTTTAGTGTTGACTCTTATAGAAAGATCTAAGATATTCATGGTTTATACAGATGCTTGCAGTACCAGATTGGGCATGGTCCTAATGCAGGAGGGTAGGGTCGTTTGCTATGGGAGCAGATAACTAAGGGCGCATGAGAGAGATTACCCTACCCATGATTTAGAACTAGCACCTATTGTTTTCTCACTTAAGTCTTGGAGACATTACTTGTTGGGTGAGAGGTTTGAGATGTATACCAACCATAAGTATCTCAAGTACTTATTTTCACAAAAGGATCTTAACTTGAGACAACAACGCTCGATGGAGTTTCTTGCATTCTACGACTTTGAGATTTCATACACCCCGAGGAAGGGGAATGTATTGGCAGATGCTCTGAGTTGGCAGAGGATGATATTGACCCTGTTATTCGTAGAGTGGCAGAGTTTGGAGTTTGTCTCATCTTTTGATTTCAGACCATCTACGGATTACGCGATAGGATTGTTAGCATCGTTCGAGGTACAGCCTAATATATTGGAATGTATTAGATCTAGTCAGCGTGATGACCGACAGCTAGCAGACATATTAGACCAATTAGGTAAAGGTAAGACCTCGAGTTACCTTTCTAGATACTTAGTTGATGAGATAGGATGGTTGTGCCATGATTGTAAGGTAATGTGTACCCCACATGGGAGATGTGATGAGTGTGGTATTATCGAAGGCCCATCAATCTCGGATGACCATCCATCTGAGAGGAGATAAGATGTATAGAGATATGAAGAGGGTCTTCTATTCGATATGGATGAAGAAGGATGTGGTTGATTATGTGGCAAGATGCATGACGTGGTTGAGAGTTAAGGTTGAGCAAAGGAAGCCTGGTGGATTGTTTCAGCCCCTTGAAGTGCCACAATGGAAGTGGGAGAGCATCTCGATGGATTTTATAGATAGTTTGCCTAGATCGAGGAAAGATAATACTTGTATTTGGGTGATTGTGGATTGGTTGTCTAAAAGCTTTCACTTCATCCTAGTAAGGAGTAAAAGGACCGCAACCTGGTTAGCTTTGATATATTTGAGGGAGATTGTCTGACGTCACTAAGTTCCCGTGAGAATTGTTAGTGATAGAGACCCTATCTTTACCAGTGAGTTTTTAAAGAGGCTATAGGAGTCGGTAGGGACATAGCTTAGACTTAGTACTACATATCACACTCAGACAAATGGACAGACCGAGAGGATTAATCAGATTCTTAAGGATTTATTATGGTTATGCATTTATGACATGGAAGGGACATGGGAGGAGCAACTTCCCTTAGTAAAGTTTGCTTATAACAACAACTATCAGATTAACATAGGCATGGCGCCTTTCAGCGCTTTGTATGGACGACCCTACAAATCACCTTCTCCATTGTAGTTTTGAATTTGAACCTTATCCATTTCCTATCATTTAAATTATTGTATCTTAGGAAAAACCTATGGATGATAGGATGTGGTTTAAACATGTTTTGTTAGATGGATTCACGTGGATGTAATTGTTTTATAGTGGATGCATATACACAGACTAGGCACTAATTAGTGATCGACAACTATGACACTAACATAATTGCATATGGATGTGTGTGCACTTTTAATTTATAGATGAAAAATGGACGATTCTCGTACAGATGCTGCATTTTGGTGGTGGTTGTAGCATGCATATAGAACTTTTAAGCATCATTAGGATTTTCTTCCATACATTTTGGATGCATGGCACTAACATAAATTGCATTAAAAGAGGTCGACTGAATCAGTGGACAGTCTAATTTTTTGCATTATTTAGGGACATATACACTATACTATTGCATATGTTCAAGAAAAGTATTAGAAATCCTAATGACAATGGATGCCTGTGATTGATGGATGAGTAGATGGATGTAGGTGATGGTGTGATAATATTTATGACATCCTTCTAAGCTTGGAGATTTCGAGGACGAAATCCTTTAAGGGAGGGAGGGGAATGTAACAACCCAAAATTTTAAAAAGCAATTTAAATAAAAGACTAATAAAATAAATATTAATCAGAAAATAATAGGAATTGGGCAACGGAGCCTGCGCCATTGGGTCTGTTACGAAATCTGGTTAAGATAAACATTTGGTTTGCTGAAATCGGACTTAAAACGAAGAAGTTACGAACAAAAGATTGATACCAAAATTTAACTAAAAATTAAAAAAAAAATTAATACAAAAATTTGAATGTTAGAGGTGGGTGACCCGACCCAGAGGGCGACAACATATGGGTCGACCCATGTCTCTGGTGGGTCGACCCCTGGGTCAACACACCCAAGGGATTGGTCGACACACCCAAGGGATGGGTCGACCCATCCCTTGTAACGTGCACAATTTATGCACAAGTTATTTCCAGTGATTTTTCGATCGTTTGGCCGGTTTCCGGAGACTTCTTTTGATCTGATGGACATACTAAATAACCTAATATCTAACAGTCGTAGGCTTCCTAACTCTATTATAAATATAGCCCTCATCTAACCCTAAACCCTCACAACTCCATACCCCATTTTCTTGTGCCTCCACCATACAAACTTCTTCCTCAAATATTTTAATGGAGTTATGAGATTTAGGTTTTTACATACATAAATTTGGGAGAATATTTATACATAGACTTAGAGTATTCCTACCAGGGCCTGTTGGATTGCATATATCTATAAGTATTTTCTATGATTATAAGAATGGTATAATTTGGGGATTATTTGGACAGTATAACAGTTATTAATTTCTTTAGTAATTTGCAGATTTCAGTGTTTCTTTTCTATAAATGATTTTTGTATATTTGATTATTGCTTCTATCCCTACTTCAGTCTATTTTAGTAATCAATCATTTTACTTCTATCCCTTTTTCTTTGTAGATTATTTTATGTACATTTCATATTTTACCCTATTTCATTTATAGATCTGTTTTATTTATTTAAGCCTAGGGCATGCAAGAGCCTAGGCCTTTATCCATTTAATTCACATTAATTTTAGGCCTTTCAATGGGCCTAAACCTTTATCCCTTTTTATTTATGCACATATCGGGTAAAATTATGAATTTGATTGTAAAAGCGCTTATTGGAAAAAATATGAATTAAATATAAAGGGATTAATTGGGGCTTGTTGAGTTAATACAGTAGTTGAAAAATGAACTATAATTTTGGAAAAATTGTTAATAAACTGAATAATTGGAAATTTTAAATAGATTAACTTAGTTGGATGCTAAGTAGCGGGGATTAGGGTTGTATAATGGATATAAACAAGATAATGTTTAAATACAACCAAAAATATAACAAAAAGTTATATGGAATAAGTAGGCTTATTAATAAACGTAAAATGAGCGTTAAGTTTAATATGAACCAATTGATAAGCATAAATATGGGTCCGTTCCGATAGCATTAGCTGATTAGAGAATATAATTGGCCTATAAGAAAGCGTATAGTGGGAGTCTGTTCCAGCAGTGACGGCTGATTGGGGGAAAATAAGCGGCTCATAGTTGTTGTCTGTTCCAGCAGTAGGGGTAGACTGATTAGGGAAAATAAGTGGCCAATTAAATTAATTTAGTTTATAGTGGCCTTAGCGTTTGTTGACAATTCTATGAGGGTCTGGGGTAGCTAAGCGGTCAACAATAATTCTATGGTGGCCTTGGTGATAATAAATAAATTGGAAACCAAGTCTAAGGGTGACTTGAGTCTAATTGCATTTTGGTTGGGGACCCCAGTATCCCTTTTACCACTTTATAGAGGTATCATGAGGAGGCGAGGGCACACTTTACCATACTGGGTAGTAAGAGGTTTAAACGAGGTGGGTACGCTCGCGTTTTGGTAGGGCGATGAGCATGCATCGCGCCGATCGAAGAAAATAAGACGCTGTAACGCCTGTGATTAACGCTATGTACTTTAGAGTTGATTGGTCGGGTCTGATAAAACCGAGGCCATTGTTGGCATAGGTTATCACAACTATGGGTTATGAGCCGATCGATGAGTAGAATTAGGTTACATCCTAATTATAAGTTGTAATAATTGGTGTAGAATTGAATGTACGAATGAGATGACATTCGAATATATCCTTACTTATCTTTCTATTGTCCGATTTACTGTTATTGTGCTTTAAACTATTATCCTATCTAGATTTCCACTTTTATCACTCATGCTAGTAATTACTGGACTCATCAGGCTTTATGTCTGACTAGTTTTCTTTCTTCCTTTCCCCCCTAGGTTCTCAGGGTGGAGGATCTCAGAACTGATAGAGTTTTGGTCTAGCTTAACTTATTGGAGATTTCTACTTGACTTACTTTATACTAGTTCGTGTACTGTTCCACGTTTGACTTGCTTTTGTATTTGATGTTGAGAGGTATTTATTTAGTACTCTGATTATGTTGCTTTTTCATGAGACAGTTGTGGATTTATGATGAAGTATATTTTATGATATAATAACTTTTATGTTCTGCTTTAAATAAAGTTCTGATTTCCTCTATGTTTTCATATGGTGTCTTGTGAATTTTAGTCTCTATGATATTATTTTATACCTATACGCTTCATATTCCTTAGCGAAATCCTCATACGGGTGATGTTAAAGGATGTGGGGTGTGTTAGAAAGATCCTTGCAATTTAAGTGTTGTAATAATTCAGTCAACTTAAATTTTCTATAAAAAAAATTCACAACTTATAAATTTTTGTTTTAAACACATATACCTATATTTTTTGCAACAAAACAAAATTAACATTTCATTTTTCTAATTTACAAGTGTTTCAAAACGCCATTTGACACAACAAAAATCATTATTTTTTATAATTTGTAGCTCGATCAGACTAATTAATCTAAAAAACACAAAACACTAGTTACCTCAAAAAGTTATTTATAAACTTTTCCAACATTTATACTTCCTTTCCACCTTTATTAAATAAGAAATTACAATATATTTTATTATCCCAATATATATTTACATTTTATTGAACTTCCCTATATTCTCATAAACCATCATTAAATCCATCTATTTCAAATTTTACCTTAACCTCATATATACATATAATACCCATGATATGTATATATACACATAATCATCAATTTTTATTGTATAAATTTTGTCAAGCTCCCACATTTGATCAAATGATCTTTGTTCAAATTTCCCCCCAATAATTCCTCTTGTAATAAAATTAATTTCCAGTAATTTAACCAATTCTAACTCTAATCATTTTATTATGACACTTATTTCATGATTAACAAATTGTAATTCACATTATAATTTATTAATCACTATAACTGTAATCGTCTAAAACTAGGGTTGATACAAATTCAAACCTCTCTCCTAAAAGATAATGTCCTCCATACCTTCAATTAAAATACAATCAACTCTATTTACAAATCATAGGTATGATAATTCTTCTCGAGAAATTTTATCTGTCTGCTAGCATAAGCTACAACCTTACCATTCTGTGCCAGTATTACACCTAGTCCAGTACCACAAGCATTAATGTATATAGTCATAGCCTCATTTCCATCTAGAACAGCCAACGCTGATGCACTTATTAGCCTTAATTTTAGACTCACAAATGCATGAACACAATTAACATCCAAAGTAAAAGCCTGATTCTTCTTAGTCAAGTTGGTCAGCTATACTGCTATCTTAGAGAATGATAATATCTTACCAATCCAAAGGAACTCTTTACATCCGTGCATTCTTGGGTGTAGTCTAATCCAATACTGTTGTGACCTAGGATCTACAGCAATGCCTTACTCCGAAACAACATGACCTAAGAATCCCACCTCTCTCCTCTAGAAGTGGCCTTCTATAATTTTTGACCTCAACTGATGTTTCCTCAACACCTCAAGAACAATCCTCAAATGTACATTATGCTCCTTCTCTGACTGAGAATAGACCAAAACGTCATCAAAAAACACATGCACAAACTCATTCAACTGGTCTCTAAAGACATGATTCATAAGTTTCACAAAATAGGCAGGTGCATTAGTTATCCTAAATGGAATAACCTAGCACTCATAACATTTAAGTGGCATTCGAAACCCATTATGGCACACTCTTTCTAGCTACTCTAAGATGATGAGATCCAATTGTAAAATCTAGTTAAGAAAACTCTCCAACAACATGAAGCTGATCAAAAAATCACCAATACATGAGAGGGGATACTTATTCTTTCTTCGTTACCTTGTTCAACTCATGGAAATTATCAAATAACCTAAAATAACCATTTTCCTTCATTACAAATAACTGCTATTCGGATATACTTCTCTAAATGAAAACTTTCCTCAAGGGATAACCACCTGTACCTTGAGCTCTTTCTACTCTGTGGGTCGCATTCGTCTCGAAGGCATCACAGTCAGTTTGACATCCTTTATCAAGTCAATACAAAAGCCAATCTCTTTGTGAGATATAAGTCCGTTCATCTATTCAAATACCTCTGAATACTACCTAGAAGAGTAGTATTGTTGACACTCATTATTTGGAAACTATAGCAACTGTAGATAACTGTACATCACCTTCTCAACTGATAAAAAGCTTACCACTACTGTTTGCGCATCATTCGTCCCTATTTCTACCGGTCATCCCCTGGCAATTCATCATTACTTCATACTTACATAGCCAATCCATCCTAATTATGATACCAAACACCAAAAACCACAAAATAAAGCAATCATAAACAAAATAGCATCTATGAATCGATAAAACAAGATTATGACAATCCATATTAAGATTGGTGGAGTGGCCAATGGTTTTGTTACTACTAAAGGTCTATAAACAATTTCGGGTTCCTATCCTATTCTATCTATCCAGTCTTTAGATATATAGTAATGGGAAGCCCTATTATCAGACAAAATGTTAATATGAACATTGAAAATGGAAAGCGTACCTTGAATGACAATGCACTTTCCTTTTTTCCTTCTTTGAAGGGGAATTTGACAAACTTGGAGCAACATTATAGCATATGATTTGACCACCTTCTTAGTCATATCTGGGCAATCATTCTTGAAGAGTCCACTCTCACGGAAAAGTGGGCACTTCTATTCACTGCTCTTGCACAGATTCCTATAAAACCCCTCCTCTCCACAGTTAAAGCAAATCACAATGGACTTAATCTTTTTCTTCCGCCCTTATTTATTGTGAGACGACTTTCTCTTGTTGTTCAATTTAATCTTACCTCCCCTGTCTCGTCTTTGGCTTTGGTTCTTCCTAAGGAGCAACATCAACTACACCTTAGACTTAGGATAGCTACACTTATGTCTGATTACCTTCTCAACTATTACCTTGAAGGTTGCATCAATGTGGCTCAAAAGATTCTCCCCAAGTTGGTCGTCTAAACCAAGAATAAACTTCTCATTCTTCTTCTGTGGGCGTTGATAAAGACATCCCATACTTCGATAAGCATCGAACTCATCCACATATTCGTAGACAGTTATGTTTTCCTGTCTTAATCCTAAAAATTTCATAAACAAAGCTGACTTATAAGCCACTGGAATGAACTTCTCTTCAAAATGAGTCTTAAACTGGTTCCAAGTGAATCCATCCTCTATTGTAGCGATCTTCACTACATTCCACCAATTCATCGCCTTCCTTGAAGTTGATTCGAGATCAACCTCCTCTTCATTTTGTCCTCTAGATTAAAATCATTAAGGTTTGCTGACAAGTGTTGAGCCAATATTGGACCCACATTGCCAACGCCATTCACAGAAAAGTTTTCCTCGAAGTTGGCAAAGTCCTTATTAAGCTTGGACAAATCATTCTAGGTGCCTGCGGTCGAGCATCGTTCTTAGCAATAGCGTTAGGGGCAACTACTTGGGCATTTTGTATTATATTTCTCATGAAGGTGTTAAACATGGCTTGCAAGTCAAGGTTAGCAGCCCCCGAATCATTTCCTTCTTTAGCTACCGAATTTGGATTCCTTGTAGCACTCCTTGTTTGGCAACTCATACTTTAATTAGGGACAAAGATGATTAGCCTTATTGCAAAAAATCATACTTAATAGTGCTCATGTATACTGTTATATATTATATTATATATTATATACTGCTGTATAGTTTTGAAAACCAAAATATTTAACAAGTATGCACTTTTGTACATATATACTCTTTATTCAGTCCTTCGGCTAGACAACATAATCTAAGCTCTGATGACCACCCTACACTTCTGACACTTAAGATACTTGAAGAGTGCATTGCTACTATGCGCAGACAGTGTAAGGTAACCATCTAGGCAGAAAACTGCTAAACTACATAGAGCCTATCATGTATCTCACATGGCATGAGATAATATATAATAAAAAAACATACTGATATAAAATAGGTGAGAAAATGAATACCTAAAATGAATCACATAATTAAAGAAATAGATCAAAAATAACAACCAGTAGTGTCACAAAGTTATACAAGTGGAAATTACCTTAAAGGATCCATCTCTAATATGAAGATGCTACCGAGCCTCACAATAAAAAACAGCTGAAAATAATGGAGTATATAAATAATATGCGTAATAGCCACCTTCTCTCTTCCTGATCAGCTACTCGTGCTTACCCTAAACTTGCCTCAAGCCTACTCCATTAGGAGCACCTAAAGTAATAAGAATAAAATCATAAAACTTCAAGTTAGAAAAAAAAATCAATTGTGAACCATAGAAATCTCAAATACTAAAATAATTGGAATACACAATATAGTGAACCATGCCTTACCTGGACCTACATCTAAAAGGTTAGCACATAGAAGTATATACTACTCTAAATCATCATGCGTGCGGTGCAAGGTTAGGCAAGAATCACTAACATTGTTAGACACATAAATTATGTAAAACAAAATGGGATAGTTTTGCCTATTGTGGACTGCTTATATGTTTTCTATTCACTAGACCATGACTGCTTATACATTTTTTTATTCACTAGACCATTTTGTTCTAACCCCATTCTCATTATAACTACCCTGATAGCATTAAAGGAAGCAGGTCATCCAAAGTGGACATGTTTGGTTTTCCTTATTATTCTCTCATGTTCGGTATCGGTGTGGCGACTTAATTTCAAGGTAGTAACCATAGTCAATGCTTGTTATGCTATTGCATAAACCATATCAAAACGAGACGTACTCAGATGAGTTTGGACTTCAATTTTTGTCGAAATTTAGGCCTAGAAAAGTGCAGATTGTAACACCAACTGTTCCGTGCTAGGAGGGCCAAATTGAACGGTAAACACAACTTGCTTGGTAAATACTATTATATTATTTTATTAATTTGAATGAAATAAAGACTTTATTGTCATGAAATTAGAAATATTCTGAATAAATTAGACCTCATAAGCCCAATAAAGAATCATATTGGTAAAAAATGAATCACCCATTTATTCTATAATCCTGACCAAGTTCTAACACTATTTCAGGTGTTGGCTAGAGAAAAAATTAACGTGCACCAAAAGGTGATAAGAGGAAGTTGTTATGGTAAATAAGAGTCGATGATAAAGTTAAGGAGAAAATGACTATGGTTGGTTTGTCATATTGATAATTTAAAATGGTAGTTTGATTCGTTATGAGAAATTTGATTTTTTAAAAGTGTAATTTGAATTATTGCAGGAGATGTTATAACTTGATGCAATTTATGGATGGAAAGTATGAAATAATACAAAGAGACTAGCCACATGATAGTCTTATAGAATGAACATGTTATGTATGTCATGTCCTCCAATCAAGTAAAGTGTTCGCGTACAAATAGGTTATAAGCCATTGTATTTAAAAAGCACGAGATTATCAAAAAGTGTTAAAATGGAAATGAAAGTCTTAAAAGTGAATACTTACTACCATTTCTACTATACCAAATCTTATGTATACGCTAGTAATATGTCATAAAAGCATAGGCAATCTGCAGAAAGGAACTAACTTTGAAAATTAGCCTATCAATTAATATATTTTGCAAATTTTTTAGGTTATGCTGATTTAGAAAACTAATCACAGAAATAAATTAATACGAAAACTATTCACAAATATATATATCATTTTTTGCCATGTCCACATCACATTAACAAAGATGCATTGATAACATTTCGAATGTTAAAGTCATTTTTAAACTTTATACACATGATATCTCAAAATGAGCCTAGTAACTTTAAAGAAAATAAAACAAACTTATTTTCAAAAGTCATCTGTATTGTTTATCTGTTTAATATAGATGGTTTTTTTGAATAACATCATCACATTATTACCAGCCCAACGTTGACATGACAAAAATGAGCTATATTTGTAAATAGTTTTAAAAGTCATGCCAAAACAAATCTAAATTTGAAAGTTCACTAATTTTCCAGAGTCATAGAGGAGGGGTGTGTGTGTATATGTGTGTATATATTCCAGTCACTTAGATTTTTCTTACAACATAAATTAAATATTGATACGAAGGAAAATTGTAAACAAATGGTGGATTTTTCTTTGGACTAATTTTGAAAACTTATAACAGAAATAGCCTTATTTCAAAATTTATTGTATTCATAGCACTATTTTGGCTAGCTCGGCATTGAGCTGACCAAAACACACTAGTGTCATTTCAAATGGCATCAACGTTTTTTATTTTAAAATTTGACATTGGTGTCATTTGAAATGATACCAATGTCATCGGATTTTTTGTTTGCTTTGAGAACCTAAGGTGACATTTCAAATGCCGCTCTACTGTGGCATTTGGAATATCACCTTGACGTTTTTACAGTGTAAAACGGAGTATGCCTTCACTTCTTCTCGCATTCTTCTATTTTCTCCAAACTGGAAAAAACCAAATTCCTTAAATCTAAAACCATTCTCCATTTTCGTTGATTTAGTCGCCAAATCAAAGCATGGCTAGTTCATTAGCACAAGAAGCTTTTATAGGTATGATTTATACAACCAATTTTCAGATTTACTAATATTCAAGATTTGATTAATTGGGCAAATTTTCAATTTTGATGTTGTACTTGTAATTGTTTGATAACAGAACTCACGAATTAGTTGATTGTACGATGTTTAACATATAGAATGTAAAATTGTTGAGTTTTTAAATATTGGGTGATTGTAAATTGGGAGATTGTTAAATATTGGGTGATTGTAAATTGTTAAGTTGTTAAATGTTGTAATTTCAATTTTCAAATTTAGGACTGACTGTACGAAATATGCAATATGGTGGGAATGTTAGTTGGATATTAGTCTAATTTGGTTATTTACTACTGTGAACTTATTAAAAATATATGCATATTACTATGAGATGTTACAGGAGCCGATCGATGAAAGCGTACTGTATTTGTAAGAATGTCATCGATCGTGCAATAACGTTTTCATGATGGTGACACTTTGTTATGTGGTTTATATATTCTTATATAATAATTTTAATTTTACATAGTGCTTATATTTTTTGTTTATGTGGTAGTACAAAAATCCAATTGTATTTATTGATCACTCATCCTCGGTGAATGCGGTGACTTCTTCGCATCCCGTCGTTCTACAACTGATAGAGAGAGTCGGGCTTTCTCTCGTATTTTGATTGGGGGACACCTAATTGGATCGCCATCTTATTACTGCTTTGGTAGATAGTTGGAACCCTAAGACTTCTACATTCCTTCTTAGATGTGGAGAGATGATCATCACGTCGGGTGCTGCTACTGTTTTGCTTGATGTATCCATAGATGATGCTCATTTGATCAATCCATAGCCTATTATATGGAGATGTGTTAAAGGTGATTATATGGAGATTTGTTAAAGGCTATTAGGTCTATCTCCTCCTGTCTGGCAATGATGTGGTAACAAGATGATAATTTACCACTTGTTCAAGGAGCAGATAGCACATGACATTCCACATGATTCCACGTAGATTCAGATCGAGTATTGTGCTAGGGCCATCATATTGCAAATCATCATCATGCTTGATTGATGATCGTTCCAAGACTCGGGTCTGGCTTAGATAGCTTCATTTTTTAGAATTTTTCGACAGTTATTGTACGTATTCTTAGGGCAATGTGATTCTGGCATATACATATATCGAGCCGACTCGAGTAGCATTGCAAGAGGATGCATCTCTTGGACATTATCGGTGTCTAATACATGGATTAGTCTTTCTTTCATTTTGCATGCATATTGTAATACCCCAAAATAATACATGGATTAATCTTTCTTTCATTTTGCATGCATATTGTAATACCCCAAAATTTAATACACTGTAACCATACTTTTAGATAATAAATTGGGTAAAACTTAATTAAATTATTTAGAATTAACTGAAACCGGCATTACCGTTACGTTTATCTCAGAATTCTGGTTTAGATAGACCCTAAGTTTGCGTAAAACGGATAACGTATGAAGAAGTTATGGACATTAGAAGTTTGTATAAATATAAAGAGCTTATATGTGAATATAGTACGAAAATAATTCAAAAACATTTAAATGAAAAATCAACGCGGGCTTAAGTGCAAAATCCGACTGTTGTGGGGCGAACCACAAACGGCCTGGGTCGACCTATGTGTAACAACCCGGATTTTCAGAGCCAATTTTTTTTTTAACTATTTTAATGGATTTTGAATATTTAAAATGATTTATTTTAAATAATAACTAAAAATTTATTTTGAATGAAGTTAGAATGTATAAATTTATTTTAATTATAAAACGAGCCTGAAATGGCGTGGTAGTTTGAAAATTTGATTTTAAATGCCAAATGAATGTACAGAATTCAAAATAAATCGGATTTCAGTAAAACCAGAAATATTTGAATCTGTTAAAAATATCTTTCCAACGAATGTGAAAATCCATATTTCATAATATAAATTGAAGGTTATGTCCAGTTTAAAATTTGAAATAATCACTATGGAATTTATATATATATTATAGAATATATTACCGTTAAAAATAGCCATTTTGCAAACGACCTCCTTTTTCGACGAAACCACTTTTGTTGGATCCAGAATATCAAATTATAGCTATATTCCAATTTTCATAATTTTTGTAATTAATATGTGAGCGTGGTGAATTTAAACGCGTTTGGTGAGTTTAGTTTAAATTTAATCGACTTGAAAATGACCAGTTTTCAAACGGCCTCCAAATTTGACGAAATTAGTTTAGTTAGGACTGTATCGTCAAAACATAGCTAGATTATTTTCATAGAATTTTTGGAGTCAATATGTGGCCCCGGTAAATTAAAATGTACGTTGAAATCAATTTTGACTGTTACGTTAATTTATTTTTAATTTTAACGAAAAGTGACAGAAATAGTCGAAATGGCTTATGGGACATATCCCATTGTGTTCGGAATAAGGGTATTTAGCTAGAGGCGGCAGTCGTTGGATTTGATTTGGAATTAGTATGCAAAAACACACTTTTTGAAATTAAAATAATACTAAAAATTATATATAATAAAATAAAAAACCCTAATTTCTAATCACTTTCTCGTGGTCGTCGCTTTATTAAAACCGACAGGTGGAAATCATTCAAACCTTCCCATCCATTTTTCTTTCAATCTACACAATGGATTTCAAAAATTCTTGAAGCAAATGGAAGCCCTTCCTTCCCTCTTCAAATCTATACCTGTGAGATGAATTATCGCTAAGTATGTTGTTCGAATTTCCATGGTAAAGAGGGCGACTTTGGGCTTGATTTCCACGAGGTAGGGGGCCACCAAGTGGCGGCTGGACGGAGGCGCGACGTGCTCCTGCGACGAGAAGCAGAGTGGAGGCCCCCGATCAACCTCCGGCGACGTCAGGCATGGTGCGATGGCGATTCTTCTTATGGAGCATGGGCTCGACGTTCAGCTGAAAGGGAACGATGGTTTAGAGATTAATTAGGGTGATTATAATTTAATTATTATTTAATTAATTCAATTTTGTAATTAAATGTAAAAATGACCATATCTTCTTCGTACGAGTACTGAATTGGGCAAATCCGGGCTCGTTGGAACCGTCTTGACAAGATCTACGCAATGAAACCGACCAAAACGGAAATGGAGCAGATTTGAATTTCAGGCAAATTCAAATCCCAATAGAACTGAAATTCAGAAATAGAATGACAGAGTGGATCCAAAAGTGAGAACTCCTTCTCACTCAAATTATTTTATCGTTAAATATATCCTAGGTTGCAGATGGGGCTTAGTAGCTCCTGACACTATTTTATTGTACAAATCATGGATGTTTGTTTGGATTGAATTATGGTGTAATTGACTGTATTGTGTGTTAATTATGATACTGAAATGTTTAAATATTAAAATAATTTAATAATATTTTATGGTAGTTGAAATTAAATTATAAAAATTTATATATGATTTAAAAATGAAATTTGGCTAATTTGGAAAATAATTCAAACTAAATGTGAATTGGTTAAATTCATTAACCAATGATTTATTGAAATAGACTGTTGTTATTTGGAAACCCCACATGGGTCCGGGGATGATAATTTTCCACATCTCGCCTGAATTTAATTATATGTCAATAGATGGGTTGACAGACTGTATAAGCCATATTTGTATATTTTAATGCTTATACAGTGGTAGAATGCACTCTGGATGATGTGGTGATGTTTAATGATTATTTACCATTATTGTAAATACATGCGATGTATGGAAATCCATATAAATATATTTATATTGTAATTGATTGAGTTTGATTCCAATTCAGAAATAACGAATAGTTTTAAATTAATATTCTGTATAGTTTTAAAATAATATTCTGAATAGTTTTAAAATAATATTCAGTATAGATCAAAATATGATTTTGATGTCCGATATGGGATGGACACGAAAATATTGAAATATATGAAGCTGTGTTGATTAGATTTGCGTCATTTTAACGCGAATGATATTTATTTCAATTTTGTTCATTTTTATGATGAATATCGAAAAAGGAAATAATTTCAAAATTTGATATTTTGAAAATATTGTCATTTAAATATTATAATGATAAAGAATATTCAATTTTGATTTAAAATTGAAGTGAAAGTGGGAATCGTTTTTAAAATCGAATTTATAAAATAAGTTTAAACAAAATATATTATATATATATTATATATATATATTAGTGGCTCAAATAAAACGCGCCACACCGCGACCGTTCGCGAATTTTGACCATTAACTTCAAGTGGACATAACAGGAGATCCGACCGTCGGATTCTCCTAAAACTGGAACCGTTGGGTTCGTATCGAAAAGAGTTTTCCAACGAATATAAGAGATTTGAAATCTAACAGTTGGATTTGGAATTATGTCCAGATTAAATTTGAAATTGGTCACTGTAAATGTAGTTTGATGACCGTTTATGGAAATCGACAAAAAGGGCCTTAATAAAATTACAAAAATATTAATAATTTGTGTAAAATCGTAATAAATGATTTGGAAAGAATTAGGATGAAAAATTCCATATTTGAAAAGATAAAAATATATTTTTATCAAAATGAACTAGTTATTAACTAGAAAAATAATCCAATGGTTTTAAATAAATAAATTGGGTTTGAGAATGGTTTTAATCTAACCAGAATTTTTCCAATGTATGAATTGGAATGGATTTGAACAGAAATAATCTTCGGAATATTTCGACATTGGATTCCGTGACTATACGGATATTATGGAGGAATTTGGAAGATAGATATGTATCGTTATTCCACATACGATATGTGTTGGTTTCAAATTTTGATATTGAATATAAGCCGATATAATTTCTGTTAAAAGCCTTATATTTAAATATCAAATTGGATTTTGGGTTTTTCCTGAATGGTGTTTTAAATAACACAGTTCTTAAACCCCATGGTGAAAAGAATAAATCTTTTAGTTAAGATTATTAGAGTTTCCAATTATATTTAGTAATTGAAATAAAATGGAATGTGAATTGAGTTTATTGTGAATTATGTTTTTTACGACATTCGTTCTTTAATCCGATTAACGGTGAAATGTGATTTGGAATTTATAAATCTTTTTATTAAGATTTAATGGAAATTTTCCAAAGTAAATTTTCCAATTTAATATAGTAAATTGGAATTGAATGGAATTCGATTTGGTAACAATCGAAGTGAGCTTCTGTGGAGGAAGACTGTTGATATATATGGAATTTAAAAGGCTTTGTCGTTATTCCATTTATATTATTAGTCGGATACAGAAATTGATCTCGATTATATATTGATCTGTTTCCCGTGAAGATTCCATAATTAATGGAATGTGATTTTGGGTTTATCGTGAACTGTATTTTAAATGACATTGGTTCTTTAACCCAGTTAAAGTCAGGATTACATGTTTAACATTGTATTTTGAACTGTATTGTTCGTCTCTGCTAAATATATATCTGTTTGGTGGTGGAGAATTTATTCTCTTGCTTAACACCCTTCTCTAAGACGTATGAGCTTAGAGGTAATATATCGGTGGAAATCAGTGGTACGGTGTAGATTGTCGATGTGCCATGTTTGTGTTTCCAAAGTTAAATAATCATTAAATAATGATTGTGGGAAGAGTAAAATTAAGTGGAGTTTTAATGAATCTTTAATTAGATTAAAATGTGAATGTGATAATGTAAATTGTCAAATTTGGGAAACGATCAAGAATGGAGTACCACCAGTTTTACTCCAAGCGATAGTTAAATCTTTAATTAGATTTGAACGTGAAATGGTAATTAAATTTACCGATAACATCGTGGTGTTAGATATGGAGTATTACTAGCTTTTCTCCATGGGATGAATAGGTTGGGATTAATGAATAAATGATTACTTCGGTAAGGCTCGATAATCCCGGCTGGTTGATAAACCTTAATTTGGTTTAGAATTGATATCCAAAGAAAGATTAAAGTATAAATTTAAAAAAAAATTATATTTGATAAAATTAACGGGAACGTTTCCCAAAGGATATGAATATTAGAATAAAAGAATATTCAGAATTGGAGTGAGGCGTATGTTGTGTTTTTATAGCACTTGATTATAAGATACGTGAATTATTCGGAAAGGCCGGGTTTATACCCATTCTGAATAATTGATTCGACGATAAGTCGACGACCGGAGTTCTTCACAATGTTTGGATGATTACTGATGTCTTGATTGGGATGTACACCCAAGACAAGGTAATAAGTGGTGATCATCCAGACGAACTTGAAGTTTGACTGGATATGCAAGGACCTCTCTCCTGTAATGGACATATGGGATGAGGAATAAGGTGCCTCAGGTTGCGTTCAGACCCAGAACGAACTCGTAAATGGATATATGTCTGACACTGGATTTTATTCTGTGTTGATTGATTTCTATTAAATATATATCTGTTTGGTGGCGGAGAATTTATTCTCTTGCTTAACACCCTTCTCTGAGATGTACGAGCTTAGAGGATATGTATCGATAGACATCATTTGCACAGCGTGAATTGTCAGTGTTGCATGCTGAGATCCAAATGATCAAGGCTTTTGTCGAAAACAGAGTCTTGTGGTTGATGATCAAAGCATGGCTTTAAATAGCATAGCTTTGTGTATAGCGTTAATTCGCAAGCCTCACACCTCTGTATAAGTCAAAAACAGGATCGTGGCTGCAGGGAGCGCACGACGTTTCTTTCTAGCTATGGTTGGTGTCATGGTATGGAGCCCAGACATTTTTTTTTACTTATATGGATGATGGATAGCGAGGTGCCTCGGATATATCGGTCACTACGGGGCCGATGGATAGGTCCGATAAGACCAGGAAACATGTGTTCAGGAAAATTAATCCACTAATGTAAGCGTGGACCGGCCCTGAAGATCCAAGGGTTCACTACGGGGGATCCTGGGGCATTTGCTAGAGTGCCTCGAATCGGTGAGGAGCCATCCCTTGCCTCGACTCATAGATGGAAATCCAATATCCAATACGTGACTTTTCGGTTTTAGTTGTAGAACTAGTACGTCGACATGATATATGGTACCCATGCGGTCTATGATTGATACATTTGTATTTGAAGTGATTTTGACACTATATACTTGTAGTAATATCAAAATGATTTGTTTTAAATGTATCAAGCATGTCTGGCTATTATAAGGTAAAACTCTATCCTCCAGCTTGTGTTGCATTATGTAATGGGACCTGAGTCTTATAATAGCTTCATTTTTCGAAAAGCATTGCACTGTTTTTAAACTGCTTTATGCACTGGTATTCTTGGGAGAGAACCCGTTCCATGTTATACGGCATGGTCCCTTGATTTACTTTATTTTTAAAGTAAAGTTTTAAATAACTATTTTAGTTCTCACACCAGTCCCATGACTGACCTGGAGTTTATTGTTTTAACCTAAACTTTGGGTGTCCCTATTTTCCACACGAGAAACAAGTAGTTTTGGCTTTGCAGATTATTTCTTTTCCCAGGATCGAAGCTTAAAGCTGTGTCCAGAGCTTTCAGTTGTGTTATGTATTATTTTTCCATTGCTATGTAATGTATTTTAAATCTCTGATATTTTTCTGATGTATATTTTTTATTCATACTCTGTTATGTTTTTGTACTCTGACGTAATTGTTGCAATAAGCAATGAAATGTTATGTTGTTTGTCTTCTGATTTGTCGTGTTCTCAACTCAATCCGGGCTTTCCCTTACGGGAGAGTTTGGGTCGTTTCACTATGGGTTGACCCAAGGTCAGTTGGGTCGACCCTAGGGTCGACCCCATAGGTCAATGGGTCGACCCACTGCAGATCTGGGCACCTTCGTTCTGTGAATCTGGACTGTTTTTGGACCATATTCGTTGCTGGCTCTGTGCTACGTGTACGGTTTGGATTAAAACCCTAGAATCTAAAGGTTGAGGTTGAATCTGTGAATCAATAAATAGGTGGCTTCTCTCAATCTAATTTACACCATTTCTTCATATCTTCTGCCTCTATGAAATTATTCTAAAAATATAAATATATAATGGGGGAATGCTGTTGAGGCTTAGACCTATAGAGACAACAATCAAGACTTGCATACATACAACAATTAAAAGGATTGGATTGGAATTTTCTACGGCATAGAGTTATATATATTTAAGAGATTTAATCTCTTCTTCACTAGGACCCATTGTGAGTTCCCTGTCATTTTTAGATCTGATTTCTTAGACTATAACACTACAGTTAAATAAAATTGGGTTAGGATATACAATGTTTGTAAGATATATGTTATACATGTTTTTCACTATGCCATTATGATAAGTAAAACATATGCCTTTGCCGTTGGATAATTAACAAGTTACATGTATCTGTCTTCCTTTTCCCATTTTCTATGTTTATGTTTATTTCCAGTCTTGTCTATATGCCTATGTGATTTGATTTGATTCTATTCTCCTCCCTTTTTCCCCTTTTTTTTATGCTTAGCCTAGGCCTTTGGAAGCCTAGGCTATATCCAATTTGAGTGTGCGTATAATTGGGGCAATAATGAATGGCATAAAAAGAGGAATTTAGGCATATTATTAAATTAGAACTGTTTAACTATAATTTGGAAAAGGGATAATATACATATGTTTAGACTTGTTGTAAACTGATAAAAATGGATAATGTGTATATACTTGTTGTAAATCGATAGAAACGGATAATATGCATAAAACCTGTATATGTTGTAATTTGGGAACATAATTGATGAATAATATACATATGAATTGGACATGTTAGATTTGACTTAATACAGACATTAAGTAAATAACATGTTAGAATATGGTAAGTACGAGATGTAGGTCAATAAACTGAAAAATTGTGGGAATTGTATACATCTAGGTAGGTATTTTGGGGAAGGGTTGTACACATATAATGACATGTAACATTACAACCACGCTTATTAGTAAACCTAAACCTGTTAGGTTAAACATGAGTTTTAATAAGATAAGTGGTCCCTTGTTCTGCTGTTGTATCGGGTTTTGGGGACTCTTACACCCTAGTTTTGGGGGCACAAACTTAGGGGGTTTGGCTTGTGTCAATCTACTGTTTGGAGCCCATATCAGTCAGTATCCCTGTTGTAGAGGGGGGCTCGCACTAGGTATTGCCCAAGGCACGCTTTACTGAATTGGATAGTTAGAGGTTCTCATAGGGGTGGGTACGAGCGCGTTTCGATGGAGTCATGAGCCTGCATTAGTCAAAATAGGGAAGATAAGATGCTGTAACACCAGTAGATAGGTCTGTGTTATATAGTTGCTGGGTTAGGGAGTGATAAACCCTACTGCCGGGGCTGACACAGGGTATTTATGTAGTAGGGTGCCGATCGCACGGGTAGTAATTAAGGTACATCTAATCCTTTTGTTGTGTAATTAGGTTAACACCTAATATGGTTATGTAATTAGGGTACGCCTAATCATGTTGTTTAACCATGTTGTTTAATTCTACTGTTAATCCTATTGATATGTAATTAGGTTGAGAACCTAATCCTGTTAAACTCATTATACTAGTATTGGTGCATACATAACCTGTTTTAGGAAATAAATGTGAAGCATTACTCGATCATAGTTTATTCCTGTCTATCATGCCGTTCTGTTTAGTTTAACCTTATATGACACTGTAACTTTCTCATCTAGTCTTATTTACCTGTCTTGGCATTTCTATTTTATGCATATTTGAAAATCACTGGAACTCGCCAGACTTTATGTCTGACCCTTTTTATTTCGCTTCTTTCTTCCTTCCCCCCCCCCCAGGTCCTCAGAGTGGAAACACTCAGCAGTGACTAGGACTTTCTCTTATAGCTTGGACTTGGATTACCTAAGATGTACGTTTTCATCTTGCTCTCTATTCTATTGTGGCTTATGGCGAGGGATATGATTTTACATACCTCTAATGCTTTGTTTTATGAGATATATTTGATGTAAATGGTTTCGTTGTACCCTATCTGAGACTATGCTTTATTTTTTATAATGAAGTTAAAATTTTCCGCTGCTTATTTTATGTACAATTTCTGTACTGTTTACCTATTGCTCTTCAAGAAACTTAATGCATTCTCTTAAGAGTGACATTAACGGACGAGTGGTGTCACATTTGGTATCAGAGCTGAAGGTTATAAGATTATAGAAAAAAATTATAAAATTGTTTTCAAAAGCAAAGTATTTTCAAACATAAATCTATTTTTGAAAAACATATCCCCTCAAGCCATATCCAATATTCTCTCGATCTCCTGTTGAATCCTTTTTCTTTTCTTTTCATCACGTCTGGGGAGCCCAATCTTCCCGAGGGCATTCCGCTACCAATATGGTTCCGTAGGTATCTTGAGGTTACGACACCTGCCGGAGGTCAAGAAGATGCCCCACCCCAGTTGCGACCGCTGTTGCTCCACCTCCACGAGTAGATAACTTTTCTAAGTTATGCAAAGACTTTTGCGCTATGAGAGGAAAACCATTCTGTGGTACCGAGTGCTTTGTTGAAGCACGAAATTGGTTGCAAGAGACGGAGAACATGTTTGGCCTTTTCGAGATCGATGACAGAAGGAAGATACAGTTGGCTGCATGGCAACCAAAGGATGAAGCTTCTTACTAGTGGGAAGTAAAACAGGTGGGACAACCAATAACTACTTAGGATGATTTCCGAAGGAGATTCGAAATGAAGTTTTTATCTTAGGCGGAAGAAGGATCATAGATGGAGAGATTATTGGCTTTGAAACAAGGGGACATGTTTGTTAAAGATTACGTGAATAAGTTCAATTAACTGGCAAGATTTGGAATGGAATTGGTTAATACGCCCTACAAGAAGGCGCTTAGATTTGCGAGAGGGTTGAATCAACCCCTCCAAGGACTTTCTTTATCTCATATACCGATGGGGTGACATTTGAAAGGCTGTTGATATGGCTCTTATGCACGAGGATGTCAAGGATGAGAAGAAAGGCAGTAAGATCGTGGAGACACAAGCTAAGGGCGAGAAACAAAAATGGTGGCCCAAAAAAGGAAAGCATAAGAAAGAGAAAGGTGGAAAGCCTGACAAGGCTCAAATCAAGAAATGTATCAAGTGTCATGGTTGCAAAGCTATGGGTCATTTTCTGAAGGACTGTAGGAGGACAAAGAAAGCATGCTTTAATTGTGGACAAGTGGGACACTTTAGTAAGCAATGCCCTAGCATGCAAGGATAAGGGGCAGGAACTTCTGGACAAGTACATGCTTTGGAGGCTAGTAAACATGAGCGAGGTAGGAAAGTCAAGGTTGAAGGTTCGATTTCCCTTTTTGACTATCCAATTCGAACCCTGTTTGATTCTGGCACTTCACATTCGTTTATATCCATTTCTTTAGTAGAGAGTCTGCATATTAATACTAGTATAGTCTCTGATCCTGTAGTAGTCCCAAACCCTATAAGAGTATCAACTCATTTATCCATGATGTGTAGGGGTTTGAGAACTTCTATCTTGGGTGTCAAATTTGAATGTGACGCATACATGCTGGGCTTTATAGGCTATGGTTTGATTCTAGTCATGGATTGGCTAGACATGTATGGTGCCATCCTTGATTGCGAAAAGAGAGTGGTTAGACTTCTTACTTGTCATGGTATAACTCTTGAAATTTCCTATGACCCAACGAGGTCGGTGATGCTCAGTTTTTTAGAATCACTTGATACTTTTGTTGACGACTTGTGATTTGTGCCCATAGTCAGAGATTACGCGAATGTGTTTGAGGAGGTTAAGGGACTACCTCCAAGGTGTGAAATAGACTTCCAGATTTGATTGGTAGAGAATGCGAAGCCAGTTGCTCTATCAGTGCGCCACATGGCTCTTAAGGAAAGGAGGGAGCTCAGCAAGCAAGTAGGGAAGCTATTCGAGAAATGATTTATTAGGCGGAGCATATCAGAGTGGGGAGCTCCAATCGTCTTTGCAACTAAGGCAGACGGTTCACTTCATCTATGTGTGGATTATAGGGACCTGAATAAGCTCACTAAGAAGAATAACCACCCGCTACCGAGAATTGATGACCTATTTGATCAGCTAGTAGGCGCATCAGTTTTCTCGCAGATGGATTTGGATACGGGGGTTCATCAATTGAGAGTGGCACATGACATCATTGATAAGACTGCATTTAGAACTCCATACGGTTTCTTTGAGTGGCTGATTATGCCTTTTGGGCTAACCAATGCACCCGCCTATTTCGTGGACTTGATGAGTAGGGTGTTTAGGGAGTTTCTGAATAAGTTTGTGGTGGTCTTTGTAAGTGTCACTTTTGGAGAAAGGAAGTAAGGTTCCTAGGGGATGTGGTCTCCAAGGACGGGGTAGCAGTTGACCTCGCAAAAGTCATCGCAGTTCAAGACTGGAGGGCTCCAAAGAATGCAATAGAGGTGAGAAGCTTTCTAGGGTTGGCGGGCTATTATATAAAGTTTATCAAGAACTTTGCAAGAGTATCGACCCCGTTTACCCGATTGACAGAAAAGAACTTGGCTTTTTCGTGGAGCATTGATTGTGAAGATGCCTTTCAGAGATTGAAGAGGGCTTTGACAACAGCCCCAGTTCTGACTCTCCCAAACGAAAGCAAGATGCTCATGTTTTACACAGCTGCTTGTGGCATAAGGCTTGGTGTCGTTCAGATGCAAGAAGGAAGGGTAGTGTGCTATGGTAGTAGACAGTTGAGCGTTCATGAGAAGAACAACCCTACCCATGATCTAGAGCTGGCTGCAATAGTGTTCACATTGAAGTTTTGGTGACACTATTTTCTTGGAGAAAGATATGAGCTATATACGGATTATAAGTCGCTCAAGTACTTGTTCTCACTGTAACGACCCAAAATTTCGTACCATGATAATATTGACGAAAATCCTTCCTTCCAAAACAAACAATGACAGTTGCCATTTTATTTGATAAATATACAACATCACTAAATGCTCTGGATAAAATTTTAATAAATTCCACTTATCTAATTAACCATTTGTGCTTAAATATGAATCTAACACAATTACCATAAATCTACAATGTGCAACTCTAATGAGATGGACATCGATATTCATTCATGCACACTTGATAAACACGTTAGTAAGGATTAAATAATAAAAATAAAAGATGCACAAACACAAGATGTAATAACAACAAAAAATGTTTTTATTAATAAAGCATCTACATCACTACCCCCTTGTGACTACCTATGTACCTATATCTAATTGGGTAAGAAATTAGATAAAGGATCAAGCCAACGTAGTTTTTCTTTACGCAAAACATTTAAAATCAATGTTTACTTCCAAAATACTCTTTATAATCATGTGGGGGTAAAATACTTTTTGTAAATACTCGTTTTGAAAGACATCTATATATCTCTTGTAGAACTTGCTTTCAAAAGACAAAAATCTTTGATTATAAATACTAATCATCTTCTTTATGTAAAAACATCTGTATAAACAATTCTCAAACCAACTTGATATTTCGCTAATATATGTTTGGAAAGATCTTCAAAGATTGTACTGAAATAGTTAAGTTCAACACCATTCATTATCTCGTTAAAACATACCCAATTTATACCTTGTTTAAAACACTAATCATACCTCGCTTAAACGCATACTATTCAGGCCTCGATTAAACAATATTCATACCTCGTTTACACACTGGTCATACTAATCATACCTCGTTAAAACACCAATCATACCTTGGTTAAACACTAATCATTCCTTGTTTAAACACTAATCATACCTCGGTTAACCTTATTTAAACATTAATCATGAATGTCCTCAATCATCATTCGTATATGTTGATTGCTTGTCAAAGCAAAGATCGCAACCAATATAGTATGTTAAAATCATAGGCATCTTTAAATTAAAACACAAGTTTATGAAATAATAATGAATTAGATGATAAGTATACTTACAGCATTCCTTGCTATCTTTATGCAAAAGTCTCGTAGAACATCATATAGTGTTGACCTGCTTTTTAGTCAAAGCAGTCACACATGGAATCTCTGATCAACAATTCGCTCAACTGTTGGAAGTATCGTCAGAAGACAGGAAGCGATTTGGTTGAAGTCGCATCACAAACAAGGAAAGGCCCGAAACTCCTATCAGATGACCTTTTTTGGGCCCGAAAACAGCAATTACGAAGCTGAGTTCTATAACACTTGTAGCTCTCTGAATCAGCTTCGAATCAAGCTTTCGTTTGGCTAAAACGGACTTACGGTTTGAAAGTTATGCTCGTTTCCGTGAACGCGTGCAGAACCGGAAACTTGGAATTTAGCATTGAATAGATCCTCGGATCGGATCGGATAAGTCGGTTCGGATCGGATTGAGGCATCCCGCCTTCACCAACTCAGCATCTTCCCTTCAACACTTAGATGTCGGCTCGGATCGTAGACCCCAATTCGGATCGGGATAAAGCAGACCCGACCCGCTTCACACCAAATCCTCACAAGAGCACGCTTGGCTTTGGACACTCCAGTTCGGATCGGATGGAGTACCGAACTGACCCCCTTTGACCTGCTACTGCACTTCAGAATTGACCTATTCTTATGGCACCATTTCCTCCTAATTTCATGGATCACCTTCCACATGGCCTTACACGAATTGGAGAGGTTTTCTCCCATATTGCCACTTAGTCACCACGTCCTATCAAGGCGTTGGATGGGGGACACTTGTCGTTCATCTGGATCTCCCCAGGGCTTCTCTACGCCTATAAATACACCCTCATATGGAAATTTCAAGGGATCTTTTGGCTCTCACTCATCATGGCTTCCACCATTACTTCACGCAAGGCCATTGCTCAATAAGGAAGCCAAGTTCCACATTACAACACAAGGCTATCGTGTATAATTTTCCCTTTAATCTCCTCTTCTTCAGTGTAAACACGAGGATTTCGTGTATAAACAGCAAGCAAACGGTATTGTAATAGCTTCTTAGGATTTAAGAAACTATAAAGTGGACGTAGGCTTGGTTTGAGCCGAACCACTATAAAAATCTCGTGTGTCTCCTCTTATTTTACTGCTTTTTCTGCATTAATCTGTGATTGTGAGGTTTTCACATAGCATTTGGGTGTTAGTGCCATTTTTTGGTCTAACATTTTGGCGCGCCAGGAAGGGGTCCGAGACAACTTCAATTTCTTCTTGAATTATTTGGCTATTGGATCGATGGCTAAGCGAAAGGTTTCCCGTGTTGAAGGCGAAGGCACGAGAAACGAGGCAAGCCATGAATCTTCCTCACATGAAAACCCGTCAACATACTTGACGCGAGAAGAGATGGATGGTGTTCTCATCGAATTGAGAGCTTAGATGGCAAGGCAAGATGACCTCCTTCGCAAACAACAGGAGATGTTTGATCAATTCTTCAATCGGATGGAAGGAAGGCCGAGTAACAACGTACAAGTCATGGGAAATGGAATAGAATCAGCCCCAGCAGCAGTTGCAAACCAGATCGGTTCGGATCCGATCCGAACCGAGGGCCAAAGTCTGAATCCCACGCAGATGGAAATGGGGGGCATTCCCCACTGGGTCGGTTCGGACCCGATCCGAATAGCAATCCTACATGAGCTTGGGGGCAGTAGCCTCCCCTCTGGAAATCAAGACTTCGCTCTGGTTCGACCTACATCTGCACCGGATCAGATCGGCAATACCACACAGCTTCAGCATCAAGCACCCCAGATCGGAACAGGAGAGCCTGATCGGATCTGTACATCCGACCCGAACCATGCACCTCGCCATGCCCTCCGTCGCTTCTCTGAGCCGCAACATGGGGGCACCTCCGAACCGAACCAAATGGCCTTCCAAGCTCCCCATACACTTCCACACTCTTCTGGACTCAACGCTGGGGGCACCAGCTCTGAACTTAGCAACTTGCAACAGCTCTTTGAAGGCGATCGGCTCGCCAATCTCATTGAATGGCTCTCTAGAGGTCGCACTTATCAGAATGACATGGATGATGTCAATCACAACCCATTCACTCAGGAAATCAGGAATTCCCGCAATCCACTAGAT
Source organism: Allium sativum (assembly GCA_030737875.1). Classification (NCBI taxonomy): domain Eukaryota; kingdom Viridiplantae; phylum Streptophyta; class Magnoliopsida; order Asparagales; family Amaryllidaceae; genus Allium; species Allium sativum. The sequence continues at coordinate 603,220,940 of CM060916.1, read as the reverse complement.
TTCAAACTTCCACAACTGGAGCCCTACAACGGCAGAACAGATCCTACTATGCACCTAATGCGCTACCAACGTCATATGGAAGTTCAATCGGCTTCGGAAAACATCATGGCAAAGTGCTTCCCTCTCTTTTTGACCGACATAGCTGCTATGTGGATTCGACAGCTGGAATCTGAATCGATCAACAACTGGAACATGTTGGTCGCTCGCTTTATTGAACAGTTTCGGGTCCACATTGCTCGAGCTAAGAATGTCATGTCTCTCACCACAATCAAGCAGAGGACCAAAGAAACTCTGCGCTCATTTTTGGAAAGGTTAAACGTTGCAGCAGCATCAGTTGATCAACCTGAGCCATCTATGGTATTGATGGCGGCAGTATCCGGTGTTCTGGACAAATCGGAGTTCAAAAAATCCTTGTACTGAGACCCACCACGGAATCTCAGCGAGTTCTACCTCGAATCGGATAGATTTCTGCATGAAGAAGACGCAATGTCCGAAAAGAAAATTCTCGATGTCAACATGCTCAGAGAAGGAGAACCATCTGATTCTGGAAAAGGCAAAGGGAAAGTTGCTGTCAAGAATGACCGCAACACTCAGCTCCGTAGAGGGCCCAGATACGAAAAGTACACCGAGCTTAATTCGTCACTAACCGACATCTACGTGAACACAAATGGTGACGTCCCTTATCCAAAGCCTCCCAGGAGGGAGCCATCACAAAGAGAATGCGATTGTAGAAAATAATGCATATTTCATGAAATGGACGGTCATGACACAAATGACTGTAGACACTTGCGAGACTTGATTGAGGAACGGGTTAGACGTGGAGAACTACCCGAGTATGTGAAACAACCAACAGCGCCAGCACCTGTGCTGCCACCACCTGCTCCCCGGAGAGGGAATGACCTCGGAACAAGCTCTCGCGGGCTCATCATCAACTGATCTGGATGAGATCGGTCTAGATTTCTTGCATTTCTTAGGATATAAGATATGTCTCTTTGCTTTTTTAGGTTTTCCAATCGCCTAAATTGGAGTACACACGTTCGGGGTTAGGATTTAGCTCCAACGCGTGCTCTGCACTCGATAACAAACCGATCAGGATTTGCTTTGGTTTTGTACTTTTAATTGAATAAGGAAGGACTTTCCGAGCAAGGATTATGTTTGACAATTTAAGTATCTTGTCAGGTTGTGGTAGGATTCTCAATCTTAACTAAAGTATGGCTTATACTTATCTCGGACCCCTAGGCATGGATTATGCCTAGGGACAGACTGTCTTGTCAGGTTTTGGCAAGTATAGCCTTATCCCGACACGAGTATGGATTGTACTCACTAGGATTCTTAAGTATGGATTATACTCTGGAACGGCTTATTGTTTTGTCAGGATTTGGCAAAGGAACTCAATAAAACTCGAGTATGGCTTATGCTCAGTTTGAACTTCCTGGTATGGCTTATACCTGGAAGGTTAGGTCCCTCGTCAGGTTTTGGCAGGATGATTCGAACGTCTCTTGAGTGTGGTTTATGCTCAAACAAATGCCCAAGCATGGTTTATGCTCGAAAGTGTAATTAGTCTTGTCAGGATTTGACACACCTTTTTGCTCTCTTTTCTGCGCAGGTATGGATTATACTTGCAGCTGGCAGGCCCGGCATGGCCTTGGATTTCTCGGATTATCCAGAACACATCTTCCTTCGTTCAGCAAGATATGTCCTGGGGGCAAAATGTTGACCCTCTTTTTAATCAAAGCAGTCACACATGGAATCTCTGATCAACAATTCGCTCAACTGTTGGAGGTATCGTCAGAAGACAGGAAACGATTTGGTTGAATCGCATCACAAACAAGGAAAGGCCCGAAACTCCTATCAGATGACCGTTTTTGGGCCCGAAAACAACAATTACGGAGCTGAGCTCAGTAACTCTTGTAGCCCTCTGAATCAGCTTCGAATCGAGCTTTCGTTTGGCTAAAACAGACTTACGGTTTGGAAGTTATGCTCGTTTCCGTGAACGCGTGCAGAACCGGAAACTTGGAATTTAGCATTGAATAGATCCTCGGATCGGATCGGATAAGTCGGTTCGGATCGGATTGAGGCATCCCGCCTTCACCAACTTAGCATCTTCCCTTCATCACTTAGATGTCGGCTCGGATCGGGATAAAGCAGACCCGACACGCTTCACACCAAATCCTCACAAGAGCACGCTTGGCTTTGGGCACTCTAGTTCGGATCAGATGGAGTACCGAACCGACCCCCTTTGACCTACTACTGCACTTCAGAATTGACCTATTCTTGTAGCACCATTTCCTCATATTTTCATGGATCACCTTCCACATGGCCTTACACGAATTGGAGAGGGTTTCTCCTATCTTTCCACTTAGTCACCACGTCCTATCAAGGCGTTGGATGGGGGACACTTGTCATTCATCCGGATCTCCCCAGGGCTTCTCTACGCCTATAAATACACCCTCATATGGCCATTTCAAGGGATCTTTTGGCTCTCACTCATCATGGCTTCCACCATTACTTCACGCAAGGCCATTGCTCAATAAGGAAGCCAAGTTCCACATTACAACACAAGGCTATCGTGTATAATTTTCCCTTTAATCTCCTATTCTTCAGTGTAAACACGAGGATTTCGTGTATAAACAGCAAGCAGACAGTATTGTAATAGCTTCTTAGGATTTAAGAAACTATAAAGTGGACGTAGGCTTGGTATGAGCCGAACCACTATAAAAATCTCGTGTATCTCCTCTTATTTTACTGCTTTTCTGCATTAATCTGTGATTTTGAGGTTTTCACATAGCATTTGGGTGTTAGTGCCATTTTTTGGTCTAACATATAGTATTTATAATCACTACTAAGTAATCAATTATTTTCCTCGAATCATCGAAATTCGTCCACCTTCTTTGTTCTCAAATTTGACACGTTTTGACTCACTTTTACTTTGATTTAACATCCTCCATTTTATCAATTTGTTTATGATACTATAAGGAAACTCATATCCAAATTTGAGAGGATTTGGAACAGTTTACCATAATTTTATACTCATAACATCTATAACAGTGTTTCAGTCACGCTATGAAAAGTTCTGCTCGTTTTAAAACATTTCATAGTCAATTCAGAGAAAAGACAGCGCTTCCAGAAGTGCTATGAAAAGTTCTGGGTGCTTTATAATGATTTTAGACTAAAATCAGTTACTACATGGTTTCTGGGTGCTCGGAAGGTTTTGGCTTGGTTTCGTGCTTCATTAATAGAAAAGATAGCATTTCGGAGTGCTATAAGAAGTTCCGAAAATCAGATTTTATCCTGTTTTTAGGCAAAATGTTTGATGTTGTTTCTCTATGATAAAATAGATTTTGACTCCAAATTTTTTACAGTAATAAGCTCTCTTTGTCTACTTAATTATCATCAAAATAAAACCTCAAAATCATTTACCAATTTAATATATAAAATCAAATATCATGAGGCATTTTTAACATGTCCATTTCGGGATGATTTTTACCTCACTTTGCATCTAGTTTTCAGGTATGCAAACAACCAAATTATAAAAAAGTGCCATAGGTGAAAGTTGTAGCCCTTTGGATTAGCTTTCCAAATTGATAGAGAAGTCGTAATTTCATTAAGAATTGCAAAATTTATGCCCAAAATACCGAACGTCATTTTCAGGGTTTTAAGTCCAATCATTCTTTCATAAATTTCTAAACTTTTTTTCAAAATATGAAATGAATACATGAACTTAAATAATTTTCCTCACCTTGTACTTGTGCCTTGATCTTGTATTTATCCTTTAGGCTTCTCCTAAACCTCTCTTATTTTTCTTATCTTGGTTTTACGTTTGTGAATGCATAAAAAAGAATGAACCTTTCCACCATTTATATAGTAGTTTTTAAGGCAAGTTTGGTAATTTAGTTTTGGACACTTGTGCTTCATCATTCATGCAAACCATAAGATAATGACACATGCCTACTTAGGTGTCCTAAGATGTTTCTACACATGGACACCTAAAAGGATTATGTGTCCTTATCACTTTTTTTTCTTTTTCTTTTAGCTTACATGATAAGCCTTATTTTAAATTTATATCTTTTAGCTTACATGATAAGCTTCGCATTTTAAATTTATATCATTCAGCTTACATGATAAGCTTCTCATTTTAAAATTATATCTCTTAGCTTACATGATAAGCTTCTCATTTTAAATTTATATCTCTTAGCTTACATGATAAGCTTCTCATTTTAAATTTATATCTTTTGGCTTACATGATATGCTTCTCATTTAAAATTTATATCTCTTAGCTTGCATGATAAGCTTTCTCATTTTAAATTTATATCTTTTAGCTTACATGGTAATCTTCTCATTTTAAATTTATTTCTTTCACCTTACATAATAAGCCTCTTCATATTTATTTTCCCTCACATGAATACATACAACCATGCTAACTTAATATATAATGTGTGTTAGCATGCACGAGAGCGTCATGACCTTTTTGACAAGTTTTAGTTGATGAAAGGTCGTCAATTTGATAAACGACTTCTGGTCATATTTTCAATTTCACATCAAATTAAATATTTTTGTACATTCGTTTTGAAAACTATTTCACTATCACTCTTTATTATTTAAAAGAGCTTTATTTTAGTCACGACTCATCACTTCAATATTTAAATTTTACTAAATATTTGTAAATTCAAGCAGTAAATTTTTGGGTTGTTATATTCTTTTCCCCTTAAAAAGGAATTTCGTCCCCGAAATTCTATGCAATACTTAATCAAAAGAATGTCAAAAGTTCCAGACATAAAACTCTAAGTATTCGAGGCATTTTCTTGAAAGGATACTTTCAAAACAATTTCATAAATCGAAATTCTAAGACATGCCTGAACCTTTCAATTTGTGACCAACATTCCACCACATCTGCAAGCAATTACGGGATCAGGCACGCCATAGTTTCTTTTTATGCCCAAATTCTTGATTAAGTTCTTTGCAATCCACATCGATACCCAACCTTTATCCCGTGAACATTGTAACGACCCAGATTTTTTATTGAATATTTAAATTAGTTTTAAATATTATATTAGATTATTAATATCGAATTCGTTATTTAACGACGACTGAACATTTTAATTTATATTTTAACGGTATCTTATAAGCGGTAGAAATAGCTATTTTTTTCAAATGACCTCCGTTTCGGATGAAGCAAATTTTATTGAAATGTGTATAGCTAAATTTTGCTAGATTTTAAGTTGGGGCCAATCGAAGTTGTTTGGTCGGTAGGCGAAACGTTAAACAGGGACTGATGAATATAACTAAAATTAAAATAGCGTTGTCGGTTTTCAGCGGAATTTAATTCTATTGGATCCGAAAGACATAGCACTGTATTTGATTTCATTATTTTTGCAGTTCATGTATAGCTGCATAAAATTTAAATGTGGGTAGCACGAGTAGAGTGACAATGGGTATAATGTTATATACTTACGCTAACTAAAATACTCTTCACTGATTTTTGTTTTCTAGCGTACGTCACAAAATTTTCCTTTTAAAACATTCCAATCACTTGCGCCCCAATCCCCTTTTCTTGCGTCCCACACATCCATTATCCTTGAGCCCCAATCCACTGTAAAGCCTTGGTAGCCAAGGTTTTCATTGGAAATCCAACCCACCTCATTACAGCTACCTATGATTTCTGTAAAACCTAATACCTTAGAGTCGTACTCCCCACGTATATCTTCACTATAAAATGTTGCTCCAATCTATAATCCCCTCAGCAATGGTAGACTGAAAAAAAAACTCTTCACCAAATAAAAATCAAAACAGTTCGCATACACTCCTCAAAACCCCGAAATAACTATGTTTGCTTCCTCCGAACAAGAGCTACGAATTTATATAAATTTCCAGGCGTTCAAACAAGTTTCATTCAACTCGAAAAATGAGCTGTAGCCTAAGGTTGGTGCTTGCATGGTATTGGCATGGTGATTCGAAATGTAGAGTGTATATTTGGATGGAGCACTTCATCGAGCACGGTTACCCAAAGCCATGTGAATATCTAGAAGCATCATCAGATTTTGATCGAAGAGATGATGGACAATAGCTGGGAAGTGCGCCATGTGTGCATGGGTAGGCGCTGTGTATGTTCGGTTGAAGGACTGGAAAATGGAAAGTAAAAAAGAAGGGAGCTTCGAGTTCGGCCATGTGTGTTACTGGAGAAATTGCAGAAGCGGTAGAAGGGAAGAAGAAAACTGTGAGGGAAAGAAGGATATGTGGTAGGGGAAATGGTCTGCGGTTTTCATGGAGAGTGGTGCAAATGTATGAAGAGGATGAGAAGCTCAGAAAGTAAATTGGTGATGTCTTTTTGGTAGCAGGCAATACTTTTGGAAAAGGAAGTGGGGAAGATATGTAAACATGCGGATGGAGTTTTGTACGGAAGGCGTGTGTGTTTTGGATCAATGGGAGTGGAACTCAACTACAATGACAGGTGGTGAGGGGTGCGTGGTGTAAATTTTCAGGTACAGGGGAGATGACTGTTCGGTTGAGCAAACAACTGGGGAAGGGGGTGTTGGTCGTGGCATCAGGAAGGCTGAGCATTCATCGCGGGGAAGGTGGACTGCAAATTTAACAGTAATCTTGAAAAAAAAGGGAAGTTCATTGGGAAAAACAGCAGAGTGGAATTGAGTAGCTGCAACGCGTCGGGAGGGTTCATGCAGAGGGAGGAATTCATGCATGGGTGAGTTTGGGCATTGGAACGAACAGCTGGGTAAGGGACTTGTTTATTCAATATCACAGTTTAACTAAATCAATATATATATATATATATATATATATATATATATATATCGTTAGACTAAAGTAAGTCATGCATACCGCATTTGGGCTAATATGGACAGATGAATATAATACATCTTAAACCAATAAATGTATGATGCCACGCTGGAAGCACATAGGACTTGTTTGTACACCTGATGTAAATATAAGGTATAGGGAATCTAGAGAAAATCACCTGTAAGTAAGGTATAGGAATTTTAGTGCATCGTAAAAGTAAATACAAGGAAAAGAATATATTTTTTATAGACTGTTAACATCTATACGCAACAGTGGATTGGGAAAGAAGTTTTCGATATGGGTCTGTACTACTTCAATTAACATAATTAGGAAAATTAAATAACTAATTTTATTAAGTTTAAATTATATAAACTTGAATTATTTTCATATGACAACAGAATTTAACAGACCAAGGGACGTTGTAATCATGACCGCAAGAACGACAATATGGAGTGGGTTCAGGCAGCACTGGGAGCTACTGAGATTTTCGATATCTGTTTAATTTTACCAAAACCGTTTCAATCTACGAAAAAGCCAAGGTGAGTTAAACTCACTAGTTACCTGATTTATATTTTATATAAATCGGGTTTTATTATTTGTTTACCATGTTTGCTAATTATTGGCTGATTTGATGATTGTTTGGATGTTGTTAAATATTGTCGCATCGATTATTTAAATTAAACATTGTTTAATTTAAATAAAACAACATCGTTATTTTTAACGATTATTTCCAATGGGGGTAACTTACCTTATTGGTTACGTTTATAATAATATAAACGTATTGGATGCTTGAATTATTATTATTGGTTGACGGCTATATTTATTTGCATATGATCGTTATATAAACTGTTTAAATAACAGGATTGGATTATTGATTTGATTACTGATTGTTGAATATGAATGCAACATTTGTTTGATATGAACCAATGAGTAGTATTGGTTGATGAATTAATAGCAGATGGCCAAATATACAAACTGGTTTATAAAGACTGATTTACCGTTAGGTAAATCGATAAAATGAAGTTATGAAATTTATGTATAACTGAATATAGATTTTTAATATATTATTGTAATTGGAGTTTAGGAAAAAGGAAACGAGCCAACCACATATATATCGATTGTTTTAAATCACCATTTTGGTACCCAAAATCCGCCGTGTGCGAAGCACGTGCTTCATATTAACTAGTAAATGATTTATAAAACTAAGTCTTATATTACTAAGATGGATAAGAAAGTGGCCGAGGATTAGCGTAACGATTAAAAACCGAGAATAATGGTTTTATTCAAATTAATAATATTATTTATTAAATGAAAAGACAAGTAGGGTTGATCGACAAGTTAAATCATGTTTTAAAATTGACCAGACCAAATGTTTTAACGGAAATTGATTAATAAATTAAATTGATTTGTGCCAATTTACCTAATGAAATAATTTAGAAAATAGTGTTTAACTTAATAAGAAATTAAAGAGGAGATTTGGATATTTATCCAAGTAAATGATAAAGTAAATTTATAATAATTTAAAAGGGATTACTTCTTAAATGAGGTTCATTTAAGTAAGTAATCGAAGTTAGCAACGAATATAATTGAATTTTAAGTGAGCTTATAATAGGTTTTACATTTAAACCAAGTTGGTAAATTAAGTTATAGAAGTGATTTTAAGCAAATATGATAAGCTTAAATAAATGTTACTTAATATTTGGATTAAGTAAAAGAAAACGAGACGGAAAAGGGTTTAGGAAAAAGGATTCTGGTAATTGAATCTGGTAAAGGTCGAGCAATAAGATTGGTCATGAAAATCTGGATGATGAAATAAATAGTCTAAAGAAGTTGAAGTTTAAAAGTTAATGTTTTATTTATCATTTAAATGAATAAATTTAGTAATAATAATATATTTAAAAAGGAGATTCTAAAGGTAAGGAGTTTTTATATAACTGTATTTCAAGTAAAATAGTGAAGTGGTATTTGTTGGTATCAGAATGAATATGGGGTATTTGTATTACAACTGATATTTATCTTAAGATAGGAATGTTGTTGATCAAGGTCTGAGAGGTAATTAAAATACCCCAAATTGAACGACTTCAGGACTATTGAAGGATGATATTAGTCGTAATGATGGAGATGTTAAAAATAATCTATCTATGAAATAATAGTGTAACGTTTTGGAGGGTTTGGGAATATATATATATATATATATTGTGGAATCCCAAATTAAAAAGGGAATAATATGGGCTTGAGGATATGAAATGATTTGTGAAAATATAAACATAGTTCCAAAGTAAAGGAAATGAGATTTGAAATGAGTTATTTTGAGAAGGAAAGTGACGATTACAGTGTTCGAATAACGAAACAAAGGGGATATCGTAATGATTGTTTAAAATGATAAGTTAAAGGGTTTTCCAATATAGATAATAAGTAATGTTGTAGCAATGTTTTGAAAAGAGATTTGACGAGAGAATTGGATATGATTTTAAGATATTTTTTTAAAGTACATAAATGAAATGATTTAAGAATATTTATATATATTAAAAATGAGATAGTATTATGGTATTACAACGAATATATTATTTTAATGGCCAAGTGATGCTGTGTAATAAACCAATGGTTCTATTTTATTTCTATGGTTGTTTATTTTGATAGTTAAATAAGCAACTATCAAAATCATGTCCAATGCGTTGTTGGTACGGAAAGACCGGGATCGAATTTATATTTGAAAACCATTCCGACCAATAAATATGAATACGTCGAAGATGCTGATCGAGATGGAGCATTTGAAGACCGTAGGTATTCATAAAACGGAAGAGTTACTTACAATCTCTGGCTGATCCCTAGAGATATACTATGATTCTGTCGTGTTTGAAATCTACGAACTGCAAGGACTACTCGCTACTGGTATATAGGGTGATTCCTAAGATGTGGTAGGAGGGCGCCTTCGGTTCATCCTGTTCCTGGATGACGTGTGGACGATTTAGAAGGTGGCCGGATGTTACAAAAGTGTAACACCCCACCTTCGCCAGAGTGGCTCTTGCAAGCACTCTGACATTGGAGGGGCGTTTGTACCGGGTAAACATGCATAATGATATATCAAGGCAGAACAAGAACATATGTATATATGTAAACATAGTAAATAAGATAAGTAAAACAGCGGAAGATTTCAAACTATTTCAAAACAAGTCTGGTACAACATAATGTCAACTTTCCAAATACACAAGTCTAGATAAAAACAACATCACTAAAAAACTGAAATACATAAGTATTATCCCCAAAATAAGTGATAACCATAGCTAGCTTCATGTCATGACCGTACATGAGCTAAAATCCCACAAGCAAGCGATCAGAAATCCAAGCTAAGCTCCAATATTCCCACCCTGAGAACCTGGGGGGGAAACGGAAGAAAAGAGGCGAAAGAAAACAGGTCGGTCAAAAAGACTGAGTAAGCCCTACTACAATCAATGTAAACTGATAAAGTTAACTGGCATGAGAAGCAGAGATGAACATAAGGATAACTACATACTGGCATGATAGATAAAAGGTGTCATCGCATAATCAGGTTTAAGGTTTTGCACCACAGGTGTACTAGCAAACTAACATGACTTGAATAAACAAGTATTGATCCCTTGGCCCAAGCTTTGACCCAATAACATGAAATGACCCTAATACGAGGTCCAATAACATGAAGTGACCCTAATACGAGGTCCAATAACATGAAGTGACCCTAATACGAGGTCCAATAACATGAAGTGACCCTAATACGAGGTCCAACCAAACGGTCTAGTCGATCGGCTCCCTATAAGCCTAGCTCGTCACGTGTTGGTGTCAATACGGCCCAAACATAATTGTAGTCAGACTGTGCTGGGTCTCCCGTCGGGTGTATCAAGCCCTAGGGTGTCAACCCCTGGACACCATAAACATAAGTGCACAGTCTAGATCTACTGGTACCCATGCTTGACTTCTCCAAATACGGACTACGTGCACGACCATAGTCCGTCCGGAACTACATCGGCGTACCATTCTGCCGTCGTTTTTGGTCACTTACCTCAAGTCCAGTAATCGTGCCCCCACCCTAGCCTAGTCCCTAGGGTCTTAATGATACAAACTTGGGATTACTGCTGGAGTAGACCCCCATTGCTAGGATTTTCTAGTGGGTTAAGTATGGTTTAACCCTCTTGCTAATCATGGATTAACTTGGTTAAGTGTAACGATGAGTTCACGACTTAACCCTGATTAATCTACCAAGCCCAAATTGGTTAAGTATTAAGTGGACCATGACTTAACCCTAATCATGAGGCATTAATTAATTAATGTGCCTTAACCTCTCACATTAGGCTTTGTTGCGGTTACTAGTTAAGCCGGTCGGTTCCGGGTAGCTTTACACCACAACTTGGTCTAACCTCGGGTTCAAGGTACAACATGACCAACTTCTCACATTGGGTCCTATTGTTTGTAGCAACTAGTTAAGCCGGTCGGTTCCGGATAGGTTTACGCTACAAACTCAACCCAACCTCGAGTTGGTCACCCTTATATTTTCTAAGTGTCATGTCCATTATGTTTCCAAAACATATTACAAGTTTTCAAGCATTTGGGTAGACCTAACTTAATAGGTAAATTCCCAATGGGTAGACCTAACTTAATAGGTAAATTCCCAATCTTATGTTTTTATGTCTTTTAAGTTTACCCAACCCCAAACGCAATCCCATCGCTTACATATCGCAATAGCGCATAAAGGATAGAAAGAGGGAACTTGGCATAATCATGACATAAAGGTGTTGAAGCCACAAGTTTAACATGGTGGCATATGAAATGTACATATGTTCATATACTCGCATATTGCGTCATTAGGCCTCAAAAGTATGCATAAAACCAAACTTAGCATATAAGTGATACATGGTGATAAATGACATGTAAAAATGGCCATAAGTTCGCATTTAGCCTCATATGCAAGTTATCATAAGAGATATGATAACTTACATGTTGCCAAAATGCAACCTTTAGCATAAAGCTTGAAGCTTTATGTTCATATACTCAAGGTAAGCATGCATAACATGATAACATGAGTAAAATGATCAACCCAAACTTGCATAACATACATGGCAAACTTGCATATCATAACATAGCAAACTTGCATAACATAACATGGCAAACTTGCATATAAACTTGCATATCATAACATGATAAACTTGCATATCATAACATGGCAAACTTGCATAACATAACATGATTAACTTGCATATCATAACATGGCAAACTTGCATATCATAACATATCAAACTTGCATAACATGACATAGTAAACTTGCATATCATGGCAAACTTGCATATTATAATGATCAACCAAACTTGCATCATTCATTTAACTTTAGAGTTTAAATATGAAAGTAGAAAAGGGCTTACAATGCTTATGAAGACACAAAAATATATATAGATTGAGACAAAGCCCTTATGCAATCAAATAAACCCAAAATGCAAGCTCCAATAGAAAAACCCTTGAGCCAAAATGAATCAAAACTCTTGCTTTATGATGTAAATATGGAAACTTGACTTGAATGCAAGCTAATGATGCTCATACAAGCTTGAAAACACTTGTATGCATTGAAAATCTCTCATAGAAATGACTTAGGAATTTTATGAAGAGAGTGGAGGCCATGAGAGGAATGATTTTGCCATAGTTTAGTTACCTGAATGAATAATGATGATTTAGGGTTAGGTTAGGGGCTTATTTATAGAGATTAGGATTAGTTTCAACCTTAGGATTAAACCCTAATTCCAATCTCAGCCCTTAAAACCGAATCTGGCCCCAAAACCTAACCAAAACCCCAAAATGGTGCACCAGGCAAAACTGCCCGGCTGAACCAAGTCGACAGCCAAGTCGACAGGGCTGTCGACTTGGGTCCAAAACCTAACCAAACCCTAATTCCAATCTCAGCCCTTAAAACCGAATCTGGCCCCAAAACCTAACCAAAACCCCAAAATGGTGCACCAGGCAAAACTGCCCGGCTGAACCAAGTCAACAGCCAAGTCGACAGGGCTATCGACTTGGGTCCAACCAAGTCGACTGCCAAGTCGACAGGTCTGTCGACTTGGTTGGCTTGGCGGGAAATTTCCCGCCTAGCCTTCCAGGCCCGAAATTCGAAATTTGAACTTGAAATTCAAATCTGTTTTGAACTTGAAATTCTCTGAAAACTTCATTGGGCCTTAATCGGGTCATACGGACTCCGATTTTCGAAAACTCGGACTCTATTTCGCGTATTTTTCCGAGACGAACGCAATGGCCTAGCCCGTTTCCCTTGATTCAGATTTATAAATTAAATTCTGCCTCGATTTACGTTATAACAGGTTATTGAAAATACGGGTTGTTACATTCTCCCCTCCTTAAAGGATTTCGTCCCCGAAATCTTCAAGTTAGGAAGAACGTATCCTACCATCCAACATCCATCTACTCAAAACATCATCCATGAGCAATCATTGTCCTTACAAGATTCTAAATGTTGTATGAACATATGCAAAGGTGTGTGTATATGTACTTATCTAATGCAAATATCATCAATGCAAATTATGTTAGTGAAATGAATCCATATGTATGCAATTCCTAACATAATGTATAACATCTATATGTGTGCACATAACATACATCCATATGCAACATCCATGTGATAACACAAAAAATTTCATCCATGAATAAGCATAAACACTCATGCATATACAATATGAGGAGTGTGTGAGCCGATCTAGTGCCTAACGTGTATAATGCATCCACGAGTAACCACTTGCAAACACTTGCAACCACTTGCAAACATCAAACATAACATGTTTCAAACACATGTTTCATCCAAAGGGTTTCTACCTAAGGTTCTCATGACAAGATTAACACGATATAGATAGCGAAAGAAAGATATGCTACAAAGAGATCGGGAAGATAAGCAAGATATACTCTTTTCGGATTACAAGAAATCCCTTCCTAACCCAACCCCAATCCTATAAAAGCCCAAAAGGTTTAGTCAACCTAACGGACCCCTTCAAACCCTGACATGCATTACTAACCGATGAGTCATACCCCCCTTATGGAGTTTACAACAGAAATGGGATCGAGTATGGGACCGAGAGGATATACGTAAAAGATAACATGCGAGTAAGCTCCACAGGAAAACAAGGATCAAGGATATGCTCTTAAAAAGAGATATGATGCGCGTATCTAGCCTTCAGTATTCTAAGTCACGTTTCCTTGAGCTTAACTCCACTGTGCTTTGACCATCTTTTACCTCATGATTTCTTAGCTTCTTAACTCTTATTTCCAAATATGAGTTGGAACCCATTTCATTGTCGCCTCTCGTCTTCCTCTTTCACTTACTCTTCTATCATTCTTGGCTTAAACATAACTATGACCTCATGGTTTCATGCAAGCTCTCCAAAATTCACTAGTGAATCCTGGATCTCGTTTACTTACTATAAAGTATTCCACGCAGCAGAACTTTTCTTGGAAATACCAATCCACGTTGCCAATTGCTCTTACCAACGTGATTTTCTATAACTCATGCTTGAACGAAATGAACCATCCGCCTGCGAATGATAGGCCGTACTTAGATTCAGTTGCTTGCCCATGACTTCCCGTAGACTATCCCAAAACTGGCTAGTGAAGATTGAGTCATGGTTACTAACTATACTTTAGGGAACCTCGTGCAACCGCTTTATTTCTTGAAAGTAAACTGTCGCTAGCTATGATGCAGTCCTTTCGCTCTTTACCGGAGTGAAATGAGCACTCTTCGTGAGTCTATCTACTATGACCCACATGCTCTTATTCCCTTTCTTGATCTAGGCAGTCCATCCACGAAATCCTTCGTGATGCTTTTCCCTCTTCCATTGCGGGGACCTCCAATGGATATAATAGCCCACCGGGCTTCTATGACTCGGCCTTTAACCTGTTGGCACAACATGCACCTTGGGACAAACTCAGCCACCTCCTCGGGTGATGTGCATCTTTAAGAACCTTCTTTCTCTCATCGTGTCTTAGCCATCCCTTGTCATCTATAGCGAGGTGACTTACCATCTCGCCTCGAATCAACTTGTCCATGATCTCGACTAACTGCGGGTCTTCTTTCTGTGCAGTCCCTACTTGATCCAGAAGGGTAGGTCTAAGCTCAAGGGACGCTAACTAACTAATTAAACTGAGAAAGCTTCTTACTTCAATTGTCCTCGTCGGGGGCTTTCTGGACTTGAACCACGACCACTTTAGCGGGATCCACCGCTAAGCCTTGTTTAGAAACTATGTGCCCAAGAAATCTAACTTCTTTTCTCCAAAATGACATTTGGAGGACTTGGCTTTCAACTGATGCGCTCTAAGCGTATCCATCACCTCCTTGAGATGTCTAGCATGTTCTTCCTCGTTCTTTAAGAAAGTCAGGATATCGTCTACAAAGACTACCACAAACTCGTTCAGGAACTCCCTAGACACCCTACTCATCAAGTCCACGAAGTAGGCGGGTGCATTAGTCAAACCGAATGGCATGACCAGCCATTCTAAGAATCCATCTGGAGTTCTGAACGCAGTTTTGTCTATACTATCCTTAGCTACTCTGAGCTGAAGGGATCCAGTAGCAAGATCAAGAGAAAACAGATGTTCCTACAAGCTGATCAAACAAATCATCGATCCTTGGCAATGGTTGTCTATTCTCTTTGTTTAACTCACGATAATCAACACAAAGTCGAAGAGAACCATCTGCCTTGGTAGTAAATACTATAGGCGCTCCCCATTCAGATATACTTCGTCTAATGAAGTTCTTCTCAAGCAACTCCTTGACTTGCTTTCTTAACTCTCATCTTACGGGGCCATGTGCCTAACCGGCCACGAAACTATCTTGGCATTATCAACCAGATAAATGCGGAAATCTATCTCTCGTTTAGGGGTAACCCCCTTCACTTCACCCAAGATATCAGGATATTCTCGGACCACTCTCACCGATTGCAAACTATCGATAGACGGGTTGAGGGATTCAAGATAACACAACATGACGGGACTCATAGGGTTACTAGAAATTTTTAGGGTATTACCGAGGCGAGTCATGAGCCTCTCAACCCTATGCTCAAAAATCAAGAATGGCTCCAAAACTGGACAACCAATCCATGGACAAAATCAACCCATACCCCATGAAACCGAGAATATAAGCATCACGCGAGAATTCTATACTCAAGATAGAGATTTTCAAATCCACGTAGATAATAGACAAATGGGCGGAACCCCCAATTGGATTTGAAACACACACGGGATCATTAACTAGACTAGTACTTAGGTGCAAACTTTCAACTAAACCAGATGAAATAAACTATGCGATGCGCCAGAATCAAACAAAGTACGAACAGGAAAATCAGAAATGTAAACAAGACTTTCAACAGAAATACTACCTCGATCGGGAACTGGAGCGGCATTGAGAGCATGAACTTGCCCTCCCGAAGGTCCAGCACGCTGAGTCTGACCCTGGCCTTGCCCTTGCTTCTTCGGGCAATCCCTAATGAAGTGTCCCATTTCTCTACAGTTAAAGCAAGTGCCCTTCCTTTTTCTGCAATCCTTGTTTAGATGAGTCGAGCTTCCACAAGTAAAGCACCTTTTTCCTTCTTATCTTTAGACTTCTCCTCCTTCTTTTTCATTTCCTTTTTGGGCCCCGTTTTCTTGGTTTGAGACTCATTCACCTTGATTTCCTTCTTGCCACTCCTATTCTCTTCATTGAGTAGGGCCACATTCACCAAACTCTCGAAGGTCGCTCCAATGGGTATATGAGATATGGCCAAACCGCGCAATGGCTCGTTTAGTCCTAGAGCAAAGTGCATGGCCTTCTTCTGAGTTGTGTTAACCAAGTCTAAACCGAACCGAGCAAGTTGATTAAACTTATCCACGTATTCCCTAATGGTCATGTCCCCTTGCTTTAGTGATAGGAACCTCTCCATCTGAAGGTTCTCCTCTGCTGACGATAAAAACCTCAGTCCAAACCTTCTTTTGAACTCATCCCAAGTCTCAATTGGTCTAGTAGTGGTGGTGACTACCCACCAATAAGCAGCTTCCCCTTTCAATAACCATACCGCCAACAGAACTTTCCTACGATCTTCTACATCTAAGATAGCAAAGAGGTCTTCAGTTTCCTTTAACCAGTTTCTTGCCTCAACAGAAGTCTCCATCCCAACAAAATTCTTGCAACCCATCGCCTTAAAGTCTTCGCAAATCTCCGCGAAATCCTCTTGTGGATGCTGAGGGGGAGGAGGAACCTCAGCGACAGGAGGAGCAGGAACATTAACTACCGGAGGAGGAGGAGGAGGAACATCGGCGGGGCCGGCTTCGGTCGCCCTAGCCTCCAAAAGTCTCCTATACCAAACAGGTATGTGTACTCCCTCCGGAATGGCCAAGTTATTGGCCATACTGAAAACGAAGAAAAAGATAGATTCAGAATGGAGAAAAACGAAGGAATTTTTGCTAATGGCTTTTTGGGGAATAGCCTTTAAAATAAACTAGACTTTTCTTTTGGAAAATACTTTATACTTGGTTTTAAAAATAGTTTTCCAAAAGTTTCAAAAACCTTTTTGTTCCTTCTCGTAAACCATATGCTCTGATGCCAAATGTAACACCCCACCTCCGCCAGGGTGGCTCTTGCAAGCACTCTGACTTTGGAGGGGCGTTTGTACCGGGTAAACATGCGTAATGATATATCAAGGCAGAACAAGAACATATGTATATATGTAAACAGAGTAAATAAGATAAGTAAAACAGCGGAAGATTTCAAACTATTTCAAAACAAGTCTGGTACAACATAATGTCAACTTTCCAAATACCAAAGTCTAGATAAAAACAACATCACCGAAAAACTGAAATACATAAGTACTATCCCCAAAATAAGTGATAACCATAGCTAGCTTCATGTCAAGACCGTACATGAGCTAAAATCCCACAAGCAAGCGATCAGAAATCCAAGCTAAGCTCCAATATTCCCACCCTGAGAACCTGGGGGGGGGAAACGGAAGAAAAGAGGCGAAAGAAAACAGGTCAGTCAAAAAGACCGAGTAAGCCCTACTACAATCAATGTAAACTGATAAAGTTAACTGGCATGAGAAGCAGGATGAACATAAGGATAACTACATACTGGCATGATAGATAAAAGGTGTCATCGCATAATCAGGTTTAAGGTTTTGCACCACAGGTGTACTAGCAAACTAACATGACTTGAATAAACAAGTATTGATCCCTTGGCCCAAGCTTTGACCCAATAACATGAAATGACCCTAATACGAGGTCCAATAACATGAAGTGACCCTAATACGAGGTCCAATAACATGAAGTGACCCTAATACGAGGTCCAATAACATGAAGTGACCCTAATACGAGGTCCAACCAAACGGTCTAGTCGATCGGCTCCCTATAAGCCTAACTTGTCACGTGTTGGTGTCAATACGGCACAAACATAATTGTAATCAGACTGTGCTGGGTCTCCCGTCGGGTGTATCAAGCCCTAGGGTGTCAACCCCTGGACACCATAAACATAAGTGCACAGTCTAGATCTACTGGTACCCATGCTTGACTTCTCCAAATACGGACTACGTGCACGACCATAGTCCGTCCGGAACTACATCGGCGTACCACTCTGCCGTCGTTTTTGGTCACTTACCTCAAGTCCAGTAATCGTGCCCCCACCCTAGCCTAGTCCCTAGGGTCTTAATGATACAAACTTGGGATTACTGCTGGAGTGGACCCCCATTGCTAGGATTTGCTAGTGGGTTAAGTACGGTTTAACCCTCTTGCTAATCATGGATTAACTTGGTTAAGTGTAACGATGAGTTCACGACTTAACCCTGATTAATCTACCAAGCCCAAATTGGTTAAGTATTAAGTGGACCATGACTTAACCCTAATCATGAGGCATTAATTAATTAATGTGCCTTAACCTCTCACATTAGGCTTTGTTGCGGTTACTAGTTAAGCCGGTCGGTTCCGGGTAGCTTTACACCACAACTTGGTCTAACCTCGGGTTCAAGGTACAACATGACCAACTTCTCACATTGGGTCCTATTGTTTGTAGCAACTAGTTAAGCCGGTCGGTTCCGGGTAGGTTTACGCTACAAACTCAACCCAACCTCGAGTTGGTCACCCTTATATTTTCTAAGTGTCATGTCCATTATGTTTCCAAAACATATTACAAGTTTTCAAGCATTTGGGTAGACCTAACTTAATAGGTAAATTCCCAATGGGTAGACCTAACTTAATAGGTAAATTCCCAATATTATGTTTTTATGTCTTTTAAGTTTACCCAACCCCAAACGCAATCCAATCGCTTACATATCGCAATAGCGCATAAAGGATAGAAAGAGGGAACTTGGCATAATCATGACATAAAGGTGTTGAAGCCACAAGTTTAACATGGTGGCATATGAAATGTACATATGTTCATATACTCGCATATTGCGTCATTAGGCCTCAAAAGTATGCATAAAACCAAACTTAGCATATAAGTGATACATGGTGATAAATGACATGTAGAAATGGCCATAAGTTCGCATTTAGCCTCATATGCAAGTTATCATAAGAGATATGATAATTTACATGTTGCCAAAATGCAACCTTTAGCATAAAGCTTGAAGCTTTATGTTCATATACTCAAGGTAAGCTTGCATAACATGATAACATGAGTAAAATGATCAACCCAAACTTGCATAACATACATGGCAAACTTGCATATCATAACATAGCAAACTTGCATAACATAACATGGCAAACTTGCATATAAACTTGCATATCATAACATGATAAACTTGCATATCATAACATGGCAAACTTGCATAACATAACATGATTAACTTGCATATCATAACATGGCAAACTTGCATATCATAACATATCAAACTTGCATAACATGACATAGTAAACTTGCATATCATGGCAAACTTGCATATCATAATGATCAACCAAACTTGCATCATTCATTTAACTTTAGAGTTTAAATATGAAAGTAGAAAAGGGCTTACAATGCTTATGAAGACACAAAAATATATATAGATTGAGACAAAGCCCTTATGCAATCAAATAAACCCAAAATGCAAGCTCCAATAGAAAAACCCTTGAGCCAAAATGAATCAAAACTCTTGCTTTATGATGTAAATATGGAAACTTGACTTGAATGCAAGCTAATGATGCTCATACAAGCTTGAAAACACTTGTATGCATTGAAAATCTCTCATAGAAATGACTTAGGAATTTTATGAAGAGAGTGGAGGCCATGAGAGGAATGATTTTGCCATAGTTTAGTTACCTGAATGAATAATGATGATTTAGGGTTAGGTTAGGGGCTTATTTATAGAGATTAGGATTAGTTTCAACCTTAGGATTAAACCCTAATTCCAATCTCAGCCCTTAAAACCGAATCTGGCCCCAAAACCTAACCAAAACCCCAAAATGGTGCACCAGGCAAAACTGCCCGGCTGAACCAAGTCGACAGCCAAGTCGACAGGGCTGTCGACTTGGGTCCAAAACCTAACCAAACCTTAATTCCAATCTCAGCCCTTAAAACCGAATCTGGCCCCAAAACCTAACCAAAACCCCAAAATGGTGCACCAGGCAAAACTGCCCGGCTGAACCAAGTCGACAGCCAAGTCGACAGGGCTGTCGACTTGGGTCCAACCAAGTCGACTGCCAAGTCGACAGGTCTGTCGACTTGGTTGGCTTGGCGGGAAACTTCCCGCCTAGCCTTCCAGGCCCGAAATCCGAAATTTGAACTTGAAATTCAAATCTGTTTTGAACTTGAAATTTTCTGAAAACTTCATTGGGCCTTAATCGGGTCATACGGACTCCGATTTTCGAAAACTCGGACTCTATTTCGCGTATTTTTCCGAGACGAACGCAATGGCCTAGCCCGTTTCCCTTGATTCAGATTTATAAATTAAATTCTGCCTCGATTTACGTTATAACAGGTTATTGAAAATACGGGTTGTTACATTCACCCCTCCTTAAAGGATTTCATCCCCGAAATCTTCAAGTTAGGAAGAACGTATCCTACCATCCAACATCCATCTACTCAAAACATCATCCATGAGCAATCATTGTCCTTACAAGATTCTAAATGTTGTATGAACATATGCAAAGGTGTGTGTATATGTACTTATCTAATGCAAATATCATCAATGCAAATTATGTTAGTGAAATGAATCCATATGTATGCAATTCCTAACATAATGTATAACATCTATATGTGTGCACATAACATACATCCATATGCAACATCCATGTGATAACACAAAAAATTTCATCCATGAATAAGCATAAACACTCATGCATATGCAATATGAGGAGTGTGTGAGCCGATCTAGCGCCTAACGTGTATAATGCATCCACGAGTAACCACTTGCAAACACTTGCAACCACTTGCAAACATCAAACATAACATGTTTCAAACACATGTTTCATCCAAAGGGTTTCTACCTAAGGTTCTCATGACAAGATTAACACGATATAGATAGCGAAAGAAAGATATGCTATAAAGAGATCGGGAAGATAAGCAAGATATACTCTTTTCGGATTACAAGAAATCCCTTCCTAACCCAACCCCAATCCTATAAAAGCCCAAAAGGTTTAGTCAACCTAACGGACCCCTTCAAACCCTGACATGCATTACTAACTGATGAGTCATACCCCCCTTATGGAGTTTACAACAGAAATGGGATCGAGTATGGGACCGAGAGGATATACGTAAAAGATAACATGCGAGTAAGCTCCACAGGAAAACAAGGATCAAGGATATGCTCTTAAAAAGAGATATGATGCGCGTATCTAGCCTTCAGTCTTCTAAGTCACGTTTCCTTGAGCTTAACTCCACCGTGCTTTGACCGTCTTTTACCTCATGATTTCTTAGCTTCTTAACTCTTATTTCCAAATATGAGTTGGAACCCATTTCATTGTCGCCTCTCGTCTTCCTCTTTCACTTACTCTTCTATCATTCTTGGCTTAAACATAACTATGACCTCATGGTTTCATGCAAGCTCTCCAAAATTCACTAGTGAATCCTGGATCTCGTTTACTTACTATAAAGTATTCCACGCAGCAGAACTTTTCTTGGAAATACCAATCCATGTTGCCAATTGCTCTTACCAACGTGATTTTCTATAACTCATGCTTGAACGAAATGAACCATCCGCCTGCGAATGATAGGCCGTACTTAGATTCAGTTGCTTGCCCATGACTTCCCGTAGACTATCCCAAAACTGGCTAGTGAAGATTGAGTCATGGTTACTAACTATACTTTAGGGAACCTCGTGCAACCGCTTTATTTCTTGAAAGTAAACTGTCGCTAGCTATGATGCAGTCCTTTCGCTCTTTACCGGAGTGAAATGAGCACTCTTCGTGAGTCTACCTACTATGACCCACATGCTCTTATTCCCTTTCTTGATCTAGGCAGTCCATCCACGAAATCCTTCGTGACGCTTTTCCCTCTTCCATTGCGGGGACCTCCAATGGATATAATAGCCCACCGGGCTTCTATGACTCGGCCTTTAACCTGTTGGCACAACATGCACCTTGGGACAAACTCGGCCACCTCCTCGGGTGATGTGCATCTTTAAGAACCTTCTTTCTCTCATCGCGTCTTAGCCATCCCTTGTCATCTATAGCGAGGTGACTTACCATCTCGCCTCGAATCAACTTGTCCATGATCTCGACTAACTGCGGGTCTTCTTTCTATGAAGTCCCTACTTGATCCAGAAGGGTATGTCTAAGCTCAAGGGACGCTAACTAACTAATTAAACTGAGAAAGCTTCTTACTTCAATTGTCCTCGTCGGGGGTTTTCTGGACTTGAACCACGACCACTTTAGCGGGATCCACCGCTAAGCCTTGTTTAGAAACTATGTGCCCAAGATATCTAACTTCTTTTCTCCAAAATGACATTTGGAGGACTTGGCTTTCAACTGATGCGCTCTAAGCGTATCCATCACCTCCTTGAGATGTCTAGCATGTTCTTCCTTGTTCTTTAAGAAAGTCAGGATATCGTCTACAAAGACTACCACAAACTCGTTCAGGAACTCCCTAGACACCCTACTCATCAAGTCCACGAAGTAGGCGGGTGCATTAGTCAAACCGAATGGCATGACCAGCCATTCTAAGAATCCATCTGGAGTTCTGAACGCAGTTTTGTCTATACTATCCTCAGCTACTCTGAGCTGAAGGGATCCAGTAGCAAGATCAAGAGAAAACAGATGTTCCTACAAGCTGATCAAACAAATCATCGATCCTTGGCAATGGTTGTCTATTCTCTTTGTTTAACTCACGATAATCAACACAAAGTCGAAGAGAACCATCTGCCTTGGTAGTAAATACTACAGGCGCTCCCCATTCAGATATACTTCGTCTAATGAAGTTCTTCTCAAGCAACTCCTTGACTTGCTTTCTTAACTCTTATCTTACGGGGCCATGTGCCTAACCGGCCACGAAACTATCTTGGCATTATCAACCAGATAAATGCGGAAATCTATCTCTTGTTTAGGGGTAACCCCCTTCACTTCACCCAAGATATCAGGATATTCTCGGACCACCCTCACCGACTGCAAA
Source organism: Allium sativum (assembly GCA_030737875.1). Lineage (NCBI taxonomy): Eukaryota > Viridiplantae > Streptophyta > Magnoliopsida > Asparagales > Amaryllidaceae > Allium > Allium sativum. Next base: position 603,197,587 of record CM060916.1, on the reverse strand, counting down.
CTATCGATATACGGGTTGAGGGATTCAAGATAACACAACATGACGGGACTCATAGGGTTACTAGAAATTTTTAGGGTATTACCGAGGCGAGTCATGAGCCTCTCAACCCTATGCTCAAAAATCAAGAATGGCTCCAAAACTGGACAACCAATCCATGCCCAAAATCAACCCATACCCCATGAAACCGAGAATATAAGCATCACGCGAGAATTCTATACTCAAGATAGAGATTTTCAAATCCACGTAGATAATAGACAAATGGGCGGAACCCCCAATTGGATTTGAAACACACACGGGATCATTAACTAGACTAGTACTTAGGTGCAAACTTTCAACTAAACCAGATGAAATAAACTATGCGATGCGCCAGAATCAAACAAAGTACGAACAGGAAAATCAGAAATGTAAACAAGACTTTCAACAGAAATACTACCTCGATCGGGAACTGGAGCGGCATTGAGAGCATGAACTTGCCCTCCCGAAGGTCCAGCACGCTGAGTCTGACCCTGGCCTTGCCCTTGCTTCTTCGGGCAATCCCTAGTGAAGTGTCCCATTTCTCCACAGTTAAAGCAAGTGCCCTTCCTTTTTCTGCAATCCTTGTTTAGATGAGTCGAGCTTCCACAAGTAAAGCACCTTTTTTCCTTCTTATCTTTAGACTTCTCCTCCTTCTTTTTCATTTCCTTTTTGGGCCCCGTTTTCTTGGTTTGAGACTCATTCACCTTGATTTCCTTCTTGCAACTCCTATTCTCTTCATTGAGTAGGGCCACATTCACCAAACTCTCGAAGGTCGCTCCAATGGGTATATGAGATATGGCCAAACCGCGCAATGGCTCGTTTAGTCCTAGAGCAAAGTGCATGGCCTTCTTCTGAGCTGTGTTAACCAAGTCTAAACCGAACCGAGCAAGTTGATTAAACTTATCCACGTATTCCCTAATGGTCATGTCCCCTTGCTTTAGTGATAGGAACCTCTCCATCTGAAGGTTCTCCTCTGCTGACGATAAAAACCTCAGTCCAAACCTTCTTTTGAACTCATCCCAAGTCTCAATTGGTCTAGTAGTGGTGGTGACTACCCACCAATAAGCAGCTTCCCCTTTCAATAACCATACCGCCAACAGAACTTTCCTACGATCTTCTACATCTAAGATAGCAAAGAGGTCTTCAGTTTCCTTTAACCAGTTTCTTGCCTCAACAGAAGTCTCCATCCCAACAAAATTCTTGCAACCCATCGCCTTAAAGTCTTTGCAAATCTCCGCGAAATCCGCTTGTGGATGCTGAGGGGGAGGAGGAACCTCAGCGACAGGAGGAGGAGGAACATTAACTACCGGAGGAGGAGGAGGAGGAACATCGGCGGGGCCGGCTTCGGTCGCCCTAGCCTCCAAAAGTCTCCTATACCAAACAGGTACGTGTACTCCCTCCGGAATGGCCAAGTTATTGGCCATACTGAAAACGAAGAAAAAGATAGATTCAGAATGGAGAAAAACGAAGGAATTTTTGCTAATGGCTTTTTGGGGAATAGCCTTTAAAATAAACTAGACTTTTCTTTTGGAAAATACTTTATACTTGGTTTTAAAAATAGTTTTCCAAAAGTTTCAAAAACCTTTTTGTTCCTTCTCGTAAACCATATGCTCTGATACCAAATGTAACACCCCACCTCCGCCAGGGTGGCTCTTGCAAGCACTCTGACTTTGGAGGGGCGTTTGTACCGGGTAAACATGCATAATGATATATCAAGGCAGAACAAGAACATATGTATATATGTAAACAGAGTAAATAAGATAAGTAAAACAGCGGAAGATTTCAAACTATTTCAAAACAAGTCTGGTACAACATAATGTCAACTTTCCAAATACACAAGTCTAGATAAAAACAACATCACCGAAAAACTGAAATACATAAGTACTATCCCCAAAATAAGTGATAACCATAGCTAGCTTCATGTCAAGACCGTACATGAGCTAAAATCCCACAAGCAAGCGATCAGAAATCCAAGCTAAGCTCCAATATTCCCACCCTGAGAACCTGGGGGGGGGGAACAGAAGAAAAGAGGCGAAAGAAAACAGGTCAGTCAAAAAGACTGAGTAAGCCCTACTACAATCAATGTAAACTGATAAAGTTAACTGGCATGAGAAGCAGGGATGAACATAAGGATAACTACATACTGGCATGATAGATAAAAGGTGTCATCGCATAATCAGGTTTAAGGTTTTGCACCACAGGTGTACTAGCAAACTAACATGACTTGAATAAACAAGTATTGATCCCTTGGCCCAAGCTTTGACCCAATAACATGAAATGACCCTAATACGAGGTCCAATAACATGAAGTGACCCTAATACGAGGTCCAATAACATGAAGTGACCCTAATACGAGGTCCAATAACATGAAGTGACCCTAATACGAGGTCCAACCAAACGGTCTAGTCGATCGGCTCCCTATAAGCCTAACTCGTCACGTGTTGGTGTCAATACGGCCCAAACATAATTGTAGTCAGACTGTGCTGGGTCTCCCGTCGGGTGTATCAAGCCCTAGGGTGTCAACCCCTGGACACCATAAACATAAGTGCACAGTCTAGATCTACTGGTACCCATGCTTGACTTCTCCAAATACGGACTACGTGCACGACCATAGTCCGTCTGGAACTACATCGGCGTACCACTCTGCCGTCGTTTTTGGTCACTTACCTCAAGTCCAGTAATCGTGCCCCCACCCTAGCCTAGTCCCTAGGGTCTTAATGATACAAACTTGGGATTACTGCTGGAGTGGACCCCCATTGCTAGGATTTGCTAGTGGGTTAAGTACGGTTTAACCCTCTTGCTAATCATGGATTAACTTGGTTAAGTGTAACGATGAGTTCACGACTTAACCCTGATTAATCTACCAAGCCCAAATTGGTTAAGTATTAAGTGGACCATGACTTAACCCTAATCATGAGGCATTAATTAATTAATGTGCCTTAACCTCTCACATTAGGCTTTGTTGCGGTTACTAGTTAAGCCGGTCGGTTCCGGGTAGCTTTACACCACAACTTGGTCTAACCTCGGGTTCAAGGTACAACATGACCAACTTCTCACATTGGGTCCTATTGTTTGTAGCAACTAGTTAAGCCGGTCGGTTCCGGGTAGGTTTACGCTACAAACTCAACCCAACCTCGAGTTGGTCACCCTTATATTTTCTAAGTGTCATGTCCATTATGTTTCCAAAACATATTACAAGTTTTCAAGCATTTGGGTAGACCTAACTTAATAGGTAAATTCCCAATGGGTAGACCTAACTTAATAGGTAAATTCCCAATCTTATGTTTTTATGTCTTTTAAGTTTGCCCAACCCCAAACGCAATCCCATCGCTTACATATCGCAATAGCGCATAAAGGATAGAAAGAGGGAACTTGGCATAATCATGACATAAAGGTGTTGAAGCCACAAGTTTAACATGGTGGCATATGAAATGTACATATGTTCATATACTCGCATATTGCGTCATTAGGCCTCAAAAGTATGCATAAAACCAAACTTAGCATATAAGTGATACATGGTGATAAATGACATGTAGAAATGGCCATAAGTTCGCATTTAGCCTCATATGCAAGTTATCATAAGAGATATGATAACTTACATGTTGCCAAAATGCAACCTTTAGCATAAAGCTTGAAGCTTTATGTTCATATACTCAAGGTAAGCTTGCATAACATGATAACATGAGTAAAATGATCAACCCAAACTTGCATAACATACATGGCAAACTTGCATATCATAACATAGCAAACTTGCATAACATAACATGGCAAACTTGCATATAAACTTGCATATCATAACATGATAAACTTGCATATCATAACATGGCAAACTTGCATAACATAACATGATTAACTTGCATATCATAACATGGCAAACTTGCATATCATAACATATCAAACTTGCATAACATGACATAGTAAACTTGCATATCATGGCAAACTTGCATATCATAATGATCAACCAAACTTGCATCATTCATTTAACTTTAGAGTTTAAATATGAAAGTAGAAAAGGGCTTACAATGCTTATGAAGACACAAAAATATATATAGATTGAGACAAAGCCCTTATCCAATCAAATAAACCCAAAATGCAAGCTCCAATAGAAAAACCCTTGAGCCAAAATGAATCAAAACTCTTGCTTTATGATGTAAATATGGAAACTTGACTTGAATGCAAGCTAATGATGCTCATACAAGCTTGAAAACACTTGTATGCATTGAAAATCTCTAATAGAAATGACTTAGGAATTTTATGAAGAGAGTGGAGGCCATGAGAGGAATGATTTTGCCATAGTTTAGTTACCTGAATGAATAATGATGATTTAGGGTTAGGTTAGGGGCTTATTTATAGATATTAGGATTAGTTTCAACCTTAGGATTAAACCCTAATTCCAATCTCAGCCCTTAAAACCGAATCTGGCCCCAAAACCCCAAAATGGTGCACCAGGCAAAACTGGCCGGCTGAACCAAGTCGACAGCCAAGTCGACAGGGCTGTCGACTTGGGTCCAACCAAGTCGACTGCCAAGTCGACAGGCCTGTCGACTTGGTTGGCTTGGTGGGAAATTTCCCGCCTAGCCTTCCAGGCCCGAAATCCGAAATTTGAACTTGAAATTCAAATCTGTTTTGAACTTGAAATTTTCTGAAAACTTCATTGGGCCTTAATCGGGTCATACGGCTCCGATTTTCGAAAACTCGGACTCTATTTCGCGTATTTTTCCGAGACGAACGCAATGGCCTAGCCCGTTTCCCTTGATTCAGATTTATAAATTAAATTCTTCCTCGATTTACGTTATAACAGGTTATTTAAAATACGGGTTGTTACAAAAAGTCGATTATAACCTCAAGCCTCATCAACCGGGAAATGACAAAAATCGGGCAGGCAGCATGGCTATGTGGGTCGCTCCCATTAGGATGTAAAATCACCTATCTAGAGAAAATCCATTTTCTTCTTAAATCTATCGATACTGTCCCTTTTCGGGAAACGGTGGGTAGCTCCCAACCGTTGGTGATATACATTCGATACACTCAAGCGAAATGAGTGGTCGGTCATGTGTGGGCCGGGTTGCAAGACGTTCTTGTTGAACCCAATGTATTCGCCTCTAGAGATACACTATCGGCAGGTGGTTCCATACCTTGTCATAGTTAGAATCCAATCTCCAATAAGCGCCCGCGGTTTTGTTTGTATACTATATATATGTGGAGTGTAAGATGCAAGCGTTCTGCTAGATTCTATTTATTTGTATTTAGACACTATTATAATATCAGAAGGTATATATATGATTTCAAAAACGTTTTGGGTTATAGTAAGGTAAAAACCGTCCGTGTTTATGTGTGGGCTGGTCTTACTATTATCCTTTTCTTTCAAAAGGATTTTGAACCTTAAAATCAATATGGGTGTTATTTAAATTTAGCGAGTTTTCCTCACTCTGGTTCACCAGATTGACCGGGTATTTGTAATGCTTGGGTTAGACCGGGTTGTACAGGATCAGGTTATCGGAAGATGTGAAGTCCAAAGATGAGCTGAAGGAGTTCAGACTTATGATGTTATACCGTTATCATTCCGCTGTGTGTTACATATATGAGGACAGACTATTATAACTGTTCAGATTTATTGATGTTCTCTGATGTTGTAAGTATTATTCCAAGCTCTCAATAAAAGTTATTTCTGTATTATATTTTATTTCATTGCGATGTGAGACTCTGATGGTGTTGTGTTGTCATTCTTATTCTTCTATTCTAATATTTCTTTCTTTCTTATCTCACCCTCTAACTTCTTTCTAATAACGATCTGGCATTTTCGATACTTGAATGTTCGACATGGTATTTTGTGTCAATTTTCAGGATCAAAAATCCCCGTTCGTCACTGTGGTATCAGAGCTGGTTGCTTAATTGGTACAGATGATAGGGGGTTCTCGCTTCGTGTTAGGTGGCGAACGGGAGACTCTTACCCCGACATATCTCGACAATGTGGGTTGGTCGAGTCGCGAGGCTGGCCGTAAAAGCAGTTCTGAGGTACCAGTGTAAGCCACAAGGGGAGGTTAGCCCTCAGCCTTGGGGGATGAGGGATGGTTGAAAAGTGTAACACCCCAAATTTTCTGTTAACTGTATAATAACAAATTTAAGTATAATTAATTCTAAATGAAAGAATTAAGGTAAACGGGTTTCACCTTTGCGATCGTCTCGGAATTCTTCTTGAGATAGAGTCCGAGTTTGCGTGAATCGGACTCCGTATGAAGGAGTTATGACCTCTGGAAGTTTCAGAATTCAAATTAAAATTCAAACAGTTCAAAAAGAAATTCAAAATCAGACCCAAACTGGGCTGGGTGGGAATTTTCCCGCCCAGGCACCAGTTCGACCAGGGGGTCGACCTGGGTGACCAGGTCGACATAGGGTCGATCTGGGGGTCGACCCGCCCTGTCGACCTGGTTTGGCCCTGGCTGGCCTGGTCGGGTTCTGGTCGATTTCTGAGGCTTAGCTGTGTCAATAGGGCTGACATGTCGCATTTTGGTTGGCTCCTTTAGAAGTGAATGGTCGAGATTCATCTATGATCATCTGACGGCTCAAATAAATCTGAAATTCTAAAAATACAACCTAAGACTCCAACCTAAATTAACATAAGAAATTAGAGACGGAGCCACCATGCTGTCGGTAGGAAATTAAGAGGAGCCTCCATTTGTAGAAAAGCTTAGAGACGAGCCAAGTTAGAGTTAAAACACGAATCAAATCAACATTAGTCTACCCAAAGAAACGCATCTCAATTTCAGAACTCAGAATCCAGAATTCAAGTTCATCGATCGTAGTAAGTCTAGTTACGTTTGAGATGTGAATCAAAAAAGAACGTGATTTGATATGAATTGGAAATTGGAATCACATTATGTTATATAATGTTTACATGGTGAAATTTTAACAATGTATATATGTTGCGATGATTTTTATTGTGAATGGAATTGGGATGTTTGTGGTATAAATTGATGTGATGTGGACCTGTTTAACGTTTGTAATTGAAAACAACATCACTTGCAAGTTTATGGTTAATATTAGAATTTACACCTTTATGTTTATGTGGTTAACATGGATTGTATACATTTTGCTAAGTCCAAGTTAAGACTTATATACACATGTTCTATTTTAAGACCGTTATGCCAACATGATTAAAATCATTGTATATATATTCTTATGCTCATTTCAAGTTGTAATTGGATCCATTTGGGTTACGCCATTAATACAAGTTTCATGTTGAAATAGGCTACATGATTTGAGTTAGTTCACATCTTTGTGTAAATACCAAAATTTGACATTTTTATGAACATGTAATGACCTTGTCACATGCTAGTTTTGTGTTTGAAGTTATGCCTAGATAAATATGGTTAGGCCTATGTTTATACAAGTCAAGATTATGCCATTTTATGTGACACCTATTTAGATTTAGTCATTTTGCAAGTTCACCCCTATTGTGTTCATAATGGCTATGCCAAAATGCCAAGTTCACACCTATGACATTCATGATGATCATTTTGCAAGTTCACCCCTATTATGCATAAGTTTACACCTATGACATGTTGTGTAGATAGACTCCTTTATGCAAACTTTGTGCGCTAAATTAGGCTAAGTTTTTATCCTAATATCATATGTTAAAATCATGCAAACGAAAATCAGGCTAAGGGTTGTTAGCCTAATATTTAGACGGGGCAACATTGGGTAAATGGGTAGGAAAACTTGGCATAAAAATATATGAAATTGGCATGTTTGTGATACTTTCAAACTTGGCATAAAAATATACTCGTTTCAAACTGCTTTATCTTAGTTTATGATACTTTCCTATTTCCAGTTCATACCGATCATGCCATTATTCTTATTCTCATACTGAAGAGTCACTAGACTTACCAGGCTTTATGTCTGACCCTATTTTCTTTCATCTTCTTTTCTTCCGTCCCCCCCCCCCCCAGGTCAACAGGGAGGAAACAACTCAGCTTAGTCAGACTCTTTGCAAAGCTTCAAGATAGTAGATGTACGGTTTGGACTCTCTTGCTTTGGCTATGGCTGTTGGATACAATCATGGGGATTTATGCAGTTTTAATCTTGTTTTATGCTTCTTTATTTAAAAACCAAGACAGAAATGATGTTGTAATGTTTTGGAAGTTGTTACGAGACAATTATGGAAATGTGTTGTACGAACAAGTATTTTATGAAATAAAAATCTGATGTTTTCCGCTGCTTATATATATATATATATATGTTTATATCTGTCTTGTGTTTTATCTGTGACTTTTACTTACAAACCTCCACCAAAGTTAAGGCAGTCCCTTGTGAGTGACCTTAATGGAGGGTGGGGTGTTTCACTTGGTATCAGAGCACAGGTTTACCAGACTAGATAAAAAAAAATTGAAACTATTTTCAAAAAGAAGTTTAAAGAAGCATTTTCAAGAAAAGTTTTGATATTTTAAAAGGCATAATCCCCCAAAAGCCATATGCACTATCTATCTATCCTTCGTTTTGAACCTTTCCTTTTTGTTTCAGCATGTCTGGAGACCTTAACCTTCCAGAAGGAGTACCTGTACCCGGCTGGTTTAGGAGGTACCTGGAAGCTAGGACCAATAGCGTGGGCCTAGCAGACATTCCTCCTCCAGTGGCAGCGGTTCCTCCTCCTCCTCCGCCTCCTCCTCATGGAAATGCTTTTGCAAAGACATGTAGAGACTTCAAGGCTATGGGTGGAAAGGACTTTTATGGAACCGAATCCTTTGTAGTAGCAAGAAACTGGCTAAAGGAGACCGAGGATCTGTTTGTCATCTTCGAAGTTGATGACAGGCAAAAGATACAGCTAGCAGTGTGGTTGCTTAAAGATGAAGCGTCTTATTGGTGGGAGATCACCAATGCTGAGAGACCAGTGGAAACATGGGAAGATTTCAGAACGAGATTTGAGATGAAATTCCTCTCCCAAGCTGAAAGAAGCCTGCGAATGGAGAAGTTCCTAACTCTGAAACAGGTAAGTATGACAATCAGGGAGTACGTAAATCAGTTTAATCGGCTGGCCAGATTTGGGTTGGACTTAGTAAACACCCAACACAAGAAGGCGCTCCGCTTCGTCAAAGGTCTGAATGAGCCTCTACACAGCCTTGTTATGACTTATGTATCCACGGGAGCGACTTATGAAAGCTTAGTGGACATGGCATTGCTACACGAGGAAGATAAAGGCAAGAAAGAGGCAAAGGTAGAAGTACCTCAAGAAAAGAAGGAGGGTTTACAGGCTAAGAAAACAGACTTCAAGAAAGGCGGAAAGGACAACAAATCCCGTGAAAATAGAAAGTGCAATTTCTGTGGCATTGTGGGACATATAACAAAAGGCTGTAGAAAGAAGAAGGCAAAGATGAAAGGTGGTTGCTTCAGTTGTGGCGAGACTGGACACTTGGCTAAGGACTGCCCAAAGAAGCGGGGGCAAGGACAAAGGACTGGATCCACCTCAGGAGGACAAGTTCACGCGCTGGTGGGACCTCCACAGGAACGAGGTAGAAATATTTCTGTAGAAAGTTTAGTTTATCTGTATGATCATCCAGTTCGCACTCTCTTTGATTCTGGTGCATCACACTCCTTTATTTCATCTGCTTTAGTAGAATCTCTGCACCAAGACACTAGTATGGTAGAAGATCCCTTAGTTGTTTCAAATCCAATTGGGGGCTCGGCTTATTTGTCGATGGTTTGCTTGGATTTGAAAATCTCTATTCTAAGTGTTGAATTTAGATGTATTGCCTTTGTTTTGGGCTTCTCGGGATATGGACTGATCTTAGGCATGGACTGGTTATCCAGTAATGGTGCCATTCTTGATTGTGAGAAAAGAGTGGTTAGGCTCTTGACTCGGCTCGGTAACACTCTAGAAATTTCTTGTAATCCCTTGAATGCTATTATGCTTAGTTATCTAGGGTCGCTTGACGCTTCTGTTGAGAATTTGTAGTCGGTTAGGGTAGTCCGGGAATATCCGGATGTCTTTGAAGAGGTGAAAGGCTTACCTCCGAAGCGGGAAATAGACTTCTGCATATATCTTGTTGATAATGCAGAGCCCGTAGCTCTGCCTGTTAGACACATGGCTCCAAAGGAGAGAAAGGAACTCAGTAAGCAAGTTAAGGAGCTTCTCGAGAAGGGGTTTATAAGAAGGAGTATCTCGGAATGGGGTGCTCCAGTGGTGTTCGCCACCAAAGCAGATGGTTCACTACGTCTTTGTGTGGACTATAGGGAGCTAAACAAGCTGACTAAAAAGAATAGACACCCGCTTCCCCAAATAGACGATTTGTTTGATCAGCTTGTAGGTGCGTCGGTCTTCTCCCAACTTGATTTAGCTACTGGGTTCCATCAGCTAAGAGTAGCTGAAGATAGCATCGATAAAACGACGTTCAGAACCCTAGACGGTTTCTTCGAGTGGCTTGTCATGCCTTTCGGTTTGACAAACGCACCCGCTTATTTCGTAGACCTAATGAGCAGGGTGTTCAGAGAATTCCTCAATAAGTTCGTGGTGGTCTTCGTAGACGATATTTTGATCTTCTCAAAGAATGAGGAAGAACATGCTCGGCATCTGAAAGAGATCATGGATACTCTCTGTGCACATCAGCTAAAAGCCAAATTCTCCAAGTGCCACTTTTGGAGAGAAGAAGTAAGATTTCTGGGGCATATAGTATCCAAAGAGGGGTTAGCTGTGGACCCCGCGAAAGTGGTGGCAGTGCAAGATTGGAAGACACCAAGAAATGCAACCGAAGTTCGAAGCTTTCTTGGGCTAGCCGGTTTTTACCAAAAGTTCATTAGGGATTTCGCGAAAATCTCAACTCCACTCACAAGGCTAACAAAGAAGAATCTGGTGTTCACTTTGGATTTGGATTGTGAGTTTGCCTTTGAACGATTAAAAAGGGCTCTCACAACAGCCCCAGTTCTGACTGCCGGATGGAAGCAAAATGTTCACAGTATATACGGATGCTTGTGGTACGGGGCTAGGCGCTGTTCTGATGCAAGAAGGAAGAGTAGTAGCTTATGGTGGAAGACAATTGAAAGTGCATGAAAAGAACTACCCAACCCACGATCTTGAGTTGGCCTCTATCGTCTTTGCACTTAAGTCTTGGCGCCATTATCTCCTAGGTGAGAAGTTCGAATTATATACTGACCATAAATCATTGAAATATCTCTTCTCGCAGAAGGATCTTAACTTGAGGCAGCAAATGTGGATGGAGTTTCTTGCCTCGTATGATTTTGAAATTTCCTATACTCCCGGCAAAGGCAACGTAGTAGCAAACGCGTTGAGCCGAAAGAAACTGACCCTAAGCCCTCTCTTTGTGGAAAGGCAAAGCTTGGAGTATATAGCCAGTTTTAACTTTAGGCCCTCCTCGGATTTTGTACCGGGTTTGTTAGCATCTCTCGAAGTACGCCCTACTCTCTTGGACTCAATAGGGGCTGCACAACGTGAAGACCCTCAGCTTGTTGATGTGATTGATAAACTTATTAGGGGTAAGACTTCTAGTCACCTCAATAGATACACCATCGATGATAAGGGTTGGCTGAGGCGAGATGGAAGATTATGCGTCCCACAAGCAAGGGAGTTGACAAAGAAGGTTCTCGAGGAAGCGCATCATTCCAAGATGACTATACACCCTGGCGGTGATAAGATGTACAAGGATATAAATAGAACTTTCTTTTGGAGCGGCATGAAGAAGGACGTGGCAGATTTCGTTTCTAAGTGCATGACCTGCCAACAGGTCAAGGCGGAACAGAAGAAGCCTGGAGGACTACTTCATCCTTTAGAGGTCCCACAGTGGAAGTGGGATATCATTTCAATGGACTTCATTGACGGGTTGCCTAGGTCAAGAAGAGGCAATACTAGCATTTGGGTGATAGTGGACAGGCTTACTAAAAGCGCCCACTTTATACCTATCAAGAGTAGAAGGACTGCTTCGTCTTTAGCTTCTCTGTATCTCAAGGAAATAGTTCGACTCCATGGAATACCCTCCAGCATAGTGAGTGATCGAGACCCCATCTTTACGAGCGAATTTTGGAAGAGTCTGCAAGAAGCTGTCGGCACACAGTTATGTTTGAGCACGGCCTATCAACCCCAAACTGATGGTCAGGCAGAAAGGGTGAATAGAGTACTAGAAGATCTTCAAAGACTGTGTGTTCTTGACTTCGGAGGGACTTAGGAGGATCACCTTCCTTTAGTGGAATTCGCCTACAACAACGGTTACCAAGCCATCATCGGTATGGCGCCCTTCGAAGCTTTGTATGGAAGACCTTGTCCATCATCAACTTGTTGGTGGGAGTCCACTGACAAGATTATACTTGGGCCAGACTTGATTAGAGAGACTTCAAAAAAAGTGGACTTGATACGAAGGAGAATGAAGACTACCCAAGACAGACAGAAATCCTATGCCGACAAAAGAAGAACCGACCTTGAGTTTGAGGTTGGGGACAGGGTTTTCCTTAAGGTATCTCCCTTAAGGAACGTCGTTCGCTTTGGATCCATAGGAAAGCTAGCACCAAGATTTGTAGGACCATTCCCTATCATCGAGAAGGTTGGGAAAATGGATTATAGAGTAGAGCTGCCTGAAAGATTGGCTGGAATTCACAACGTCTTTCACGTTTCTCATCTCCAGAAATGTCTACATGAATCAGCAGAAGTGGTGGAGCCAAGCATTTTAGAAGAAGCCGAAGTGGAACGCGAAGCAACTGTGAGGAGAATTCCAACTCAAATCGTAGGAACTGAAATCAAAAAGCTACGCAACCGCGAAGTGAAGCTCGTTAAGGTTCAGTGGAGCGATGCCGAGGAAGACGCGACTTGGGAAACTGAGGATAGAATACGCGCGGCCTACCCTTTTCTTTTGAGGGTACATCTTCGACCTCTCTTTTTCCTTAAGTTGTGCTTGTATCTATCTTTTTAGGTATATCTTCTCGATATAATCTTTTATCCTTAGGTAGAAACCCCTTTGGATGTAAACATGTTATGGTTGATGGCTGCAAGTGGTTGCTAGTGGTTGCTCGTGGATGCATATACACACACAACCTAGGTTTTAGATCAGCTCAGTCGCTTCATACTGCATATGCATATATGTATTCATATTTGTATGTGGTTGAAACTTGATATGTTGTCATATGGATGTCGCATTTGTATTGATGGTCGCGCACTCATGTAGAATTATGAGTAAGGACAAATTTGCATACATAATGGACTCATGACACTTACATGGTTTGCATTAAGGAGGTCAACTGAATCGGTAGACCGCCTGATTTTGCATTAGATAAGGACATGTACACACACTGTGCATATGATCATAAAGCATTAGAAGTATTTTAAGGACAATGGACGCCTGTGTTTTATGGTTGAGTAGATGGACGATTGGATGTTAGGACTTACGTTCTTCCAGACTTGAAGATTTTGGGGACGAAATCCTAAAAGGAGGGGAGAATGTAACACCCAAATTTTCTGTTAACTGTATAATAACAAATTTAGGTATAATTAATTCTAAATGAAATAATTAAGGGAAACGGGTTTCACCGTTGCGATCGTGTCGGAATTCTGCTTGAGATAGAGTCCGAGTTTGCGTGAATCGGACTCCGTATGAAGGAGTTATGACCTCCGGAAGTTTCATAATTCAAATTAAAATTCAAACAGTTCAAAAAGAAGTTCAAAATTCAAAATCAGACCCAAACTGGGCTGGGCGGGAATTTTCCCACCCAGGTACCAGGTCGACCTGGGGGTTGACCTGGATGACCAGGTCGACCACAGGGTCGACCTGGGGGTCGACCTGCCCTGTCGACCTGGTTTGGCCCTGGCTGGCCTGGTCGGGTTCTAGTCGATTTCTGAGGCTTGGCTGTGTCACTAGGGCTGACATATCGCATTTTGGTTGGCTCCTTTCGAAGTGAATGGTTTAGATTCATCTATGATCATCTGACGGCTCAAATCAATCTGAAATTCTATAAATACAACCTAAGACTCCAACCTAAATTAAAATAAGAAATTAGAGACGGAGCCGCCATGCTGTCGGTAGGAAATTAAGAGGAGCCTCCACTTGTAGAAAAGCTTAGAGACGAGCCAAGTTAGAGTTAAAACACGAATCAAATCAACGTTAGTCTACCCAAAGGAACGCATCTCAATTTCAGAACTCAGAATCCAGAATTCAAGTTCATCGATCGTAGTAAGTCTAGTTACGTTTGAGATGTGAATCGAAAAGGAACGTGATTTGATATGAATTGGAAATTGGAATCACATTATGTTATATAATGTTTACGTGGTGAAATGTTAACAATGTATGGACCTGTTTAACGTTTGTAATTAAAAACAACATCACTTGCAAGTTTATGGTTAATATTAGAATTTACACCTTTATGTTTATGTGGTTAACATGGATTGTATACATTTTGCTAAGTCCAAGTTAAGACTTATATACACATGTTCTATGTTAAGACCGTTATGCCAACATGATTAAAATCCTTGTATATATATTCTTATGCTCATTTCAAGTTGTAATTGGATCCATTTGGGTTACGCCATTAATACAAGTTTCATGTTGAAATAGGCTACATGATTTGAGTTAGTTCACATCTTTGTGTAAATACCAAAATTTGACATTTTTATGAACATGTAATGACCTTGTGACATGCTAGTTTTGTGTTTGAAGTTATGCCTAGATAAATATGGTTAGGCCTATGTTTATACAAGTCAAGATTATGCCATTTTATGTGACACCTATTTAGATTTAGTCATTTTGCAAGTTCACCCCTATTGTGTTCATAATGGCTATGCCAAAATGCTAAGTTCACACCTATGACATTCATGATGATCATTTTGCAAGTTCACCCCTATTATGCATAAGTTTACACCTATGACATGTTGTGTAGATAGACTCCTTTATGCAAACTTTGTGCGCTAAATTAGGCTAAGTTTTTAGCCTAATATCATATATTAAAATCATGCGAACGAAAATTAGGCTAAGGGATGTTAGCCTAATATTTAGACGGGGCAACGTTGGGTAAAATGGGTAGGAAAACTTGGCATAAAAATATATGAAATTGGCATGTTTGTCACATGCCAAAATTTATGACATTTAAACGGTATAAATTCCTATACCAAAAATGTTAAACTTGGAATGTGGGCCATAACCTTTAATGGTTAACAAACTTACATATAACAGGTAATAAAGACAAATATGTAAATTTAGAAAATACGAATGTGCTTAACACGAGGTTGGATTGAGTTGTGATGTAAACCTGCCCGGACCCACCCGGCTGTCCAGTAGTCACAACAATACCTATCCAATGTGGGTGGTTAAGCATGGAGCCCATTAAGGACCCGAGGTTAGACTGAGTTATGGTGTAAATATGCCCGGAACCGACTGACACATCCAGTAACCGTAACAATATCTGTCTAATGTGAGTGGTCGGTGCTTTAAGAGGCTAAGGACAGAAGATAGGGTTAAGTTAACTTAAACACTTAACCAATTCATCATGTTAAATGAACTGATGGGTGGGGTTAGGTCACTACAGACACTTAACCACTTAACATGTTTGATTAGAAAACCCTAGTAATGAAGGACCCGTTTCAGCAGTAACCCAAATTAGGTATCATGGTACCCTAAAACTAGGCAGGGTGGGACACGATTACTGGGCTGATTGTAAGCGATCAAAGCGACGACGGTGGGTGCAACAGTGTGGGTTCTAACGGAGTGCGGGCATGCACACACTTCGGAGCAGACAAACAGGGCACTGGGGGCACCAGTAGTATAACATATGCACTCTAGTATTGTATCGGGTCGCCACCATGGGTCTTGATACACCCCATGGTGGGACCAGCATAGGTATATACAATATTTGGGGGCCATAAGACACATGTAGTTATGTGAGTAGGAGCCGATCTTTAGAATAATGGGATCACTTCACCCTCAGCATGGGGTGTCAGTTTAGAACTAATGCATGTAGGTGCAGAGATATAGTGTGGGGTGCGATAGGATACTCGATTCAAACTGCTTTATCTTAGTTTATGATACTTTCCTATTTCCAGTTACCAGGCTTTATGTCTGACCCTATTTTCTTTCGTATTCTTTTCTTCCGTTCCCCTCCCCCCCAGGTCAACAGGGAGGAAACAACTCAGCTTAGTCAGACTCTTTGCAAAGCTTCAAGATAGTAGATGTACGGTTTGGACTATCTTGCTTTGGCTATGGCTGTTGGATACAATCATGGGGATTTATGCAGTTTTAATCGCGTTTTATGCTTCTTTATTTAAAAACCAAGACAGAAATGATGTTGTAATGTTTTGGAAGTTGTTATGAGACAATTATGGAAATGTGTTGTATGAACAAGTATTTTATGAAATAAAAGTCTAATGTTTTCCGCTGCTTATATATATATATATATGTGTGTGTGTGTTTATATCTGTCTTGTGTTTTATCTGTGACTTTTACTTACAAACCTCCATCAAAGTTAAGGCAGTCCCTTGTGAGTGACCTTAATGGAGGGTGGGGTGTTTCAAAAAGCCTACCAAATTCCCGGGTCGTTACAGTGGTATCAGAGCAATGGTTTAGGAATAACCTTGGCTCTGTGGCGTAACTCGATAGAGATTGGGTTAGTGATATCCTAAATTGAGTTGAGTATATATATACGAGAGCGCGTATTTGTATTTTATTTAGAAATGTTTTGTATTGTGTTATTTGATCGGTTCAAATTGAGCTGGCAAATTGATACAATATTGTTTTGTACAGTGGGTAGATGAAATAATTTTGCCCAAAATATATTTTTATATATAAAGGAAATCATTTTATCAAATTATCGAGATATTGTTGCATTTGGGTAAATTGAATGGGAATTCAAATTGGATTATAAATTGAATGGTTTTATAAAAACCAGAAGAAAAATAAAATTATTGAATTTGAGAATAAAGTTTTGATATGAAATTAAGCGAATTAGTATTTAATTTAAGGATAAGTTAAATAAAATTAGATGTAAAATGGAATACTTGGTTAAATTGATTGTCATTGGTTGCTTGTTGAATGGTAAATTTGTTGAATAATAGAAATTCATCAAAAATCGAATAGGTTGAAAACTAAGTAAATAAATTTCGGTATAATTAATTCGAATAGAATCAAATATGAAATGAAGCTAAATGATTTTACCCTGCATCTGTTATTGGGATATTAAGTTAAGTGCAGGTTGGAAAGGAGAGAAAGTTGTTAATCGCTTTGCTTCATGATTAGAGTATTGGTTGCCCGACAAATAGGTATACCTTAATTATTGATTTGGGTGATTGATTTTGTATCTTTGAGTTGGGTAGCCATTTGGCTTTGTTTTCTTTTGATCGATGTAAGGCCTGGAGTGGCGAGTTATAGATATTTGGATCGAACAGTACAAAAGAGGTGCTGGCAAATTTTTCATAAAATTTTGCTACCTACGGTTTCTGTAAAACCTAATACCTTAGAGCCATGCTCCCCACGTATATCTTCACTATAAAATGTTGCTCCAATCTATAATCCCCTCAGCAATGGTAGACTGAAAAAAAAGCTCTTCACCAAATAAAAATCAAAACAGTTCGCGTACACTCCTCAAAACCCCGAAATAACTATGCTTTGCTTCCTCCGAACAAGAGCTACGAATTTATATAAATTTCCAGGTGTTCAAACAAGTTTCATTCAACTCGGAAAATGAGCTGTAGCGGTAGCCTAAGGTTGGTGCTTGCGTGGTATTGGCATGGTGATTCGAAATGTAGAGTGTATATTTGGATGGAGCACTTCATTGAGCACCGTTACCCAAAGCCATGTGAAAATCTGGAAGCATCTTCAGATTTTAATCGAAGAGATGATGGACAATAGCTGGGAAGTGTGCCATGTGTGCATGGGTAGGCGTTGTGTATGTTCTGTTAAAAGACTGGAAAATGGAAAGTTAAAAAGAAGGGAGCTTCGAGTTCGGCCATGTGTGTTACTGGAGAAATTGCAGAAGCGGTAGAAGGGAAGAAGAAAACTGTGAGGGAAAGAAGGATATGTGGTAGGGGAAATGGTCTGCGGTTTTCATGGAGAGTGGTGCGAATGTATGAAGAGGATGAGAAGCTCAGAAAGTAAATTGATGAAGTCTTTTTGGTAGCAGGCAATACTTTTAGAAAAGGAAGTGGGGAGGACATGTATACATGCGGATGGAGAGGCGTGTGTATTTTGGAACAATGGGAATGGAGCTCAACTACAGTGACAGGTGGTGAGGGGTGCGTGGTGTAAATTTTCAAGTACAGGGAAGACGGTTGTTGGGTTGAGCAAACAACTGAGGAAGGGGGTGTTGGTCGTGGCATCAGGAAGGTTGTGCATGCATGACGGGGAAGGTGGACCGCAAATTTAATAGTAGTCTTGAAAAATAGGGAAGTTCGTTGGGAAAAACAGCAGAGTGGAATTGAGTAGCTGCAACGCGTAGGGAGGGTTCATGCAGAGGGAGGAATTCACGCATGGGTGAGTTTGGGCATTGGACCGAACAGCTGGGTAAGGGACTTGTTTATTCAATATCACAGTTTAACTAAATCAATATATATATATATATATATATATCGTTAGACTAAAGTAAGTCATGCATACCACATTTGGGCTAATATGGACAGATGAATATAATACATCTTAAACCAATGAATGTATGATGCCACTCTGGAAGCACATAGGACTTGTTTGTACACCTGATTTAAACTAAGGTATAGGGAATCTAGAGCAAATCACCTGTAAGTAAGGTATAGGAAGTAAGTAAGGTATAGGAATTTTAGTACACCGTAAAAGTAAATACAAGGAAAAGAATAATTTTTTTATAGACTGTTAACATCTATACACAATAGTGGATTGGGAAAGAAGTTTTTGACTTGGGTCTGTACTACTTCAAAAAACATAATTAGGAAAATTAAATAACTAATTTTATTAAGTTTAAATTGTATAAACTTGAATTATTTTCATATGACAACAGAATTTAACAAACCAAGGGACGTTGTAATCATGACCGCAAGAACGACAATATGGAGTGGGTTCAGGCAGCACTGGGAGCTACTGAGATTTTCGATATCTGTTTAATTTTACCAAAACCGTTTCAATCTACGAAAAAGACAAGGTGAGTTAAACTCACTCAGTTACCCCATTTATATTTTATATAAATCGGGTTTTATTATTTGTTTACCATGTTTGCTAATTATTGGTTGATTTGATGATTATTTGGATGTTGTTAAATATTGTCGCATCGATTATTTAAATTAAACATCGTTTAATTTAAATAAAACGACATCGTTATTTTTAATGATTATTTCCAATGGGGGTAACTTACCTTATTGGTTACGTTTATGATAATATAAACGTATTGGATGCTTGAATTATTATTATTGGTTGACGGCTGTATTTATTTGCATATGATCGTTATATAAACTGTTTAAACAACAGGATTGGATTATTGATTTGATTACTGATTGTTGAATATGAATGCAACATTTGTTTGATATGAACCAATGAGTAGTATTGGTTGATGAATTAATAGCAGATGGACAAATATACAAACTGGTTTATAAAGATTGATTTACCGTTAGGTAAATCGACAAAATGAAGTTATGAAATTTATGTATAACTGAATATAGATTTTTAATATATTATTGTAATTGGAGTTTAGGAAAAAGGAAATGAACCAACCACATATATATATCGATTATTTTAAATCACCATTTTGGTACCCAAAATCCGCCGTGTGCGAAGCACGTGCTTTATATTAACTAGTAAATGATTTATAAAACTAAGTCTTATATTACTAAGATGGATAAGCAAGTGGCCGAGGATTAGCGTAACGATTAAAAACTGAGAATAATGGTTTTATTCAAATTAATAATATTATTTATTAAATGAAAAGACGAGTAGGGTTGATCGACAAGTTAAATCATGTTTTAAAATTGACCAGACCAAATGTTTTAACGGAAATTGATTAATAAATTAAATTGATTTGTGCCGATTCACCTAATGAAGTAATTTAGCAAATTGTGTTTAACTTAATAAGAAATTAAAGAGAAGATTTGGATATTTATCCCAGTAAATGATAAAGTAAATTTATAATAATTTAAAAGGGGTTACTTCTTAAATGAGGTTCATTTAAGTAAGTAATCGAAGTTAGCAACGAATATAATTGAATTTTAAGTGAGCTTATAAAAGGGTTTACATTTAAACCAAGTTGGTAAATTAAGTTATAGAAGTGATTTTAAGCAAATATGATAAGCTTACATAAATGTTACTTAATATTTGGATTAAGTAAAAGAAAACGAGATGGAAAAGGGTTTAGGAAAAAGGATTCTGGTAATTGAATCTGGTAAAGGTCGAGCAATAAGATTTGTCATGAAAATCCGGATGATGAAATAAATAGTCTAAAGAAGTTGAAGTTTAAAAGTTAATGTTTTATTTATCATTTAAATGAATAAATTTAGTAATAATAATATATTTAAAAAGGAGATTCTAAAGGTAAGGAGTTTTTATATAACCGTATTTCAAATAAAATAGTGAAGTGGTATTTGTTGGTAACAGAATGAATATGGGGTTTTGGTATTACAACTGATATTTATCTTAAGATAGGAATGTTGTTGATCAAGGTCTGAGAGGTAATTAAAATACCCCAACTTGAACGACTTCAGGACTATTGAAGGATGATATTAGTCGTAATGATGGAGATGTTAAAAGTAATCTATCTATGAAATAATAGTGTAACATTTTGGAGGGTTTGGGAATATATATATTGTGGAATCCCAAATTAAAATGGGAATAATATGGGCTTGAGGATATGAAATGATTTGTGAAAATATAAAGATAGTTCCAAAGTAAAGGAAATGAGATTTGAAATGAGTTATTTTGAGAAGGAAAGTGACGATTACAGTGTTCGAATAACGAAACAAAGGGGATATCGTAATGATTGTTTAAAATGATAAGTTAAAGGGTTTTCCAATATAGATAATAAGTTATGTTGTAGCAATGTTTTGAAAAGAGAATTGACGAGGGAATTGAATATGATTATAAGATTTTTTTTAAAGTACATATATGAAATGATTTAAGAATATTTATATATATTAAAAATGAGATAATATTATGGTATTACAGCGAATATATTATTTTAATGGCCAAGTGATGTTGTGTAATAAACCAATGGTTCTATTTTATTTTTATGGTTGTTTATTTTGATAGTTAAATAACCAACTATCAAAATCATGTCCAATGCGTTGTTGGTACAGAAAGACCGGGATCGAATTTATATTCGAAAACCATTCCGACCAATAAATACGAATACGTCGAAGATGCGGATCGAGATGGAGCAATTGAAGACCGTAGATATTCATAAAACAGAAGAGTTACTTACAATCTCTGGCTGATCCCTAGAGATATACTGTGATTCTGTTGTGTTTGAAATCTACGTATTACAAGGACTACTCGCTACTGGTCTATAGAGTGATTCCTAGGATGTGGTAGGAGGGTGCCTTCGATTCATCCTGTTCCTGGATGACGTGTGGACGATTTGGAAGGTGGCCGGATGTTACAAAAGTCGATTATAACCTCATGCCTCATCAAGCTGGAAATGACGAAAATCGGGCTGGCAGCATGGCTATGTGGGTCGCTCCCATTAGGATGTATAATCACCTATCTAGAGAAAATCAATTTCCTTCTTAAATCTATCGATACTGCCCCTTTTCGGGAAACGGTGGGTAGCTCCCAACCGTTGGTGATATACATTCGATACACTCAAGCGAAATGAGTGGTCGGTCATGTGTGGGCCGGGTTGCAAGACGTTCTTGTTGAACCCAATGTATTCGCCTCTAGAGATACACTATCGGCAGGTGGTTCCATACCTTGTCATAGTTAGAATCCAATCTCCATTAAGCGCCCGCGGTTTTGTTTGTATACTATATATGTGTGGAGCGTGAGATGCAAGCGTTCTGCTAGATTCTATTTATTTGTATTTAGACACTATTATAATATCAGAAGGTATATATATGATTTCAAAAATGTTTTGGGTTATAGTAAGGTAAAACCGTCCGTGTTTATGTGTGGGCTGGTCTTACTATTATCCTTTTCTTTTAAAAGGATTTTGAACCTTAAAATCCATATGGGTGTTATTTAAATTTAGCGAGTTTTCCTCACTCTGGTTCACCAGACTGACCCGGTATTTGTAATGCTTGGGTTAGACCGGGTTGTACAGGATCAGGTTATCGGATGATGTGAAGTCCGAAGACGAGCTAAAGGAGTTCAAACGTTTGATGTTATACCGTTATCATTCCGTTGTGTGTTACATAAATGAGGACAGACTATTATAACTGTTCAGATGTATTGATGTTCTCTGATGTCGTAAGTATTATTCCAAGCTCTAAATAAAAGTTATTTCTGTATTATATTTTATTTCGCTGCGATGTGAGACTCTGATGGTGTTGTGTTGTTATTCTTCTTCTTCTTCTATTCTAATATTTCTTTCTTTCTTATCTCACCCTCTAACTTCTTTCTAATAACGATCTGGCGTTTTCGATGCTTGAATGTTCGACATGGTATTATGTGTCGATTTTCAGGGTCAAAAATCCCCATTCGTTACAAACATACACTCAGATCATCTAGTAAAGACATACTCTTCTTTTGTGGTTCCCATCTAAATGCACCAAAGATTCATCGTACACCGGCTTTTCCGACTCATCATTATGAAGCAAGGATGTATTCTCCATGTTGTGGTACCCATCAAAATGTACCAAAGAGTAATATTTTCAAGTTAGACAATCTCATATAACATCTTCATTTTCTTTTCTTTTTTCTAAAAAGATGATTATATTCGTCAAAGTCACCTCATCAAATAATGAGTTACTCTCCTTGTTGCAGTACCGATCAAAATGTACCGGAGAGTAATACACACCTCAAATATTTTTTTTAAAATAATATGATTATATTCATCAATGTCAACTCGTCTAATAATGAGTTACTCTCCTTGTTGCAGTACCCATCAAAATGTACCAAAGAGTAATATTTTCAAAATAGACGTCTCAAATAATATCTTCAATTTTTTTTATATATAATATGATTATATTCATCAAAGTGGATCCACACTCAATTTAGGATATTTCATCCCATTGCGGTCGGCATCCCATCATCAAATAGGATGTACTCTACTCGGCTCGATACCAACAGAGAGTAATAGTAGCACTATCCAAGATCTATTGTCTTATGCCGGCATCCCGTCATCAAATAGGATGTACTCTACTCGGCTCGATACCAACATAGATTAATAGTGCCCTACCCAAGATCTATTGTCTTATACCGCACATCATCATTGTTACCCGAAAGTATCCATCATTGATGAGATAATTAATAAAAACCTTTAGTAAGCTTAAACAAATTATACTCCCAAAACATACTTTGTAATCATTACTCTCATATGGATAACCATTTTATTTTGGAAAATCCACACTTTCGACTTTGAAAATCATCTTAAGTATAACCCTCCCTTCTTCTTCTTCTTCTTCTTCTTTTTTGTTAAACACATAGTTCAGTTTGCAAAAATGTTTTGAGATAGCAAACTTTCAAATTTTCAAAATATATATGAAACGACCTGAACTTCCCCGGTCTGCGAAGAGAAGAGAAAGAACAGATTGAGTTGAGAACACGACAAATCAGAACGCAAACAGATGAATATTTCATTGCTATTACAACAATTTACATCAGAGTATAAGAATATAATAGAGTATGAATAAATATTACACATTGAAAAATATCAGAGATTTACAAATTACAGTGCAGCGGAAAATAATACAAAACACAACTGAAAGAAATACACGGATATAAAGCATTCCAAATATCGCTCCAGCTGTAAACCAGGATCTTGTGAAAATAAATCTGCAAAACCAAAACTACTAGCTGCCCGTGTGGAAAATAGGGGCACCTAGAGTTTAGGTTAAAACAATAAACTTTAGGTTAGTAATGTGACTGGTGTGATAACTAAAACAGTTATTTAAAAATTTTACTTTAGAATTAAGGTAAATCAAGGGACCACGCCGTATAACACGGAATGGGGTTTCTCCCAAGAATACCAGTGCGTACAACAAACTGCACAATGCTTTTGGAAAAATGAAGCTATTATAAGACTCAGATCCCATCACACAATGCAACGCAAGCCGAAGGATAGAGTTTTCCCTTATAATAGCTACATGCTTGGTACGTTTAAAACAAATCATTTGATACTATTATAAGTGCATAGTATATAAAACAATTTCAAATAAAAGTGTATCAATCATAGGCGGCATGGGTAGCATCTATCATGTCGCCATACTAGTTCTACAATTAAAACCGCACAATGTCATATTAGAAATTGGATTCCATCTGTGTACCAAGGCAAACAGATCATCCTGTGCAAATTTGAGACAATCTAGCCCATGTCTCAGGATCAGCCGCAACTGCACCTGGATCGCCAGGGCCGGTCCACATTTTAAGTGGATTGATAATCCCTGAACATGCGTTTCCCCGCCCTATGGGGCGTATGTCTGGTCAGTATGTCGACCAAGTCATCCATCGGCCCCATAGTGACTGATATATCCGAGGCGCCTCGCTTTCCATCATTCACATAAGTAAAACGTCTGGGCTTCATACCATGACACCACTCCTAGTTAGAAGGAAACGCATGCCCTCCCTGAGGTCCCTCCCATTTCTGGTTAACACCGGGGTGTGAGGCTCACGAATTAACGTTATACACAAAGCTGTGCTATATTAAAGTCGTGCTTTGATAATCAACCACAAGACTCTGCTTTTCAACAGAAGCCTTGATCATTTGCATCTCAGCATGCCACACTTACAATTCACGCCATGCGACTGATATCTATTAATATATAACCTCTGAGCTCGTACATCTCAGAGAAGGGTGTTAAGCAAGAGAATAAATTCTCCGCCACCAAACATATATATATTTAACAGAGATCAATCAACACAGAATAAAATCCATTGTCAGACACACATCCATTTACAAGTTTGTTCTGGGTCTGAACGAAACCGGAGGCACCTTATTTCTCGTCCCATATATCCAATACAGGAGAGAGGTCCTCGCATATCCGGTCGATCTCCAAGTACGTCTGGACAATCACCACTTATTACCTTGTCTTGGGTGTACATCCCGGTCAAGACATCAGTAATCATCCAAACGATGTGAATACCTCTGGTCTTCAACCACCATCTTCATCGTCGACTTATCATCGAATCAATTATTCAGAATGGGTATAAACTCGTCCTTTTTGAATAATTCACGTATTTTATAAACAAGTGCTATAAAAACACAACCTACCCTCATTCCAATTATGAATATTCTTTTATTCAAATATTCATATATTTTTTGGGAAAGGTTCCCATTAATTTTATCAATGATAAATTCTTTAAATTTATTCTTTAATCTTCCTTTGGATATCATTTTAAACCAAATTAAGGTTTATCCAAACTAGTCGGGATTAGCGAACCTCAACGAAGTAATCATTTATTATTTTTCCCAATCCCGACCTATTCATCCCATCAAGCAAAACTGGTAAAACTCCATATCTAACACCACGATGTTATCGGTAAAATTATTTACCATTTCACATTCAAATCTAATTAAAGATTTAACTATCGCTTGGAGCAAAACTGGTGATACTCCATTCTCGATCATTTCATGAATTCAATAAATTCAATTATCTCATTCACATTCCAATCTAATTAAAGATTCATTAAAACTCTAATTCAGATTTAATCTCAAAAATCATTACTTAATGATTATTCAAAGTTAAGAAATTAATCTTATCTTTAAATGGGTCAAAGAACTAATGCCATTTAAAACACAGTTCACGATAAACCCAAAATCCCATTCCATTAATTATGGAATCTTCACAGAAAACAGATCAATATACATAATCGATATAAAATTTTGTATCCAACCAATAATATAAATGGAATAACGGCAAAGCCTTTTAAATACCATTTATAGTAACGGTCTTCCTCCACAGAAGCTCACTTCGATTATTACCAAATTGAATTCCATTCCATTCCAATTTATTTTATTAAACTGGAAAACTTTACTTTGGAAAATTCCCTAAATCTTAATTAAAAGATTTATAAAATTCCAAATTACATTTCACTGTTAATCGGGTTAAAGAACGAATGTCGTTAAAACCACAGTTCACAATAAACTCAATTCACATTCCATTTTCTTCCAATTACAAAATATAACTGGAAACTCAAATAATCTTAATTAAAAGATTTATTCCTTTTACCTGGGGTTTAAGAACAGTGTTATTTAAGACACAATTCACGACAACCCAAAATCCAATTATTTAATTCAATTCGAATTAAATATTAATTGGAAAACTTCAATAAATCTAAATTAAAAGATTTATTCTTTTTTCAACTGGGTTTAAGAATAGTGTTATTTAAGACACCATTCACGACAACCCAAAATCCAGTTTGATATCAAATACAAGGCTCCGAATAGAAATTATATTGGCATATATTCAATATCAAATTTTGAATATAACAAATATCGATTGGAAATAACGATATAAATATATCTTCCAAATTTCCATAACAATATCTGTATAATCACAAAATCCAACATCGAAATATTCCGAGGATGATTTCCATTCAAATCCTCTCCAATTCATGTATTGAAAATTCTGGTTATATTAAAACTCATTCTCAATCCAATTTATTTATTTAAATAAATGGGATTATAATTCTAGTTAATAACTAGTTCATTTCGATAAAATTATACTTTTATCTTTTCAAATATGGAATTTTCATCCCAATTCTTTGCAAATCATTTATTATGATTTTACACAAATTACTGATATTTTTAATAATTTTATTAAGGCCCTTTCAGTCGATTTCCATAAACGGTCATCGAACTGCACTTACAACGACCTTTTCCAAATTTGATTTGGACATAATTCCAAATTCAACCGTTAGATTTCAAATCTCTTATATTCATGGGAAATCTCTTTTCGATATGAACCCAACGGTTCCAGTTTTAGGAGAATCCAACGGTCGAAGCTCTTGTAATCTCAATTCGAAGTCAATGGTCGAAATTCGCGAACGGTCGTCGCGCGACGCATTCTATTCAGGCCATTTAATATTTATAATATATATATTATATATATTTCGTTGAATTCTATTTAAAACGTATTTTACAAATTCATTTATAAATTCACTTCAAAGCGATTTCAACTTCATTTCAATTTTCTAATCAAATTTGAATATTAATTTATAAATTCGTTTTAAATTCATTTTAAAACGACTTCACTTTCATTTCAAATTTCAAATCAAATTTGAATATTCCTTTATATATTCGTTTTAATTCATTTCAAAACGATTTCGATTTCATTTCAAATCATATTTGAATATTCCTTTATAAATTCGTTTTAAATTCATTTTAAAACGATTTCAATTTCATTTCAAATTTCAAATCAAAAATCAAAATTGAATATTCCTATATATATTCATTTTAAATTCATTCAAAACGATTTCAATTTCATTTCAAATCAAATTTGAATATTCCTTTATGTATTCGTTTTAAATTCATTTCAAAACGATTTCAATTTCATTTCAAATTTCAAATCAAATTTGAATATTCCTTTATGTATTCGTTTTAAATTCATTTCAAAACGATTTCAATTTCATTTCAAATCAAATTTGAATATTCCTTTATATATTCGTTTTAAATTCATTTCAAAACGATTTTAATTTCATTTCAAATTTCAAATCAAAATTGAATATTCCTTTATATATTTGTTTTAAATTCATTTCAAAATGATTTCAATTTCATTTCAAATTTCAAATCAAATTTGAATATTCCTTTATATATTCGTTTTAAATTCATTTCAAGACGATTTCAATTTCATTTCAAATTTCAAATCAAATTTGAATATTCTTTTATATATTCGTTTTAAATTCATTTCAAAACAATTTCATTTCAAATTTCAAATCAAATTTGAATATTTTTTATCATTATAATATTAAAATGATAATATTTTTAAAATATCTGATTTTGATTATACACTGAATATTATTTAAAAATATTCTTTGGAATCAGACTCAATCAATTACCATATAATTTCAGTTATATCGATTTCAACATCACATGTATACCACAATAATGATAAACAATCATTAAAAATTCATACAACATCCGGAGTGCGTTTTACAACCGTATAAGTCATTAAAATAAATAAATAACGCTTATACAGTCTGTCAACCCATCGATTGACATACCACTAATTATTGGGATCGGTGTATGTCAAATATCATCCCAATACCCGTGTGGGGTTTTCAAACAACAAACAAAGATTATTATTTATGCAGTTGGGCAATGTGTAAAATATTATCGTCCCAATCATCATCAGTTAAATATGTGTACATAAACAAACCGCCCGACTTGTAAATGAATATTTATTTTATTTTCTTTTCTGAAGAATTTTATGCCATTCATATTTACGTTAAAAATTATATTTTAATGATAAGATATTTATTTCAACACATGAATATTTTTAATAATCCATTTCACATCACAATCACAACACAATACAGTCAATTCAAAAAAACATCCATGGTTTGTACAATAAATGGTGTCGGGTGCTGCTAAGCACCGTCTGCATCCTAGTATATATATATATTCTGTAAAGGAATTTAAGTGAGAAAGAATCCTCACCTTTAGTTTCCACTCCGTCGATCTTTAATGGATGATTTGGATCCCGTTCTGCTTCTAGTCGGTTCCATTGCAATCTGTTTCACGCGGTATACAAATTAAAAAACATATTTTTACAGCGCTATATATATAAATATATTAATAATCACATTTTTAACTGCTAATCTATATAAAAAACAAATCTTAACAATGCCAAATTTATTTTTAAAAACTGAAAATAAATCAGTACTTTTTATATATAAAAATTTCATTTCTAGTACCGTTCTATATATGGTAGAAATCATATTTTTATTTCAAAGTTGTTTATATAAAAACCATACTTTTAAACTAATGTTATATATTAAAAAAATCATATTTTTATAAATTATCTTTCATTATAAAAATCAAATTTATAATACTAATATATATATATATTACATTTTAAAACAATGCTATATATCATTTAAAATTTTAGATTTTAAAACAATGCTATATATAATTTAAAATTTTAGATTTTAAAACATTTTTTTATATAGGTTAACAACATTTATAAGATAATTAAATAACTAATTAATTAAATTCCTAATCTAATCTTAACGTTAATAAAGCGTTATTATATCTTCCTCTTCATCTCATATTCGTTCCAGGATGTTCAAATGAAGCTCGCCGGTTAGGGCTTGATTTTGCCGCCGTCAGGACCTGCCGGAGTTGGATTTGAGGATGCCACATGAAGCACCTTCGAGAGAGCTTTCCAACGCCACCACTTAAGACTAGATCGACAGCCTCCTGATGCTTCAGTTCTCGAACGAACGGTGGGCGTTTGAACCAACGATTCGAGCTCCTTACTCCGCAATAATGGACCATACCACCGCCATTACGAAGATCTCACTGAGTTGGGGAGATTTGTAATTATAATTTTTTTGAATCGATTCTTGGATCGGTGGATTTTCGGAGGAGAAGGTTGGAGCTCTCGTGGCTATCTATTTTCACCGGCGGCTGAACGATCGTGGCCCAATAACTAGGGTTTAGGGAATATAAATGGTTTTTATATTATATAATTTATTAATATTTACTTTGTTTAGTTACTTGTTTTACTGACGAGCTCTAAACGAACTCTAACGACCGACGTCCCTACCTAAATACCCACATTCCGGACACAATGTGATATGTTTCGTAAGCCAATTCGACTGTTTTGATCAGTTTTCATCAAAATTAAAATATAAATCAATATATATTGAGTTTAAACGTACACTTTAATTTACTGCGGCCACACACTAACTCCAAAAATTCCAGAAAAATAAATCTAGCTTTGTTTTGAAATCCGGTTTACGTTGAATCTTGTACATTCATTTGAAATTTGAAATCGAAATTTCAAACTACCGCGCCATTTCAGGCTCGTTATATAATTAAAATAAATTTATACGTTCTGGTTCTGATTTATATAAATTTTAAATCGTTATTATTTAAAATAAACCATTTTAAATATTTAAAAATTCATTAAAATAGCTAAAATAAAAAATTTAAATTGGTTCTGAAAATCTGGGTTGTTACAGTATATGATGTAAGTATTCTAGATAATTAATCTAACTTCCCAATAAGATTAACTTCGACTAAACCCAAATCAAGGAATCAATAGTTATGACTGAATTGCTGAAAGATGTTTCAGTAGCTTTTTTAAGCTAACACCATTAATGTGACGGCCCGCCCCGCACCAACCGACACTTCCTCCAAGTGTGCGTTGTACACATGTCCAACTGGCACGGAACGGTCGTCATAAGAAAAGAAAGAAGAGAATGAACTAATCAAGGAACCTGTAGAATGTCTCACAGCGCATGGAATAAAATATAATAATAACATACTTGACATAAAACAGGTGAGACAGTGCATAAGCTGATAACTAATAATAAATGTCAACATCAGAGCAGCGGAAATCCAAATACAGCTTATTACAACTTTTCAAAATCTACTGTCTCTAAACAAAAGAAAGCTAAAGTGGAAGATGCACCACCAATGCCCAAGCAGTGATCTTCGACAACACAGGGAGAATACTATTTATATATATTACGTGGAAGCCTCCTGCTCGTCTCCGGATCATCTACCCGTGCATCACCAGCTAACCTGTCTCTAGTCTGCTCGTGTGAGCACCCAGAGTAATAAAAAGAGACATAAAACTCTAGGTCAGACAAAAAGTCTGGTATGAGCGATAAGCAGCTAAACAGAACAATAACAGGTATACTAAACCATACCTGAACCTGGACCTGCAACCAAAGAGTTAGCACTACATACCGTACAATACTCTAAGGTGCCATCAACATATGGTGTAAAGAAATACGGGGGTGGGGGTGTGCATGTCATAGGGATAGCAAACAATTCAATCATGGCAACCATCCTCACATCTCTCACTCAGTGCATAAAGCATACGATGTATACCGCTTTCAACCACTAGACCCATCGAAGTAGTGACGGAGTTCGGCTTGTACAACTACTGCTACCACCAAGCTTACCCCATGGAGTCATGACTAAATCTTTACAAATGACCCCACTTCATTGGTCTATAGCTCTTTTAGTCGTACCTAGACCACTGTGGCCCTGAATCCGTTCACGTACCCCCTATACATAGTGATCCAAAGTTACAGACATCGACAGCCCCTTAGCACACGTCCCGCAGCAAAGCCCAATCATGAAGTTAACTCGTTGATTCCCATCTGAATCCTTGGTACAAACTTCCCATTTGGACTACCTTTGCATCTCGGGTTATGGTCTTCTTCGGTTCGGTTCGGGTCTCTTCCTCCTATTCGGTTCGGTTCGGGCATCCTCCTCCTATCCGGTTCGGTTCGGGTCTCCTCCTCGATCCGGTTCGGGTCGGATCTCCTCCTCCTATCCGGTTCGGTTCGTGTGTCTCCTCCTATCCGGTTCGGTTCGGATCTCCTCCTTCTATTCGGTTCGGATCGGATCTCCTCCTCCTATCCGGTTCGGTTCGGGTGTCTCCTCCTATCCGGTTCGGTTCGGGTGTCTCCTCCTATCCGGTTCGGTTCGGATCTCCTCCTTCTATTCGGTTCGGATCGGATCTACTCCTCCTATCCAGTTCGGATCGGATCTCCTCCTCCTATCCGGTTCGGATCGGATCTCCTCCTCCTATCCGGTTCGGATCGGGTGTTCTTCCTAACCGGTTCTGAAAATCTGCAACTTTTTCCAGCAAGCTATTTTCGCCGAACGACGGCGTTTTCAACCATTCTAAACTTCCTATGACATTACAAAACATTCCAAACAGCAGTAACAACATATAGAATCAATCACAAACATTAAAACATCATTTACATGAAATACTTTAGATCAAACATACCCAGAAACCCATGTTTTCCCCTTAATCCTTCTTAACCGTGATTATGCATACAATTAGCAAAACTTATCCAAATCAGCCCAAATTTTTATCAGAGCCATAAAACATCATTATAGAATTTTAGGAATTTTTCCAGAATTTATTAATGTATAAATTCGCTAATCTTCACTAATTACCCATAATTAACCGTAATTAGTGTAAAAGCAAGCTAATCACTCACCTTTGCCACCACTAAAACCTCAAAACTGAAATATTCTCTGATTTGGCGCTGTTCTCAATCTTACACAGCAGCTCTACCTCGGTTCTCGTGCTAATACTCCTTGATTTGATGTTTGCTAAGCCTAATCTTCAATTAGAAAGTGATTAAGAGGTGTTTTGAAGAGATTTAGAGGGTGGAGGCCATGGCTAGGTTAAGAGGAATGAATAGTGACGGCTGAAAAATGAGAAAAAGGTATTCTCCAAACCCTAACAGCCCTTTTAAACTCCTAATCCCGAAATTCCCCTTTGGGCCTAGCTGTTAATCACCCGGTTAAGCCCAATTAAGCTGTTTTTCACCATCTGAAACTTGTTTCAGCCATATCTCCCAAACGGTGAGTCCGTTTGGCTAATATGACCACTCTACGGAATTGTAAACCATCATCCGGATCTAATGGAAGTGGTTTCAGGTCAAAATTCCTTTCCAGTCAAAAGTTATGGTCAAAACAAGTTCAACTAGGGGCAAAACGGTCATTTAAAAATCGACAAAAATCATGAACATGGGAAATGACCCTACTAGTCGTTTCCCAAAAGTACACGACCATACGACTTACTAAGAAAAAGAAATAAATATTCTACGATCTTCCGATGCGTAGAATGCAGGTCGTTACATTCTCCCCCCCTTAAGAAATTTCGCCCCCGAAATTCCTTAACAAAGAAACAAACAATGAATCCCGCATGCCTAACAATCATTCACAGCAACCAAACATGCAAAACAAGCAAAACAAACATAACCTAGCATGCGGAAAACTAAATCGCTAATTAAATCTTACCAGGCAAAGAGTTCTAGATACTTCTTCCTTATGTCCTCCTCTGTTTCCCAAGTACAGTCTTTCTCATCCTCACCCCACTGGACTTTGACTAATTTCACCGCCTTCCTTCGAAGTTGCTTCGTATCGTTCCCAACGATACGCATAGGCCTACGGTTCCCAACCGCCTCAGGTTCAACCTCGATATCGTCCAACTGATCAGGTGAAATAGCCACATTAGGGTCGTGCACAAACTTCCTTAACTGGGAAACATGAAATACGTTGTGAACTCCCGCCATCTTGTCTGGTAAGTCAATTCTATATGCCAAATTCCTGACTAGTTCAAGAACAGGGAATGGGCCAACGAATCTTGGTGCCAACTTTCCTCTCCTGCCAAATCGTATTACGCTCTTCAACGGAGAAATCTTGACAAACACCAAGTCGCCAACGGAGAATTTTAAGTCTCTTCTCCTCTTATCGGCATAACTCTTCTGCCTATCTTGGGCAGCCTTCATTCGTTGTTGAATGGTCTTGATTTTATCTGAAGTTTCCCTCACCACATCTGGTCCAAGCATAAACTTCTCGCCAGTCTCTATCCAACATGATGGTGAGTTGCATGGTCTTCCGTACAAAGCTTCAAACGGAGCCATACCGATACTGGATTGGTAGCTATTATTATATGCAAACTCTACTAGATGCAAATGGTCATCCCATGATCCACCAAAATCCAATATACATGCTCTCAAGAGATCATCCAAAATACGATTCACCCTCTCCGTCTGACCGTCGGTCTGAGGATGATATGCGGTACTGAGATGTAACTCTGACCCTAGAGCTTCTTGTAAGCTCTTCCAAAACCCACTAGTGAACAACGGGTCTCGGTCACTCACAATGCTTTTAGGTACTCCATGGAATCTCACTACCCACTTCATATACAATTCTGCTAACTTAACTGTCGTTCTGGTCGATCTGACTGGTATAAATCTTGCACTTTTGGTTAATCGGTCCACAATCACCCAAATGCTATCATGTCCCGATCTAGTCCTTGGTAAACCATCAATGAAATCCATCGAGACTTGCTCCCATTTCCATTCGGGAATTTCTAATGGCTGTAACAACCCACTAGGCTTCTTTTGCTCGGCTTTAACTAGCTGGCAATTCATGCATTTGGATATAAACTCCCCAACGTCTCTTTTCATCCCTTCCCAGTAGTAAGTCTGTCTCATGTCTCGATACATCTTATTACCACCGGGGTGTATAGTCAGTTTTGAGTGATGACATTCTCTAAGCACTTCATCTCTCAATCCATTGACATTGGGTACAACGAGCTTTCCATTCTTTCTAAGCCATCCATCTTGATCAAGCCCATACTTGCTCATCTCCTCATCGATACCCATCTCTAACTTGGAGATGATTTCCAATAGGTTAGGATCGTCCCTCTGACTAGAGCCGATCCGCTTAATTAAAGTGGGTCTGATCGTCAAACTTGCTAACATTTCTGGGTCCAATTCGCACTTTGGTCTGAAATCAAACCCCGCGATATACTCCAGTTGCTTCCATTCAAGGAGGCCCCTAAACTGGCATGTCTTCGACTCAACGCATCGGCTACGGCATTGCCCTTTCCCGGTGTATATGCGATGTCGAAATCATATGAAGCTAAGAACTCTAACCACCTCTGCTGACGAAGATTCAAATCCTTTTGAGAGAAAAGATACTTCAGCGACTTATGATCAGTAAACAGCTCGAATCTTTCTCCCAAGAGATAATGTCTCCACATCTTCATTGCGAATACGATCGCTGCCAATTCCAAATCATGGATAGGATACCTCTTCTCATGCGGTTTCAGTTGCCTGCTTGCATAAGCTACAACCCTACCACCCTGCATCAACACAGCACCTAGTCCGGTACCACAAGCATCTGTATATACCGTCATCTCTTCACTCCCATTGGGAATGACTAACACTGGTGCACTTGTCAACTTTTCTTTTAGACTCTTGAATGCATCCTCGCACCTTTCGTTCCAAACAAAAGCTTGATTCTTCTTTGTCAACTGAGTCAACGGTGCTGCTATCTTGGAGAAGCCTTGGATAAACTTACGATAATATCCCGCTAATCCCAAGAAACTTCTTACGTCTGTTGCATTCTTGGGCGTAGACCAATCTTGCACCGTAGCCACCTTAGCAGGATCCACGGCGATACCATTTTCTGAAACAACATGGCCCAAGAATCTCACTTCCTTCCTCCAGAAGTGACACTTAGAAAACTTTGCTTTCAATTGGTGTTTCCTCAACACCTCCATCACTGTCCTCAAATGTTCCTTGTGTTCTTCCTCGTTCCTTGAGTAAACCAAAATATCATCCACGAACACAAGAACAGACTTATTCAACTGATCTCTGAATACCCTATTCATAAGATCCACAAAATATGCCGGGGCATTAGTCAGCCCAAATGGCATAACCAACCATTCATAAAATCCAGACGGCGTTCGAAATGCCGTTTTAGCTATACTCTCAGCTTCCACTCTAAGCTGATGAAAACCTGTCGCGAGATCCAACTGGGAGAACACTCTCGCGCCACTCAACTGATCGAACAAATCATCTATCCGCGGTAGAGGATACTTATTCTTCCTCGTCACCTTGTTCAACTCGCGGTAGTCTACACACAAACGAAGGGAACCATCCGCCCTGGTAGCAAACACAACTGGTGCTCCCCATTCAGAGACACTCCTTCTGATAAATCCCTTCTTCAAAAGATCGCTGACTTGCACCTCGAGCTCTCGCTGCTCCCTTGGTGCCATACGACGAAGTGGCATCACTATAGGTCTGGCATCTTTTACCAAATCAATACGGAACTCAATCTCTCAGTGTGGTGGAAGTCCGGTCACTTCTTCGAAAACATCCGGATACTGGCCAACCACGGGCAAACCTGACAACTCACTATGCGGAATGTCGAGGGAGTTTAGAAAACTAGCCAATACCCCCTCACTGGGTAGACCACCAAACACTATCCTCCGCCCATCATCCGCTCTAGCTGTCACCAAAAAGCCCTCACAGTCTACCACCACCCCGTATCTTCGGAGCCAATCTACTCCCAAAATAATGCCAAACCCAATAAAGCCCAAAAAAAGCAATCACAAACAAACATGCATCCATGACTCGATAAGACCACATTACGACAAATCATGCTAAGGCTAGTAGAACCACCAATCGGGTTCGTCACTACTAAAGGTCTATCGACAATCTCGGGCTCCAATCCCAACCTATCTACCAGGTCACTAGATATGAAAGAACTGGAAGCTCCGGTATCAAACAAAACTCTAACAGGAACATCATAAACAGAAAGCATACCTTGAATGACGACATTCTTTCCCTTCTCCGCCGCAGTTGGGGCATTCGACGAAGAAGGAATAGCATTAAGGGTGTATGCTTTCACCATTTGCTTTTCTTTAGGGGGTTGCGGACACTTGTCCTTGTGATGTCCCATTTGGCCACAGTTGAAGCACTTCCTATCCGCTGGCTTGGCCCGGCAATTACTAGCATAATGGCCCCTCTTACCACAGCTGAAGTACTCAACATCTTGTTTATTCTTTTTCTTCTGGCCATCCTTAGTCTGACTCTGCTTTCTTTTATTCTGGGAACCACCCTTGCCTCCACCACTTGCTTGTGGCTTTGGCTCATCTGCGGATGCAACCTCAGTCTTCGGCTTAGGGTAGAGACTCTCTGATCTTAATGCTTTCCCCACAATCGACTCAAACGTCTCATCGATGTGGTTAATAAGCCTTTCCCCTAAGTACTGATCTAACCCAGTTATGAATTTCTCATTCTTCTTCTCGGCAGTATCAATAAGAGATAACCCATACTTTGACAAAGTGTCGAGTTCAGCAATGTACTCCGAGACAGCTCTGCCATTCTGCTTGAGCTCCAAGAATTTCTTAAACAGCACTGACTTCTGAGCAGCTGGAATGAACTTCTCGCTAAAGCGAGCTTTAAACTGCTCCCAAGTAATCTGATCTTCGGGAGTAGCTGCCTTTATAGCATTCCACCAATTCATTGCCCGCCCTTGCAGCTGACGGGATGCTAGCTTTCTCTTCATCGCATCCTCGATACCCAAATCCTCGAAGATACGTTCGCAACTATCCAACCAATCCTGAACATCTGTGGCCGACTCCGTTCCGTGGAACGGCTTCCCACCAAGGCTAGTATAATCCTTATTCAGCTTGGCGAAGTCGACTCTTGGCGCCTGCACTATTGGACCACCACCATTTCCACCATTGGGAGCTGCCCTCCGTACATCTCTAAGCATCTCTCTCATGAGGTCAGTAAACATCGTCCTCATGTCAGCAGCATTCCCATTATTGGCTCCCTTACCAGCACCTCTAGTATCTCGGCTCATCGTCAATCTGAAAAAGGAAACGATTAACGATTCCATAGTGGTGCTAGTGCAGTACGACTTCATTCTTATACTACTAATAGTATATATATAGCTTTTGAAAACCTAAATAACCACAAATACGCTCTCTCGTATACGTATATTATCTCTCCCTGATAACTTCCTTAGGTTAACTACGCAACCTAGAGCTCTGATACCAAGTGTGACGGCCCGCCCCGCACCAACCGACACTTCCTCCAAGTGTGCGCTGTACACATGTCCAACTGGCACGGAACGGTCGTCATAAGAAAAGAAAGAAGAGAATGAACTAATCAAGGAACCTGTAGAATGTCTCACAGCGCATGGAATAAAATATAATAATAACATACTTGACATAAAACAAGTGAGACAGTGCATAAGCTGATAACTAATAATAAATGTCAACATCAGAGCAGCGGAAATCCAAATACAGCTTATTACAACTTTTCAAAATCTACTGTCTCTAAACAAAAGAAAGCTAAAGTGGAAGATGCACCACCAATGCCCAAGCAGTGATCTTCGATAACACAGGGAGAATACTATATATATATTACGTGGAAGCCTCCTGCTCGTCTCCGGATCATCTACCCGTGCATCACCAGCTAACCTGTCTCTAGTCTGCTCGTGTGAGCACCCAGAGTAATAAGAAGAGACATAAAACTCTGGGTCAGACAAAAAGTCTGGTATGAGCGATAAGCAGCTAAACAGAACAATAACAGGTATACTAAACCATACCTGAACCTGGACCTGCAACCAAAGAGTTAGCACTACATACTGTACAATACTCTAAGGTGCCATCAACATATGGTGTAAAGAAATACGGGGGTGGGGGTGTGCATGTCATAGGGATAGCAAATAATTCAATCATGGCAACCATCCTCACATCTCTCACTCAGTGCATAAAGCATACGATGTATACCGCTTTCAACCACTAGACCCATCGAAGTAGTGACGGAGTTCGGCTTGTACAACTACTGCTACCACCAAGCTTACCCCATGGAGTCATGACTAAACCTTTACAAATGACCCCACTTCATTGGTCTATAGCTCTTTTAGTCGTACCTAGACCACTGTGGCCCTGAATCCGTTCACGTACCCCCTATACATAGTGATCCAAAGTTACAGACATCGACAGCCCCTTAGCACACGTCCCGCAGCAAAGCCCAATCATGAAGTTAACTCGTTGATTCCCATCTGAATCCTTGGTACAAACTTCCCATTTGGACTACCTTTGCATCTCGGGTTATGGTCTTCTTCGGTTCGGTTCGGGTCTCTTCCTCCTATTCGGTTCGGTTCGGGCATCCTCCTCCTATCCGGTTCGGTTCGGGTCTCCTCCTCTATCCGGTTCGGGTCGGATCTCCTCCTCCTATCCGGTTCGGTTCGGGTGTCTCCTCCTATCCGGTTCGGTTCGGATCTCCTCCTTCTATTCGGTTCGGGTCGGATCTCCTCCTCCTATCCGGTTCGGTTCGGGTGTCTCCTCCTATCCGGTTCGGTTCGGGTGTCTCCTCCTATCCGGTTCGGTTCGGATCTCCTCCTTCTTTTCGGTTCGGATCGGATCTACTCCTCCTATCCGGTTCGGATCGGATCTCCTCCTCCTATCCGGTTCGGATCGGATCTCCTCCTCCTATCCGGTTCGGATCGGGTGTTCTTCCTAACCGGTTCTGAAAATCTGCAACTTTTTCCAGCAAGCTATTTTCGCCGAACGACGGCGTTTTCAACCATTCTAAACTTCCTATGACATTACAAAACATTCCAAACAGCAGTAACAACATATAGAATCAATCACAAACATTAAAACATCATTTACATGAAATACTTTAGATCAAACATACCCAGAAACTCATGTTTTCCCCTTAATCCTTCTTAACCGTGATTATGCATACAATTAGCAAAACTTATCCAAATTAGCCCAAATTTTTATCAGAGCCATAAAACATCATTATAGAATTTTAGGAATTTTTCCAGAATTTATTAATGTATAAATTCGCTAATCTTCACTAATTACCCATAATTAACCGTAATTAGTGTAAAAGCAAGCTAATCACTCACCTTTGCCACCACTAAAACCCCAAAACTGAAATATTCTCTGATTTGGCGCTGTTCCCAATCTTACACAGCAGCTCTACCTCGGTTCTCGTGCTAATACTCCTTGATTTGATGTTTGCTAAGCCTAATCTTCAATTAGAAAGTGATTAAGAGGTGTTTTGAAGAGATTTAGAGGGTGGAGGCCATGGCTAGGTTAAGAGGAATGAATAGTGACGGCTGAAAAATGAGAAAAAGGTATTCTCCAAACCATAACAGCCCTTTTAAACTCCTAATCCCGAAATTCCCCTTTGGGCCTAGTTGTTAATCACCCGGTTAAGCCCAATTAAGCTGTTTTTCACCATCTGAAACTTGTTTCAGCCATATCTCCCAAACGGTGAGTCCGTTTGGCTAATATGACCACTCTACGGAATTGTAAACCATCATCCGGATCCAATGGAAGTGGTTTCAGGTCAAAATTCCTTTCCAGTCAAAAGTTATGGTCAAAACAAGTTCAACTAGGGGCAAAACGGTCATTTAAAAATCGACAAAAATCACGAACATGGGAAATGACCCTACTAGTCATTTCCCAAAAGTACACGACCATACGACTTACTAAGAAAAAGAAATAAATATTCTACGATCTTCCGATGCGTAGAATGCAGGTCGTTACAATTAATGCTAAACAATTCTAATATCTTATTATATAAAAATTTCTCACCTCGATTTTGCATGAATGTATTGCTCAATTTTACTCCTCTTGGCCTTCCTATAGTTTATTTGCCCAAGCTCCTTTAACTCATTCCTCGATAAGTTGCAATACCTCATTCCTCTTATCCATTTCGAACTACCACATTCCTTCCTTTACAAGCCACTTCATTCATTTCTTTGTTACTTGTAGCTAGTCATACGCACTTACAACTTCGTTAAACCTCTTTATGTGGTGCTTAAAAATGAATCAACACATTATTCTATAAACAAAAGTTAAACAAATAAATATTACTCATATACATGGTCAGAGGAATGGTGCCTTACCTTATCCAGTTTTATTCATCAAATTAAGGTAACTTCATTTTAAAATTTCTAAAAATGATTTTCTATTCCTATATGAAATTTTATTTAGGCACCTAACCTAAGCTCTGATACCACTTGTAACGACCCAAAATTTCGGACCATTAAAATATTGCCGAAAATCCTTCCTTTAGAAACAAATAATGACAGTTGCCATTCTATTTGATAAATATACAACATCACTAAATGCTCTGGATAAAATTATAATAAATGCCACTTATCTAATTAACCATTTGCGCTTAAATATGAATCTAACACAATTACCATAAATCTACCATTGTGCAACTCTAATGAGATGGACATCGATATTCATTCCTACACACTTGATAAACATGTTAATATGGCTTAAATAACAAAAATAAAAGATGCACCAACACAAGATGTAATAACAACAAAAAATATATATATTAATAAAGCAGTTGCATCACTACCCCCTTGTGACTGCCTACGTACCTATATCTAATTGGGTAAGAAATTAGATAAAGGATCAAGCCAACGTAGTTATTCTTTACACAAAACATTTAAAATTAATGTTTACTTCCAAAATACTCTTATATCATGTGGGGATAAAATATCTTTTGTAAGTACACATTTTGAAAGGCATCTATATATCTCTTGTAGAACTTTCTTCCAAAAGACAAACATCTTTTATTATAAATACTAATCATCTTATTTATGCAAAAAATTCTTCATAAACAAATCTCAAACCACCTTGATATTTCTGTAATATACGTTTGGAAAGATCTTCAAAGATTATATTGAAATAGTTAAGTTCAACACCATTCATTATCTCGTTAAAACATACCCATTTCATACCTTGTTTAAAACACTAATCATACCTCGCTTAAACACATACTATTCAGGCCTCGATTAAACAGTATTCCTACCTCGTTTACACACTAGTCATACTAATCATACCTCGTTTAAACACCAATCATACATTAGTTAAACACTAATTATTCCTTGTTTAAACACTAATCATACCTCGGTTAACCTCATTTAAACATTAATCATGAATGTCCCCAATCATCAATCGTATATGTTGATTGCTTTTCAAAACAAAGATCGCAGCCAATATAGTATGTTAAAGCATAAGCATCTTTAAATTAAAACACAAGCTTATGAAATAATAATGAATTAGATGATAAGTATACTTACAGTATTCCTTTCTATCTTTATGCAAAAGTCTCGTAGAACATCATATAGTACTTATCATCACTCCCAAGTAATCATTTTTTTTTTTGAATCATCGAAATTCATCCACTTGCCTTGTTCTCAATTTTGGCACGTTTTGACTCACTTTTACTTTGATTTAACATCCTCGATTTTACCAGTTCGTTTATGATACTATAAGGAAACTCATGTCCAAATTTGAGAGGATTTGGAATAGTTTACCATGATTTTATACTCAGAACATCTATAACAGCGTTTCGGTCATACTATGAAAAGTTCTCTCCTTTGAAAATGCTTCATAGTCAATTCAGAGAAAAGACAGCGCTTCTAGAAGTGCTATGACAAGTTCTGGGTGGTTTATAATGATTTTAGACTAAAATCAGCTACTATAGGGTTTCTGGGTGCTATAGAAAGGTTTTGGCTTGGTTTCGTGCTTCATTAATAGAAAAGATAGCGTTCCGGAGTGATACAAGAAGTTCCGAAAAACAGATTTTAGCCTGTTTTTGGGAAAAATGTTTGACACTGTTTCTCTATGATAAAAATAGATTCTGACTCCAATTTTTTTACAATAAGAAGCTCTCTTTGTCTACTTAATTATCATCAAAATAAAACCTCAAAATCATTTACCAATTTAATATGTAAAATCAAACATCATGAGGCATTTTTAACATGTCCATTTCGGGCTGATTTTTACCTCACTTTGCATCTAGTTTACGGGTATGCAAACGGCCGAATTATAAAAAAGTGTCACAGGTGAAAGTTTTAGCCCTTTAAATTAGCTTTCGAAATTGATAGAGAAGTCATAATTTCATTAAGAATTGCAAAAGTTATTTCCAAAATATCGAACGTCATTTTCTGGGTTTTAAGTCCGATCATTCATTCATAAATTTCTCAATTTTTCTTCAAAATATGAAATGAATACATGAACTTAAATAATTTTTATCACCTTGTACTTGTGCCTTGATCTTGTATTTATCGTCTAGACTTCTCCTAAACCTCTCTTATTTTTATTATCTTGGTTTAATGTTTGTGAATGCATAAAAAAGAATGAACCTTTCCACCCTTTATATAGTAGTTTTCAAGGCTAGTTTGGTAATTTAGTTTTGGACACTTGTGCTTCATCATTCATGCAAACCATAAGATAATGACACATGCCTACTTAGGTGTCCTAAGATGTTTCTACACATGTACACCTAAGAGGGTTATGTGTCCTTATCTTTTTTTTCTTTTAGCTTACATGATAAGCTTCTTATTTTAAATTTATATCTTTTAGCTTACATGATAAGCTTCTCATTTTAAATGTATATCTCTTAGCTTACATGATAAGGTTATCGTTTTAAATTTATATCTCTTAGCTTACATGATAAGCTTCTCATTTTAAATTTATATCCCTTAGCTTACATGATAAGCTTCTCATTTTAAATTTATATCTTTTAGCTTACATGATAGCTTCTCATTTTAAATTTATATCTCTTAGCTTACATCTTAAGCTTCTCATTTTAAGTTTATATCTTTTAGCTTACATGGTAAGCTTCTCATTTTAAATTTATATCTTTTAGCTTACATAATAAGCCTCTTCATATTTATTTTCCCTCACATGAATACATACAACCATGCTAACTTAATATATAATGTGAGTTAGCATGCACGAGAGCATCATGACCTTTGTGATAAGATTTAGTTGATGAAAGGTCGTCAATTTGATAAATGACTTCCGATCACATTTTCAATTTCACATCAAATTAAATATTTTTGTACATTAGTTTTAAAAACTATTTCACTATCACTCTTTATTATTTAAAAGAGCTTTATTTAGTCACGACTCATCACTTCAATATTTAAATTTTATTGAATATCCGTAAATTCAAGCGGTAAATTTTCGGGTTGTTACACTCATAGAAGGATCTCAACCTAAGGCAGAAACGGTGAATGAAGTTCCTAGTGTCCTACGACTTCGAGATAACTTATGCCTCAGGCAAGGGTAATGTAGTGGCTGACGCATTGAGTAGGCAGAGGATGACTTTGAGTCTTCTATTCGTAGAAAAGCGGAGCCTGGAGTACATCTCGACCTTTGATTTTAAGCCATCTACGGACTTCACATTGAGATTATTAGCATCATTGGAGGTGCAACCTACTACATTGGAGCGAGTTGGAGCTACACAGCGGGAGGACTCACAAATTTCGGACATATTGGACAGGCTTGGCAAAGGAGAGACTTCTAGCCACATTACTAGATATACCATAGACAAGGAAGGATGGCTAAGACGAGATGGAAGGCTATGTGTCCCTAAGATTAGGGAATTGCTCAAGGCAGTGCTTGAGGAAGCTCATCATTCTCAGGTGACTATCCATCCGGGCGGTGACAAAATGTATCGAGACATGAAGAGGGTTTTATTTTGGACTAGCATAAAGAAAGATGTGGCGAAATTTGTAGCTCGATGCTTGACCTGCCAAAGAGTAAAGGCTGAACAAAAGA
Source organism: Allium sativum (assembly GCA_030737875.1). Lineage (NCBI taxonomy): Eukaryota > Viridiplantae > Streptophyta > Magnoliopsida > Asparagales > Amaryllidaceae > Allium > Allium sativum. The sequence goes on along the minus strand of CM060916.1, from coordinate 603,153,424 downwards.
AACCAGGTGGATTGCTTCAGCCCTTAGATGTCCCATAACGGAAGTTGGAGAGCATCTCTATGGATTTAATCGATGAATTTCCCCAATCAAGGAAAGGCACTATGAGCATTTGGGTGATAGTGGATAGACTTACGAAGAGCGCTCTTTTTATTCCTGTTAAGAGTAAGAGGACAACGACTTGGCTGGCATCAGTATATCTTCGAGAGATAGTTCGATTGCATAGGGTACCTTCCAGTATAGTAAGCGACTGTGACCCCATCTTTACTAGTGAGTTTTGGAAGAGCTTACAAGAGGCGTTAGGTACATAACATACCACCCTCAGATAGATGGACAGACTGAGAGGGTGAATAAAGTTCTTGAGGATCTTTTAAGACTGTGTATCCTAGACTTTGGAGGGACTTGGGAGGAGCATATCCCTTTAGTGGATTTCGCCTACAACAACAGTTACCAATCGAGCATAGGCATGGCACCTTTCGAAGCATTATATGGACGACCTTGTAGATCGTCGACTTATTGGCGGGAGTCTATGGACAGACTTTTGCTTGGACCTGAGATAGTTCAAGACACTTCTGAGAAGATTGATCTTATCTATCGAAGAATGAAAGTCGCTCAAGATAGACACAAATCCTATGCCGATAAAAGGAGGAAGATCTGGAATTTAAAGTGGGAGATATGATCTTCATTAAAGTATCACCGCTAAGGAATGTAGTTCGCTTTGGCTCAATAGGGAAGTTAAGGCCAAGATTTGTAGGGCCATTCCCTATAGTGGAGAGAATAGGTCAGATGGCCTATAGGATTAAGCTACTGGATATACTAGTGGGCGTACACATTGTGTTTCACATTTCCCATTTGAGGAAATGTCTCCTTGATACGGCAGAGATAATATAGCCGAGCACACTTGAAGACGTGGAAGTTGAGAAGGAAGCATCAGTGAGGAGAGTTCCTACTCATATCCTTGGATCAGAAATCAAGAAGCTACGTAATAAGGAAATCAAATTGGTGAAAATGCAATGGGGTGAAGACCGCGAAGATGCAACATAGGAACCCGAAGATAGGATTCAAGCTTCCTATCCTTTTCTTTTTGAAACTACGTTCTTGACTTCTTTTCAAAGCTTTTACTTTGAATTTGCTTTTATCATTCAAGTATATTTATCCTATCGTTCGAACCTTCGATCCTTAGATAAAATCTAATGGATGGAAACATGTGTTTGAAACATGTTATGATTGATGGTTGCAAGTGGATGCAAGTGTTTGCTAATGGTTGCTCATGGATGCATAAACACACACTGGGCACTATATCGGCTTAATCACTTACACACTGTATATGAACGTGTGTGCATTTTAATTTTCTATGGATGGAAATGGGTGAATCATCATATGGATGTTGCATTTTGATGAATGATTGTGCACACATATAGGGTTTATATGTTATACTAGGATTATTTGCATACATTTTGGATTCATGGCACAAACATATGTCGCATTAAGGAGGTCAACTGAATAAGTCGACGGCCTAATTTTCGCATTAGTGTAAGGACATATACACACAACACCTTTGCATATGTCCATAAAAGCGTTAGAAATTTCTTAAGGACAATGGATGCTTATGGATGATGGATGAGTATATGGTTGTAGGTGGTTGTTCGGATAGTAACACTCTCTTAACTTGGAGATTTCAAGGACGAAATCCTTTAAGTAAAGGAGAATGTAACACCCCAAAATTTAATACACTGTAACCATACTTTAAGATAACAAATTGGGTATAACTTAATTAAATTATTCAGAATTAAGTGAAACTGGCATTACCATTGCGTTCGTCTCAGAATTCTAGTTCAGATAGACCCCAAGTTTGCATAAAACGGATAGCGTATGAAGAAGTTATGGACATTAGAAGTTTGTGTACATATAAAGAGCTTATATGTAAATATAATATGAAAATAATTCAAAAACATTCAAACGAAAAATCAACGCGGCCTTTAGCGCGAAACCCGAATGTTGTGGGACGACCCATAAACGGCCTGGGTCGACCCATAGGTAGACCTAAGGTCGGTTGGGCCGACCCTAGGGCCGACCCCATGGGAAGGTTCGTTCTGTGAATCCGGACTATTTTTGGACCACATTCGTTGCTGACTTGGCGCTACGCGTACGGTCTGGATTAAAACCCTAGAATCTAAAGGCTGAGGTTGACTCTATGGATGTATAAATAGGCGGCTTCTCCCATTCCAATTTACACCATTTCTTCGTATCTTCTGCCTCTATGAAATTATTCTAGAAATATAAACATATAATGGGGGAATGCTGCAGAAGCTTAGATCTACAGAGACAACATGTAACAAACCGAAAATCCATACTATTTGAGTTGACTAAATACACCACACGTCCAACCCAAATATCACAGAAATACGAATCATTTTTTTAGAAGAAAAAGGTAGAAGAAGAACAAAAGTAACAATACAGAATCTCACATCGCAGCGGAACAAAATATAATATATATCAACTTTTGGAGTACAAAATTTTCCGTATACATATAGATACTACTATCAGAGTATTACACTTACAACACAGCGGAAAAACAATAACTAGATAATGCTAAAGCCTCCTGTTTCCAGCTCCTCCAAGTAAATCTGTAAAATCCTAAACTACTTGACTGCTCGTACAAAATTGGGTACCTAAGAGTTTAGGTGAAACAAAACAAAATAAACTCTGGGTCAGTCATGAGACTGGTATGAGTAAACAATTAAAAACAGTTTGACAAAATAAACGATATCTCATAAGACCACGCCGTATAACACGGAACTGGTTTTTCCCTTATGAAAATCCTAAACACTTGATTTAACTTTCAAATCTCTTTAAAAGAAACGATAATCTTTATATCAAAACTCTTTGATATTATAATAGTGTCTAAATCAATTAAATAGAAATCTAGTGGAACGCTTTCATCTCATGCTCCATATACATAATATACAATCAAAACCGCAGTCGCTTATTGGATAATGAATTTCCAACTATGACAAGGTATGGAACCACCTTCCGATAGTGTATCTCTAGAGGAGAATACACTGGTTTCAACAAGAACATCTTGTAACCCGGCCACACATGACTGACCACTCATTACGCTTGAGTGTATCGAATGTATATCACCAACGGTTGGGATCAACAACCGTTCTCCCGAATGGGACAACATTGAATAGAATAAAGAATTAAATGAATTTCTCTAGATAGGTGCTAATACAACCTAATGGGAGCTACCCACATAGCCATGCTGCCTGCCCGATTTTTGTCATTTCCCGATTGTTGAGCATGAGACTACAATTACTTGCCATTCATTAATAGCACAATCACTTTGAGTGTCACATTGTCAGATCCGTTAATCACTAATTGATTACACAAATATATTCTGGACATTATGCTAAGAGAATAAATTCTCCACCACCATATATATTTATACAAACCAACGTATGCGACCATTGGAAATACTCTGTTAGACATTCGTCCATACAACTTCGTACTGGGACTGAACGAAACCGAAGGCACAATTTCCATTAATAGAAAAAGCCCTTGCACTCTACTCCATATCCGATTATCTTCATATAATCTATTTCGCAACGCTACTGCCAATACGGAGTAGTTCTCGGATAATAATCCAACCGGTCTCTCCATATTGACAACGATATTGACCAATACTTCGTTAGTCGGTTATTTAACTATCGAAGAAAAACACACATTCGTACAAAACATCAAACAATCACTGGGCCTTTTAATTAATATTTCATTAATTAAATCACTTCTCCATTTCCTTATCAATATTCATCAACATGATATTTTCGACAATCATCTTGTCCTCTTACACTATTTGGAAAACATTTCGATATATCGACTCCTTTTATTTTCTATATTTAGAAAATATCTTTTATTTATAATTGGAAACATGTCAATTATTTATCTCTTCCACGACCGTTCATTTCTACATTTAGGAAATATTTTATTATTATATTTCCAAAATTCCACTTACTTGGGTTAAAACGAATGTTCTATAAAACACCGTTACAACAAACTAAAATATTTCATTCAACTAATTTCTTTAATCAATCATCTCCGAGACTGGATCCTCCTATTTATCGGTTAATAATTAAATCAATCAAGTTAGGGTATAATTACTTCTCAGACCTTGACTGAAAACATCATTAACATCAAAACAGACAAGACCACTTGTCTCGAATGATCAACACCGTAAAAATCAACTCTTCGTTTTTAAACCCATATATGTTTGTCTTTCTAATTTTACCAAATTAGATTATAGATTTCTTTTTTGTTTATAACATTCTATTTTTAAGTTCGTTTCCTTATCAAATTCAGTATATATTCATTTTCTAGTTATCCAATTTTCTTAAAAATATTCTAACTCCTTAAAATTTCCAGAAAATTTCGCCATAACCTCCTTTGTACGAATCATTCGGTACAATTACAAAACTCCTCACAAGGCCCTTTCAATTCAAAAAGAAAAAGAAAAAGCCAAGCGGCTTGCCGATTCGGTGCATAAAATCTCATATGGAATTTAAATGTGTACCTTTTTGTCGAGCACACGAATTCAAATCTTCATACACTTCATTCCATACCTATCTAACCCATATACGTTCATTCCTAATTTATTCTAACTCAAGTCGATCATTTTTACTCAATTCACTAATTTATTATTTAATTAGCTCTTTTTGTTTATTCTACTTTTTAATTAAACATATCACATTCATACACAATTTTAATTTGCTTATGAACCAATTGAATTTCATTGTCAACTTCGGTTTCATATTCGATTTCGAATATGAATTTACTAACACGATTCTCTTATCAAAGCCAAATTCTATTCCAAATCCCATTAACTAATTATCCTTCAAATTGGTTAATTCTGTTCAATAACTAAAAATCTGATTTTTGTTTCAAAAATCATTTCACTTACTCCACTTGAGTTCATATTTATTCTACATCTTAAGTCTAGATTTTTTTTCTAATGGAAATTCGGATTTTATTTATTTAAATAAACTATTATGGTTTTATAATAGTTATGGCGCAGTTTTTCTGAAATTTTGATTTTGACATAACTCAAAATCGATAAGATGAAATCCAAATTTTTCTCTTCCATTAGAAAACTATTATCAAATCGGTCCTAATGATTCTTTTTTCAAAGAATCCCGACTTAAATTGAGTTCTATATACTCAATTGAAGTTCGAAACTCCAATTTACAAACTACCGCACTACGATGAGTTCATTTTAATTATATATATACACGTTTAAACTTCGTTTAAAATAAATTTCAAGTCCATTCTAATATATTATATATATATTAAATCAAGTTTTCAAATCCAACTTAATATTTCTGATTATCTCTAATTGTCGATTTTCCATTACTCGGTTATCAGTTCAATTACAACTTCATTTCTGTTATTATTTTCTAATTCCATTAGAAAAGATTATTATATAGAATTCATGAAATTGAATTATAAATATATATATATATCCTTTGGATTTTTCCAATTCATTTTATATTCCGAATTCCGAAATAAAAATCGTCATTCCCTTTTCGAAACGATTTCCAATTCACTTTCAAATTCATACTTGAATTTATAATTCCACGTTTATCCCACGATAATTATTCCACTTTATAAACATCGTTTATAAATTTTTCTTCCTTATTTTTATACATTATACAAGTTCCATTTCAAAACCCATTTGAAACCAAATTTCTATATTTGGAATACTTTATTTATAATAAATTATATACATATATATATATATATATATGGTGAATTTATTTTCATATTTAAAATTTAAACTTCTATTTAATACAATCCAAATATTTTTCTTTTTTTGAAAATATTTTTTTAAATCAATTCGATCTAATCGAATTCAAATCATAAATCCATACGGATTTATTTTAATTCAGTTCTCATTCCGATCATTGGAATAATTTCCTCGTTCCTTATTAACATGATTCCTAATCCTCAATTTAAATTCATTTTTGAATTTAAATTTTTAAATTATCCAAATGATAATTTTTTCATTTCAGTTATAAACACCGTTCTTAAAATCACTTTAATTCTCTGCATTTTCCAATGAAAATCATGCCATTTTATTTATTAACACCATTTATGAATTTACTTCAATTTCCTGCGTTATTTAATTTATAAACATCGTTTATAAATTCATCACTTCAATTTCTTGTATTATTTAATTTATAAACATCGTTTATAAATTAAATACTTGTTTTATCTATTCAAAACAAGTTAATATTTTTAGTCCATTCGAAATTCGAATTCTATTTTTAGAAAAATAAATTTCCTTTTTAATTTCAATATATCCTTTTTACGATATTTTTATAAATCAATATTCGAGCCCCAGTGATATTTAAACACCACAAAACACTCAGTTATCAATCACAGATTTTCTAACACATCATATATGATAATAAATATGAAACAAACAAATAATAATATTTTTGAGGACCAACCTATTTTCCTGCATCCACAGACGTTAGCTAACATAAATAATACCCATCTTGCTTCGAGGTAGGATATCGTGGTGTAGAAGGTCATCCACTATCATAGCGTAGGACGTATAGTGTCATCCGCTAATGATACTGCGAGCATCCGCTAATGGTACTGCGGGAACTATCCAATCACCAATATATACATATAATAACCACAATCACTAATCCTAAATAACTAATATATATTTAATAGCCATAATAATATTTCAGTGTATGCAAACAACCAATGAACAATTATTTTAATGAATAAAATAATACTAAATATAAATATGAGTTAGATTTTACTCACATTGAATTTTATTTGCGCTGAATACCCAGTTAATTTCCATAATGTCATGTCTACGAATTTGTCTTGAATGAATCTTCACCTAAGATTATTTTTATTCATTAATTAAATGACTATTTATTTAATTAACTACTAAAATAATTAAATTATATAAATCTCGAAATAACATATACCTTAATACGCGTTTTAATTCTCTTCTTCTTCGAATTGACAAATCATGTTCTCACAAATTTCCATCACTACACTCGCAACTCTGCCTCCAGCATCACCATTGAACCTTATATGAAAAGTAATATAATTTATAAGTTAACTACTTCGAAAATAATTTTTTTACTAACTACATTAACACCAACCTTTCTTCCCTCAAATACTAATTCATGCCAACACCTGCTACTTGACAATCCCACATTGCCAACGTCCTCCATTCACAGACACTGTCCTAACCACACACCCAAGTCTTGCGAGCGCCTCCACTTCGAACCATTCGTAAGCTTTGTTCGAAATAACTCTCTTTAATTTAATGTCGCTCTCTCAATCCTAGCTTGATGTACAATGTCCCCAAAATCGCAACTTCATCTTCCTCAACCAGACAGTCGCAACTCAACCCTAATCTCATCGCACTCTCCACAGTAAACAAATCAAACTCCCTTGTATCGATTTCCATCCCCAGTGTTGACAACCAGAGGACAACGCAACCAACATCGCTCATCAGCACCATCGTGCCCTCAAACCACTTATTCCGATAGCTACACACCATTCTCCTTTCATGCGATTCCAACACAGCTCATCGCGATTTCTACTGTCGAGCTTTCGATAAAAAGGAACCGCACTCAGCAATGATCGTACCCTCTAGAATTCAACTACGGTTTAGTTTAAATTAGTACGAAGGATATTGAGGTCGATTTCAAAAGGATTCAAATGGGAAAAACTTGATTTTTATTCTGGTGATTGAGAATAGGGAGAAGGTGAGAGTCGCGAAGTTAAAGGGAAAGGGGTGTAGTTTATTTTTAATGAAGCTTTCGAGTTTTACTTTGAGGAATCCGATTGTCTGGTTTGCTGAGAAAGGAAATAAGGGAAAGGGATGTGCGATATATAGAAGATGCATACTTAACCAATAAGGAATTATAGTATGTGTATAGTACATGTAATTAAATTCGATTTGATCTTTGATTTAAACTGATTTGATTTTGTTGAGGTGATTTAATACTCATCTATTCAATTTTTATAATAATATAATTTACGGTAACGAACACCAATTCGAGCGTAATAGCCGGCGTTTCTAGCGTTATAACACTATTCTGAATCACACTGGAACAGTATTCGAAGCTCCATTCTGATTGTATGGAGAATATATTGATTTAAACTAATAAATTAAATTCAAAACAATTAAATTCCTGGATAATAAATTTACCATTATCATTTATAATTCGAATTAGAATTTATACAGATCATCTGCATTATCTTGATTCAGTTTTAACTTCGAATTTATTTATTTATTGTTTTCGTATTACCATTATGATATATATTCAAAATAAATTGTCATATTACTATTACAATATATATTCGAAATAAATCATATTTCGGTTATTAGATCGATAAATCAATATAAAAATTGATTTATATTGTTAACTAAATATTTAAAATAAATATTAAATATATAAAATTAATTATTTGAAAATCTGGGTCATTACATTCTTCCCCCCTTAAAAGAATTTCGTCCCCAAAATTACTAAGGTGGGAAAAGTGCTACTAACCCTATTTAATTTTCAAAATCCATCTATGTTGAAACTCAACATTTCATATTTCTACAACTTTGATTCCACCAAAACTTTAGGTTTTCATTCATTTAATCTAAATGATTTACAGTCAATACATTCACATTCAATTCATATTCAGTTCAAATTGATTCTGATCAATTTATTCTCTTCAATCTAATTAACTTGCTTAAGTTAAATTTTAATTTCAACAATTCAAATTCCCGGGTTCTTATTTCAAATCCTTCTAAAATCACATAAATATATGTATATATTTATATCCACCTCAAATTCAAAACATTGAATTTTTCAAAATAACTTGTTTTCTTTCAAACAAATTTCCAAAAAAAAAATCCTAAGGTAGCAATCCATTACTTAGAAACTCGAAAATGAACATTGATGATGTCGCGATCATCATCAGTATTATTTCCAGCCACTGAAATGAATTCAGTGCTTTATCACTTTCAAAATCCATCTAAAATGTTTTCTATTCAAAATCCTTTTAAAACAAAGTTATATTATTCTAAGATACTTTAGAAAATATTTTTTAACTTCCCAGGATTTAAAATTCTAAATTCTGGTTTGAATCAAATTTTAATTCATCTCATTTGTATATATTTCATTCATATACAAATTCTACTTGGTTATATATAACCATTCCAATTTTATAATCTCGTTCGATTATAATAATAACAACCAACTCATCCATATATTATAATAATTTCAGAAAATTATTACTTTTCAATCAAAATAAAATTTTGGGTAAAATTATTTCATTCACCCACTTTAAAACAATACGATGTTCAAACTCTGTTCAAGTGCTTATAAACTCTTATCGACGTCGTGGCGTCCCATGATTCGATCAGAATTCATAAACCACTCAACAGACTAGCCAACACAATATATAAAATAACTTTTATATCAATTAACAAATACGCACTCTCGTATATATGCACTCAACTCATTCTAGGGTACTACTGACCCTATCTCTAATGAGCACAACCCCACCAAAGCCTAGGTATTCGCTCAACCTAAGCTCTGATACCACCATAACTAACCGCAAATCCGTACTATCTGAGTTGACTAAATACACCACACGTCCAACCCAAATATCATAAAAATACGAATCAATTTTTTTAGAAGAAAAAGGTAGAAGAAGAACAAAAATAACAATACAGAATCTCACATCGCAGCGGAACAAAAGATTTTTGGTAGGCTTTTCAACCATCCCTCCAACCCAAGTCAGCAGGCTAACATCCCACCGTGGCTTACAGAGGTACCCAAGCACCATGTTTTACGGCCAGCCTCTCGACTAGACCAACCCCCATGTTCGGGACATGGAAGGGTAAGAGTCTCCCGTTTGCTACCTAACGCGAAGCGAGAACCCCCTATCATGCGTTCCCAGCTTATGCCAGCGACATGGACTAGTGTGAGTAAACAATTAAAAACAGTTTGAGAAAATAAACGGTATCTCATAAGACCACGCCTTATAACACGGAACGAGTTTTTACCTTATGAAAATCCTAAACACTTGATATAACTTTCAAATCTCTTTGAAAGAAACGATAATCTTTATATCAAAACTCTTTTGATATAGTGTATAAATCAAATAAATAGAAATCTAGTGGAGTGCTTTCATCTCACGCTCTACATACATAATATACAATCAAAACCGCAGTCGCTTATTGGATAATGAATTTCCAACTATGACAAGGTATGGAACCACCTTCCGATAGTGTATCTCTGGAGGAGAATACATGGGTTCAACAAGAACATCTTGTAACCCGGCCACACATGATCGACCACTCATTTTGCTTAAGTGTATCGAATGTATATCACCAAAGGTTGGGATCAGCAACCGTTTTTCCGAATAGGATAGCATTGAATAGAATATAGAATATAGAATTAGATGGATTTCTCTAGATATGTGATAATACACCCTAATGGGAGCTACCCACATAGCCATGCTGCCTGCCCGATTTTTGTCATTTCCCGGTTGTTGAGGCCTGAGGCTACGATTACTTGACATTCATTGATAGCACAATCATTTTGAATGTCACATTGTCAGATCCGTTAATCACTAATTGATTGCACAACTATATTCTGGACATTATGCTAAGAGAATAAATTCTCTGCCACCATATATATTTATACAAACCAACATATGCGACCATTGGAAATAATCTGTCATACATTCCATACAACTTCGTACTCGGACTGAACGAAACCGAAGGCACAATTTCCATTAATAAAAAAAATCCCTTGCACTTTACTCCGTCTCCGGTTATCTTCATATAATCTATTTCACAACGCTACCGCCAATACGGAGTGGTTCTCGGATAATAATCCAACCGGTCTCTCCATATTGACAACGATATTGGCCAATACTTCGCTAGTCGGTTATTTAACTATCGAAGAAAAACAAACATTCAGACAAAACATCAAACAATCACTGGGCCCCTTAATTAATATTTCATTAATTAAATCACTTCTCTATTTCCTTATCAATATTCATCAACACGATATTTTCGACAATCATCTTGTCCTCTTACACTATTTGGAAAACATTTCCATGTATCGCCTCCTTTTATTTTCTATATTTAGAAAATGTCTTTTATTTATAATTGGAAACATTCCAATTATTTATCTCTTCCATGACCGTTCATTTCTACATTCAGGAAATATTTATTTATTATATTTCCAAAATTCCACTTACTTGGGTTAAAACAAATATTCTATAAAACACTGTTACAACAACCCAAAATATTTCATTCAACTAATTTCTTTAATCATTCATCTCCGAGACTGGATCCTCCTATTTATCGGTTAATAATTAAATCAATCAAATTGGGGTATAATTACCTCTCAGACCTTGACTGAAAACATCATTAACTTCAAAACAGACAAGACCACTTGTCTCGAATGATCAACACCATAAAAATCAATTCTTCATTCTTAAACCCATATATGTTTCTCTTTCTAATTTTACTAGATTAGATTATAAATTTCCCTTTTGTTTAAAATATTTTATTTTTAAGTTCGTTCCCTTATCGAATTCAATTATATTTATTTTCTAATTATCCAATTTTCTAAAAAATATTCTAACTCCCTAAAATTTCTGGAAAATTTCGCCATAACCTCCTTTGTATGAGTCACTTGGTACAACTACAAAACGCCTCTCTAGGCCCTTTCAATTCAAAAAGAAAACCAAAAAGACAAGCGGCTTGCCGATTCGGCGCATAAAATATCATATGAAATTTAAACGTGTACCTTTTTGTCGAGCACACGAATTAAAATCTTCATACACTTCATTCCATACCTGTCTAACCCATATACGTTCATTCCCAATTTATTCTAACTCAAGTCAATCATTATTACTCAATTCACTAATTTATTCTTTAATTATCCCTTTTTGTTTATTCCACTTTTTAATTAAACATATCACGTTCATACATGATTTTAATTTGCTTATGAACCAATTGAATTTCGTTTTCAACTCCAGTTTCATATTCGATTTCGAATATGAATTTACTAACCCAATTCTCTTATCAAAGCCAATTTCGATTCCAAATCCCATTAACTAATTATCCTTCAAATTGGTTAATTCTATTCAATAATTAAAAATCTGATTTTTGTTTAAAAATCAGTTCACTTACTCCACTTGAGTTCATATTTATTTTACACTTCAAGTCTGGATTTTTTTTCTAATGGAAATTCGGATTTTATTTACTTAAAATCCTTTTATTTATTTAAATAAACCGTTATGGTTTTATAATGGTTATGGTGTTGTTTTTCTGAAATTTTGATTTTGACATAACTCAAAATATATAAGATGAAATCCAAATTTTTCTCTACCATTAGAAAACTATTATCAAATCGGTCCTGACGATTCTTGTTTCAAAGAATCCCGACTTAAATTGAATTTTATATACTCAATTGAAGTTCGAAACGCCAATTTACGAACTACCGCGCTGCGACGAGTTCGTTTTAATTATATTTATATATATATATATATATATATAAACGTTTAAACTTCGTTTATAATAAATTTCAACTCCATTCTAATATATTATAGATATATATTAAATCCAGTTTTCAAACCCAACTTAATATTTCCGATTATGTCTAATCGTCGATTTTCCATTACTCAGTTATCAGTTCAATTACGACTTCATTTCTGTTATTATTTTATAATTCCATCAGAAATAAATTATTATACAGAATTCATGAAATTGAATTCTAAATATATATATCCTTAGGATTTTTCCAATTCAGTTTATATTCCGAATTCCGAAATAAAAACCGTCATTCCCTTTTCGAAACGATTTGCAATTCACTTTCAAATTCATACTTGAATTTATAATTCCATGTTTTTCCCATGATAATTATTCCACTTTATAAACATCGTTTATACATTTTCTTCCTTGTTTTTATACATTAAACAAGTTCCATTTCAAAACCCATTTGAAACCAATTTTTATATTTGGAATACTTTATTTATAATAAATTATATATATATGTACAGTGAATTTATTTTCATATTTAAAATTTAAACTTCTATTTAATACAATCCATATATTTTTCTTTTTCTGAAAATATTTATTTAAATCAATTCGATCTAATCGAATTCAAATCATAAATCCATATGGATTTATTTTAATTCAATTCTCATTCCAACCGTTAGAATAATTTCCTTGTTCCTTATTAACATGATTCCCAATCCTCAATCTAAATTCATTTTTGAATTTAAATATTTAAATTATCCAAATGATAATTTTTCCATTTCAGTTATAAACACCGTTTTTAAATTCACTTTAATTCTCTACATTATCCAATAAAAATCATGGCCATTTTATTTATAAACACCATTTATGAATTTACTTCAATTTCCTGCATTATTTAATATATAAACATCGTTTATAAATTCATCGCTTCAGTTTCCAGTTTTATTTATTTTATAAACATCGTTTATAAATTCAATACTTGTTTTATTTATTCAAAACAAGTTAACATTTTTAGTACATTCGAAATTCGAATTCTATTTTTAGAAAAATAGATTTCCTTTTAAATCTCAATATATCCTTTTTACGATATTTTTATAAATCAATATTCAAGCCTCAGTGATATTCAAACACCACAAAACATTCAGTTATCAATCACAGAATTTCTAGCACATCATATATGATAATATATATGAAACAAACAAATAATAATATTTTTGAGGAATCCAGTTAGATCCCTCCAACCTGTTTTCCTGCATCCACAGACGTTAGCCAACATAAATAATACCCATCCTGCTTCGAGGCAGGATATCGCGGTCTAGAAGGTCATTCACTATCATAGCGTGAGGCATATAGGGTCATCCGCTAATGATACTGCGGGCATCCGCTAATGGTACTGCGGGAACTATCTAGTCACCAATATATATGTAACACCCCACACCCGCTAAGGTCACTCACTAAGGGAATGCCTTAACTTCGGTGGAGCATTTTAAGTGAGTATAGAACAGAAAAATTACAACAAGACAGATATAAATACTTGAAAATCTAAAACATCATTTCATAGCAGCAGAAGGTAAACATGTTTAGTTACAACACCATAAAGAGTCAAGTACTAAATATCCATCCTGATAAAAACATAAGTACATAATCCCACTACATAAACAATAGCCATAAAAGAAAAGATAAGCTGGGCTTTACATCACGGTCCAAGCTCCAAAAGATAGATAAAGAAATCTGATCAAAGCCCACTAGTGCTAGGCCCAACCTGAGGACCTGAGGGGGAAAAAGATAAAAAAAACAACGGGGTCAGACATAAGTCTGAGTGAGCCCTATAACTTTAACAACACAATCATTAAAGTAATTAGGGTATGATATAAACTTGGCACGGGATGACTGGGGATAAATGACTACACTAAGTAGCCAACTAGACATAAGGTGAACTAGGATAACGGTAAAGACGCATCTACCCACCCAAGGATAATTACTAACTGCACCACACCAGTCATTCCTACTTAAAGGTTGATCCCTCCCAAGGACTTAGAAACTTTACCCAGTAGTTTCGTGTACCCCTAGCTGACTACATAGGTGCCGTCTGCCCCTATCTCCACTAGGTGTACCCACTACTCCCAAGCGATCGGCTCCCTACCGTAGATACCCGTGTTGGCCCCACAGTGGGGTGTATCACTCCCCAAAGTGGCAACCCGATACAACAAATGGTGCACGGCTTATACCTACACGATGCAACAACGTCTTACCTACCAACCCGGGTCCACACACGCATATGAAACCCGTTGGACTTGCGTGGCCACCGCTAACCCATTTTGGCCTCTTATAATCAAGCCCAGTACGCGTGTCCCGTCCTCGACATGGGTCGAGCCCAATAAGATACATATGGGTTACTGAGTGAAATGGGCCCCCCCACAAGCTACCACCTAAGCTTGTCATTATATCTAGTGCATCCCACTTAACCCTTTAATCATGTTTAATTTACATGTTTCCACTTGGTTAAGTATTCTAATCGTATTTTCTATTGCCACCCAAGGCAACCCACTAGATTTCCACATGCCACCCAAGGCACTTACTTGATTTCCACATGCCACCCAAGGCACCCACTTAACCCCTCATGCCCACTACATGCTTATCTGGTTAAGTGTTTCTTAATTGATTAAGAACGTAACCGTTGTAAAGACCTCTCACATTAGACTATCTTTTATGGCAGCTGGATTTGCCGGTTGGGTCCGGGCAGCCTTACGCCATAACCGAGTCTAACCTCGTGTCTTTACACTTGTCACGTATGTAGTTTGTGCCTAAGACCTCTCACATTGGGCCAATCATTTGTAGCCGCTGGATTTGCCGGTCGGTTCCGGGCAGTCTTATGCTACAAAAGGGTCCAACCTCGTGTCTTAGTCGATTAATTACACCTAATTAATCACCCCCGAATTAATTTTCCCTAATTAATTCCAATTTTAACGATGTACATAATTGACTCAATTATGTCCATCCACTTTATGGTATGCATAATCATACCAACTTCACACTATTTCATTAACATGTATATTAACCCCATCGTTCCCCACGTAATTCACTAACATGACATAAAAGGGAAGATTCAGCACAAATATAATGGGTTCAACTTGCATAACATTAGCATCAACATGGGTTTAAAGGTGTCAACATGCATATAGCATCAAACCCAACTAGCATAAATAATCAACCCAAACTTACATGAATCACATATGTCATAAGGAGGTTAACTTGCATAAGTTATTTATGTCATACAAAGGGGTAAACTTGCATATGTATGTATGACATACAAAGGGGTTAACTTGCATATGTATGCATATCATACAAAGGTGTAAACTTGCACATGTTACTTGCATATAATCAAACACCATACTTGCATAACATGTCATATATGAACTTGCATATAATCATACACCAAACTTGCATACCATATCATGTATGAACTAGCATATAATCATACACCAAACTTGCATATCATGGTGTCATAATGGATCAATGTTTCTCATATGACTTGCATAACTTGCATAACATCACAAACACATAGCATATGACTTGCATAACTTGCATAACATCATGAACATGTAGCATATGACTTGCATAACTTGCATAACATCATGAACATATAGCACATAACTTGCATACATCATTAACACATAGCATATAACTTGCATAACATGCATAACATCATTAACACATAACATATAACTTGCATAACATGCATTGATCCACATTCATAGCCATAACCTCATTATATCCTATCATAATCATTTCAACAATTGGTCATTAAGGCTATAGAAAACTCACAACTTGTTGATTAGCACTCCTAAGAAGAAGATTAAGTTGCTAGAGTTGATTAGAGGTTGATTTGAGAAGCTATCTTCCTCTTTAGATTGATGGAGGCTCCTTCAAGTTGCATTTTGACGGCATAACGGTGTTGTAGCTATTTTTAGTATGAATTAGGGTAGTCTTAGGGTGTATTTATAGAGTAGTTAGGTGTTTTAGGCCATTAGATTAACCCTAAATCAGATTAGAGCCGTCAGATCTCGTCCTAGCCACCAATACACAGCCCAAAAGCCAAACTGATGCACCCAGGTCACCTGGGCTCGACCAGGGAGGTCGACCCCTAGGTCGACACTAGGGTCGACTCCCCAGTCGACCTGGTGGGCTGGTCGACTCCCCAGTCGACCCCCAGGTCGACTCCCTGGGTCTGGCGGGAATTTTCCCGCCACTTCTGAAATTTGAAATTTTACTATTTAAATCTGCTTTGAATTTTCTGAAAACTTCTTTGGGCCTTAACTGGGTCATACGGACTCCGATTTTCAAAAAATCGGACTCTATTTCGCGTATTTTTCCGAGACGAACGCAATGGCATAGCCCGTTTCCCCTGATTCAGATTTTAAAATTTAATTCTGCCCTGTTTTATATTATAGCAAGTTATTCAACATACGGGGTGTTACATTCTCCCCTACTTAAAGGATTTCGTCCCCGAAATCTCTAAGTCAAGAAGAACGTGTCCTACCAACCAAACAACCATCTACTAAACCATCAAACACTGGCATCCATCGTCCTTAAAGTTTCTAATGCTGTATGAACATATGCAAAGAGTGTGTGTATATGTTCCTTGTCTAATGCAAAATCAGGCGGTCTACTGATTCAGTTGACCTCCTTAATGCAAACCATGATAGTGCCATGCATCCAATATGTATGCGAAAGAACCCTATCGACACATACTATTTCTACATGAGTGCACAATCATTCACCAAAATGCATCATCCATATGATAGCACAACCATTATACATCCATTAATATAACTACCTACACACAATTTTATGCAATATGCAATATGAAGTGACTGAGCCGATCTAGTGCCTAAAGTGTGTGTATATGCATCCACGAGAAACCACTTGCATCCTCACGCATCCATCAATCATAACATGTCTCAAACACATGTTTCAACCATAGGTTTACCCTATCTATAGGTCAAAGGTACTAATGAGAGGACATACTAAAGATAAGATAAGTACTAGACAAACGATAAAGGAGAAGTTAAAAGACATACTCTCAAAAAGGAATGGGTATAATGAACGCATCTTCGCTTTTGTCTCCTAAGTAGCATTGCTCTCATCTTCTCCCCATTGCACTTTGACTAGCCGCACCTCTCTGTTCCTCAACTTCCTAATCTCTGACCCAAGGATGCGGGTAGGAGCTCGTGGAATAGTTGCATCACGCTCTACCTCCACTTCTTTTAGCAAGCTCGGCTCTACCACCTCTGCGGTCTCATGTAGGCACTTTCTCAAATGTGACACATGGAATACGTCATGTACCCCACTAAGTCTCTCGGGTAAATCCACTCTATATGTCATCCGTCCAATCCTTTCCTTAATAGGAAACGACCCAACAAATCTTGGAGCTAACTTCCCAACGGACCCAAAGCGAACTACATTCCGTAATGGAGATACTTTGACAAAGACCATGTCCCCAACATCAAACTCAAGATCCGTCCTCCTCTTATCCGCGTAAGATTTCTGCCTATCCTGCGCTGCTTTCATCCTTCTTCGAATCAAGTCAATCTTTTCCGAAGTCTCTCTAACCATATCAGGCCCAAGCAAGATCTTATCCGTAGATTCCCACCAACATGTAGGTGATCGACAAGGCCTTCCATAAAGAGCTTCGAAAGGAGCCATACCAATACTGGACTGAAAGCTGTTATTATACGCGAACTCCACCAATGGAAGATGCTCTTCCCATGTACCTCCAAAATCTAAGATACAAAGCCTCAAAAGGTCTTCCAGAACACGATTCACCCTCTCGGTCTAGCCGTCCGTCTGAGGATGATATGCGGTGCTCAAACACAATTGAGTCCCCACTGCTTCTTGCAAACTCTTCCAGAATTCGCTAGTGAAGATAGGATCTCGATCACTCACTATGCTAGAGGGTACCCCATGTAATCGAACTATCTCTCGAAGATATACTGAAGCTAGCCATGGAGCAGTCCTCTTGCTCTTCACGGGTATAAAATGGGCACTCTTAGTAAGTCTGTCTACCACAACCCAAATTCCCGTATTACCCTTCCTCGATTTAGGCAACCCATCAATAAAATCCATCGAGACGCTATCCCACTTCCATTGCGGAACTTCCAATGGGTGAAGCAACCCACCTGGTTTCTTTTGCTCCGCTTTCACTTGTTGGCACACCAAGCATCTAGCGACATACTCGGCCACATCTTTCTTCATTCCGGCCCAAAAGAAAACTCGCCTCATGTCTTGGTACATCTTGTCCCCACCGGGATGAATGGTCATCCTAGAACGGTGTGCATCATCAAGAATAGCCTTCCTCAAACCCTCGTCTTGCAGTACACAAAGTCTACCGTCTCTACGCAAGCACCCCCTATCGTCTAGGGTGTACCTACTCAAATGGTTGGACGACTCCCTCCTTATGAGTCTCTCTACCAACTCAACCAACTATGGGTCGTCCTGCTGTGCCTCGCCAATCCGTCCCAAAAGAGTAGGTCTGACCTCCAAGGATGCTAGCAAACCGGGTATATAATCAACGGAAGGTCTGAAATCAAACATCGAGATAAATTCCAAGCTTCGTCGTTCCACGAACAATGGACTCAAGGACAACCTTTTTCTACTCAAGGCGTCCGCCACCACGTTACCCTTGCCAGGGGTATACGCTATCTCGAAATCATAGGATGCTAAGAACTCCATCCACCTTTGTTGTCTCAGGTTCAAATCCTTCTGAGAAAACAAGTACTTCAATGATTTGTGGTCAGTGAACAATTCGAATCTCTCACCAAGAAGATAATGGCGCCAAATCTTAAGCGCAAAAACAATAGCGGCCAACTCTAAATCATGGGTAGGGTAATTTTTCTCATGTGCTCTCAACTGCCTTCCACCATAGGCTATTACCCTTCCCTCTTGCATTAAGACTACGCCCAGTCATGTCCCACAAGCATCGGTATAGACAACAAATGACTTACTCCCATCTGGCAACACTAAGACTGGAGCTGTGGTTAAAGCTCTCTTTAACCGTCGGAACGCATCATCACAATCTACGTCCCATGCGAAGACTAGATCTTCTTCGTCAAGCGAGTTAATGGGGCTGATATCTTCGCGAAGTCCTTGATAAACTTCCTATAGTAGCCAGCCAACCCCAAGAAACTCCTCACCTCGGTAGCATTCTTCGGAACCTTCCAATCTTGGATGGATACTACCTTTGCGGGATCCACAGCTATCCCTTCCTTGGAGACCACGTGCCCCAAGAACCGCACTTCCTTCCTCCAGAAGTGACATTTAGAGAATTTAGCCTTAAGGCTATGCGCTCGAAGAGTCTCCAACACTTCCCTAAGATGTAGGGCATGCTCTTCTTCACTCTTAGAAAATACTAAGATGTCATCCACAAAGACCACCACGAACTTATTAAGGAACTCCCTGAACACCCTACTCATCAAATCAACAAAGTATGCAGGGGCGTTCGTCAACCCAAATGGCATCACCAGCCACTCATAGAAACCATCCGGAGTCCTAAAGGCAGTCTTGTCTATGCTATCCTCAGCCACCCTCAACTGATGAAACCCCGTGGCCAAGTCCAACTGCGAAAACACTGAAGCGCCAACCAACTGATCAAAGAGATCATCAATCCTCGGCAATGGGTGTCTATTCTTCTTTGTGAGCTTGTTGAGTTCTCTATAGTCTACACAAAGTCCGAGGGACCCATCAGCCTTTGTGGCAAAAACTACTGGAGCTCCCCGCTCCGATATACTTCGTCTTATGAACCCCTTCTCAAGCAACTCCCCTACTTGCTTATGGAGTTCCCTCCTCTCACGAGAAGCCATGTGGCGCACTGGTAAAGATACAGGTTTAGCATTATCCACCAGATATATTCGGAAGTCTATCTCCCGCTTCGGAGGTAAGCCCTTCACCTCCTCAAACACATCCGAGTATTCTCGGACCACTCTAACAGATCGCAAACTCGACCGAAGCGTCAAGCGATTCAAGATAACTTAGCATAACAGAATCCATGGAATTACAAGAGATCTCGAGAGTGTTCCCCAAGCGAGTCATGAGCCTAACAACTCTCCTTTCGCAATCAAGAACGGCACCATTACTGGATAACCAGTCCATGCCCAAAATCAACCCATAGCCCGTGAAGCCCAAAACAAAAGCATCACATCTAAACTCAATGCTAAGTATAGAAATCTTCAAACCCAAACATATCATGGACAAATAAGTGGAGCCCCCAATTGGGTTTGAAACAACCAAGGGATCATCTACTAGACTGGTGTCTAAGTGTAGTGACTCAACTAATGATGATGAGATAAACGAATGCGATGCGCCAGAGTCAAACAATGTACGGACAGGATGATCAAATAGAAAAACCAGACTTTCAACGGAAATAGTTCTACCTCTTTCCTGAGTTGGTGGAACCGCGAGAGCCTGAACTTGCCCCCTTGCCTGACCCGGTGCCATAAGAGCTTGCACCTGTCCTCCTGAGGTAGATCCCGTCCTTTGCCCCTTCTTAGGGCAGTCCTTCACTAGATGCCCTGCTTCACCACAGTGGTAGCAGCCAGTCTTCTTCTTCTTCCGACAATCTTTGCTTAGGTGGCCTGGTATCCCGCAATTGAAGCACTTCTTCTTCCCCTTGCCACCGTTGCCTTTCCCACCTTTGTTTTGTTGCTGTTGAGGTCTCTTTTGATCTCCCTTCTTCTCGGGTGCCTTATTAGCATTGGGACCCTTCTCTTCCTCATGCATGAGTGCCATGTCAACTAGCTTCTCAAAGGTGGCCCCCATAGGGATATGAGTCATAGCCAATCCATGCATCGGTTCATTCAAGCCTTTCACGAACCTCAAAGCCTTCTTCTCCGGCGTATTCACCATGTCTATGCCAAACCTTGCCAATTGATTAAACTTGTTAACATATTCCTTCACCGAGAGGTTTCCTTGCTTTAGAGTCAAGAACCTTTCCATATACAAGTTTTCCTCCGCCCTTGAGAGAAACTTTGCCACAAATCTTTGCCTGAAATCCGCCCAAGAGTCGACGGGGCGATCTCCATTAGTGACCTCCCACCAGAATGAGGCCTCTCCCTTCATTAACTAAGCAGCCAACTTGACTTTCTTTCCTTCTTCCATCTCAAAGATGTCTATCAACTCTTCCACCTACTTAAGCCAATCTCTAGCCTCCACAAAAGTTTCTGATCCTTGAAAAGGTTTCCCTCCCATAGCTTTAAATTCCTTGCAAGTCTTAGCAAAAGTATCCGTGCGAGGAGGAGGAGGGGGAGGAGGAAGATCGGGTGCTACGGTTGGTGGAGGAACATTTGCTGGACCCGCAGTGGCGGCCCTAGCCTCCATCAATCTCCTATACCATACTGGTATCGTCACACCCTCCGGAAAGTTAAGATCTTCAGCCATGCTGAACGAAAAAGGAAAGATTCAAAACGGAGAATTCGAAAGATAAAGATATGGCTATTGGGGATTATGCTTTTCTTTCAAAAACTTTTCTCTTTAAAGACATGTTTTTGAAAATACTTCTTCCAAAAATGTTTTTAGAAAAATAGTTTTCTAAAATTTTTATCTGTTCTGGTAACCTGGCTCTGATACCACGTGTAACACCCCACACCCGCTAAGGTCACTCACTAAGGGAATGCCTTAACTTCGGTGGAGCATTTTAAGTGAGTATAGAACAGAAAAATTACAACAAGACAGATATAAATACTTGAAAATCTAAAACATCATTTCATAGCAGCAGAAGGTAAACATGTTTAGTTACAACACCATAAAGAGTCAAGTACTAAATATCCATCATGATAAAAACATAAGTACATAATCCCACTACATAAACAATAGCCATAAAAGAAAAGATAAGCTGGGCTTTACATCACGGTCCAAGCTCCAGAAGATAGATAAAGAAATCTGATCAAAGCCCACTAGTGCTAGGCCCAACCTGAGGACCTGAGGGGGAAAAGATAAAAAACAACGGGGTCAGACATAAGTCTGAGTGAGCCCTATAACTTTAACAACACAATCATTAAAGTAATTAGGGTATGATATAAACTTGGCACGGGATGACTGGGGATAAATGACTACACTAAGTAGCCAACTAGACATAAGGTGAACTAGGATAACGGTAAAGACGCATCTACCCACCCAAGGATAATTACTAACTGCACCACACCAGTCATTCCTACTTAAAGGTTGATCCATCCCAAGGACTTAGAAACTTTACCCAGTAGTTTCATGTACCCCTAGCTGACTACATAGGTGCCGTCTGCCCCTATCTCCACTAGGTGTACCCACTACTCCCAAGCGATCGTCTCCCTACCGTAGATACCAGTGCTGGCCCCACAGTGGGGTGTATCACTCCCCAAAGTGGCAACCCGATACAACAAATGGTGCATGGCTTATACCTACACGATGCAACAACGTCTTACCTACCAGCCCGGGTCCACACACGCATATGAAACCCGTTGGACTTGCGTTGCCACCGCTAACCCGTTTTGGCCTATTATAATCAAGCCCAGTACGCGTTTCCCGTCCTCGACATGGGTCGAGCCCAATAAGATACATATGGGTTACTGAGTGAAATGGCCCCCCCACAAGCTACCACCTAAGCTTGTCATTATATCTAGTGCATCCCACTTAACCCTTTAATCATGTTTAATTTACATGTTTCCACTTGGTTAAGTATTCTAATCGTATTTTCTATTGCCACCCAGGGCAACCCACTAGATTTCCACATGCCACCCAAGGCACTTACTTGATTTCCACATGCCACCCAAGGCACCCACTTAACCCCTCATGTCCACTACATGCTTATCTGGTTAAGTGTTTCTTAATTGATTAAGAACGTAACCGTTGTAAAGACCTCTCACATTAGACTATCTTTTATGGCAGCTGGATTTGCCGGTTGGGTCCGGGCAGCCTTACGCCATAACCGAGTCTAACCTCGTGTCTTTGCACTTGTCACGTATGTAGTTTGTGCCTAAGACCTCTCACATTGGGCCAATCATTTGTAGCCGCTGGATTTGCCGGTCGGTTCCGGGCAGTCTTATGCTACAAAAGGGTCCAACCTCGTGTCTTAGTCGATTAATTACACCTAATTAATCACCCCCGAATTAATTTTCCCTAATTAATTCCAATTTTAACGATGTACATAATTGACTCAATTATGTCCATCCACTTTATGGTATGCATAATCATACCAACTTCACACCATTTCATTAACATGTATATTAACCCCATCGTTCCCCACGTAATTCGCTAACATGACATAAAAGGGAAGATTCATCACAAATATAATGGGTTCAACTTGCATAACATTAGCATCAACATGGGTTTAAAGGTGTCAACATGCATATAGCATCAAACCCAACTAGCATAAATAATCAACCCAAACTTACATGAATCACATATGTCATAAGGAGGTTAACTTGCATAAGTTATTTATGTCATACAAAGGGGTAAACTTGCATATGTATGTATGACATACAAAGGGGTTAACTTGCATATGTATGCATATCATACAAAGGTGTAAACTTGCACATGTTACTTGCATATAATCAAACACCATACTTGCATAACATGTCATATATGAACTTGCATATAATCATACATCAAACTTGCATACCATATCATGTATGAACTAGCATATAATCATACACCAAACTTGCATATCATGGTGTCATAATGGATCAATGTTTCTCATATGACTTGCATAACTTGCATAACATCACAAACACATAGCATATGACTTGCATAACTTGCATAACATCATGAACATGTAGCATATGACTTGTATAACTTGCATAACATCATGAACATATAGCACATAACTTGCATACATCATTAACACATAGCATATAACTTGCATAACATGCATAACATCATTAACACATAACATATAACTTGCATAACATGCATTGATCCACATTCATAGCCATAACCTCATTATATCCTATCATAATCATTTCAACAATTGGTCATTAAGGCTATAGAAAACTCACAACTTGTTGATTAGCACTCCTAAGAAGAAGATTAAGTTGCTAGAGTTGATTAGAGGTTGATTTGAGAAGCTATCTTCCTCTTTAGATTGATGGAGGCTCCTTCAAGTTGCATTTTGATGGCATAACGGTGTTGTAGCTATTTTTAGTATGAATTAGGGTAGTCTTAGGGTGTATTTATAGAGTAGTTAGGTGATTTAGGCCATTAGATTAACCCTAAATCAGATTAGAGCCGTCAGATCTCGTCCTAGCCACCAAAACACAGCCCAAAAGCCAAACTGATGCACCCAGGTCACCTGGGCTCGACCAGGGAGGTCGACCCCCAGGTCGACACTAGGGTCGACTCCCCAGTTGACCTGGTGGGCAGGTCGACTCCCCAGTCGACCCCCAGGTCGACTCCCTGGGTCTGGCGGGAATTTTCCTGCCACTTCTGAAATTTGAAATTTTACTATTTAAATATGTTTTGAATTTTCTGAAAACTTCTTTGGGCCTTAACTGGGTCATACGGACTCCGATTTTCGAAATCTCGGACTCTATTTCGCGTATTTTTCCGAGATGAACGCAATGGTATAGCCCGTTTCCCCTGATTCAGATTTTAAAATTTAATTCTGCCCTGTTTTATATTATAGCAAGTTATTCAACATACGGGGTGTTACAATATATATATATATATAATAACCACAAACACCAATCCTAAATAACTAATATATATGTAATAGCCATAATACTATTTCAGTGCATGCAAATAACCAGCGAACAATTATTTTAATGAATAAAATAATTCTAAATATAAATATGAGTGAGATTTTACTCACATTGAATTTTATTTGCACTCAATACCCAGTTAATTTCCATAATGTCGTGTCTACGAATTTGTCTTGAATGAATCTTCACCTAAGATTATTTTTATTTATTAATTAAATGATTATTTATTTAATTAACTACCAAAATAATTAAATTATATAAATCTTGAAATAACATATACCCTAATACACATTTTAATTCTCTTCTTCTTCGAATTGACAAATCATATTCTCACAAATTTCCATCACTACACTCGCAACTCTGCCTCCAACATCACCATCAAACCTTATATGAAAAGTTATATAATTTATAAGCTAACTACTTCAAAAATAAGTTTTTACTAATTATATTAACACCAACCTTTCTTTCCTCAAATACTAATTCATGCCACCACCTGCTACTTGACAATCCCACATTGCCAACGTCCTCCATTCACAGACGCTGTCCTAACCACACACCCAAATCTTGCGAGTGCCTCCACTTCGAACCATTTGTAAGCTTTGTTCGAAACAACTCTCTTTAATTTAATGTCGCTTTCTCAACCCTAGCTCGATGTACAGTGTCCCCAAAATCGTGACTTCATCTTCCTCAACCAGACAGTCGCAACTCAACCTTAATCTCATCGCACTCTCAACAGTAAACAAATCAAACTCGCTTGTATTGATTTCCGTCCCCAGTGTTGACAACCAGAGGACAACATAACCAACATCGCTCATCAGCACCATCGTGCCCTCAAACCACTTCTTCTGATAGTTACACACCATTCTCCTTTCATGCGATTCCACCAAGGTTCATCGCGATTTCCACTATCGAGCTTTTGATAAAAAGGAACCGCACTCAGTAATGATCGCACCCTCTAGAAATCAACTGCGATTTAGTTTAAATTAATACGATGGATTTTGGGGTCGATTTCAAAAGCATTCGAATGGGAAAAACTTGATTTTTATTCCAGTGATTGAGAACAAGAAGAAGGGGAGAGTCGCAAAGTTAAAGGGAAAGGGGCATGGTTTATTTTTAATGAAGATTTAGAGTTTTACTTTAAGGAATTCGATTGTCTGGTTTGCTGAGAAAGGAAATAAGGGAAAGGGATGTGCGATGTATAGAAGATGCATACTTAACCATTAAGGAATTATAGTATGTGTATAGTACATGTAATTAAATTCGATTTGATCTTTGATTTAAACTGATTTGATTTTGTTGAGGTAATTTCATACTTATCTGCTCAATTTTTATAATAATATAATTTACAGTAACGAACACCAATTCGAGCGCATCAACCGGCGTTTCTAGCGTTATAACACTATTCTGAACACATTGGAATGGTATTCGAAGCTCCGTTCTGATCATATGGAGAATATATTAATTTAAACTGATAAATTAAATTCAAAACAATTAAATTCCTGGATAATAAATTTACCATTATCATTTAAATTCGAACTAGAATTTATACAGATCATCTGAATTAGCTTGATTCAGTTCTAACTTCAAATTTATTTATTTATTGTTTTCCTATTACTATTACGATGTATATTCGAAATAAATCGTCGTATTACTATTACAATATATATTCAAAATAAATCGTATTTCGATTATTAAATCGATAAATCAATATAAAAATTGATTTATATTATTAACTAAATATTTAAAATAAATATTAAATATTTAAAATTAATTGTTCAAAAATTTGGGTCATTACATAACATTCAGGATTGCCATACATACAACAACTAAAAGGATTGTATTGGACTTTTCTACGACATAGAGCAATATATATAAGAGATTTAATCTCTTCTTCACCAAGACCAACTGTAAGTTCCCTGTCATTTTCAGATCTGATTTCTTAGACTATAACACGACAGTTAAATAAAATTGGGTTAGGATATATAATGTTTGTAAGTTAAATGTTATACATGTTTTTCACTATGCCGTTATGATAAGTAAAACATATGCCTTTGCTGTTGGATAATTAACAAGTTATATATATTTATTTTCCTTTTCCCATTTCTATGTTTATGTTTATTTCCAGTCTTGTCTATATGCATATGTGATTTGATTCTACTCTCCTCCCTTTGTTTCACTTTTTATTTACACTAAGTCTAGGCCTTTGGAAGCCTATGCTATATCCGATTTGAGTGTGTGTATAATTGGAGCAATAATGAATGACATAAAAAGAGGAATTTAGGCATATTGTTATATTGGGACTATTTAACTATGATTTGGGAAAGAGACAATATACACATGTTTAGACTTGCTGCAAACCGATGAAAAGGGATAGTGTGTATATACTTGCTGTAAATCGGTAGAAATGGATAATATGCATAAACCTGTATATGTTGTAATTTGGGAACATAATTGACGAATGATATGCATACGAATTGGACATGTTAGATTTGACTTAATACATACATTAAGTAAATGACATGTTAGAATATGGTAAGTACCAGATGTAGGTTAATAAACTGAAACACTGTGGGAATTGCATACATCTGGGAAGGTGTTTTGGGGAAGGGTTGCAAACATAATGGCATGTAACATTACAACCACGCTTATTAGTAAACCTAAACCTGTTAGGTTAAACATGAGTATTAATAAGCTAAGAGGTCCATCGTTCTACTATTGTATCGGACTTTGGGGACTCTTAAATCCTAGTTTTAGGGGCACAAGCTTAGGGGGTTTGGCTTGTGTCAATCTACTGTTTGTAACCTATATCAGTCAGTATCCTTGTTGGTATTTTGTTAGAGGGGGCCTCGCACTATGTAGGGTCCAAGGCATGCTCTACTGAACTGCACAGTAAGAGGTTCACATGGGGGTGGGTATGGGCGCATTCCGGCAGAGTCATGAGCGTGTATGGGTCCGAATAGAGAAGATAAGATGTTGTAACACCAGTAAATAAGCTTGTGTGTATAGTTGCTGGGTTAGGGAGTGATACACCCTACTGCCGGGGCTGACACAGGGTATTTACGTAGCAGAGAGCCGATCGCATGGGTAGTAATTAGGGTACACCTAATCCTACTGTTATCTAATTATGTTAACACATAATCTGGTTATGTAATTAGGGTACGCCTAATCCTGTAATTTAATCCTGTTGTTTAATTTTGCTGTTAATCCGGTTTATATGTAATTAGGTTGAGAACCTAATCCTGTTAAACTCGTTATACTAGTATTGGTGCAGACATAACCTGTTTTAGGATGTAAATGTGAAGCATTACTCGATCATAGTTTATTCTTGTTTATCCCATTGTTCAGTTTAGTTTAGTTTTACCTTATATAACACTATACCTTTCTCATCCAGTCTTATTTACCTGTCTTGGCATTTCTATTTTATGCATATTTGAAAATCACTAGAACTCGCCGGAATTTATGTCTGACCCTTTTTCTTTCGCTACTTTCTTCCTTCCCCCTAGGTCATCAGAGTGGAAGCACTCGGCAGTGACTAGGACTTTCTCTTATAGCTTGGACTTGGATTACCTGAGATGTACCGTTTTCAGCTTGTTCTCTGTTCGGTTGTGGCTTATGGCGAGGGATATGATTTTATTTACTCTAATGGTTTGTTTTATGAGATATTTTATAAGATAGATTTGATGTAAACGGTTTTGTTGTAACCTATTTGAGACTATGCTTTATTTTTTATAATAAAGTTAAAATTTTCCGCTGCTTATTTTATATCTGTCTTGTGAATTTCTATACTGTTTACCTATTGCGCTTCACGAAACTTAATGCATTCTCTAAAGAGTGACATTAACGGTTGTGGGGTGTACACATATTTCTTGTATATTTGTAGGTCTTGCATTTATGTTATGTTACATGTTTGCAACTATGGTTTTGGACGTATCTTTCAGTAGGAAGAGTTAGAATGAAGAGAGCAGATTACAAATTCCCTCCGCTCTATGGTGCTATGTATAACTTCTCTTATTTTCATAAGTATATATGTTCTGGCTATGTGAATAATTATATTCTTTTATTTGTTGGCAGGTTGGTATAAAGAGAACGGTGGATTCCCCAAGACATAATGCCGTGTTCCACCACAATGAGTTCGACATGCTCGATTATGGTGTTGTTACATAAACTCCATACGCTCAAGCGCTTGGACAACTTTTAAAGTTATGCACCAAGTCTATGTATATATGGAAGACCCAGGTTCCACTTATTTGTCTGGGGATATAACATACCTCCTCTTGAGAAGAATGTAGCATGTATGCTTTGTTATAAACTAATTGTAGTCAGTTTTTATACACTTTAATGATATGTATCTTTTGACAGGAGGATGATATTTACCATGCTGTTTAAATGGTAGATGAACTATTAGGGGAGGTGCACGAGTGATGCGAAGCAAAATGCTTCAGTGTCAAGCACATTTTACAGTCCATTTTTGTGAAGAACAAGCTCATTAGGCCTACACTGCCTCCTCCTCCTCCATCACCTCCTCCTACCGCTCTTATAAAAGCTATGTTGTTGCCACCTATGACTCTTGAGTACAACCAACAGGATAAGGGGTCGGCTGCATCATCTTCTCAGGCTTCACCCGAGCGATTATTTCATGGGTCATGTCAACCGTAGGGCACCAACATTATAGAAAATGGTGAGGTTCCGGACAAAATCCCATTAACATGGAGAAAAGCTAAAAGAACTCGAGAATTGATAAATCTGTGTTGATTTCATATGTTAGTTTGGTGTTGAACATTGTGTAGGTTGTTGTTTATTTGGTCAAATGTTGCATATTGTAATTTGATGGTAGTATGATATTAAATATTGATTGTTGCTTGGTTTAATTTGACGTTAGAATGTTGATTGTTGCATTGATTTGTATGTCATTAAATTGTTTGGTGATTGGGATGATGTATGTTTGATGGGATTGGAAGACAATGTTTATGTTTAGAAACCTACACAGGTTGCCTAGGGTGGCATCTGAAATAGCGTCAGTTGGCGCTATTTCAAATGTCGTCCTAACTTTCTGCACAAGTTTCTAAATAGAAATGTTCTCCCTTTCTCTTACCTCATCCAAAACTTTATCGAACTTGCACAAAAAAACTAAAAACTTCAATTATCTTCCTCTCCAAAATTCTGCACCTACAGTTGACTGAGATTGTGTTATTTTTTGTGATTTTGATCAAAGACTCTAAGGAAATTATAGGCATGTCAAATTATTTTACAATTTTTTTATTATTTGTATACTTTCAAATCTTTTCACCTTAGTGCAAATGGATTAATAGGAAATTGATGATGAAATATCAATGAAATATTGCAGTCATTTAAAGTTTAATTCGACGGTAGGTGTGGTTGGTGTCGAGTATGCATCAGGAACTTAATTATTACCAAACGCGCCTAGACACGACTTTGTTGCTGAAACTCAAATAAATCTTGAGCCAAATCAGCGTCGATCGGGTAAAGGAATTAGCATCGAAGCGAAAGACATTGTTAGAAACATCGATATGAATAAGGGTATTATGTTGCAATACATAACGTTCAATGGGAGAATCACATAATAACATTGACTATGGAGGAGGCCCATCTTGAGAGAACAAGTCTCTGAAAAATCGATGCGACATGATCGTGGAGACAAATAACACGAACGCCGATTGGAGATCCTCCAATGTGTCGAAGAGGAGTTGAGTAAGCCCTTACATTGTAGGCCGAAAATGCACAGTTGAAAAATGAATTGCAGCTAGCATGGAGTGGAAATTGTCATGATTAGATAATGTTTTGTGGTTTATTGTAGTAAGGTCATTGGGTATTGTACCAATGTCATTTAGTATTATGCATTCTTGTTTGTTTAATGTCATATGTCAAAAATTACATAAGTTCTCAAATATTAATGTAATCTAGTTACACGAGTTGGCGATACAAACATACAAGCATACAAATAAGTTGTTGAATACAAGCACATAAGCATACAAGTAAGTTCCACAAGTTCCCAAATAAATTGTTTATTGCTACAACCATACAAACAAAGTAAAGTTCCTGAATTACATCGACTCATTTTACGCCCATGCAACCCACATTTTATGCACCTTTTTGCACTTGAAGCTTGCATCTCTTCTATAGTACCTTTGATCCTTGTCGACCTTGGTCTTCCAGGTACTCTTCATGCGGTTGAAGGCAGAACCATCAGATCTTCAGGTGCACTTCGTTACCGTTTATCCTAAATGAGATGAAATTCTAACGTGTAAGCCGCTAGGTAGGTTTGAACTGAGTATCACTTAGAGGCAATGTCATGATGGTCCTTATTTACCCCGTTAGCAATTGCGGAGCAAGCAACCAACACACATGCACACCATAAATGTTAAAGTAGTAGGATATTTTTTGTACAAGAGCAAGTGCTACGTTTAATTGTTACTTTATACTCATCATCAAAATATTACTTGCCATTCAACATGACTGAAGCGGATAATCCTTAAACGCCTTGCTTCACTTTCTCTTTTCACTATTTTTGCTTCCCATATTGGCATTAAATGAATGGCTGATGTCCTTGCAAACCTTTTTCGCTAGAAAAAAATAATAATCCACTAATCGAAAAAATATACGCATAACCAATGCTTTAATCGATAATGATCGCGCACCTTTGAGTACTCGTTATAACTTTCCGATACAATGGTCTTCATAACATGAAATCTGCCACCATCATCCTTGCACAACGCCCGATTTTCTTCTTTCCTCGCTAGACTTCTTTCTATCCAATTGTAAGCTCGGATATTGGTGCTCTTTAATTTTTCCGTAATTCTTTGGTACTCGACTGCCTCTAAAGCACATGCTGCAATGTAAAATAAACATGTCAACTGTTTGTCCTTAAAAACCTAATGTCTTAAAATTATACTTTCAAATGTCTAGCACAATATCTGTGTTTATGAGGGACTCTCCAATGTATGTCCAAGTCCCTCGGTATTCCTTTAGGATGAAAGTAATACCATGAATATTAACATTATGAATGAACATTCGAATGCAAACAATGAACCAACCCCAACCATCAGAAGTTTCAGACTCAATGATATAATAAGCCAGTGGATATAGGTGGTCATTAACATCCATTGCGGTTGCTACAAGTAAAGTTCCATTGTATTTATTGTACAAATGTATCACATCTATGCAAAACAATGACTGACAACGTACAAATCCTTCAACATAAAGACCGAAGACCCAAAAACAAGCTCGAAAACTCCAACCTCATTAGTTACTATGTGATCAACACTACATGGATCCGTTTCGACAGTTTAGTAAAGTACCATCGTAAATTGAAATATGGCTCCGCCCAAATGCCATAAAAAATTGCCCTACTCTGAGTTCTTCATGTTATATAAACCTATTTTAATAAAAGTTGTTTTTCTATTAAAACTTGCACCGTTCCAACAATAATGCTCAAATCTACTTTCATGAATTACATGATCTTCGAAACCATAAAGGTAGAGGTTGCTTGGTTATGATTGGAATTGACTGTTGGATTAAGAAATTGCTACTATTAGGATATTTTTTAATGATTCATTAACCAACTCGTTTTTTTTTTTTTTTTTTTTTTGAAATCTACGACATGTATTCTCTATAGGCAATTTGAATCAATGCTGCAAATAACCATGTATTTATCTTTATAGGATCGAGCGGGCTTAAAAGAAACAACATGTAAAATTGACCACTCAATAAGTTGTTTCCAGAAATTTTGCTTTGCTCTCAAATACTATATCAACTCGAAAACCTGTTTGACCACTAGACGATAAGAAGATTTCATCATTTATTTGCAAATTGATGACGATGGATGTAGCCATCAACTGTGCGTTACAAATGTCATCATCCAAAGTTATTTCCATTTCTGGTTGATCACTATCATCGAGAAAACTGTTTTTGCCTCCAAAACATAGTCCAACTGTTCATTATTTACTTGCATGATGTCGATTCAGGTTGTATAATTCTTTATTGTCAAACAACGGTCATGCTATCAAGAGTGGACACGTCGTGTATTTGTGCATCTTCATCATCATCATATATATCGATGTCTTCTTCCCAAAAATTCGAAACAACAAATTAATTTGTATGGTCAATTTCAGACCGTGTATCGATATCAAGTGCTAGAAAACTACAAATTTAAAATATGAAGTTTTAAGTACAGTGAAAATTGAAAATATTAATTCATTAGCATTGCCAAATTCAACTTCCTTTTGATTTATATGGTATAAGCAATATTGGATGAGATCTATGACTATTCGATGAACTGGCACTATTCTGTGTCGGTTGTTGTTGCAGAATATAGCTGCACATGACAAATGTAAGATGCTATATCAATCACAGCAAACACTAGACTATTTCAAAGTTTTGCATAGATGTCTTACCTTTAACTCATGAATACAAAAATATGTTGTGTGGAAAATGTAAACTGCACTATACATTTTGGTGACAATTCATTAACGGTGGATAATCAAAGAACATGTGTTGCTGTTCGTACTGTGGTACATTCATATGTGGATTACTATAATTAGGTGATGAAAATGCTTATGAGGTATAGTTAACTTAGGTTCCGCTATAGGCGTCGCCGCCGATGCCGCTACCTTTTGTTCTACAACCGACCTCTTATTATTTTCAACAAACAACTCTATTGATTTGGAGAACGTAAAACACATTAGTTTATCATCATCATCGTCGATAATTTTAATGGCTTTAGATCCAGAATTAGTTGACCAATTGCAAAATACATCAATATCGAACTCATCCGATTTATCCCGATTGCTTTGTAAATTGAAGATTTTAATTCTTGTAAGTTCGATCATTTACAAACTTTATCTGGTTTATGAACCACCCGTCTATTTTCCACATAATTTTTGATCGATTACCAATTCACCATCATTATAGTAGCATATACTTGGCAAAAAATCAGAAGTCATTCCACGAAAATAATAAATTCAATATTAACCAATATTAGTTTGTGAAATTTATCTAGATCTAGAGTTACAAATTTCTTACATCGATTGATCCGAAAGTAAAGTGATATTGTTCTTCTTGAAATAGATCGACCGTGACACTAAGTCAAATTGACGAACAAATCAGCGAAAATGGAGAATGATTTTATATTTGAGAAGAAAATTTGTTTTTTTGAGGGAAATAGGATAATGAAAGAGAGAGGGAGAGCAAACTCTGTCTTGAGCCCATGAAAACCTCTGAGCGACATTTCAAATGTTGCTAGTGGAGGCGTTTAAAATGTCGTTCCACATTCTCAAAACGAGATGAAAAAGAATCTGATGATACTGGAGCAAACTTAAAAAAAAAAAAACCCAGTGATACTGACCTCAACGTCAATAAAAATAAAACGAAATACTAACGCTATTTGAAATGATGTCAGTGTGTTTTGATCAACTCATCGGCGAATCAATCAAAATAGAACTAGGAGTAACTTTTGAAGCATGACCACGTCCTTTTTCAAAATTGGGTAAAAATGGAAAAAGTAGAAGCCATTGTCCTGTTCAATATTCTAGCGTATGCTGTGATCATAGATGCTTCTTGATGCAGGGGTCAGAGCACATAAACTCGCTTTTTCTTTTGTAACCACCGTAAAATCTCCACTAAACCCTCCTGTCTGTCCTTTTCTTTCTTTCGATTCGTCGCCGCCATGCCCCAAATCGCAGTTAGATCCCGTCTTCTTCTTCCTCGACTAGTCTCTGCTCGCCTTCTCTGCTCCGCCGCCACTGCTACCTCCACCCCTTCGGCGTCGACACCTCCTGGGGAAACCGTTTCTTCATCAACCGCTCCTAAGAAACCTTGGTCGTTTTTCAAAATCAGCGCTATCACTGCAGTTACCGCCGCTTTCACCGCCGTTTTAGGCACAGCTGGTTACGCCACTTATGGTATTTAATCATCTTCATTTTACGTCCCTTAATTATTAATTTATTTCAAAGTTTATCCCTCAGTATTTTGTACGTTTACATGCCTACTGATGTTCATTACAATCATTTCATGATTTGAATAATTAGGTTTTCAAATGAAAACAAATGAATGTTCTTCGTAGTAAGTTTGTTGGATACTTATTTTGTATCAAATGCTGTTTGTTGATTGCAGCATATACACTGGAGGACATTGGGAAGAAGAGGAGCGAATTATACAAAAAGACAAAAGATCTTGCTGTAGGAGATGATGCGTCAGCTTTTGAAGTAATGTGATTAGACTTGATCTCTGTTTAATGGCGAAGATCATATGTTTCTAAATCTTCAATATTTTATTTAGTTTCATGAATACTTTAGGAGTACTTCTATTAATCTGTCAATGTTTTCTTTACATACCTCTATTGAAATTAAAGCAATTTAGATTACTATTTTCCCCATGTGGATAATCATTGATCTCCCATCATGTGGTGCATTATGTTTTTATGGAACCTAGGACAATGGATACTAGGATTGGAAAGAAACCTAGTGTAGTGATAGTCAGGAGTCCACAAAATCATAGCAAAGTGCACACTCATAAATTACCAACACTTAATTTGTT
Organism: Allium sativum; assembly: GCA_030737875.1. Classification (NCBI taxonomy): domain Eukaryota; kingdom Viridiplantae; phylum Streptophyta; class Magnoliopsida; order Asparagales; family Amaryllidaceae; genus Allium; species Allium sativum. The sequence continues at coordinate 603,117,562 of CM060916.1, read as the reverse complement.
GCACTCCATGGATTCAGCAAGAGCTAGCATATCACTGGTTGGGAATATACGCAATTAGACCCTCACTTAAACTAGACAGCATTCATCCACACCCTTGCTTGGTGCCGATGAGCAGGTAGAAATCAGTGATATAGACTCCTCTATGCATATTTTTGCTTCAAACTGAATTCTAATCAGAACAGCCTTATATATAAAAAAAAAAAAAAAAAAAAGAAGAGAGAGAGAGAGAGAGAGAGAAATCCTAACCCTGAAATACCAGTTTATCACAAAATTACTTGTTCTAGTTCATATTCACTTGATGTTGCGTCAAATTTTGATATGTGACTGAATGGTAGAAGATTTTAATCAATTCAGTAAAAGGTCAAGGGAAGTAGATAAATGACAAAAACGTAAGAAGAAACAATTACACGGAGGGTCAAAAGAAATTCGTGAGGGTGTAATTTGTTTCAGAAAATGAACAGACTGGGAGTGAAAATTGTGGAGTGGCAATAGTGGAGCCTTACTTCAAGTAGTTTCACTTTAGTCGATTCATCTGTTCATAAAAAACATGTTAAATCGCATAAATGAAGAACTTATTCTTATCTAATTTATGTATGTTTTAACATCTTTTATCCAGTCACTTACCTAATTTATGAATATTTCAATATCTTTTATCCAGTTGATCTCGGGCAGGTTGTATCATTGTCGTTATAGCTATAATGTATCAAAATTTTGTACTTATGGTATTTAATTTTATTTTTTTCGTCCTACGGCTAACCTCTCTTGCTACGTTTCCTAATACCTCATGAGAGATACTGAAAAATAAACCATATCAAAGTTTATGTAAACATAATCTGATTCAGACCTGACCATGTATTATCTTACGAGAATTAATACACAAACAGTCATTTTATGGAAAACGCATTCAAGTGATGCGCTGAAGTGCAGATTGTTTGTGTAGCACTCCCCCCCCCCACCCCCCCCCCCCCCCCCAAAAAAATTTGAGTATCATTAAGCAAAAAATGCTTGGTTCTATTGTAAAAATAACATGTGAATTGATCTCAAAAGTTTCATTATGGTGGAAGTGCAATAGTTTTATTTATAGATTAAAATTCGACCAATAAAGCATTGTAGGAAGTTTGTATTATATTGGAGAAAAACATGGTCATAAAACTCAAAATACGTAAATGGTTGTTTCAAATTTACTGTTTAATACCTAACAACATGTGCTTTAAAAAATTAAGTGACACTTTAGTTCCAATAAGCAAGATGATTGTTCTCTTTTTCTTCGTTTAATTTTGCGCTTAATGCTACATAGGTAAATATATGTACAATAAATAGAACCGACATAATAAAACAAAGGACTTATCAAGTGATCAGTTTTTGTATGTTAAATGAATACATGCAATATGAGAAATGTAATCCAGCGAATTCATGAGCATATGTGTGATATTAACATAAGAATATATCTAGGGTGGTAGGATTAACATATATTTGAAGAACACTATGCAAACTATATATTACATAACTAGCAATTTTTTTGTGTCGATCTTAAGCATCATAGCAACAACTACAAATCTATTGAATTCCCAAACAAGTTGGGGTTGGATCTTAAGCATCACGTAAACTACTAAAAAACTCTAGATGTGTTTGTGTGAAATGTGTACATGATAAGCTAAATCATGGAACACTGTCCTTTTTTGGTAAGATTCGACAACTCGTTTTTGATTTCGGTTTTTGTATTTTATAATATCAAGAATTCCAATCTAATTCGTAAATTTGGAGAATTTGGGTTTGAGTTTTAGAATTTCGTTGCTTATTTTTCTTATAATTGCATATATTTGTTTGATTAGTTGAAACAAGATGCATAATTATTTCTAATTGAGAAATAAGATATAAATGAACAATATTGATTAATTACAAATATCTATAGCAATAACAATATCTACTATTTCATACTTAATTTTTTTAGTTACACTATTCATGTATTTTGTTATTTAACATGCTTTCAAAATTAAAATTTTAGATTTTTAAAACTACATATATTTGAAACTCAGTTTTTTTATTCTTCTATAAAGTTTGAATTATAAGGTGGTGCCTGGCGCAACGGTAAAGTTACCTGGCTGGTAATCTTAGGCACGCAGGTTCGAGTCCCGGCCTCTTCACATAATGTGAGGGAAATGTTGTGCGGACTAATCGACCACCCCCAGAGCCCGGGAAGCCGTGAGAATGGTACTAGGATGGGAGACTGCCTGGGAAGTCCTCTCGCGCTTAAGTACGAGAGCCTTTGGCACTGGGTATCCACCTTTATAAAGTTTGAATTATAACATTTTTCACTTAATTAGAATTTTGGTTTGGTTGATTTTGTTCTCTATCAAAATCGGAATGGAACAATCAAAATCTTGGTGTTGCGGTCGAAACCTCAAACCATACTGCTTGGATCTTTGAATCTTTCTATCTTATTTTAAGTTTTTTGCGTCTTAGTTTTTATTGTTTTTTCAAAAATTGTTGGTATAAGTAAAATTCTTGACGTCCATTTCAAATTTCAGGTGATGGTCGTGGTGACAAGGTTTTAAATTTCAGATTGCAGCAGCGTTACATTTTGGGAATTCTACACATAATCAAAGTTTTAAATTTTGGATATCAGTCACGTTTCGTCTTGGAGATTTTAGAATCGGGTGAGATTTCAAACGAGATGAGTCTAACTCTGGTGTTTGTCTCAGAGTTCCATCTCCGGCCTTAAAGCTCATATTGGAACCATCTCAGGATATATGATATTAAAAATTGATATTTTAATACAATAATTTCTATGAATGCTACTATAAAAATAATAACTTAAAACTTGAATTACAGAATCACTCGTGTTGTTGATCTACGAAAGAAACATTCATATTCGTAAATCAGAGTATGCTTAAACTAAAAAAACAACACAATACAGATGGATAATATAGTCTATAATTTATGATTAATGAACATGAATTATTGTTAGGCATAGAACATAAAAAGATCCAAACATTAAACAATTACACATAAGTAGAACATAAAATGCATACTTGCATAAGTAACGTTGATGAAAAAATGACCAATATGAAAATGTTAATTATTGTAGAACATATATGAATATATGATATAATCATATAGCATGCAAATTATTCATAAAAATATATTAAACATGATTCTTGTCGGGCCTTCTATTTACATATAAGCCAAAAAAAATGGTCGATCAAAATAAAATTTGGCTTTTAACAAGCTAAATAGCAAAAAGAGTCATTAATATATCTTAAAAGGGCACTCTCAAGTGACTTGGATATTTTGCATGAGGTTGATCGATTTAGGGAAATTTTAAGGCTAATTTTAGCAATTTAAAAAGGGTTCACTATTAAAATAGTAGAATATTACAGTGGTTAGATTTGAATATTTTAATTATTGTTTTGGATCAGACACGAGTTTAAATTTTAGCTTTAAAAACGCCTAAATCTTGGTCGATATATTAATATCTCATTTCGGTCGATATCTCATACGATATATTCAAAATGAGATTTACAATAGGATTTGCTGTTTCGTTTCGAAAGTAGATCAAAACGAGATCTCGGATGAGATATCAGACGTTACCAAGAACGGGAACATTGCACACAATACTCGCATAAGACGGGATCTAGGATGGATTTACAGTTTGGATTTTAAGCCCATCACGGGGTCTACATTTCAGATTTTAAAACCATAAGACTATCTCAGAATAATTGAAGTATCTAAAATGGGCATTTAATATTTTCATGATATGTGTTATCAAAAAATAAATTCATTAGCATGGTATATCATTAAAAAACAATAATTTTATGTTGTATTTAAAAGAAATAGTAATATGATTGATTTGATATTTGAATATTAAAAATTAAAAATAAACAAAAAGTCGTATTTTTCCCATCCTGTAAGAAAAAAAACATTTTGCTAATAAAAAATCAGTAGTACAAATATTTTTGATCCACATATGAAGTAAAAGAACTATACAATAACAACAACAAAGCCATATATTCCAAACAAGTTGGGGTTGGCTAGATATGGAACCCAAAATTAAAATAAAATAAAATTAATAATGATGATTTTATATATATATATATATATATATATATATATATATATAAAGGGTTTAAAATAACCAAATAGATAAAAAGTCGTCTGATAAAGGTTTTTTAAAACAATAATAATAATAAGTAAAAAGGTTCAATAAAAGTGAAATAAAATCAAAAATGGTAATAAAAATTAGAAAGGTTCAATAAACGTGAAATAAAGTCTAAAATAATTATAAAAAAAATATAAAAATATAAAAAAGGACCTAAGGTTCTGGTACATGGATAGCCAACCTCCATGCACTCCTATCAACTACAAGCTCTTCAGATAAACTCCAGTTACTTAAGTCCCTCTTTATTATCTCCTCCCATGTCATTTTAGGTCGACCTCTACCTCTATTTTGGCCTTTGACGCGGCCTATAATTCCAACGCGTACAGGTGCATCGTATGGTCTACGTTGGATATGTCCAAACCATCTCAAGCGGTATTAGACTGACTTCTCTTCAATAGGTGCAACTCCAAGTTTTTCCCGAATATCCTCATTTCTAATCCGATCTCGTCTGGTATGCCTACAACTCCAACGCAGCATCCCGCATCTCTGCTACGTTTATCTTCTAGACGTGTTGCCTCTTAGTAGACCAACATTCTGCACCATATAACATTGCAGGCCTGATTGCTGTCCTATAGAACTTTCCTTTAAGCTTCTGAGGAATCTTCCTGTCACAGAGAATGCCAGATGCTAGTCGTCATTTCATCCATCTTGCTTGAATTCTAAAACTAACATCCTTGTCAATCTTCCCATCAAACTGCAACATAGATCCTAAGTATCAGAACGATTCCTTCTTGGGTACTACTCTACCGGCTAGGGTAACCTCACCATCATCTGACCTGACACTGCCAAACTCACACTTCATATACTCTGTTTTAGTTCTGCTAAGCCCGAAACCCTTTGATTCCAAGATCTCCCTCCACAACTCCAGTTGTTGATTGATCCCTATTATACTTTCATCAATCAACACAACATCATCGGCAAAGAGCGTACACCAAGGAATCTTCCTTTGTATATCTTTTGTGATTTCATCCATCACTAATGAAAAAATATAGGGGCTCAAAGCTGAACCTTGATGTAATCCTATGGAAAGTCTTTGGTCTCACCATCCCATGTCGTGACACTAGTCACAACCACCTCGTACGTATCCTTAATAAGGGTAATATACTTTGATGACACTCTCTTCCTTTCTAGCGCCCACCCCATAGCCCTCCTCGGCACTATGTCATAAGATTTCTCTAGGTCAATAAAAACCATGTGGAGATCTTTCTTCTGCTCCCTGTATCTCTTCATAAGTTGCCTAACCAAGAAAATCGCCTCAGTGGTTGACCTTCCAGGCATACAACCAAATTGATTTGTAGACACTTGTCAACCTCCTCAAACGCTGCTTGCAAACTCTCTCTCAAAGCTTCATTGTATGACTCATAAGCTTAATTCTTCTATAGTTTGTGCAACTTTGAATTTCTCTTTTATTCTTGAAGATTGGAACTAAAATGCTTCTCCTCCATTCATCTGACATTTTGTTTGATTTGAAAATATTATTGAACAACTTAGATAGCCATGTTATCCCTGCATCTCCAAAGCATCTCCACACCTCAATAGGAATGTTATCAGACCCTACCGATTTCTTTGATTTCATCGTTTCAACGCCCCTTCTACCTCAGCTTCTTGAAATCTCCGCACAAAATGTCTATTGGTGCTGTCGGCATAGTCTTCAAACTCGATCGAATAGTTATCACTTTCTTCGTTGAAAAGCTTATCAAAGTATTCTCTCCATCTATCCTTTATCTCATCGTCCTTCAACAAAAGTCTATCATTCTCGTCCTTATGCATTTAACCTGATTGAAGTCCATTGTCCTCCTCTCGCGTAGTCTAGCTATTCTGTAAACGTCTTTTTCACCCTCCTTTGTACTTAGCCTTTGATACAAATCTTCGTACGCTCGTCCCCTTGCTTCACTCACTGCTCTTTTTGCAGTCTTTTTTTGCCACTTTGTACATGTGCATGTTCTCTTCGCTTCTATGATTGTGCATGCATTTGCAGCATTCCTTCTCTTTGATAGCCTTTTACACCTCGTCATTCCACCACCACGAATCCTTGGGTTCTCGCTTGCTTCCTCTTGTTATCCTAAATACCTCAGTAGCGACTCTTCGAATGAAAGTTGCTATCGCATTCCACATGACATTTGCTTCTCCTTCCACATTCGAAGCTCCTTCTCCCATCACTCTATCTTTAAACACCCGTGAAGCATCTTCTTTGAGTTTCCACCATTTCATCCTGCTAATCTTCACTCTCTTATCATTCACCACCCGAAGACAAAACACGCATACCAAGAGCTGGTGTTGTGAGACGACACATTCTCCAGGTATGACCTTGCAATCAACACAATCTCGTTTACTATCTCTTCCAGTTAGGACAAAATCAATCTGGCTAGCCTGTTGGCCACTACTGAAAGTGATCAGATGTGATTGCCTTCTTTAAGGTATTAGCAATCATGAGATCAAAAGAGAGCGAAATTCAATATATCTTCACCCTCTTGGTTCCTACTGCCAAAGCCAAAACCACCATGCACTCGCTCAAAACCCCCGCTAGATGAGCCAACATGTCCATTGAAGTTTTCTCCTATAAAAAGTTTCTCGTTACTATGCACATTTCTAACCATGACATCCCAGTCTTCTCAGAATTTCCTCTTGGCTTCTTTACTTAACCTACCTGCGGGGGATATGCGCTAATGACATTCAAAACCGCCTCGCCAACTACTAGCTTAACTAGGATGATCCTATCCCCTCGTCTTCTGACGTCGACCACATTGTTTTGAAGGTTCTTGTCAATCAATATGCCTACCCCGTTCTTGTTACGTACTTCTCCCGTGTACCACAATTTGAAGCCAGTGTTCTCCACCTCCTTCGCCTTCTGACCCACCCATTTAGTCTCTCTTGAACGCACAAGATGTTAACCCGTCTCCTAATCATAGTATCCACTATCTCTTTTAATTTTCCTGTTAAGGACCCTACATTCCAACTACCTAACCGAACTCTACTATCGTCGGCTAGCTTCCTTGCCCCTCGCATCCACCGAGAAAAATGCGAGGACCCTTGCTCATTTATCACTACACCAGGGCGTCGTGTAGCGCGCCACTAAGAGAATGACGGCCCAACCTTTGCTTATTTAACACCATATCCGAGCCTCGATATAGCTCGTCGCTAAGAGGGTTACGCCCCAACGATGTATCATAAGGTTCCATATCCATAAGAAAGACTAAGTTTTTACGTTGGCTCGCCAAGCCTATCATACCCCTCCTCCTTTACCCTGGTTTGGGACAGGCTGCATAGAAAACTACACAAGCGGAGTTAAGTAAAAGAACTATGTATATGGAAAAAATTGTTTTGAGTTTTCTATTGAGATTTACCTCAAATTCTGCTGGAGATCTTAATATTTTGGATGAGACTAGTGTCAAATAAGATAAAATAAAATTTAAGGTATCGTTTCGCAAAATCGTCTTGCTTAAGTTCGAAACGAGGTCTCGAGCGAGATCTTCAGTGGAAAATGAGATTTGAAATAGCACATGGTATGATGCCAACATATTAGGAGAATAATTATTTAAGATGGATACATCGTACGTGGTGGGAATGTCTGCATGAAGCATGAAACAAGTGTATTCTTTATCTTATTATTACATATGCATTCTTTTATTACATTGTATACATGGCAACATATATACAAAAAAAATATTATAGCAATTTACAATGAAGATGATGGGAGTTAAACCCTTTTGCTTGTACATATGCGTGCATATACATATACATATACATATACATATACATATAATATGTGTGTGCACACACATGCATGAGGGCGTGTATGATCACGATACCCCTTTATTGTAGCATTCCCCTCTGATATCTTATCATATTCTAATGTTATTTTTTACATTAATATTCCCCTTTAATGTAGCATTCCCCTTTATTGTAGCATTCCCCTTTGATATTTTATCATATTCTAATGTTATTTTTTACTTTGACATTCAATCTACATTATGAATATCATATCATTTCTTAAAACTAGATTTGAGATCATTCTGAAATTTGCCGCTTCTTCAAATCATAAATCGATATCAAACGTTAAAATGGTTGTTTCAGCTGCTAATTTGAAACATCAATTTTATCATGTTTGGTTATTCAAATGGTCACAATTTTTAGGGAGATGATGAGATCATATTCATAAATTTGAAGTACCGTAACTCGTACGATAAAAATGATAAAAGGGGTACCTCTTAAGCATGTGTTATTCGCCCTTGATCTCTATATATTTTTGATGCACCCAGTTTTGTTTAGAATTGAAGGTTTCTAGGTTTAGCAGAATTAAAACAGAGTATATGAAGTGCGAATTCAACGATGTCAAGTCAAAGGATGAAGATATCACCTTGGTCAGACAAGTAGTGTCCAACAAAGAATCATTACGATATTTAAGATCAATGTTGCAGTTTGATGGTGAGATCATTGAAGATATTTGTTGGTGAGATTGATGAAGATATTTGTTGATCCATCTTTTTACAAGGCCGTCATGCTTCAAACTTTTGGTTACTGAATTTCTCAATACTTGAGCATGGACTTATAAGAACTCAAAAAAGCTTGGTTGAAGTGACAAATTTTGCGGAAGCATGGAGTTCTGGATGGTTAAAATTCATGTCGACATAGACCATTGCCCCCCATCGGCTAAGCGTGATTTGCCTCAGATCGGCATTACCTAGATGGGCTCGGATTAGCCTTCTCACCAACTTCACATTGGATCACATAAGCGGCTTCGTCTCAGATCGGCATAGCCTGCAACACCTCCGATCGACCTAAAGGCTTCGCATCGGATCTGTGCTCACTTGGATTTCATGCAAGATAGATTCACTTAAGTTCAACACAAAAGTATTTCGATTGTCAAAGCAAAATATGGCTAGGACTTGGCCATAAGTCTGATTCGGTCCAACCAAATTGGTACCGATCTGGATCGGACCTGGATTGGTACCAATTCGGGTCATATTGGGTTGGTCGATCCGGATTTCCTCCGCGTTTTCTTGGTCAATATGCGAACCTAATTTTGCTTCTTTTTTTTTGGCCTATCTGAGCTCTGTAACAGCTATAGATACACCTTCACTTAGACATTTTTGGGGGATATTCTCTTGGATTTTAACACTCGTATGTAAGGACATTGCTAATCCTAACTACCACCTCTTTTACTCCACATTTTTGTAATCTAATTGGACTGTAATTGTAATCGTCTACAAGTGATTACCCCCCACAGTGAACGTAGACACACATGTCATTTACTTTTACGCACTCTATGTCTAGATTTATATTGTTATTTTGTGATTGTTATTTGGAATGAGTGTTGGCATTCGATTGACCAAATCGAGCGTTAAAATTTTGGCGGTTAGAAAAGGGGTAGTTACCTTCGGATTCAGATTTGCTCAAGGTCTTGGATTGCTTCAGGATTCAAAGTTCAAATATGGTTAAAATGAAGACGACGGATGCTACTACTCTATTTGATGGCGTTGAATTGCAAGGAAACTGGGAGGTTTCCTCTGTTGAAACCCCGCCATTTATCTAATTTGGAAAGAGATGGATGAAGTGGTCAATGAACTTGTATCTCGCTTTGGAATGGCATGAAGGACTCTTTAAACAACAAGAGGAGACCATGACCACTTTTCTAGCTTGGATGAAAGAATTCAAAAGACCAGGAGGCTAGGGTATAGTTACTTGAGCATGACCTATTGGCGCGTAAGGGATCAGACTTGGCTCGGGGGCATCCCCCACAACTTCAACTCAGATCGGCACCGACCCGACTTCGGCATGGGGGCAACCATCCTGGGCACTGCAACTATGGATCGTGACACGCTAGTTCGTCATGTCTTGGATGTTGGTTTTGGAGATGATGCAACGCAAACGCATGAGCGCAAAGGCTTCGATCATCAAAGAGCTTCCACAGCTTCTAGAACTCGGTTCGTACAAGGGGCCGATCCGGATGGTAACGCCACATAACGACGTGCTATTTCTTTTGAATTGAACACTAGGAATACTGATGTCAGATTAAGCGATTGGGATCAACTTCTTAACAATGAAAATCAGATCACGAATATGATTCGACGGTTTCTAAAGGCGGGATGTCTCAAACAGATACGGTATGTGCCAATCGTAGCCCCTTCACCTAGACTATAAGGAATTCTCGAAATCCACCCGACTTCAAATTGTCGGTGTTGGAGGATTATGATGGTAGGAAGGGTTCTACTATCATTCTTATGCGTTAGATGCGCCATATGGAAGTACTGACGGCATTAGATGATGTCATGGCAAAATGCTTTCCCGTATACCTTACAGATATCGCTGCTATGTGGTTTAGACAACTGAAATGTTTTGATTGAAAGGTCCATAAAGCAGTTTATGGTCTACAGCTCTCGATCCATGAACGTGATGACGCTCACAACAAAGCAAAAGACCGAAGAGACTGTGAAAATTTCTGGAAAGGTTTAATACAGCGGTAGTCTCGGTATATTGATCGGACCCGTCCATGGTACTTACGGCTGCCGTCTCAGGCATATTGGATAACTCGGACTTCAAGATCTCACTGGAAGATGCGAGAGCGGATAAGAAAACTTGGGGGTGGCAATTAGACTCGACCCGATGGACCAGACCCGACCCATCGGGTCTCGGTTCTAGGCGGGTCGGGGTTTGTCAGGTCTGAACTATACTTTTCAAAAATCTGGACTTGACACGACCCGAGCTTCGGTTCGGGCCGGGTCGGTTCGGTTGGATTATAACGCTAAAAATACATGTATTTCAATGTTTTTTGGTCGGATCCATTCGGGTCGAGTTTGATTGGATTTTAAATATATTTTTCATTATCTAGACCTGACCCGAAACCCATCGGGTTCGGGTCTTTTCGGGTCGGTTCGGTTCGGGTTTTTGGTTCTCGGTTCTAATTGCCAGCCCTAAGAAAACTCTTGAAATTAACATGGCTAAGGATAGAGAGTTGTTCGGATCTGAGAAAGGAAAGGATAAAAACAAAGGAAATGCCTTATCTGGAAATGACTGGAATACTCAACGATAAAGAGAACCTAAATTCTCTCGTATACGTATCTCAGTGCATCTCTGGAGGATATTTACTTGGATGTTCATGAAACTTCTCCATTCAGAAAGCCTCCCAGGAGAGCCAACACAATAAGAGAGGCAATCTGGTAAACACTTTGTCTCATGACCTGGATGGTTACAATGCAAGTGTGTGCATCTTCGGGATATGATTGAGGATCATGTCAGACGTAGAGAGCTATCAAAATACATTAGGAATAAGACTGCAAAAGCGGAACATGTGACCGCCTACCACCCAAAATAGGAACGAGCCAGGACTTAACTCGTGTGAATTGATCATTAGTTAACCTGAATTTATTTGGGTTTTAGCTTTTTAGATTTTGGTTTTGGATGACTAAGTCGACCTACCCATGTACGAGATTATGACTTAATCTCTAGGCTTGCTCTATACCCGATAATTAACCATTTACCATTCATATAATAAATCTATAATAAAAAACAGCTAAGTCGTCCCATTCACGTACAAGATTAGGATGTGATCCCTAGGCGTGCTCTTTACTCGACAATAATCCGTTAGTCAGAACTTGGCAAAGTAGCTCACATGTTTTTGTAATTATGAATTATACTCACGCTGACTAGGCTCGGAGAGACCATGGATTGCAGATATGGATTTTGGATTGAATATTCTGAATTTTGAATTTTTTTTGGATTTAAAGGATTCATTGAATTTATCTGGTTTTCGGGATATTGGAATCATTGGATTTGGACTTTGGGTATTTCAAACTTTAGTTTTCTATTATAATTACGATCAAAGCGATAATAGGTTTTCTAAACTTCACTCGTAACATGATCCAGAGAGGTCGTCAGATTCTATTGGCTTTAGGTTTTGGATTTCAAATTTTGGTGTTCTACTAACACGATCTTGGCTTTCTGGTTATTGGTTATCAGATTTATTATGGATTTCCATTGGACTTCTCTCGAATTATGGCCCTTGGACTTATGGATTTTTGGATTATGCAAAACACATCTTTCACTGAGAGACATGTTTTAAAGGGCAAGTATTGACCCTTTTTTTATAAGGCCGTTATGCTTTGAATTTTTGATTACTGGATTGCTCAGGACTTGGGGCATGGACTTATAAAAACTCGGAAAAGCTTGGTTGAAGCGACGAACTTCGCGAAAGCACAGAGCTCTGGATGGTTAAAATCCTGGTCAGCATAAACCATTGCTCGGATCGCGAGGCTTGATTTGCCTCAGATCGACATTACCTAGATGGGCCTAGATCGGTCTTCTCACCAGCCTCACATCGGATCGGCTAAGCGACTTTGTTTCAGATCGGCATGACGTGCAACACCTCAGATTGGCCTATAGGCTTTGCACCGGATTGGTTCTCACTTGAATTACGTGCAAGGTAGATTCATTCAAGTTTAACACGAAAGTATTCAGATTATCAAAGCAAAACATGGGTAGGACTTAGCCATAAGTCGATAGGTATTGATCCGAGTCAAATTGGGTTGGTCGATCTGAATTTCCTTTTCCTAGTCAATACGTGATCTTATTTTTGCTTCTTTTTTCTTGGCTGATCTAAGCTCTGTAGTAGCTATAAATACGCCCCACTTGGTCATTTTTGGGGATCTTCTCTTGTCTTTTGGCATCATATGCAAGGATATTGCTACTACCAACTACCACTTTTTTTACTCCGCGCTCTTGTAGTCAAACTGGATTGTAACTGTAATCAAGCAGTATAAATAAGTTATTACCCCACAATGGATGTAGGCATACTTGCTGAACCACTAGAAATCTTTGTGTCGTTTACTTTTATGAACTCTGTCTAGATTTATAATGCTATCTGTGATTGTTACCTGAAATTGAGTGTTGACATTTTGATTGACCAAATCGAGCGTCAACAATGTTAGTTTCAGAATTCAAGCGGGATGAGTGAAATGACGACTAACGTCTGACATTCTCTAGGATATGAGTTATACAGAACATCAATTAGACCTGCGATATTATATGATGCAAAATGTTGGTCTACTAAAAGATAACACGTTCATGATAAGTGTAGTTGAGATGCATATGTTGCGATGAATATGTGAGTATACAAGACGAGACCGAATTAGAAATGATGATTACGGGATAAACCTCGAGTTGCACATATTGAAGAGAAGCTAGTTTAACACCGCTTAAGATGGTTTGAACATTACCAACGAAGCACGACACACTTGTGCGTGTTGGAATTATATGGCACATCGAATGTTCAAAGAAAGACATAGGTCGACCAAGAATGATATGAGAGGAAGTAGTAAAAGTGGACTTAAGAAATTAGAATATATTCAAATTGCTGGTGTTGAACAGAAGCGCGTGAAGTTAGCGGCTCATATATCAAAATCATGAGCGTAGGATTAGTTTAGGGTGAGTGGTAAAGTTCTAGATTATAGGATTAGTGGGTATAGAAATACGACAGTGTTGGTTTTCGGTACCTACTACTACTAGTACTATTATTATTGTCATCACTACTATTATCATTGTCATCTTACTTTATTATTTATTATTATTACTATTATTATTAATCCGATTGCTTTATTTTTGTCTTTAATTTTGTTTTCACATTTAGATCTCTTATTATTATTATTATTATCATTACTACTACTATTATTATTATCACTGTTATTACGGCGCTCGACTAGTCGACTAGTCGGTGCTGGAACATCGACATGAAACGTCGACTGAAACCGAAACCCTAAAATCGGAACCCTAAATTGAAGTCTCGATGTCGATTTGGAACCCTAAAATTTACTATTCAAAGTCTCGATGTCGATCTAAGGGTTCGAACTCAAATCGAGACTTCGATTTAGGGTTAAAAACTCAAATCGATCTGAGTCGATACTAAATCGATCTGAGGATTCGATTTAGGGTTCGAACTCAAAAGTTAATGCAAAGCAGTGAATCCGATTTGAGGGTTCGATTTAGGGTTTAAGTCTCGATGTCGATCTGCATATAAGTATTAATCTACTTGCGGATCTTTTATGCTTTTATTCTTTATCAGTTTAGCCAAATGTCCATGCTCCTTGTATGTTATATTAAGGCAGAACAATATTATTTGTCTGATGGCTGTAAATATGTACGTGTTTCTATTGTTTCAATGATAAACAATATTGATGGCAGAACAATATTACATGTTTCAGTGATAAACAATAAAAGCACATGAGGTATGTCAGTACTTATTTGAAATTTATCCATGTATTAGCTAGAAATTTCAAATTATATATGTATATATTTATTTATCGACTAGTTCGACTAGTCTACGACTAGTCCATTAGTCGACTAATTGAACCTCTATCGACTCGACTCGACTTACCGCCGTGATGACCGTGATTATTATTACTATTGTTACTATCTTTGAATTGACATTGTCTTTGGCTATGAGTTTCATCTCTAGCCAACCTCAACTTGTTTGAGAATAATTGTTAAGTTGTTGTATAGTTTCCATCATTACATAAGTCACATATTTCTCACAAGGTGAATTATATTTATTATTGGTTTAACAACCATAACCATTATATTAATTTGCACTAGTAAAGGTGTGAGATAGATATTATAGTTGTGTTCATGTGAGAACATTCCCTAGGCTTTTTCTATGTACAAACATTTATTTGGATGTATTATTGCATGTGTAATTTTGAATCGAAGATAATCTTTCCTTTATCTTTTTATTTAGATGCATTTTGGTTGGATGCCACACCTTTACCCGCCGTTGTTAAAGCATGTATCAATTTATTTGTGAACACCGGTGGGTTATTAAATTTAATGACTCAAGGTGCCAATGAATGAACACATAAAAAGCAAACCAATCAACCAGTAAGTCAAAAAGCTAGCATATAACCAAATAGTATCTCCATTAAGCATCAATTAATCGACTGATTGATAATTTCAATGTGAGTGGTTGTATTTGTGGCTTAAAGCATTTTCAAACACAAATACTCAGGGCCGGCTCAGCCATTTGGGTTGCCCTAGGCAAACTTGCCATGCAGGTAGAAAAAATTTCAAGAGCAGAGGCAAATTTATCATGCAGCCACAAAAAATTTCTGGGGGAAGTGGAAAAATTCTGAAAGTACTTAAGCTGGGAGTCGAACAGCCGGCCTAAACAGTCCAACGCCCATAAACGACCACCCTGCTAGAGTTACCTTCATGAGTAAAATAGAGTATTTTTTAAAAATTAAATATTCTGTTGACCATCAACCACCTCCTCCTCCACGTTACCCCCAACTCGGGGGTTGCACTAGGCGGTCGTCTGCCAGGACTAGCCCTGAAACACCGGGCCTGCTTATAATATAATAAATGTAATGGCACATCTTTAATATATAGTGTCATTGTCGCAGGGGATATGACTGTCTCCCAAAGTGTAAGTTTGACTTACTGACAAATTACTTCTAAAATGACTTGATAAAAAAAAATACATCTTTAATATATAGTGTCATTGTCGCAGGGGATATGACTGTCTCCCAAAGTGTAAGTTTGACTTACTGACAAATTACTTCTAAAATGACTTGATAAAAAAAATGCATGAGGTGTCCATCATCTCTTGTTGGGATTATTTTGTTAAGACAAAAGTGGAACTCTAAACACTGAAGTTTTGCAAAAAAACACATACGCTAGCCAAGGCGGTGCAAGATAACACTGTTAGACGTGTAGATGCCAATGCTCTTAACTAAAGCTTAAACAAAATCTGAAAGAGCTTGAGTGAAGCTTTTGGTAGCACAATATAGTACAATAGCATCCATAACTTCCTTTTTGATCATCACAGGAAAGATTATACATTCAAAAAAGGTCTTTATGCAATGTCAAACATTATATGATAAAGTGGACGCCAAGACCAGTGCTTTGATTGATGGACGAGGTAAATGAAGGTGTAGTAATAAGATGGTATATTTCTATCGACAATAAAAATTAACATTATTTGGATTAATAACCAACATTTCAATACATGTTAATTATATGATACTTATGTTTGTATTTTTATGAAAAATACGGTATTATTAAACAAAAAAAAAAGGCAAATCGGTCGTAAATACCCTGGCTCTATTCTAAAGTAATAGTTAAGCAATCTTGGTTTTTAAAAAATTCTTACTGTTTTATAAAAGTTGAATTTTTGATGAATTGTGAAAATTAGCTCCACCGTTATATCATAGATGTGATATACCAGAGTTGCACTATATAAAAAAATAAAAATAATTTTAATTAATTAAAATCAAATTTTAGTCTCAAAGCGAAATTCTTAAATTTGCTCCATCGTTATACCAATACTTAAGCACTTACAGGTTTCTAGTCTAATGCCAAAAACAAGATTTAAACTTAAAAACTAAATGTCATACAAATACAAGGGGATAATTTCATTGCCTCGCCTCACTTGGCGCCTGATGCGACTTAAAATAGCATGCATCTATCTACCTTATAAGGTTGAAAATTAGTTCAACAACCAACCATATATCATACAGTGTAAAATTAAATGGCTCGTATATATATATATATATATATGTGTGTGTGTGTGTGTGTGTGTGTGTGTGTGTGTGTAGGAATGTATTTGTGTGTGTGTAGACATTTTTAAGTAAAACAAATGTGTGATAATAATTACAGTTATTGTTGGATAAATCAACATAAGAAATGAACTTCATTCTTCTTTCGTCAGAAAAAAAAAATCTTTCTTTATGTCAACTTCACTACAGTGTAGATTCCTGTAAGAAAGAAAAAATTATTTGTAGGATATACATCAATGCAAACAAAGGAAGCATTAGAAGTCCATGCGGGTGATTGCACAGATCATGAGTGATAAAAAATGACAATGAATCATCACGACCATAAACCACGTTCCATATATCATACCATCATGTTAAGGCAGTTATGGTTTTAGGAATGATATAATGGATTGACCGAAGTACATAGTATTACGTCGTTTGTGCAAAATTTCACTAGATTTAACTTGTGGTAATATTTACTTGCATCCATTACCTTTGGACATTCTCCTTTTTGTAAGTACATAATGTCATTGTCTATAATTTGTAGATTTCCTTCAAATAGCTTCTTGTGTTTTAAAATAAAATAAATATAATGGATCTTGATTGGAAAACTGAATGCTTCTCTTTTTGCTGTTTACAGAAAGTTCAGTCTCTATTGAGCACAACCGCTTTGAAAGGTAAATCTTTACCACACAAAATTAGTGCAATTGAAAATTTATATTTATACAATTATTTTCTTTCACCCAGTTTCCTCCCCTTCCCATATATATATACACACATATGTATACACACACACACACACACACACATATATATATATATATGAATATATGTGTATATGTGTGTCTGTGTGTGTGCACGTGCGTGTGTGTGTTTAGGAACGTGCTAGCGCGTGCTTTCCCGTAGGTATATATTGGACGTGAGCATTGTATGCATGCACATTGTACATGATGGTGTGCTAGCATACAATACCAACCAAGTACTACCATTTAACGCAGTTGTACACATTCGTATTCTGTTTGATAATGATTGCATCGAGATGAAGCAACTATAAACTCTTATTTGTAAGGTGGTTTGTTCAACCCGCTGAGTACATAATATATGACAATTACGATGAATATATCTAGAATCTATCGTTTTCTAACCCAGTGTTTTATTTTGAATATCATGGCTACATGGTTTAGATACACACCACAATATATCCATATTTACTGTGCAGTGTCTGTAAACATTGTAGACTGTGTTCAGTTTATATTTTTTAAGTTTGATTTTTCGTACATTTAAAAGTACGAGCGATGCACACATATCGTTCGCGATCGTTTTACAAAACGAAGTTAACACACAAAACAAAAAACAATTTTGTATTATTTTTCTTATTTTAGGAAACAACAGAAGAACGATAACAAATTCATCCATCCATCGTTCCTCCGTCCCCTCCATCCCCTCCATCATCCCTCCGTCCCCTCCGCCTTTGGCCCGTTCCCTCCGCTATCCTTCAAATCTTCGCATCTTTCGAAATTAATGTTGAAAACTCAAAACGTAAAATAAACCAAACACTACCGTAGCTTTTCCATGGTGAGTCAGAATGAGTGATATATCTTACAGTCATGTCAAGGTGGTTGTATATGATCATTTGGGATTATTTGTTAATATGAAGAACTAAAGCTGGTAGTTAGATTTACGAAGGTACAGTAGTAAGCCATGTTTATTCTAGGGATATACAGTGGATCTTTGTATGTAAATCAATCAAATTGGAAGCAGAAACAATTGTAAATTTAAACCGTTATGTTGGACTTTTGATTAATTCCCGGTTTTTTGTTATCAAATATTTCCGTTATTTTACTTGTTTTCTTTGAAATACTCGCATCCGTCTAAGCCTGGTGAAACGTTCAAAACTGTAACGTATTGTTTGCTAACTTAACTGTAGTATTACTGATATCATTAGTATGCTGCAATTTATGCATTGTCAATGGTTCAGAAATCAGAATTATTCGATAGCCTGAGCTTTTGGTGTGCCTATACATCTTTGATTCCAAAATGTCCTTTTGCATGTAATTAACACAAATAGTAACTATAGTATCTATTTATGACTTTATATGATGTATAGTATTGTTTCACAAGTTGTGCAAATTGAATTGAATTGATTTATTTTTCCATAATTTTCGATCTTTAAGCTTTCACAATCTAACCTTAATCTCCTCTCTGAAATTAAAGTCCCTCTTAAAGGCATTGAAATTTACATGGATATAAGGAAGGAAATCGAAGATCAAGTTCAGGTATATACCCAGTCCTCCTTTTTTTTTTTTTTTTTTGGATGCAAAGTTCTTACATCTGACTTTAATTTAGGGATTTACTGAGCCGTCTTCCGATAAGCTTCTTCCAGATTTGCATCCTCTGGAGCAACATGTGTTTACTCTTGTTCTTGACCTAAATGAGACACTGGTTTACTCTGATTGGAAGGTACCGATTTCTGCTCTCTATTACAAAAAACAGAAACCGTTTTTTGTTTTGTGTTGTTTTTGGATGTTTCAACAAATTTATTTGTTCACTCCTGCTAAAGCGGGATAGAGGGTGGAGAACATTCAAAAGACCTGGTGTTGATGCTTTCTTGGAGCATCTCGC
Source organism: Allium sativum (assembly GCA_030737875.1). NCBI lineage: Eukaryota > Viridiplantae > Streptophyta > Magnoliopsida > Asparagales > Amaryllidaceae > Allium > Allium sativum. The sequence goes on along the minus strand of CM060916.1, from coordinate 603,098,260 downwards.
AAAATTCTATGAAATTGTCGTTTATTCAGATCAACTCAGTATGGTAAATATGATATTTTTATTTTTTATTTTCACCATGTTAAAATTAGTGTAAACTAACGGTTTCTTTATTGCTGGACAGTATGTTGATCCTATTATTGAGAGACTTGATCAGAAAGGATGTATTCGTTATAGATTGGCGAGAAATGCCACTAAATATGTCGATGGAAAACATTACCGAGTACGTGGCATGTATTCTTATTTTATTTTTTGTTTGGTTTTTTGTTGTTGTTGTTGTTGTTGTCGTCGTTGTTGTAGTAGTATTGAGCTTTCCAAAGAAATGGCCATTTTCTCGACTGGCCCATACATTTTTGCATGTAGGCTTGGGCTTTGAATCTTAGCCTGTTGCAAAAATCCGAGTTGGGCATGCATTGGAACATATGGAACTGTCAAGCCAAAGTTAAGAGTGTAGTTTGTGTACACTTTAAAAGCGCTGTGTTTTAAACCATATGCTTATACATTGGATTACAGTAAATGTGTCTAATACCCTATTTTATATGAGCTTATTAGGCCACAGTTGTGCTGATCCTTATCCAGTTTGCCATTTTTAAAAATTAAGCCAATCTGATTCATCAACCACCTTTTTTGTTCTATAATCTGTGTACTTACTAATCTATTTCCCATAGGAAATGAAGTTTCTGTAATTACATGTTGTGCAGTTTCCCTCACTTTTGACCAACGCATTCTAACGCTTCATTTTTGGCAAAAATTTACAATTATTAGGCTTGTGGCAAAATTCATGTTTTTGGCTTGGGTTCATTTCTATTACCTTGTATGTTTCAGGGAGCCAATATATTTACCTTCAAATCATGTTCTTTCATGTTTTAATTTTTATGAAATGGCTGTTAACTTTGGCCCTATAGGCAAGTGTGTGTGACACTGTGAGTTAGCGTCTGGGTTTTATGAATCCATCCTAATCACTTTTTTCTTTCTTCCGATGGAGTCGGTAATTGGCCGAGTAAAAAGTAAATTATTGATGAGGAAGAAAAAAGTTTGACGATTATTACTAACAATTTCTCAAAACAAATTTCTTACTATGTGACAGTGTGAGGTAACATGATCCAATTTCGAAGAGTTGGAATATCACCAAATGATTTATAACATCACAAAAAATTTACCGCTTAGTATTTTTTTTATATAACATCTAGTGGAACCATATCTCTTGACTTTGATGTTATGTTATTAATTTTAGTATCTTCAACCATATTTTCTGTAATTCATCACAAGTGATTAGCATATTGAGCAATGATCAGCGGACAACTACTAATGCTGTTGATCAATTGACAGTTATTATGCTCTAGCTGCACTAGTACAACCACTGAACATGTGAGGGGGGCTTTTTATTCAACTTTATAAACAATTTTAATTCTATTCTGTGGTTCTTGTCAATTATATTTGGCTCGTTCTTCTCTGAACATACCACCACATATCCTTCTCGCACTTCTTCACATGAAATATTGTTGGATGAGAATGATGTGGAAAAAAGAATTATGCCATTATCATCATCTTCATTTTCTCGTAAAATGTGAAACCTAAAATAAGAAAAGGTTTTACTTAACATGTGCCCAATCGGAAAGTGGTAATGTTACAACAATATTCTTAAGCATGTTATATTAAAATGTGATTAATAAATCCAAAGGGGTATTTTGGAAATTTTAATGCCAGTTGGATATTTTTCTTCTTTGTTACAATGCACATATAAATCAACTGTTAACGTTTCCCTAAAAAATGAGTTTGAAAATTATTGGTCAGTGGAGTCCATCAATTGATAACATGTAGCACTTGGTCAACCTATTGGTCAATCATCAAGTGAGCCCCATTACTTGCATTTTCTATGTTATACTAAAGTATGATTAACAAATCCAAAGGGGTATTTTTGAAAAGTTCAATAACAAGATGCTGTTTTTCTGCTTCATTAACATGCGCATACAGAGCAACTGTTAGTATTTCCGTTAAAAATGAGTTAAAAAATTGATTGGTTAGGGGAGCCATCAATTGCTAACTTGTAGCAACTCGGTTGACACATTGCTCAATCATCAAATGAGCTCTATCAGTTGCATTATCTATTCCTGGTGTGTAGGTGATATTGCTCCTTCATAGGAAGTGTTATAATTTTTTCTTGTACCAAATTTCATTTTTTTTCTGATTTTTTAGTTAACTACCATGAATATTACAGGATCTGTCCAAGTTGAATAGAGATCCGTCACGAATTCTATATGTAAGCGGGCATGCTTTAGAAAGCAGCCTTCAACCAGAGAATTGTGTACCTATTAAACCGTGGAAGCTTGAAAATGAGGATACCACATTAGTAGACATTCTTCCGTTTCTTGAATGTGAGCACTTATGGGATTGCCTTCGCAGGCTTTATCGTGAACACTGATCAGAAACTGATGCATGATATTTTTACCTCTTCTGCAGATGTAGCTGTTCATAGACCACAAGATATAAGACCTGTCCTTGAATCATATAAAGGATGCGATATAGCCACTGAATTCATTGAACGATCAAAGGAATATCAGAAGTAAGATCCCTTCTGCCTTCTGATGCTTCAGCACTTGTCTGTATACATTGATTTTTGTTCACTATGAATTTAATTTATTAACTTATCAGTATCAGTAATGGTGATTGATTACACTAATTCAGCGAACTGCATTAAGATGCGAACTGCTAGGGTGTAAATAAGGTTTCGTCCAAACTTTAATTCTATGCACATTTCCACATTTGGTCTCGTTTACTTGACGATTTTCTACCATTAGACTCCTTTAAACCTCATTCAGACTTAATACTCATCTGTAACAAACCAAATCTGCACACTTCCACATTTGGTCCAAACATTTATCCATATGAAGGTGTGACCTGAGAAAATTTGTTGATATAAACTTTTATTTAATTGTGCTGATTTAATAAAAAAGTGTGATCGAGTTAGGTTGACAAATGCTAATCACACAGTGTGTGTGTTTGGAGTCTTTGGACCCATTTTGCTTCATCTTTTTCGAAGTAATATAGAAGCTTTCAAATGATTCAAAAATTTAAAGATTTGTTTGTTTACTTCAAAAATATAATTTGTTATGGACCTTTTGTTTAGTGAATATTAGGCACACATCTAAATCCGAACTCAATGTTAAAATGGACAACTGTGCAAATACCAAATGTAAAACGGATCTCTATAGTTATTTTACAGTAGCTAATTTGTTTCGTTGTTTTAAAAAAAATCATAAAAGTGTAAATACTAAAACTAGACAACTAGATAAAAGCAAAGAATGTTTGCATTTACTAAGAAATATTCACTTAATAATTGCAAATATATATATGCAAATATTCACTCAATAAACCAATATTTGCAGACATATGAAAACTGCAGAAATGTCTGCAATTATTTTATAAAATTGTAAACTTGTCTGTAAGTGGTCTGTTTTGTTTTCATTTTCCATTACTTTTTTCTTGTTTTTTCTGCAATAAATATTAATATTACTTAAATATTGAAATTTTCATCAAATAATTGTATGAAATTATCAAGGTTCGAAAATTCAGTTTCGGTCATTTGAAAATTTACTAGTTTCGGACGGTTTCGGTTTTTGTTTTGGTTTCAGTCCAAAAATAGAACTTTTTATATTTTTGTATTTAGAAGTATGTTTGATATACACATATATTATTATTATTATTATTTGCAGCCCATTATACATTATATATAGGCCTGTTATTTTGAAAGCATAAAGTAATAAGGTTTGTTGGGCTGAATTTACCAACACCATAATAACAGTACAGGCAGCCCATTTTATATAATGTTTGCACGTGAAACATAAAATAACTGGAAGCCTGGACCTCCACACACTTCCATTCTGATTATTAAAAAAAACGACACATTATTAAGCCCACAACAGTTCCATTCTGTAAACAATCACGCAGAGCGGCAAAACCCAAAAATCAGAGCGGCAAAACACAGAAACCATGGCAGTAAAATATTTTTAGGGAATTAATAAACCGATCAATTACCTACCACTTTCGATCATCGATTGCCGATTGCAACTCGATTTCTACTCGATTTCGCGTCTTCGAGCACAGTTACATTGAATCGCGACAATTTTTGAAGCTCGAGTTTGCTGAATGGTGAAGAAACAGCGTGGTGATTTATTTGTTTTTTATCTCGCTTTTACAAATTGCGTTTTTGTCGATGTTCAGTGATTTCGCGATTTAGGTTTTTTTTTTTTCCCTTTGTAAAACCGCCACGAGATTTTGCCAGCGTTCCGTTCCAGTGAGTGTCAAAACCGGGACGAGATGAACGAGATCTCGCTGTCTCGGACGAGATCTCAAACCATGGAAATTATGCAAATATCGGCTATAATTGCTTGTATATCAGTAACATATTGAATAATTGCACACATTTTTGCAAATTTCCCTGGAGCTTACTGTTTTTGTTTTTCATTCACTTCTAATTTATTATTTTTCTAACATTAATATGTAGCTAAATATAAATTGAAATTACTTTTGAAATATTAAAGCTTTTTACATTGTTTTTTTTAATGTTTCCGAAAAAAGTGACCTAATTTACGTACTTTTTTTTTGGCAAGAATGTTTTGTCTATTTTGAAATTCAATAGGGACCTTAGTCAAATTGTCTCTCTTAACCATATATTTAAAGATAGATACAAATGTTTGAGGATATTTTATGTAGACATCTTGAGTGGTATAAAAACACATTCACTTATCATTATATTCACCTCATATGGATTCTTTAGCTCTAATATAGTTATGGATATAAAAGGTGCAACATGATGGAGTTTGGCTGGGGCTTTTCGCACATTTATATTAATTTTAATTTTTACTTATTTTCCCTTAATCATATATGAGTGCCCCGTTGCATCTTAAACAGTGCACCATTCTTAAATGACCTCTGTTTTTCACCACATAATCTGTTTTCTTTCTTTTCCCACCAACTTTCTTGTTTCCGCTTATTTTTTAAATATAAACGAGTGGTCATGATTCGGATGCAAAAGGATTGCTCCAAAAAATGCGTGTCATATAACCCTCCTCGTTATATACACACACATTTGCTCATATATATATATATATATATATATATATATATATATATATATATATATAGAGAGAGAGAGAGAGAGAGAGAGAGAGAGAGGTTATATGGCACCCCTCTTCCGTGGCAACCACTCAATTAATATTAAATAAGTTAGTGGGGAGAGAGAGTTAGTGGGAGGAGAGAAAAACGAGAATGTGGTGGAAATCGGGGGCTATAAGGGTGTTGCACCATTTGGGGGGTGCTCTTGATCCCATCTCACATACAAAATAAGTGTGCCCTGGAACCCTCCTTTCATACATACATACATACATAATATATATATATATATATATATATATATATATATATATATATAATATAGATATGGCTATTGGGAGGTGGAAGAGTTGATAGATATCTTTGAGATGGAAGAAGGAAAGAAAGTCAAGTTAGCTGCTTGGTTAATGAAGGGAGAGGCCTCATTCTGGTGGGAGGTCACTAATGGAGAACGCCCCGTTGACTCTTGGGCGGATTTTAGGCAAAGATTTGTGGCAAAGTTTCTCTCAAGGGCGTGGGGTGTTACACGTATATATATATATATATATATATATATTATGTATGTATGTATGAATGAAAGGAGGGTTCCAGGGCACACTTATTTTGTGGCACTCCATTTGCCCCTCGATAATGACCACTCATAATTAAATATGTAAAGGGGGTTTGGGGGGGGGGGGGGAGTTTGTCGGAAGAGAGAATGGAGAATGTGGTGGAAATCAGGGGACTAAAGGAGCGGTGCACTGTTTGGGGGTGCTCTATATCCTATCCATATGCACGCACGTGTGTGTGTGTAAACATTTGCTCGAATCAACGATGAACTGATTAATGTGTTCTTGCGGAATTGAGATTTTTCTTCTTCTGGTACTATCTTATTTTCTGTATGGAGTCACCGTGAAAACGTTTATTTAATATATGCTTGTAATGAAGAAATTATTTCAGCACAAAATGATCAAGAGTTAGTGGGTTATCTACTTGATCCATAATTGGTATGATTTTCTAAATTATTAGGTTCTGATTATACTTGCAGCATGTTATCATATATTCTAAACCATTGAAATGGTAATATAAATCCATCAGGGCTAGCCGTCAATGTCAGTAAGTTTTATCTCGTTACATGCCTTGGAGATTGATAGAAAAAACCCTTTATACACTTCATAGCATTATCACAAATTATAATATTGCCTAAAATTAACCTCATAATCTTTGTGCCGTTTGTTTCTCTCACATGCTTTGAATTATTGTAAAAGAGGGCCCGTTATTTGATTTATAATAATTCGTCCTCAGGAGAATGCAAGAACAGAGACAGCAACGAGGAGGTTTGTGGCGACGATAATGGGAGCTGAGAGAAACTGTAGGAGTTCATACAGGGAGCTGCCTTTTTGTTGGTTTGAAATAAAACTCTTATGGATGAAAAAAAGATGACGATATTCATGTTTTCATTCTGATTGTGGTCTGGTAATGGATGGAGAATCATCCATGTCATATTCTCATTCTTTAACTACCAAAAGTTTTATCAATTTGTAATTGGGTATCATGTCTTACATCCGTAGTAGTGGTAATGTTTGAATATTAGTAATTTTTTGTATCTAGAATTAACTTTTTTTCTACCTTCTAATTTTGCACTGTGTTTGATCTGGCTTTATTTGTATGGTAATGCTTATAGTTAATCAGCCTTTCATCTAAAGAGCGTTCAGACATGTGTTACATGCCTTATCACGGCACATGTTTTTTAAGATGGAATATGTTGAATACATTTAAGCGGAAATAATTTGCATGAACTTGTTATATTTTTGCGTTAAGAGTAGGTGTAGCTTAACTTTTTATTTTTAAGTTGCAGTATTTAACTTTTTTTTTTATTAGTTTTAGTTTTTACATGTTATTAATTGGTTAATTGATAAATAACGATTTGCAAAGAATATTTTACTTTCAGGTCATATTTTTAAATGATATTAATATTTGTTAAATGCATTTTGAATTTGTAAGAAAAGTTTAATTGGATATATTAAGATAATTATATATAAATGTATCTGTGGCGACTGTGTCCATGTTTATGTTGTTGAATGTTTTGCTATGATGAACTTGTTTCTTTGGGGTGTTGTCTGTTTGTTTCTGTTTGCAGTTTCAAAATGCCAAGAGGCTTCGAGGCAATCTGTTATCTGTTACTATTTTTTGGGACTAGTGAAGCATTCTAGGAAGAAAATTAGATGGCAGAAAACGAGTTTGGATGAACAGAACCGCGCCAAAAATTTTGAAGATGCCAAGAAAATTGGTTTGGTTTTTGTTATTTTTGGACTTGCGTGTTTGTGCTCCTTTTTTTTCTGTTCTTTTTTGTTTCTGTTTTCTAGTCATGTAATTCCAGAAAGTAGGAACTAAAGGAACAAGCCTTTTTATGCAGTTATATTTCTGAGAAATTTTGATCCACACAACTCCTTTGATAAATAATTAAGCCCATATACTTTCACTTTGCACATTATAATATAAATATCTATTTTTAACTAAAAAATATCACTGCAACCCAAAAAGTTTCATCTTTCGTTCTATTAAATAAAATTAAAAAAAACGCACAAAACACTTAATCAAACAAAATTATTAGTTTTGAGTTAGATATAAACTTTCGGTCCATCGAATAAATCAAAGATAAGATTGACGCTCACAATTAAATGGACCGTGCACTTGAATGCGGAAAACATATAAGAGATTTCTCAAAAAATATAATATGCATGCAAATTGGTAGAAAGTGATCTAGCATGTTCAAACATAGCGAACAAAGACAACAATTGTGAACACACGCTAGTCCGAACTGAAAGTTACAAAATCAATTACAAGATGTAAATTGATTTTGATTTTTCATTTTGTTATATTTGTACAGTAACAAAATTTAAAGCAATTATTAGATAAACATTATAAATCGGGATCGTAGATTCATAAACAATGAAATAAAAAAGTGACAAATGCATATATTCATTTGTCAAATATTTGATATTATCAATAATATTTAGCTTTGTCATGATATTTACTTGCAAATATTTACCAAAGAATCTCACTAACCAAAAAATAGTTATGTTATTCATAAATGTTTATTTGCATCCAGAATTGATTAGAAGTATCCTTTATAAAACAAATGACTTAGTCAACCCCTAAGAAGAACTACTATAAACAACAATATAATGAATGCAAATCATACACAATTAAATGAAACAAAAACACATATGTTAGTAAGTAAATGCTTTGTTGTAACAAAATTTGACTTATCCTTTAACCTCAGCAAAAAACATCAATCTAAACACTAACAATTGATAAAATCTGCAAAAAGAAACTACCAAAAGGTAGATGCAATCAATGATTGAGAATGATAAATATTTGTTATATGGGAATGACCAATAATTGACCAACATTTTACCATTATCATATTTATTACAAATATTTGTCACGTACTGTTATGTAATGACGGTCGGAACAAAGCTCCATTCTTTCCATATAGGGCGCACGCATATGAGTTGACACACACATCCTTGTAACAAAAGGAATCCCTCTTGTTACATGTCAACCAACTCATATTTGTACTGCACTCCTTCAGTTTATTCCATGATGTAGGATTATTTATTCAAACCGTCATTCCTACCTTAACAACATGCGAGACAATCCTAACAGTCTCACATTGACTCGCATACTACTAGTATCTTTTGAAAGCACTACCTTGCCTGCATGACCCAATCCGTAACCTTCGGTTATGATACCACTGTTATGGAACAACGGTCGGAACAAAGCCCCCTCCTTCCGCATAGGAAGCACACATATGAGTTAACATACACATCCTTGTAACAAAAGGAATCTCAGTGTTACGTGCCTACCTACTCATATTTGTACTCTACTCCTTTAACTTAGTCTGTGATGTAGGACTATTTATTCAGACCATCATTCCTACCTTAACAACATGCGAGACAATCCTAACACGTACACGTGCTTATCAACTTGCAACAATACATATTGATGTGATTTTGATACTATTAAAACAGAAAAGCAGCGTTCTATGACATTGATAAAGGTATTGAAATAAGGAGATTACATGTTGGTGACTACAAAACCACATATGATTCTTCAATTGTCAAAATGCTAAAAGAAAGAGCACTAACTTGTAAAATAAACATTTATACCGATGCATCATGTCAATCACACCTACATGGTTAGAGTTTAATGTAGTTGAAACATGGAAGCACTACGATTACTAAAGACCGGGATCCAAAAAATGCAAATTGCCCACACAAACAGCGAGCTAAAAAAATTGTAAGTTATAAATATGTTTACAATTGATGTTAACATATATTTACAAGGCAACTTACAAACTGATATTTAAACAAAATTACCAAACTATTTTGTTTACTTCTTCATAATTTTCGAAGGGACAATCTGACAGACCTGCTTAGATCAATTTATTCATGAAATAACAAGAAATCAATAGACTTAAAGAAATAATCCAGCCAAATTTGCAACTTGTCTCCAAAAGGAGTCATATTCATAAGTAAAACTTGTAATTTACAAAAGTAATTTTCAAAACGTTAAAATTATCAATTTTACAAAGATAATGAAAAGAGTTGTATTCATTTGATTCCATACGGGTGTTAAAGTCTATATGGTATATGATATAGTCATAAACGAAAAACATGGATGAAGAACAGAGCCAGATACACAAAAATACATCAAAGTTTTTGTGGCTATAGGCCATTTTGGATAATGACTGTAATAAATGTTTGGATGTTGGATGTCATTTATTAGCTTTCAACATAGGTATTAAAATACATGTTTGATGTTAGATTTGATTGTTGTATACTTATATACATTGTTTGATATTAGATTTTTAATGTTGCATATGTTTTTAAAGTGATATGAAATATTCAAACAAACTGTTAGTTATTTTATATAGTACTATTGACTTACCTTTTGGCAAGGCCGTCACAATTCGATTTCACTTGGATGAAGTGTTAAAGTTCTTCAAAGATTGGACATTGTGTGTTCGAAGTCTCAATTCCATCATCCCTCCGGATCGAGCAGCCCGATTCGAACTCCTTGGATCGAAGCTTCGGATCGAAGAACTCTGTCTTGAGTTTGACCCCGCTACATATGATGAGGCTTGGCATACATATCTCCTCAGAACAAATACTCCGATCCGAACCTGAATCGATACATTCGAACCAGGACCTAAAGTTGGATGTGGACCAATTCTTGTGGCTATTTGCGTAGTCCACTCACCTACAAACTCGGATTGAGTTACATATGGCAAGCACGACCTGGGAGAGATATCTCCCATGATCTCCACTCCAGCTCCGCTACTCTTTGGATGTGCGCCACGCGATAATCCGAACCGAACCAAATTCATGCCTATAAATACCAATTTCGAAGTCAAGATAAAGGAGCTTTTTCCCCTCTTTTTCGCGAAATTTGGCTCTTTCTAGGGTGGAGGCGCAAGGAAATTGCATTGTAACTAGATCGAGTTCGATATTCCAACACAAGGATTTTGTGTTTAAACTATCTTCTTTCTCCACTTTCTTACTACAAATATACTAATTTCTGTAATCTGTCACTATAAACAAAGATTATAAAGTGGGCTTCGGTTCGGATTGAGCTGAACCACTATAAAAATTCTCACGTGTTTCCCTTTTATTTGATTTGATCTATTTCTACGTGATTGTGATTGTATTAATATTGTAATATTTTGGGTGTTGGACGTGAGCGAACCAAATTTACGTCTAACATTTTGGCGTGCCAGGTAAGGGCGGCAAAGCCTACGACTTTCTGCTTGAAATGATTTGGATAGCTCTTCTCTGGGTCAAAGATGGTGAAACGAAAGAAAGACAGAACCTTCTCTCGTGCTGAGGACATTGGCATAGAAGACGCGGGGAATGAAGGGCTTCAGGCAACTTCCTCACATGGAGACCTCTCTCTCTCTATTTGATTAGACAGGAAATGAACAGTGTACTTGCTAAACCGAGGATGAGGATGGAGCATCGAAATGAGCTCCTTCGCAAAGAGCAAGAGATGATTGACAATTTCTTTGCTTGGATGGATGGAAGGTCGAGTAACAATGGACTACTTGCTAGGACTGGCACTGCTGGGATGGAGACGACAACAAATGTGGATCGAACAGGCAGCCTGCCATGGCCCGAATCGAACAAATGATAGTACCGATTCGGGCATAGTTTGGGGCGTCGGCCCTCCCTCTGGTGATCTTCCATGCGATGCCCCCAATTCACAATACTCTAGATAAAAGTGCAGGAATAGCAGGAAACTTAGGTTGACTTGGTTTACATCCGCTCTGAAATGAATGGGTGCTGGAGCTTCAGGAGTATCACCAGGATAGGAACCACCCGGGTTGAAAATGTCGATCTAGTTCAGACCGAATGGTTCGATCCGAGGACCAGGGGAAACTTCGATCCGATCTTGGGAGCTCAGGACATGCTTCCTCCCTTTTCCAGGACTACAAACTAGGGACACTAGTATTGGATTAAGAAATTGACAACAACTTCTTGGAGATGGAAACCAAATTGCTAATATAATTTGATGCTTTGCGAGAGGCAACACTTCACAGGATGATGTGGATAACGTCAATCGCAACCCTTTCACTTGGGACATCAGGAATTCCCGTAATCTCACGATTTCAAATTACCATCTTTGGATGCGTACAATGACATGACAGATCCTACCATACATCTGATGCGTTATATGCGCCATATGGAGGTGCTATCGACGTCGGACAACGTCATGGCTAAGTGCTTCCCGCTCTTCCTAGCTAATATCGTTGCTATATGGTTTCGGCAGCTTGAATCTGAATCGATCAACATATGGAACGTTTTGCTCCCCCGTTTCATTAAGTAATTCAAATTCCACATCGCTCAACCTAAGAACGTTATGTCACACACATCAATCAAGCAAAGGTCCGTTGAGACCCTGCATTCGTTTCTGGAAAGATTCAACACTGCAGTGGCGTCAGTAGATCGATCTGAACCATCTATGGTATTGATGGTAGATGTTTTTGACATTCTGGATAAGTTGGACTTTAAAATTTCTTTGCAATGAGATCCGCCAAGGGACCTAGGCGAATTCTACTTTGAAGCAGATGGATTTTTGCGGGAGGAATGCGCAAAACTCAAAGGACATTTTCAATGTCAACATGATCAAGGACGGAGGATCGTCCAACTCTGGAAAAGGTCATGAGAAGGGAAAAGAAAAAGCCTTTGCTAAGAATGATCGCAATGTTCAGCCCCAGAGAGGTCCTAGATATGATAAATACACTGGGCTTAATGCCGCACTGATTGATATCTATTTAGATACGAGGGATACTATCTCTTACCCAAAGCCTCCCAGGAGGGAGTCAACCTAAAGAGAACGGGACTCATAAAGGCATTGCATGTTTCATGATATAGACGGTCATAATACCAATGACAGCAGTCATTTGCGAGACTTGATTGAAGAACGGGTCAGACGCGGAGAGCTACCCGAGTACATCAAGCAACCAACATCACCTACACCTACGCTACCACCTCCTGCTCCCCGAAGAAGGAATGATCTAGGATCGAGTAGTCATAGGATAGTCATCATCTGATCTGGATTAGATCACCATGGATTTTTTACATTTCTTAGGATATAAGTTATGTTTATGTTTTCTTTAGGATTCCTAGATGTCTACGTCGACTCACATATGCATGGGGATTAGGATTTAATCCTCGAATATACTCTATTTTCGATAATAAAACCATCCGATGAATAAATGGCTAAGTTAAAGAACACACGTACAAGATAAGGATTTTGTCCCTAGGCGTGCTATGGATTCATCGATAAACCAATTAGGCTTTATTTTGGTTATGTAATCATTTCTGGGTATTAATGAAATAAAATTTCAAGCATGGATTATGTTTGGCAAACTCAAGTATCTTATTAGGATGTGGCAAGATTCTTAATCTCAACTCAAGTATGGCTTATACTTATCTCGGAACCCTAGGTATGAATTATGACTAGAGGCAGACTATCTTGTCAGGATGTGAAAAGTGTTTGTTTTATCTCAATATGAGTATGGATTATGCTCAACTTGGATTCCTAAGTACGCATTATATTCAGGAAATCGGATCATCCTGTTAGGAGTTGAAAAAGAACTAAATAAGACTCGAGTATGGCTTATGCTCAGTTTGAACTTCCAAGTATGGTTTATACCCAAAAGGTTGGGTCCCCTTGCCAGGATTTGGCAGGATGATTCAATCATCATCAGAGTATGGTTTATACTCAAAACAGACATCCAAGCATGGTTTATGCTTGAAAACATTAAGTAGTACTGTCAGGATTTGACACACCAGTTTGCCTCGTCTCTTTGCAGGTATGGATTATACACGCAGCCTGATGGTCACGCGAGGCCCTGGTTTTCTTAGTTTTCTCTTGCAATATGATCCCGAGCGATCGTTGGATTTCTGCTTTTCTGGTGTTCTTATAATATGGTCCGGTGCGACCATGGATTCCTAGTTTTCTGTTAATACGATCCAGCGTGATCGTGCCTTTCTGGACTTCTACTGTTATTGGATTTCTATGGCTTGTGGATTATCTATAACACATCTTACTTTCTCAAGTAAGATTTGTTCTAAGGGAAAAAATGTTGACATGCCTTTTGGCAAGGTTGTCACAATTTGAGTTCACCTGGATGAAGTTTTAAAGTTCTTGGAAGATTGGACCTTGTGTGTTCAAAGTCTCAGTTCGATCATCCCCCCGGATCGAACTCCTCGGATCGAAGTTCCAGATCTAAGAACTCCGGCTCAAGTCTGACCATGCTGCATATGATGAGGCTTGGCGTACATATCTCCCCAAATCAAATACTCGGACCCGAGCCTGGATCGATACATTCGAACCAAAACCTGAACTTGGACGTGGCCTATTCTTGTGGCTATTTGTGTTGTCCACTCACCTACATACTCAGATTGAGTCACATCTGGCAAGAATGACCTGGGAGAAATCCCTCACACGATCTCCACTCCAACTCCGCTACTCTCTGGATGCGTGCCACGTGGCAATTCGAGTCGAACCAGATTCATGTCTATAAACACCCGTTTCGAAGACAAAATAAAGGAGCTTTTTTCTTCTTCTTCGTGGAATTCGGCTCTTTCTAGTATGGAGGCACAAGGACATTACATTATAACTAAATCGAATTCAATATTCCAACACTTGGATTTTGTGTATAAACTATCTTCTTTCTCCAAATGTACCGATTTCTGTAGTCTGTCATTACAAACAAAGATTATAAAGTGGACGGAGGCTCGGATTGAGCCGAACCACTTTAAAAATTCTTACGTATTCCCATATTATTTGATTTGATCTGTTTCTATGTGATTGTGATTATATTGATATTGTGATCTTTTGGGTATTGGACGTGAACAAACCAAATTTATATATAACAAGAGCCAATTATAAAACATTGTATATTCTATTTAATATATGCTATGATACTTTTCACAACAAAATTTTACCAGATGAATGTTGATGTGTCAAGTATGCTTTTAGCAAGTGCTTCCAGCTAAAAAATTAAAAAGATTGCTTCGTTCTCTTATAACTGCATTGATACATTGCTATAGTTTTCACGTAGACAAAAACTTCAATAAACAAGAACTACCAACGCAAATACAAAGTACATACCAAAACAAAAGTTCCATTTTCATTTACTAACATTCCATCCTGTAACTTCGCCTAACTTACAAGGAAAAAAAAAACCAATTTTGGACGTGTGTAAATACATTTTTCGGTTCCTTAAACCAATGATTTCTTATATCACTATGAACATACAAAATTGAACACCTATATTTTTCTAAAGGATAAAGGAAGATTTTACTTTACTTTAGTCTTCCATTTGAAAGCCAAGACAATACTATTGGGACGATCTAATCTAAAAGCGAAGTTTTGTTTTTCTTCTCGAAGTCCGTTGGCATACGATCTCGATCGCTATATCATCTTTCTGAGTTTACTAACTTCTCATCATCATTTATTTCCTTCAACTTCTCTATGTGCAATTAAGTGTACCTGAACTTCTAACCGTTAATAGAGGATAGTCAAGAAATTCGAAAACCAGAGTAAGATGGTAAGAGGTCACTACCTACAAGAGAAAGAAGCATAATGTAGAGAGCTAGAAAGTACAATATTTATCAAGCTGATACTCATTTTAGTTTGAATGCTGATGGGATGGTATTACACAAAATGCACCACTAATACTCAAACTGAAAAGGATCGCCTACTAGATTAAACAAAATTGAAGGCAACAATAGTCAGCCATATGGAAAATGTTGAAGATATGATTTCTTAATAAAGAAGAACTTAAAATGCAAAAAAAGAAAAAGAAAAAGTAATGATCCAATTTTTCGATCCTCGATGTTGGCATTAGTATATCAATGGTATTCACAAGTCAAACATCTACATGTAGAAAATCCAAATCGTTATGGGAGAAAAAAAGATAGAACATAATCTTACAACCGCAACATATAATATATATTATACAACATGGCTTTACAAAAGAAACTTAATTTATTATATATATACATCAGAGTGCTAACATGACATCAACTGGACATCATAACAACATATCCTTACCATTATAGGTAGATACAGACCAAATTAAATACAACAGAAGATAGGAAAATATGGAAGTATGTTATCGACCTCTAACTCGTCTTCTGAGCACTAAAAATTCTAAAGCTAATTAGTCAAAGATACTCAATCTGACCTGGGCATTATAAGAAAATAACACCTAGCTCAGTCTAATAAACCATTGTAACAACCCAGAAAATCGGAACCAATTTAAATTTTTTATTTTGGCAATTTTAAGGAATTTTGAATATTTATAATGATTTATTTTAAATAATAACGACTAAAAATTTATTTAAATCGAAGTTAGAACGAATAAATTTATTTTAATTATATAACGAGCCTGAAATGGCGCGGTAGTTTGAAAATTCGATTTCAAATTTCAAATGAATGTACAGGATTCAAAATAAATCGGATTTCAGTAAAACCAGAAATATTTGAATCTGTTTGAAAATATCTTTCCAACGAATGTGAAAGATCCAGATTTCATAATGGGAATAAAAAGTTATATCCAGTTGAAAATTAAGAATAGTCGATATGGAATTTTATATAATATATAGCCCTTAAAAATAGCGATTTTGCAAACGACCTCCGTTTTCGATGAAATTACTTTTGTCGGATCTGGAATGTCAAATTATTGCTAGATTCCATTTTTTAGAATTTTTGGAATTAATATGTGAGCGTGGTGGATTTAAACGTGTTTGGTAATTTCAGTTTGAATTTAAATCGACTGGAAAATGACCGTTTTTCAAATGGTCTCCAAATTCGATGAAATTTGTTTTGTTAGAACCGTATCGTCAAAACATAGCTAGACTTTTTTTTAGAATTTTTGGAGTCCATATGTGGCCCCGGTAAATTAAAATGTGCGTTTGAATTTAAAATATAATGATTTATACTTTAAATTTGGCGGAAACTAGTCATAATAGCTGAATTGGGTTACAAAACATATCCCATTAATGTTCGGAATGGGGGTAATTAGCTGGAGGCGACAGTCGATGAGTTTGATTTGGAGTTCAAAATAAAAAGTTACTTTGAAATTATTTAAAATAAAATTATATAAACCTATCTCCTTTAAAACCTAAGTCAAAGCCCTCTCCCTTAGTCAAAATAAAAAAACCACTGATCCCCTTCACAATCCCGCCACACCTCCCCTTTCTAACCAGTCGCCGCCCCTTCCTGCCCGCCGCCGACCTCCATCCGCCTCTGTCATCTCCCCTCTCTCCTCCCTCCTTTCCCTTCTACGTGAAGCCCTACCCCCGCAACCCCAAATTGCCAAGACCGCCTCCAAGCCGTACCCGCGACCGTCAATGGCTCCCCCACCCCCTCAGTCGACCGCCGCCACCTCTCTAGCACCCTCTCCGACGAACCCGCAGCCCCTCTCAGCCTCCATCAAAGAAAAGTGAGCTTTAATTATTAATTTTATTTTCTTTCTGTATAATTAATTTAGTTATTTTGGATATTAAACATTGTTTTAAAAAAGTAATTTATATAAATAGATTAGTGTAAAAAAATGTGATTTTTATTCATATGTAGATAGAAAGTTTAAATTTTTAATATAGAAAATTTAGATTTTTATTATATAAAAGTTTAGATTTTTATTATAGAAAGTTTAGATTTTTATTATAGAAAGATTTGATTTTTATAATAGAAAAGATTTGATTTTTATAATAGAAAAGATTTGATTTTTAAAAATATAAAGATGAGATTTTAAAAAAAATATAAAAATGAGATTTTTATCGTATGAATCCTAATGTTTATAGTTATATAAAAATTCAATTTTTAGTTATATAAAAATTCGATTTTTAGTTATATAAAATTCAATTTTATGTTAGATAAAAATTCGATTTTTATTATATATAGTGATATAAAAATATGATTTTTATTATATATATAGCGATATAAAAATGTGATCTTATATATATATAGCGATATAAAAATGCGATTTTTGAATAAATAAACATCATATTAAAAATGTGATTTTTACTATGGACAGCGTGGAAAAGATTGCGTTGGAATTTAGGGCAAATCCAAACGGTTCAAAAATTCAGAAATAAAACTGGAGGAGAGGATCCTAAAGGTGAGAACTTCTCACTCTAACTTTATTCTGTAGTTAAATATATATACAAGGATGCAGACGGTGCCTAGTAGCACCTGACACCTTTGATTGAAACATTGGATGATTGGTTGTGTGTTTGGATTGATTTATTTGTTGAATTTGGTTTGGATGTGAATTGAATTAATTAGAATTGGTATGTATATGGCGCGAGCCAGTATTAGGCGAGGGATAAGGCTAGACCTTATTCCGGTCGTAGTATCACGCCGTTATGCTGCCGAAATTTTCTAAAAATGTTTAAACAATAAAAATATCGTTTTTATTGTACAAATGAACTGTATAAAATATTCATGTATTGAGATAAATATTTTATAGTTAAAAATATTTTTTTTAATGTGTATATGAATAAAATAAATATTCATTTACAAATCGGACGATTTGTTTATGTACACACATTTGACTGATATTGATTGGGACAATATATTTTACACATCGCCCAACAACACAAACAAAATCGGTGTGTGTTGATTGAAACCCTACATGGGTATTGGGATGATATTCAACGTACATTAATCCCAATTATTTAGTTGTTTGTCAATCGATTGGTTGACAAACTTTAGTAAGCATTAATTATTTATATTTACTGCTTACGCAGTCGTGTAATGCACTCTGGATGATGGTTGATTATGTTTGATTATTGTTGTGTACACGTGTGTATGAAATCCATATAAATAAAATTATATGGTAATTAACTGCCTCTGATTCCAAATCGGAAAGAATGAATATTTTAAAATAATGAATATTTTAAAACAATATTCGATAAAGGATTAAAATGTGGATTTGATGTCCAATTTTGGATGGATACAAAAATATTTAAATATATAAAGTCGTTTTGAGTTGTTATGCGCCATTTAGACGCGAACTGTGACGGCCCGCCCCGCACCAACCGACATTTACTCCAATAGTGCGCTGTACACATGTCCAGTTAGCACGGGACGGTCGTCAGAAGGAAAGGAAGAAGATGAAGAATCAATAAGGAACCTGTAGAATGTCTCACAGCGCATAGAACAAAATATAATAACAAGATACTTGACATAAAACAGGTGAGACAGTGCATAAGCTGAAAACAAACTATCATAGCAGCAGAAAATCCAAATACAACTCATGTTCCACATCATCATTATTACAACTTTTCAAATTGTCTCTAAAGGTAAAAGCAAGATAAGGGAGGTACACTACTAATGCCCAAGTAGTTACCACCAATGACACATGGAGAATATCTATATATATATCATACGTGGAAGCCTCCTTCTCGCCTCCGGATCAGCTACTCGTGCATCACCAGCTAACCTGTCTCTAGTCTGCTCGTTTATGAGCACCCAGAGTAATAAGAAGAGACATAAAACTCTGGGTCAGACAAAAGTCTGGTCTGAGCGATAAGCAGCTAAACAGAACAATAACAGGTATACTAAACCATACCTGAACCTGGACCTACAACCAAAGAGTTAGCACTACATACTGTACAACACTCTAAGGTGCCACTAACATATGGTGTACAAGCATACGGGGGTGGGGGTGTGCATGTCATAGTGATGGCAAATAATCAAGCATAGCAACCATCCTCACATCTCTCACTCAGTGCGTAAAGCATACGATATCCACCAATTCGATCACCCAATACTTTGCTATGATCACTCTGCCCCATGAAGTCACAACGGCTTCACTGCACTGATCCATAGCCACTAATCCTTCGCTATGTCCACTTTGCCCCATGGAGTCGTACACACCCCACTGCACTGGCTCATAGCCTTACTAATCCTTTACTATGTCCACTCTGCCCCATGGAGTCACAACGGCTCCACTGCACTGGCTCATAGTCTTGCTACGATCACTTTGCCCCTCGAGTCATGATGACTCTACTGCACTGATACGTAGCCCGTCATTCCTTTTCGGTGGTGAATCGAAGTTATGAACGTCGACAAATCCTTAGCACACGTCCCGCAGCAAAGCCCAACCATGAAGTGAACTCATTGGTTCCCAACTGGATCCTGAGCTCTAACTTCCATTTGGACTACCTTTACATCTCGGGTTATTGGTCATCACTGGATCGCTTCGGATCCCCAGTCCTTCTTCTTTATCGGTTCGGATCGGTCTCTTCCAGGTGCTCTGGGTCGGGTCGTGGCCTCCAAGTCCCTTTGTAGTACGTTGGTTCGGTTCGGGTGCTCTCTGGCGGATTGGGTCGGTGTACCCTTGCTCCATCGGTTCGTTCTTGGTCACGGTCAGATCCACTTCCCCTTTCTCTTCCGTTCCAATCCCTTTCCCTTCCCTTCAGTCGATCTGATCCCCCTTCCTTAGCTCGATCCGATCTCAGTTCAAACATTGTGGCCTTCCTTTTTGCCATACTTTCCCTTGTGCCAAGCCTCGGTTCGGTTCGGTGATCCCTTGCCCAGTCCACTATCCGCTCTGAGCCCATCCCTCCGATCTGATCCGAAACTTGCATCGTTTTTCTGCAACTTTTTCCAGCGAGTGTGTTACGCCATTCGACGGCGTTTTCGACCATTCTGACTTTTCTAATCAATCACAAAGCATACCATACAGTCATAACAAGTAGAAGTGACCTCAAACACCAAAACATCAATATGATAGGTTTAAATGGATCAAACATAGCCAAAACCCATATTTTCCCTTAAGCATGTTTAAGCAAAACTAGTGACATGATTAGTAAAACTTAATCAAATTAACCCAAATTTCTAACAAAGGTCTAAAATATTATTTAAGAATTTATAAATATTTTTCTAGATTTTTATCATGCATAAATTCGCTAATTAACACTAATTACACTTAATTAACCATAATTAGTGAGAGACTATGCAAATTACTCACCTTAGCCACAAATAACCCTTAGATCTGAAGTAAATCTCTGATATGGCGCGAATACCAATGCTAAACAGCAGCTCTAATCTTGATTTGGTGAAGATCTCCCTTGATTTGATGTTGCTAAGCTTAATCCTTGATTAGAAAGTGGTTTGGAGGTGATTTAGAGGTTGAGGCCATTTTTAGGGTTTCTAAAAGGTAAGTGGAGGCTATAAAAATGAAATGGAATGAAACCCTAACCCTTTTCAGCCTCCCCATAACCCTATTCCCGAAATGGGTTATGGGCCCATTCACTAATCACCCTATTTGGCCCAGTTAAGCAGTTTTTCACCTTCCAAACCTTATTTCAGCCATATCTCCCAAACGGTAAGTCCGTTTGGCTATTATGACCACTCTACGGAAAGGTAAACCATCAGACGAATCTAATAGAAGTGGTATCGGGTCAAAATTCCTTTTCAGTCAAAAGTTATGGCCAATACAGTTTTAGCTAGGGACAAAACGGTCATTTAAAAATCGGCAAAAATCATGAACATGGGAAATGACCTCAATAGTCGTTTCCCAACTCTACATGACCATACGACCTCATATGAGAAAGAAATAAATATTCTACGATCCTCCGATGCGTAGAATGCGGGTTGTTACATTCTCCCCTCCTTAAGAAATTTCGCCCCCGAAATTCCCTAACTAAAACAGAGAAAAGGTCCCGCATGCCTATCAGCCATAAAACAACAATCAAACATGCAAAACAAGTCGATCTTAGCATGCGGAATAACTAAATTGCAAAGTAAATCTTACCAGGCAAAGAGTTCTGGATACATTTTCCTAATGCTCTCCTCTGTCTCCCAAGTACAGTCATTCTCGTTCTCGCCCCACTGAACCTTGACTAGCTTCACCGCCTTCCTTCGAAGTTGCTTTGTAACGTGCTCGACAATACGAATCGGCTTACGATTCCCAACCGCCTCGGGTTCCACTTCGAAGTCCTTTAACTGATCAAGTGAAATGGTCATATCTGGGTCGTGCACGAACTTCCTTAGTTGGGAAACATGAAATACGTTGTGAAGTCCCGCCATCTTCTCTGGTAATTCAACTCTATACGCCAAATTCCCAACTTGTTCGAGAACTGGGAATGGGCCAACAAATCTTGGTGCCAACTTGCCTCTCTTGCCAAATCGTATCACGCTCTTCAACGGAGAAATCTTGACAAACACCAAGTCACCAACGGAGAATTTTAAGTCTCTTCTCCTCTTATCAGCATAACTCTTCTGCCTATCCTGGGCAGCCTTCATCCGTTGTTGAATGATCTTAATCTTATCTGAAGTTTCCCTCACCACATCTGGTCCAAGCACAAACTTCTCGCCGGTCTCTATCCAACATGATGGTGAGTTGCACGGTCTTCCGTACAAAGCTTCATATGGAGCCATACCGATACTGGATTGGTAGCTATTTTTATATGCAAACTCTACTAGATGCAAATGGTCATCCCATGATCCACCAAAATCCAATATACAAGCTCTCAAGAGATCTTCCAATATATGATTCTCCCTCTCTGTCTGACCATCGGTTTGAGGATGATACGCGGTACTGAGATATAATTCTGACCCTAGAGCCTCTTGTAAGCTCTTCCAAAACCCACTAGTAAACAACGGGTCTCGGTCACTCACAATGCTTTTAGGTTCTCCATGAAATCTCACTACCCATTTCATATACAGTTCTGCTAACTTAGCTGCCGTTCTGGTCGATTTGACTGGTATAAATCTTGCACTCTTGGTCAATCGATCCACAATTACCCAAATGCTATCATGTCCCGATTTAGTCCTTGGTAAACCATCAATGAAATCCATCGAGACTTGCTCCCATTTCCATTCGGGAATTTCTAATGGTTGCAACAAACCACTAGGCTTCTTTTGCTCGGCTTTAACTAGCTGGCAATTCATGCACTTAGATATAAACTTCCCAACGTCTCTTTTCATCCCTTTCCAGTAGTAAGTCTGCTTCATGTCTCGATACATCTTATCACCACCGGGGTGTATAGTCAGTTTTGAGTGATGATATTCTCTAAGTACTTCATCCCTCAAACCATTCACGTGGGGTACAACTAGTCTTCTATTCTTTCGAAGCCATCCTTCTCGATCAAGCCCATACAAACTCATCTCCTCACCGTCGATATTCATCCCTAACTTGGAGATGATTTCCAATAGATTAGGATCGTCCCTCTGACTGGAACCAATCCGCTCAATCAAAGTGGGTCTGATCGTCAAACTGACTAACATCTCTGGATCCAATTCGCACTTTGGTCTGAAATCATACCCTGCGATATACTCTAGTTGCCTCCATTCAAGAAACATAGCCCCTAAACTGGCATGTCTCCTACTCAAGGCATCGGTTACCGCATTGCGTTTCCTAGGTGTATATGCGATATCAAAATCATACGAAGCCAAGAACTCTAACCATCTTTGCTGACAGAGATTTAGATCCTTTTGAGAGAAGAGATACTTTACCGATTTATGATCGGTAAACAACTCAATTCTCTCTCCCAAGAGATAATGTCTCCACATCTTCAATGCGAACACGATCGCTGCCAGTTCCAAATCATGGGTAGGATACTTTTTCTCATGCGGCTTTAGTTGCCGACTAGCATAAGCTACAACCCTACCTCCTTGCATCAATACAACACCTAGTCCGGTACCACAAGCATCCGTGTATACCGTCATCTCTTCATTCCCTTTAGGAATGACTAACACTGGCGCACGCGTCAACTTTTCTTTTAGACTCTTGAATGCATTCTCACACACTCCGTCCTAGACGATGGCTTGATTCTTCTTAGTCAACTGAGTCAACGGTGCTGCTATCTTGGAGAAGTCCTGGATAAACTTACGATAATATCCAACTAACCCCAAGAAGCTTCTTACATCTGTTGCATTCTTGGGCGTAGACCAATCCTGTACCGTAGCCACCTTCGCAGGGTCCACGACAATACCATTCTCTGAAACAACATGGCCCAAGAATCTCACTTCCCTTCTCCAGAAGTGACACTTGGAAAATTTCGCTTTCAATTGGTGTTTTCTCAACACCTCCATCACTATCCTCAAATGTCCCTTGTGTTCTTCCTCTATCCTCGAGTAAACAAGGATGTTATCTACGAACACAAGAACAAACTTATTCAACTGATCTCTGAATACCCGATTCATAAGATCCACGAAGTATGCTGGTGCATTAGTCAATCCAAATGGCTTGATCAACCACTCATAGAATCCAGACGGCGTCCTAAATGTCGTTTTCAGAACACTCTCAGCCGCTACTCGGAGCTGATGAAATCCTGTCGCGAGGTCCAACTTGGGAGAACACACTTGCTCCTTCCAGTTGATCAAGCAAATCATCTATCCGCAGTAGAGGATACTTATTCTTCCTCGTTACCTTATTCAACTCGCGATAGTCCACACACAAACGAAGGGAACCATCTACCTTAGTGGCAAACACAACTGGTGCTCCCCACTCGGAGACACTTCTTCTAATAAACCCCTTCTTCAAAAGATCGCTTACTTGCACCCCGAGCTCTCGCTGCTCCCTTGGTGCCATACGACGAAGTGGCATCACTATAGGTCTGGCATCTTTCACTAAATCAATACGGAACTCAATCTCTTGGTGTGGTGGAAGTTTGGTCACTTCCTCGAAGACGTCCGGATACTGGCCAACCACGGGCACATCTGACAACTCATCATGCGGGATGTCGAGGGAATTTATAAAACTAGCCATTACCCCATCACTAGGTAGACTACCAAACACTACCCTCCGCCCATCATCCTCCCTAACTGTCACCAAAAAGCCCTCACAGTCTACCACCACCTCGTACCTTTGGAGCCAATCGACCCCCAATATAATGCCATACCCAGTAAAGCCCAAAACAAAGCAATCACAAACAAACATACATCCATGACTCGATAAGACCAAATTTCGGCAAATTATACTAAGGTTAGTCGAACCACCAATCGGGTTCGTCACAACCAACGGTCTATCGACTATCTCGGGTTCCAGCCCCAACCTATCTAACAGGTCACTAGATATGAAGGAACGGGAAGCCCCAATATCAAACAAAACTCGAACAGGTACATCATGAATAGAAAGCATACCTTGAATGACGACATTCTTTCCTTTCTCCGCCGCAGTTGGGACGTTCGACGAAGAAGGAATAGCACCAATAGCATATGCTTTCACTATCTGCTTCTCCTTAAGAGATTGTGGACATTCATCCTTATGATGTCCTACTTGGCCACAGTTGTAGCACTTCCTATCCGCTAGCTTGGCCCGACATTTTTTGGCATAATGGCCCTTCTTATCACAGCTGAAGCACCCAACATCTTTCTTGCTCTTTTTCTGGCCATCCTTAGTTTGGTTCTGCTTCCTCTTGTTCTGAGTGTTATTCTTGCCTCCACCGCCTGCTTGCGGCTTCAGCCCCTCTGCAGATGCAACCTCAGTCTTTGACTTTGGGTAAAGGCTCTCTGATCTCAAAGCTTTCCCAACAATCGATTCAAAAGTCTCATCGATGTGGTTGATAAGCCTTTCCCCCAAGTATCCATCCAAACTAGTAATGAACTTCTCATTCTTCTTCTCAGGAGTATCGATAAGGGATAACCCATACTTCGACAAAAGTGTCGAACTCAGCAATATAGTCCGAGACTGCCCTACCATTCTGCTTAAGCTCCAAGAACTTCCTAAACAATTCTGACTTCTGAGCAGCTGGGATATACTTGTCGCTAAAGCGAGCCTTAAACTGATCCCAAGTAACCTGATCCTCTGGAGTGGCTGTCTTAATAGCATTCCACCAATTCATCACTCGCCCTTGCAGCTGACGAGACGCTAGCCTTCACTTCATCGCATCCTCGATACCCAAGTCGTCGAAGATACGATCACAACTATCCAACCAATCCTGAACATCCGTGGCCGACTCCGTTCCGTGGAACGGCTTCCCACAAGTGCTAGTGTAATTCTTGCACAGCTTGGCAAAATCGACCCTAGGCGCCTGCATTATTGGACCACCACCATTACCGACATTGGGAGCTGCCCCCCTGCACATCCCTAAGCATTTCTCTCATGAGGTCAGTAAACATCGTCCTCATGTTAGCAGCATTCCCATTATTGGCCCCTCTACAAGCACCCCTTGCGTATCGGCTCATCGTTCAATCTGTAAAGAGAAAACGATTAACCATCTCCATAGTGGTGCTAGTGCAGTGCGACTTCATCCTTAGCTATACTAATAGTTTATATATATATATATAGCTTTTGAAAACCAAAGTAATCACAAATATGCACTCTCATATACGTGCTATCTCTCCCTAGTGTCTTTCCCTAGGTTAACTACGCAACCTAGAGCTCTGATACCAAATGTGACGGCCCGCCCCGCACCAACCGACATTTACTCCCATAGTGCGCTGTACACATGTCCAGTTAACGCGGGACGGTCGTCAGAAGGAAAGGAAGAAGACGAAGAATCAACAAGGAACCAGTAGAATGTCTCACAGCGCATAGAATAAAATATAATAACAACATACTTGACATAAAACAGGTGAGACAGTGCATAAGCTGAAAACAAACTATCATAGCAGCGGAAAATCCAAATACAGCTCATGTTCCACATCATCATTATTACAACTTTTCAAACTGTCTCTAAAGGTAAAAGCAAGATAAGGGAGGTACACTACTAATGCCCAAGTAGTTACCACCAATGACACATGGAGAATATCTATATATATATCATACGTGGAAGCCTCCTTCTCGCCTCCGGATCAGCTACTCGTGCATCACCAGCTAACCTGTCTCTAGTCTGCTCGTTTATGAGCACCCAGAGTAATAAGAAGAGACATAAAACTCTGGGTCAGACAAAAGTCTGGTCTGAGCGATAAGCAGCTAAACAGAACAATAACAGGTATACTAAACCATACCTGAACCTGGACCTACAACCAAAGAGTTAGCACTACATACTGTACAACACTCTAAGGTGCCACTAACATATGGTGTACAAGCATACGGGGGTGGGGGTGTGCATGTCATAGTGATGGCAAATAATCAAGCATAGCAACCATCCTCACATCTCTCACTCAGTGCGTAAAGCATATGATATCCACCAATTCGATCACCCAATACTTTGCTATGATCACTCTGCCCCATGAAGTCACAACGGCTTCACTGCACTGATCCATAGCCACTAATCCTTCGCTATGTCCACTTTGCCCCATGGAGTCGTACACACCCCACTGCACTGGCTCATAGCCTTACTAATCCTTTACTATGTCCACTCTGCCCCATGGAGTCACAACGGCTCCACTGCACTGGCTCATAGTCTTGCTACGATCACTTTGCCCCTCGAGTCATGATGACTCTACTGCACTGATACGTAGCCCGTCATTCCTTTTCGGTGGTGAATCGAAGTTATGAACGTCGACAACTCCTTAGCACACGTCCCGCAGCAAAGCCCAACCATGAAGTGAACTCATTGGCTCCCAACTGGATCCTGAGCTTTAACTTCCATTTGGACTACCTTTACATCTCGGGTTATTGGTCATCACTGGATCGGTTCGGATCCCCAGTCCTTCTTCTATGTCGGTTCAGATCGGTCTCTTCCAGGTGCTCCGGGTCGGGTCGTGGCCTCCAAGTCCCTTCGTAGTATGTTGGTTCGGTTCGGGTGCTCTCTGGTAGATCGGGTCGGTGTACCCTTGCTCCATCGGTTCGGTTCGGGTTCTTGGTCACGGTCAGATCCACTTCCCCTTTCTCTTCCGTTCCAATCCCTTTCCCTTCCCTTCAGTCGATCCAATCCCCCTTCCTTAGCTCGATCCGATCTCAGTTCAAACATTGTGGCCTTCCTTTTTGCCATACTTTCCCTTGTGCCATGCCTCAGTTCGGTTCGGTGATCCCTTGCCTAGTCCACTATCCGGTCCGAGCCCATCCCTCCCCGAAACCTACATCGTTTTTCTGCAACTTTTCCAACGAGTGTTTTACGCCATTCGACGGCGTTTTCGACCATTTTAACTATTCTAATAAATCACAAAGCATACCATACAGTCATAGCAACAAGTAGAAGTGACCTCAAACACCAAAACATCAATATGATAGGTTAAAATGGATCAAACATAGCCAAAACCCCATATTTTCCCTTAAGCATGTTTAAGCAAAACTAGTGACATGATTAGTAAAACTTAATCAAGTTAACCCAAATTTCTAACAGAGGTCTAAAACATTATTTAAGAATTTATAAACATTTTTCCAGATTTTTATCATGCATAAATTCGCTAATTAACACTAATTACCCTTAATTAACCATAATTAGTGAGGGACTATGCAAATCACTCACCTTAGCCACAAATAACCATTAGATCTGAAGTAAATCTCTGATATGGCGCGAATACCAATGCTAAACAGCATCTCTAATGTTGATTTGGTGAAGATCTCCCTTGATTTGATGTTGCTAAGCTTAATCCTTGATTAGTAAGTGGTTTGGAGGTGATTTAGAGGTTGGAGACCATTTTTAGGGTTTCTAAGAGTTAAGTGGAGGCTAGAAAACTGAAATGGAATGAAACCCTAACCCTTTTCAGCCTCCCCATAACCCTATTCCCGAAATGGGTTATGGGCCCATTCACTAATCACCCTATTTGGCCCAGTTAAGCAGTTTTTCACCTTCCAAACCTTATTTCAGCCATATCTCCCAAACGTTACATCCGTTTGGCTATTATGACCACTCTACGGAAAGGTAAACCATTAGACAAATCTAATGGAAGTGGTTTCAGGACAAAATTCCTTTCCAGTCAAAAGTTATGGCCAAAACAGTATCAGCTAGGGACAAAACGGTCATTTAAAAATCGGCAAAAATCATGAACATGGGAAATGACCTCAATAGTCGTTTCCAACTCTACATGACCATACGACCTCATATGAGAAAGAAATAAATATTCTACGATCCTCCGATGCGTAGAATGCGGGTTGTTACACGAACGATATTTATATCGATTTTATTCATTTTTATAATGAATATAGAGAAGAAAATTATTTCAAAATCTGATATTTTGAAAATATTATCATTAACATTATAATGATAAGGAATATTCAATTTTGATTTAAAATTGAAATGAAAGCTGGAATCGTTTTTAAACGAATTTATAAAATACATTTTAAATGGAAATCGACGATATATATATATTTTTAATGGCCTGAATAGAACACGTCGCACCGCGACCATTCTCGAATTTCGACCATTGACTTCGAATAGACATTACGAGAGATTCGACCGTCGGATTCTCCTAAAATTGGAACCATTGGGTTCGTATCGAAAAAAGCTTTAAAATGAATATAAGAGATTTGAAATCTAACAGTTGGATTTGGAATTATGTCAAAATCAAATTTGGAAAAGGTCGTTGTAAGTGCAGTTCGATGACCGTTTATGGAAATTGGCTGGAAGGGCCTTAATAAAATTATTAAATATATTGATAATTTGTGTAAAATCATAATAAATGATTTGGAAAGAATTGGGATGAAAAATTCCATGTTTGTAAATATAAAAATATATTTTTATCAAAATGAACTGGTTATTAACTAGATTTAAAATCCAATAATTTTCAAATAAAATAAATTGGATTTGTGAATGATTTTAAAATAACCAGAAATTTCCAATGAACAAATTGGAATGAATTTAGAATGGAAATAATCTTTGGAATATTAAATATTGGATTCCGTAATTATCCTGATATTGTAATGGAAATTTGGAAGATATATATATATATATATATCGTTATTTCCAATATGACATTTGTTGGTTTTAGAATTTGATATTGAATATAAGCCGATATGGTTTCTATTCAGGGCCTTGTATTTAATATCAAATGGGATTTTGGGTTTGTCGTGAACGGTATCTTAAATAACATTGTTCTTAAACCCAGTTGAGAAAAAGAATAAATCTTTTAATTAAGATTTAGTGAAGTTTTCCAATTAATATATATTTAATTGGAATTGAATAAAAGAATTGGATTTTGGGTTTGTCGTGAATGGTGTCTTAAATAACACTGTTCTTAAACGCTGTGTGAAAAGAATAAATCTTTTAATTAAGATTATTAGAGTTTCCAGTTATATTTAATAACTGGAATAAAATGGGATGTGAATCGGGTTTATTGTGAACTGTGTTTTTAAAGACATTCATTCTTTAACCCGATTTATAGTGAAATTTGATTTGGAATTTATAAATCTTTTTATTAAGATTTAACGAGAATTTTCCAAAGTAAAGTTTTCCAATTTAATATATTAAATTGGAATTGAATGGAATTCGATTTGATAATAATCGAAGTGAGCTTCTATGGAGGAAGACTGCTAATATATATGGAATTTAAAAGGCTTTGTCGTTGTTCCATTTATATTATTAGTCGGATACAGAAATTGATATCGATTACATATTGATCTGTTTTATGTGAAAATCCCATAATTAATAGAATGTGATTTTGGGTCTATCGTGAACTGTGTTTTAAATGACATTAGTTCTTTAACCCAGTTAAAGATAGGATTACATGTCTAACATTGTATTTCGAACTGTATGGTTGATCTCTGGTAAATATATAACTGTTTGGTGGCGGAGAATTTATTCTCTTGCTTAACACCCTTCTCTAAGACGTACGAGCTTAGAGGTTATATATAGGCAGAAATCAGTAGTACGATGTAGATTGTCGATGCGACATGTTTGTGTTTTCAAAATTAAATAATCATTAATATTGATTTTTGGGAAGATTAAAACTAAGTGGGGTTTTAATGAGTCTTTAATTAGATTGAAATGTGAATTGATAATTTAAATTATCAAATGTGGGAAATGATCAAGAGTGGAGTATCACCAGTTTTGCTCCAAGTGATAGTTTAATCTTTAGTTAGGTTTGAACGGGAAATGGTAATTAACTTTACCGATAATACCATGGTGTTAGATATGTAGTATTACCAGTTTTGCTCTATGGGATGAATAGGTTGGGATTGGGAAATTAAACAAATGATTTCTTCGGTAAGGTGCGCTAATCCCGACTAGTTTGGATAAACCTTAATTTGGTTTGAATTGATATCCAAAGGAAGATTAAAGAATAAAATTAAAGAATTTAAAATTAATGGGAACCTTCCCAAAGAAATATTTGAGTAAAAGAATATTCTGTATTGGAATGAGACATATGTTGTGTTTTTATAGCAATTGTTTATTATATATGCGAGTTATTCAGAAAGGCCGGGTTTATATCCATTCTGAATAACTGATTCGACGATGAAGATGGTGGTTGAAGACCGGAGGTCTTCACATCGTTTGGATGATTACTGATTTCTTGATTGGGCTGTACACCCAAGACAAGATAATAAGTGGTGATCGTCCAGACGTGCTTGGAGATCGACCGAATATGTGAGGACCTCTCTCCTATATTAGACATATGGGACAAGGAGTAAGGTGCCTTCGGTTTCGTTCAGACCCAGAACGAACTAGTAAATGGATTTGTGTCTGACATTGGATTTTATTCTGTGTTGATTGATCTCTATTAAATATATATCTGTTTGGTGGAGGAGAATTTATTCTCCTGCTTAACACCCTTCTCTGAGACGTACGAACTCAGAGGTTATATATCGATAGACATAATTCGCATGACGTGAATTGTCAGTGTGGCATGCTGAGATGCAAATGATCAAGGCTTCTATTGAAAAGCAGAGTCTTGTGGTTGATGATCAAAGTACGAACTTAAAGGGCATACCTTTGTGTATAGCGTTAATTCGCAAGCCTCACACCTCCGTATGAGTCAAAAATGGGATCGGACCGTTGGGAGAACATGACGTTTCTTTCTAGCTATGGGTGGCGTCATGGTATGGAGCCCAGAAATTTATATATTTACCTATGTGGATTATGAATAGCGTGGCGCTTCGGATATATCGGTTACTACGGAGCCGGCAGATGTATTTCTCATAGGACCGGGAAATGTGTGTTCAGGAATAACTAATTCTCAAACGTAAGGGAGGACTGAACCAACCGATCTAAGGGTTGCCCAGAGTGTGTAGTCCAGAGACATTTGCTAGAATGTCTCGAAGCGGTGAGGAGCCATCCCTGGCCTCTAATCATAGATGGAAATCCAACTTCCAATACATGACATTTCAGTTTTAATTGTAGAGCGACATGATAGATGGTACCCATGCCGCCTATGATTGATACATTTATATTTGAAATTGTTTTATGCACTATGCACTTATAATAGTATCAAATGATTTGTTTTAAACGTACCAATCATGTTTGGCTATTATAAGGGAAAACTCTATCCTCCGGCTTGCGTTGCATTGTGTGATGGGACCTGGGTCTTATAATAGCTTCATTTTTCAAAAAGCATTGCGCTGTTTATAACTGTTTATGCGCTGGTATTCTTGGGAGGATACCCGTTCCATGTTATACGGCGTGGTCCCTTGATTTACTTTTAAAGTAAAAGATTTAATAAATGTTTTTAGTTCTCACACCAGTCACATGACTAACCTGAAGTTTATTGTTTTGACCTAAACTCTGGGTGCCCCTATTTTCCACACGGACAGCTAGTAGTTTCTATTTTGCAGATATTATATTCACAACATCCTGGTTTACAGCTGGAGCTATAATCGGAACGTTCTGTATCCGTGTATTTCTTACAGTTGTGTTATGTATTAATTTTCCGCTGCATTGTAATTTTAAGTCTCGGATATTTATCAGATGTTTATTTTTTTTTCATACTATGTCATATTCTTGTACTCTGATGTAAACTACTGTAATAACAATGAAATGTTCTTCTGTTTGTGTTTTGATTTGTCGTGTTCTCAACTTAATCCGGGCTTTCCCATAAGGGCGAGTTTGGGTCGTTTCATTTTGGTATCAGGGCTTTGGTTTACAGAGCTTGAGAACGAGGCACATTAGAACCAAACGAAAGAATTCATCAGAGATTGGATTAGTAATATCCAATAAGAATGACTCGTTAGAGATGAGATCAGCAATATCCTAGAATGAGCCTGAAAAGTAGTGTTTTTAAAATGAAAAACAAATTTTGTTTTGAAAATTTAATCTAATTATACGTATTTGAGTATATTATTTTATTTTATTTTAGACAATTGAGTATATGAGATTTTGCATATACACGTCATGAACGTATATTCGAAGTCCCAAATATACTGGATAAAAATAGTGTAACATCCCAAATTTTTCTGCCATTTAAATTGGAATATTTAAATCGGTTTATATAATATAATGGATTTTATATAGCATTTTTATTTATTAAAATGGTGTTCGAATATATATATATATATATACACACGTGTGTGTATATATATATAATTTATTAAACGAGCTCGAAACGTTGCGCTGTAGTTCATAATTTTCAATTTGAACTTTAATTAAATATACAGGATTCGATGTAAGTCGGATTTATGTGAGACAAGAGACATTTGGATCGATTTAATTATATCTTTCTAAAAAAGAGAAAAAATGAAGATTTCATGTTACAGATTTCCAGTTATGTCCAGTTCAAATTTCAAATAATCGCTATGGAATTTCGTTAATAAACGATAACGTTTATTCAATAAAAATAAAGGAAAATTTGAGCAAGAAAGCGGATTGAGAGGAGAGTTCATTTAGCAATGGGCTGTATATGTGCTTTATTTCATTAAAGTAAACTAATATAATTTTTAATTCAAATACATTTCAAAATATCTTGAAACCCCGTTGATGGTAACTATACATCACGTCCAACCCGTGCATCATAATTCCTACTACTTCGTCCTTAATTTTTCAATATCCAAGTTTGCTGATTCAGCACTACAAAATATCCCATGCTTCCACTACTACTCGGTTATAACATGAGACAATATAGCATAACAAAGATGCTCGACGTTGTTGAAATGATCCATATGAATGATCGACTTTCCAATATCATTTTGGCTTGAGCTTCACTGCTTCGTTTGTTTACTACGTCTAGGTACCAATAACTAGAGTATCTAAAGCTTGCCAATTGGAATAGTAATTCATATCGATAATATTTAAAAGATACGTACGTGAATTAGGAGATATTATATATCTACAAGTGTCATTTTATATGTAGCTCCTGAAAGGATGGTCCAACTCTACAAATTTAAAGATGAAATCTTTGCTGAATATATTAAATCTTCTTGGTATTCTACCCCTCTTTAGAAATGTCCATGCAGTGTTCTCTAGATACCAACTCTCCACTTTTAGCTACACCAGATTATTTCAGTAAATCCAATAAAAAAGGGGCGAATTCCTTCAGTTGTAAGCCAGCCACTGATTCCGTGGGTTGCAAGCCATCGATAGCTTGCCTTGCACACTACCGATACCTTGGTACCCACGTTTACTTGCTCCCCACGCTTCTTGCTCTATATGTTTATGTGTTGCTCCATCTATTTCTGGCCATTTTTTTCTTCTTTCCAGCAACATCTGCACACCCTTTCAACGAAGGCCATCATCCTCTTTGAAATAAGAGGTCTATACTATTCCATAATATATCCCCACCGATCTCCTTCTACAAAGGGTATTTCACGATGGGCTGTACAGGGGGAGATGCTCATATTTGTGTGGGTAGTGCGCAACCAGGAGCACGGGGGTTCCAACACCCCTTTTCCGGTAGCGGCGAGTGTTTGTTGATGATCGATTTTCGACTGATTTGGGCTAATGTAGGGGGAGTTAGAAGATCAGACCCGGGGCATGGTGCAAAACGTGGAGAGGAGGAGTTCCCGGCAGTTGTTGATCAGACTGTATTGACATAGGTGGTGGGGGTGGTCTGTTGGAATGTGAAGAAGCTGTTACATGGGTTTTGAATCTTCATGCAGCTGACGTGATGACCATGGTGATGGCGGGCCAAAGCGAGGGAGGTGCATAGTCGAATGGAGTTGAATGGGTTCTTTTTTGCGTGGTGATGCGAGTGGTGGAGCATAGGGGAATGGAGTGCCTGTTTCATGAAGTGGAGTTACAGTGTTCATATAAGAGCAGGTGCAAGGAAAGGGATAACGTCTAGACGCATGGGGAGGTTTATTCGTACATGCGCTGGGGGGAAGGATGTGAAGCAGTGAAGTGGTAGTCTCCTTTTGGTCTGGAAGTGGCGTTTTGTAGCAGTGTTAGAAGGAAGAAGAAGCTGAACGTCGTGAGGCAGTTTACAGGGGATTGAGGAAGCAAGAACAGTAGGAGAATGAAGAGTTGCGTGATCAATAGCAGGGGAGTAGTCTAAAATATATAACGCGAGGAAGCAGTGAAGCGTGTTTCAAAGTATTGAAGGATTCAATGTGAACAGAAAACAAAAGGGGGAGCTATGCTGAAACAGTAGAATGAAATGAAGCGGGTATTTTGCATTGAGAAGAAGCTGGGGAGAGAGATGGCTTGTGGTGAGAATTAATGGCAGAAGAAAAAAAATACATGGGGGAAGTTGCGAAAGTGTAACAACCCGTAAATTCTGAACCAATTTAAAAATTTTCTTTTAGAAATTTTGATGGATTTTGAATAATTAAAATGATTTATTTTAAATAGTAACGACTAAAAATTTATTTTAATTGAAGTTAGAACGAATATATTTATTTTAATTCTAAAAGGAGTTAGAAATAGCGCGGTAGTTTGAAAATTTGAATTTGAACTTTGATTGACCGTACAGGATGCAAAATAAATCGAATTTTAGTGAAACCAAAAATATTTAAATCTGTTTAAAAATATCTTTCCAACGAATCCTAAAAATCAAAATTTCATAGCGGGAATCGAAAGTTATGCCCAGTTTAATTTTCAGAATAGTCGCTGTTGAATTTATATATCTATTTTAAAATTTTAAAAATAGCCATTTTTCAAACAACCTCCTTTTTCGACGAAACCACTTTTGTTGGAACCGGAATGTCAAATTATTACTAGGTTTCAATTTTCATAATTTTTAGAATTAATATGTGAGCGTCCAAAAGAAAATGTGTTTTGTCAGTTTCAGTCAACTTTAATCGACTTGAAAACGACCATTTTCCAGACGGTCTCGGAATTCGACGAAATTAGTCTTGTTAGGACCGTATCGTCAAAAAATAACTAGAAATAATTTTTCTGTAATTTTTAGAGGCAGTATGTGGCCCCG
Source organism: Allium sativum (assembly GCA_030737875.1). NCBI lineage: Eukaryota > Viridiplantae > Streptophyta > Magnoliopsida > Asparagales > Amaryllidaceae > Allium > Allium sativum. The sequence continues at coordinate 603,062,512 of CM060916.1, read as the reverse complement.
GTAATTTAAAATGTATGTTTGAATTTAATATAAATTGATTTATATTTTAATTTTGAGAAAAACTTATCGTTACAGCCGAATTGGGTTACGAACCGTGTTCCGTTGTGTCCGGGACGGGGGTATTTGGCTACGGGCGACATTCGTTGGGTTCGATTCGGAGTTAATATCAACGAACAATTATTTTCTTGAATTAAATAAATAAATAAAATAAAATTAGAAATTCACGTATATATACAGTAGTAGTATGAAACCCTAATTCAGAAATAACGAAGCCGCCATATGCCAATTTGATGGCCGATACATTCTCAAACTCATCAACTTCGATCTTCCTAGTCTCGCAATAGAATCCAATGCAACCAAAGGCAAAAACATAAATCTAAGTGAGATGAACCTTTTCAATGGTGGAGATTGGATTTGGGGGCATACTTTTCTCGATTTCTGCGATGAAGTACGCCGACTTTCGAGGATGATCAGTGGTGAACGAGGGGCGCGAGTGGCACCGTACGCCAGACGTGGGGTGAGAGGACCGAGGCGCGTCGCGTGGCTAGGTCAGATGGGTCTCCGTTGGCTCGACGGTGGGCGCGGCAGGATGAAGGGAAACGATGTCTTGGGTTTCACAGAATTCGGGTTCCAGAACTGAGATGTAGAAAATGTATATTATTTTAATTATAAAATTCATTATATTATTTATTGTAATCAAATATTCAAAAATTTATAACTCGTTCAAACAGAAACCAAATTCGACGAAACTGAAAGTGATGGAATCGTGTTAACCGGATCTACAACACAGAACAGACCAGAAGTGAAACAGAGGGGATTAGAATTTCAGGAAAATTCAAACTCAATCAGAACAAAATTCAGAATAAAGGTGTAAAACCATCGGTGAGATCTCTACTTTATAAATAAAATTATTATTTATTTTGATGTAAAATTTTTATATGAAATTGGATGAAATTTGGATTGATTGTTTGAGATTGAAATGGATGGTTAGATTGAATTGTTTATGCTTGATTGAAATGTTCATGTTTGTCAAGTTTTGATTATACAATAAAAATCATATTTTTATTGTAGATCTGTTTCAATAAAAAGATTAGCGATTAAGGATTGTATTTTTATTCGTAGATCCGTTACAATAGAAAGTTCTGATAATAAAGTTCATATTTTTATTGCTGTTTAAGTAAAATAAAAAGATTATATTATTATTGTCAATTTTTTTAAACATGTTTGATTAAGAATAAAAAGGTCAATTTTGTTAAAAATGTATATTTAGAATAAACATGTAAATTTTGCTAAACATGTTTTAATGGAATAATAAGAGTTGAAATAAAAGAACATATTTTTATTTCCATTTTGTCACAATTAAAGATCATCTTTTTATCATCACTTTGTTTCATTAAAAAGACTAGAATTGGAAAATGTCATTTTTTTTGTTCGATGTTCTCAATAAAAAAATTACACATTAAAAAATTTACATTTTAAATGTAGTTTAGTTTTCAATAAAAAGAGTAACATTTTTGATATAAAATGTTGGCATCAAAAGGAAATAACATTTTTAGTATAAAATGCTACTTTAAAAAGGAATAACATTTTTGGGATAAATTGTTGCATTGGAAAGAAATAACATTTTTTTTAAAACAAAAATGTTATATTAGAAATGAATGGTCATTTCGAATAAAGATGTAATATTAGGAATAAATATGTCATTTTGTTAAGAATGTTTATTTTAAAATAAAAACATCACTATTGTTAGAATTGTTATGTTAAAATAAAAATATCATTTTTATTCGTTATAGGATTTGTATACATATTCAAGTATCATTTTTATTTATGTTAAGAATAAATTTGTAAACAAATTAATATGTGTCATGATAATGTCGATTCAAGAAAATAACATGTTAAGTTAGGATATGTCATTAGAAAATAATTTTGTACATGTCAATGTCGATTAAAGAGAATAGCATGTTAAGTTAGAAAATTGTTATGTTAAAATAAAACGACATCTTGTTAGATAATGTTATGTCACTTTTATCAGGTTAGATAAAAATAAAAAATTCGTTATATATTTCCTTGTTAGATAAAATTAACATTTTTGTCATGTTAGATAAAATAACATTTTTGTTATAAATTGTCACTTTAGATTAAAATAACATTTTTGTTATAAATTGTCACTTCAGATTAAAATATCATTTTTGTTGAAATTGTCATGTTAGACAAAAATATCATTTTTATTATAAAAAGAAATGTTAGACAAAAATGTCATTTTTATTATAAAAAGTAAAGTTAGATAAAAATATCATTTTATTAGAAGTGTTTATGTTAGAATAGAAATGTCCTTTAATTTAGAAAATGTTATGTGAAATAGGATGTCATTTATTTAGAATTCTGCCATGTTAATAGAAATGTTATTTATTCGGAAATGTCATCCATATTAAAAGATATCATTTTTTTAGGAATGCCGTCACATTAGAAATGTCATTTTAGTTTAGAAATGACATTTCAGTTTAGAAAATGTCATTTTAGTAAAATATGTTGAAAGAGGAATTGTCGACAAAACAAAATCGCCTTTTATTTCATCACTAAAAATATGAAACATGTCATACAAATAAAAGGATTTCTTTTTATTTGCCGTGTTTAAAATAGAATTGTAATGCGAATAAAATATTCTTTTTGTTCGACATCAGAATTGGTTAAAGTCATTAACCAATAATCTATTTAGATGAACTGTCGTTGCTTGAAAACCCCACACGGGTGTTGGGATGACATACAGTAGTCCCAATATGTAGTCGTATGTCAATCGATGGATTGACAGTCTAAGATGAGCGTTATTTATTTATTTTAATGTTCACACAGTTATGAATCTCACTCTGGATGTGAATGGATTGTTTAATGATTATATATCATTACAGTTATGCAATGTATGAAATCCATATAACGAATTTATATGATAAATGATTGAGTCGCATTCCGGTTCAGATTTTTTTTTTATAAAACAATATTTTAAAATAAGAACATCTTTACATAAAGAATATTAAAAAAAAAAGAATCTTTTAAAATAAAGAATATTTTAGAATAATGAATATTTTAAATAATATCCAGTGAAGAAGAAAAATGTAAAGCCGAATCAAGTAGCAAACGCCATTTAACCCGAATGGGTTTATAGATCGATTTATTTCATTTTAAAATGAATATAAAAAGGAGGTGATTTCAAAATATAATATTTTGAAAATATTATTATTTTAATATAATAAAGAAATAGAATATTCAATTTTTATTTAAAATAGAAAATGAAGTTAAAATCTTTTTATAAAGGATTTATAAATATGATTTAAATAGAAATCGACGATATATATATTATATATATTATATATTTATATAACGGCATGAATAGAACGCGCAGCGACCATTCGCAAATTTCAACCATTAACTTCAAATTGGCGTAACGGAAGATCCGACCGTCGGATTCTTCTAAAACCGGAACCGTTGGGTTCGTATCGAAAAGTGCTTTCCAATGAATACAAGAGTTTTGAAATCTAATGGTTAGATTTGGAATTATGTCCCAATCAATTTCAGATAAGGTCGCTATGGATGCAGTTCGATGGCCGTTATTGGAAACCGACTGTACAGGCCAAAATAAAATTATTAAAAATATGGAAAAATAATGAACAATCATAATAAATGATTTGGAAAGAGTTTGGATGAAAAATTCCATATTTGGAAGGATAAAAATATATTTTTATCGAATTGAACTAGTTAGTAACTAGAATAAATCTTTGAAATAAGATTTATTGAAGTTCTCCAATTAATTGATATTTAATTGGAATTAAATAAGATAAATTGGATTTTTGGATTTATCGTGAACTATGTTTTAAATAAGATAAATTGGATTTTGGGTTTATCGTGGACTGTGTTTTAAATGACATTTGTTCTTTAACCCAATTAACAGTGGAAATATCATTTGGAATTTATAAATCCTTTTATTAAGATTTAATGGAAATTTTCCAAATGTAAAGTTTTCCAATTTAATATATTAAATTGGAATCAAATGGAATTCAATTTAATATTAATCGAGATGAGTTTCTATGAATGAAGACCGTTACTATATATAGAATTTAAAAGGGTCTGTTGTTATTCCATTTATATTATTGGTCTGATACAGAAATTTATATCGATTATATATTGATTTGATTTCTGTGAAAATTCCAAATTTAATGGAAGATGATTTTGAGTTTATCATGGACTGTGTTTTAAATGACATTTGTTCTATAACCCAGTTAAAGATAAGATTTATTTCTTAAATCTGAATAATCATAAAGTTTTGATTTTGGATATTAAAACCAAATTGGGGTTTTAATGAATCTTTAAAAGGGGGATTAAGGAATAAATTAAAGAATTTATTTTTGATAAAATTAGTGGGAACCTTTTTCCTAACAATGTGAATATCTTATTAAAAGAATATTCTGAATTGGAATGTGGTGTATGATGTGTTTTATAGCACTTGATTTTTATTATAAAATACGCAAGCTATTCGGAATGACCGGGTTTAACCCACTCTGAATAACTACTACGACGATTAAAAGTCGAAGATGAAGACGGTGGTTGAAGACCGGCGATCTTCACATCGAATGGAGAGGACTACTGATGCCTTTGATTGGAGTTGCTGCCTTGAAAGGGTTCCAGTGGTAGTTATCCGGACGTATTGTTGATTGTTCGGATATGCGAGGTATAAGGTGCCTCCGGTTTTGTTCAGACCTAGAACGAACTTGTAAATGGATTGTATGTCTGACGTTGTATTCCTTTATACTGTATTCGTTGATTGCTGCTAAATATATATCTGTTGGTGGCGGAGAATTTATTCTCCTGCGTAACACCCTTCTCTAAGACGTACGAGCTTAGAGGTTGTATATTGGTAGAAATCAATGGTATGATATGGATTGACAATGTGGCATGCCAAGATGCAAATGATCAAGGCTTATTGTTGAAAAGCAGAGCCTTGTGGTTGATGATCAAAGCACAGCTTTGAATAGCATTGCTTTGTGTAGCGTTACTTCACGAGGCTCACACCCCAGTATGAACCAGAAGCGGGAGAAGGATCCAGGGAGGATATACGTTTCTTTCTAGCTAGAAGTGGTGTCATGGTTTTTACAAGGCCTGACATTTTTACTTATGTGGATGATGGAATGAGGCGCCTCGGTATTTGAGTCCCTAGTGGCTCTATTTACGCCCCATAGGGCGGGGAGACGTATTGTTCAGGAATTTATATATAATCTCCAACTTAAGTTGGGGACCGGCCCTGTGGCTCCTAAGGGTCACTCGAGCTATGATCCTGAGACATGGGCTAGATTGTCTCGAACTCGGTAAGGACTATCTCTTGCCTTGGTTCATGATGGAAATCCAACTTCCAATACGACCCATGCAGTTTTGATTGTATTACTAGTACGACGACATATTATATGGTAGTTATGCCATATATGATTGATATTATGATTGAAATGTTTTAAAACATATACACACTAATAATAATATCAAATTTGTTTTATCGTATCAAGCAATTTTGGCCATTATAAGGTAAAACTCTATCCTCCGGTTTGCGTTGCATTGTGTGATGGGACTTGAGCCTTATAATGGTTTCATTTTTATAAAAAGCAATGTGTTGTTTAACGATTTACTTTATTTCTACACTGGCAATCCAATGAGTAAACCCGTTCCGCGTTAGCGACGTGGTCTTGTGATTAGCCTTATTATAAGATAGGTTAAGTAAGATTTCTCATACCAGTCCCATGACTGACCTGTAGTTTGTTCCACTTGCAAACTCGGGTGCCCTCTTTTCCACACGGGCAGTCGAGTAGATTCTTTTGCAGATATTCATTTTTTAAGCCGGATTCTGGATCGAAGCTTAAAGCTATGTCTAGAGCATTGATAGCCTTCCGCTGTATTAGTTTATTTATTCCGCTACATTGTATAAAAATTATTGTAATTTAATCTTCCGTTGTATTATGATATTCTGTACTCTGATGTAACATTATTATGATGTTTATAAAAGTCTGCTGTTATTTGTTCTAATGTGTTGTATGCCCAAAGTTAAAGTATTCGTGGATTTCCAACTTTTGAATCAAACCTGTGTGGTTTATGGTCGATTCAAAGGATGGGGATTTACGGGTCTTTACAGCTGGTATCAGAGCTCTGGTTAGCTCAAATCTTTAGGGTACAACTCGTTAGAACTGAACAAAAGACTCATCAGAGATTGGATTAGTAATATCCAAAAAAAAAATACTCATTAGTGATAGGATCAGTGGTATCCCAGAATGAGAAAACTCATTGGAGATGGGTTAGTAATGTGACAACCCGCCCCGCACCAACCGGCATTTCCTCCGAAAGTGCGCTGTACACATGCTCGACTAGCATGGAACGGTCGCCAAAGAAAAAGGAAGAAGATGGATGAACTAACAAAGAACCTGTAGAATGTCTCACAGCGCATGGAATAAAATATAATAATAATATAACTTGACATAAAACAGGCGATACAGTGCATAAGCTGAAAACTAAACCATCATAGCAGTGGAAAATCCAAGTACAGATTATGTTCCAAACTACCATTATTACAACTTTTCAAAACTGTCTCTAAAGCAAATAAGATAGGTATACTACTAATGCCCAAAGTAGATACCAACAGTGACACAGGGAGAATAATAGGAGATAATACGTGCAAGCCTCCTGCTCGTCTCCGGACAGCTACTTTTGCACAACCAGCTAACCTGTCTCTAGTCTGCTCGTGTGAGCACCCAGAGTAATAAGAAGAGACATAAAACTCTGGGTCAGACAAAAGTCTGGTATGAGCGATAAGCAACAAAACAGAACAATAACAGGTATAATCCAATCATACCTGAACCTGGACCTGCAACCAAAGAGTTAGCACTACATACTGTACAATACTCTAAGGTGCCACTAACACATGGTGTGAATAATATGGGGTGGGGGTGTGCATGTCATAGTGATGGCAAACAATCAAGCACAGCAACCATCCTCACATATCTCACTCAGTGCGTAAAGCATACGATAACCACTACCTTGGTCACCTAATCCTTTGGGCCATGACGGAATCCAATCCCGTACAACTATCACTACAAGCCCACTATCCATCTCTCAGTGGTGAACCAAAGTTATGAATACCGACAACCCCTTTGCACGCGTCCCGCAGCAAAGCCCAATCATGAAGTGAACTCATTGGTTCCCAACTGGATCCTGAGCTCTAACTTCCACTTGGACTACCTTTGCATCTCGGGTTTTGGTTTCCTCCTGTTCGGGTCGGTCGGTCAAGCACCTTTCATTCTGGTCGGTTTTCATCATCTCTACCCTGGTCGGTCGGTATTGCCCCCCCTGGTTGGTCGAACACTTCACCATTCCTGGTCGGTCGTACTTCACCATCCCTGGTCGGTCGTACTTCATCATCGTATGGGGTCGGTCGAACATCGCATAGTGGTCGGTCTTGCCCAGCCTGGTCGGTCTCCCTAGTCGGTCTAACACTTCATACAGGGTCGGTCGTGATGTCCTCTTTCTATTCGGGTCGGTTGTGAGCTCGGGTCGGTCGGTCAAAACCTTCCCCTGGTCCGTCTAACTCGACCCAAAGAAAACCTGCACCATTTCAACAAGCTATTTTCGCCTCTCGACGGCATTTTCAACCATTCTAACTTTATAATGCAATCATAGGTCATACCAAACAGTAGTAGCAACATGTATAATCAACCATAAACACCAAAACAACAATTTAATCATAACAAATGGATCAAATGTACCCAAAACCCATGTTTTCCCCTTAATCATGTTTAAGCATAACTAATGATAGGATTAGCAAAACTTAACCAAATTAACCCAATTTTCTATCAGAGGCCTAAAATAATATTTAGCAATTTATAAATATTTTTCCAGATTTTTAACATGCATAAATTCGCTAATTATCACTAATCACCCCTTAATCCCCTAAATTCCGGGAGTAGCAAGATAGGTCGAAATTAACCCAAATTCATATCAGAGGCATAAAATGATGTTTTAGAATTTTAGAATTTTTTTCTAGATTTTTCTGAGCCATAATTTCGCTAATCTTCGCTAATTACCATAATTAGCCGTAATTAGTGAAAAACAAATCACTCACCTTTGCCACAAAGTAAACTATAGATCTGAATGATTCTCTGTTTGGGTCGAATTCTAATGTGTTCCAGTAGCTCTAATCTTGATTTGGTGAAGATCTCCCTTGATTGGATGTTGCTAACCCCAATCTTCAAGTTGTAGGTGATTTGGAGATGTTTTGAAGAGATTTAGAGAGTGGAGGCCATGGCTAGGGTTTCAAGAATGAAAGTGGCGGCTCAAAAACTGAAATGAAATGATTTCCCAAACCCTATCAGCCTCCCCATAACCCTAATCCCGAAATGGGTTATGGGTCCATTTGCTAATCACCTCATTTGGCCCGGTTAAGCAGTTTTTCACCATCCGAAACTTGTTTCAGCCATATCTCCCAAACGGTGAGTCCGTTTGGCTAATGTGAACAATCTACGGAAAGGTAAACCATCAAACGAATCTAATAGAAGTGGTTTCAGGTCAAAATTCCTTTCCAATCAAAAGTTATGGCCAAAACAGTATCGGCTAGGGGCAAAACGGTCATAAAAAAAGGCAAAAATCGTGAACATGGAAATGACCCCAATAGCCGTCTTCCAAAGTAACATGACCACACGACTTCATACGAAAAAGAAATAAATATTCTACGATCCTAGATACGTAGAATGCGGGTTGTTACAAGTAATGCCCTAGAATGAGTTCAGAGTGACAAGCTTATAATTAACGTATGTGTATAATCCGATCCTTAGAAAATATGATTTTTAAATATATAAAAGTTATATATATTTGAAAAAGCTAATCAACTAACAAAATTATTAAAACCAATAAAAGAATAAAAATATAATTGGTAAATTAAACAATATTTAGCTCCGTTCCTTTTCGAGAACGAAAAGATTTTAAGTGGGGGAGATTGTAACAAACCGCAAATTCTGAACCAATTTAAAATTTTTATTTTAGAAATTTTGATGGATTTTGAATAGTTTAAATGATTTATTTTAAATAGTAACAACTAAAAATTTGTTTTAATTGAAGTTAGAATGAATATATTTATTTTAATTCTAAAAGGAGTTAGAAATAGCACGGTAGTTTGAAAATTTTGAATTTGAACTTTGATTGACCGTACAGAATGCAAAATAAATCGGATTTTAGTGAAACCAAAAATATTTAAATCTGTTTAAAAATATCTCTCCAACGAATCCGAAAAATCGAAATTTCATAGCGGGAATCAAAAGTTATGCCCAGTTTAATTTTCAGAATAGTCGCTGTAGAATTTATATATATATTTTAAAATTTTAAAAATAGCCATTTTTCAAATGACCTCCATTTTCAACGAAACCACTTTTGTTGGAACCGGAATATTAAATTATTGCTAGGTTTCAATTTTCAAAATTTTTAGAATTAATATGTGAGCGTGGCAAAAGAAAATGTGTTTTGTCAGTTTCAGTCAAATTTAATCGACTTGAAAATGGCCATTTTTCAAATGATCTCGGAATTCGACGAAATTAGACTTGTTAGGACCGTATCGTCAAAACATAACTAGAAATAATTTTTCTGTAATTTTTAGAGGCAGTATTTGGCCCCGGTAATTTAAAATGTATGTTTGAATTTAATATAAATTGATTTATATTTTAATTTATAGAAAAACTAATCGTAACAGCCGAATTGGGTAACAAACGTGTTCCATTGTGTCCGCGATGGGGGTATTTGGCTAGGGGCGACATTTGTTGGGTTCGATTCGGAGTTAGTATCAACGAACAATTATTTTCTTGAATTAAATAATTAAATAAAAATAAAATAAAATTAGAAATACACGTATATATATGGTAGTAGTACGAAACCCTAATTCAGAAATAACACAGCCGCCATATGCCAATTTGATGGCCGATACATTCTCAAACTCATCACCTTCGATCTTCCTAGTCTCGCAATAGAATCCAGTGCAACCAAAGGCAAAAACGTAAATCTAATTAAGATGAACCTCTTCAATGGTGGAGATCGGATTTGGGGGCTTACTTTTCTCGATTTCTACGATGAAGTACGTCGACTTTCGAGGATGACCAGCGGTGAACGAGGGGCGCGAGTGGCACCATACGCCAGGCGTGGGGTGAGAGGACTGTGGCGAGTCGCGTGGGTAGGTTGGATGGGTCTCCGGTGGCTCGACGGTGGGCACGGCAGGATGAAGGGAAACAATGTTTTGGGTTTCACAGAAGTTCGGGTTCCAAAACTGAGATGTAGAAGATGTATATTATTTTAATTATAAAATTCATTATATTATTTATTGTAATCAAATATTCAAAAATCTATAACTCGTTCAAACAAAAACCAAATCAGACGAAACTGAAAGCGATGGAATCGTGTTGACCGGATCTACAACACAAAACATACAAGAAGTGAAACAGAGGGAATTAGAATTTCAGGAAAATTCAAACTCAATCAGAACAAAATTCAGAATAAAGGTGTAAAACCATCGGTGAGATCTCTATTTTATAAATAAAATTATTATTTATTTTGATGTAAAATTTGTATATGAAATTGGATGAAATTTGGATTGATTGTTTGAGATTGAAATGGATGGTTAGATTGAATTGTTTATGCTAGATTGAAATGTTCATGTTTGTCAAGTTTTGATTATACAATAAAAATCATATTTTTATTGTAGATCTGTTTCAATAAAAAGATTAGCGATTAAGGATTGTATTTTTATTCGTAGATCCGTTACAATAGAAAGTTCAGATTATAAAGTTCAGATTTTTATTGCTGTTTAAGTAAAATAAAAAGTTATATTATAATTGTCAATTTTGTTAAACATGTTTGATTAAGAATAAAAAGGTCAATTTTGTTAAAAATTTATATTTAGAATAAACATGTAAATTTTGCTAAACATGTTTTAATTGAATAAAAAGAGTTGAAATAAAAGAACATATTTTTATTTCCATTTTGTCATAATTAAATATCATCTTTTTATCGTCACTTTGTTTCATTAAAAAGACTAGAATAGGAAAATGTCATTTTATTGTTCTTTGTTCTCAATAAAAAAATTACACATTAAAAAAATTACATTTTAAATGTAGTTTAGTTTTCAATAAAAAGAGTAACATTTTTGATATAAAATGTTAGCATCAAAAGGAAATTACATTTTTAGTATACAATGCTATTTTAAAAAGGAATAACATTTTTAGGATAAATTGTTGCATTGGAAAGAAATAACAATTTTTTTTAAAACAAAAATGTTATATTAGAAATGAATGGTCATTTGGAATAAAGATGTAATATTAGGAATAAACATGTCATTTTGTTAAGAATGTTTATTTTAAAATAAAAACATCAATATTGTTATAAATGTTATGTTAAAATAAAAATATCATTTTTATTCGTTATAGGATTTGTATACATATTCAAGTATCATTTTTATTTATGTTAAGAATAGATTTGTAAACAAATTAATATGTGTCATGATAATGTCGATTTAAGAAAATAACATGTTAAGTTAGGATATGTCATTAGAATATAATTTTGTACATGTTAATGTCGATTAAAGAGAACACCATGTTAAGTTAGAAATTTTTTTTTGAAGCAAAAGGTAGTGAATCTAATGATTCACGCCTAGAGATACCATATATATATAGAGTTCGGTACAGTACAAGAGACATAGTATATGTACATCATTTACAAGCCAGCAACAAAAAGATAAACATCATAACCTGACGCAGCAGGTACATAATAAACTTAAACATAAGAAGCATCGTACATAAATAGCAACATGGAGCTAACCACGTCTGCATTTGCTATCATGAACTCTTGCAGCGATGGTGTCGACGAACTTCTCCTTTTCCATCCCTTCAAGCGGCTCCTTTTCCATCCCTTCAAGCGGATGTTAAGTTAGAAAATTGTTATGTTAAAATAAAACGACATCTTATTAGATAATGTTATGTCACTTTTATCAGGTTAGATAAAAATAATAATTTTGTTATATATTGCCTTGTCAGATAAAATTAACATTTTTATCATGTTAGATAAAATAACATTTTTGTTATAAATTGTCACTTTAGATTAAAATAACATTTTTGTTATAAATTGTCACTTTAGATTAAAATATCATTTTTGTTGAAATTGTCATGTTAGACAAAAATATCATTTTTATTATAAAAAGAAATGTTAGACAGAAATGTCATTTTTATTATAAAAATTGTAGTTAGATAAAAATATCATTTTATTAGAAGTGTTTATGTTAGAATAGAATTGTCCTTTTATTTAGAAAATGTTATGTGAAATAGAATGTCATTTATTTAGAATTCTGCCATGGTAATAGAAATGTTGTTTATTAGGTAATGTCATCCATGTAAAAAGATATCATTTTGTTATCAATGCCGTCACATTAGAAATGTCATTTTAGTTTAGAAATGACATTTTAGTTTAGAAAATGTCATTTTAGTAAAATATGTTGAAATAGGAATTGTCGACAAAACAAAATTGCCTTTTATTTCGTCGCTAAAAATATGAAACATGTCATACAAATAAAAGGATTTCTTTTTATTTACCGTGTTTAAAATAGAATTGTAATGCGAAAAAAATATTCTTTTTGTTCGACATCAGAATTGGTTAAAGTCATTAACCAATAATCTATTTAGATGAACTGTTGTTGCTTGAAAACCCCACACGGGTGTTGGGATGACTAGGGCTGTCAATGGGTCGTATCGGGTCGGGTTCGGGTCGTGTCAAGTCGGGTTCGGGTTGATTTATAAACGTGCCGGGTCAACCTGTTTATTAAACGGGTCATATTTTCCCAACCCTAACCCGACCCGTTTATAAACGGGTTGACTCGACCCGACCCGCGTAACCCGTTTAACTAAATGGGTCGTGTCGGGTCGTGTTGGGTCGGGTTTACCCGTTTGACCCATTGATAGATATTACCTACTAATATAAGCAACAAAAGAGCCAAATCACCAACATGCATACTGTTATGTAATCACTAACATGCAACAAGTTGCAAAGTCACCAACAGACAACACATATATAAAGCATGAAATCACCATATCCAAAAATCATTTTCGATATATAAGTGTATATTTCCATACTGCATAATCAAAGACTACCAGTATGGAAGAGATATAGTTATTATAAGTAAAATATAACTAACAACATACAAGAATAAATTAGTAAAATATAATAGCTTACGTATACGAGCATACTGATTACTGCTTATATAAAAGATTAACACAAATAGTATACATAGAAGACTAACAGTATGGAAGAGATACAACATATAATCGGGTTTGGCGGGTCAAAATCGGGTTAGTGGGTCAACCCTAAACCCACCGTTTATAAACGGGTCAAATTCGGGTTGACCCGAAAATGACCCGCTAACTAAATGGGTCGGGTTAACCTGTTAATTTCCGTGCGGGTTTCGGGTTGGGTCACGGGTCGTGTAGGAAATTGACGGCCCTAGGGATGACATACACTAGTCCCAATATGTAGTCGTATGTCAATCGATGGATTGACAGTCTGTGATGAGCGTTATTTATTTATTTTAATGCTCACACAGTTATGAATCTCACTCTGGATGTGAATGGATTGTTTAATGATTATATATCATTACTGTTATGCAATGTATGAAATCCATATAATGAATTTATATGATAAATGATTGAGTCGCATTCCGATTCAGAATATTTTTTTATAAAACAATAATTTAAAATAAGAACATCTTTATATAAAGAATATTCAAAAATAAAGAATCTTTTAAAATAAAGAATATTTTAGAATAATGAATATTTTAAATAATATCCAGTGAAGAAGAAAAATGTGAAGCCGAATCAAGTAGCAAATGCCATTTAACCCGAACGGGTTTATCGATCGATTTATTTCATTTTAAAATGAATATAAAAATGGAGGTGATTTCAAAAGATAATATTTTGAAAATATTATTATTTTAATATAATAAAGAAATAGAAAATGCAATTTTTATTTAAAACTGAAAATGAAGTTAAAATCATTTTAAAACGGATTTACAAATATTTTATAAATACGATGTAAATAGAAATCGACGATATATATATTATATATTTATATAATGGCCTGAATAGAACGCAACGCGCAGCGGCCGTTCGCGAATTTCGACCATTAACTTCTAATTGGCGTAATGGAAGATCCGACCGTCGGATTCTTCTAAAACTGGAACCATTGTGTTCGTATCGAAAAGAGCTTTCTAATGAATATAAGAGTTTTGAAATCTAACGAATAGATTTGGAATTATGTCCAAATCAATTTCAGAAAAGTTCGTTATGGATGCAGTTCGGTGGCCATTATTGGAATTCCACTGTACATGCCTAAATAAATTTATTAAAAATATGAAAAAATTATGAACAATCATAATTTGGAAAGAGTTTGGATGAAAAATTCCATATTTGGAAAGATAAAAATATATTTTTATCGAATTGAACTAGTTATTAACTAGAATAAATCTTTAAAATAAGATTTAATGAAGTTCTTCAATTAATTGATATTTAATTGGAATTAAATAAGATAAATTGGATTTTTGGGTTTATCGTGAACTGTGTTTTAAATAAGATAAATTGGATTTTGGGTTTATCGTGGACTGTGTTTTAAATGACATTTGTTCTTTAACCCAATTAACAGTGGAAATATCATTTGGAATTTATAAATCTTTTTATTAAGTTTTAATGGAAATTTTCCAAATGTAAGGTCTTCCAATTTAATATATGTATAATTGGAATTAAATGGAATTCAATTTAATAATAATCGAGATGAGCTTCTGTGAATGAAGACTGTTACTATATATGGAATTTAAAAGGGTCTTTGTTATTCCATTTATATTATTGGTTTGATACAGAAATTTATATCGATTATATATTGATTTGATTTCTGTGTAAATTCCATTTTTAATGGAAGATGATTTTGGGTTTATCGTGTACTGTGTTTTAACTGACATTTGTTCTTTAACCCAGTTAAAGATAAGATTTATTTCTTAAATCTGAGTAATCATAAAGTAATGATTTTGGATATTAAAACCAAATTGGGGTTTTAATGAATCTTTAAAAGGGGGA
Organism: Allium sativum; assembly: GCA_030737875.1. NCBI lineage: Eukaryota > Viridiplantae > Streptophyta > Magnoliopsida > Asparagales > Amaryllidaceae > Allium > Allium sativum. The sequence continues at coordinate 603,047,342 of CM060916.1, read as the reverse complement.
TTAAGGAATAAATTAAAGAATTTATCTTTGATAAATTTAATGGGAACCTTTTTCCTAACAATGTGAATATCTTATTAAAAGAATATTCTGAATTGGAATGTGGCGTATGATGTGTTTTATAGCACTTGATTTTTATTATAAAATATTCAAGCTATTCGGAAAGACCGGGTTTAACCCACTCTGAATAACTACTACGACGATTAAAAGTCGAAGATGAAGAGGGTGGTTGAAGAACGGCGATCTTCACATCGAATGGATGGGGACAACTGATGCTTTTGATTGGAGTTGCTGCCTTGAGAGGGTTCCAGTGGTAGTTATTCGGACGTATTGCTGAATGTTCGGATATGCGAGGTATAAGGTGCCTCCGGTTTCGTTCAGATCCAGAATGAACTTGTAAATGGATTTTATGTCTGACGTTGTATTCCTTTATATTGTATTCGTTGATCGCTGCTAAATATATATCTGTTGGTGGTGGAGAATTTATTCTCTTGCATAACACCCTTCTCTAAGAGGTACGAGCTTAGAGGTTATATATTGGTAGAAATCAATGGTATGGTATGGATTGACAATGTGGCATGCCAAGATGCAAATGATCAAGGCTTATTGTTGAAAAGCAGAGCTTGTGGTTGATGATCAAAGCACAACTTTAAATAGCATAGCTTTGTGTAGAGTTACTTCGCGAGCCTCACACCCTGGTATGAACCAGAAACGGGAGAAGGATCCAGGGAGGACATACGTTTCTTTCTAGCTAGAAGTGGTGTCATGGTTTTTACAAGGCCTGACATTTTTACTTATGTGGATGATGGAATGAGGCGCCTCGGTATTTGAGTCCCTAGTGGCTCTATTTACGCCCCATAGGGCGGGGAGACATATTGTTCAGGAATTTATATATAATCCACCAATGTAATTTAGGGACCGACCCTGTGGCTCCTAAGGGTCACTCGAGCTCTGATCCTGAGACATGGGCTATATTGTCTCGAACTCGGTAAGGACTATCTCTTGCCTTCGTTCATGATGGAAATCCAACTTCCAATACGATCCATGCGGTTTTGGTTGTATTACTAGTACGACGACATAGTATATGGTAGCTATGCCGTCTGTGATTGATATTTTGATTGAAATATTTTAAAACATATACACACTAATAATAATATCAAATTCGTTTTATTGTATCAAGCATTTTTGACCATTTTAAGGTAAAACTCTATCCTCCGGTTTGCGTTGCATTGTGTGATGGGACTTGAGTCTTATAATGGTTTCCTTTTTATAAAAAGCATTGCGTTGTTTAACGATTTACTTTATTTCTGCAATAGAAATCCAGTGGAGTAAACCTGTTCCGCATTAGCAACGTGGTCCTATGATTAGCCTTATTATAATATAGGTTAAGTAAGATTTCTCATACCAGTCCCATGACTGACTTGTAGTTTGTTCCACTTGCAAACTCGGGTGCCCTCTTTTCCACACGGGCAGTCGAGTAGCTTCTTTTGCAGATATTCATTTCTTTAGCAGGATTCTGGATTGAAGCTTAAAGCTGTGTCCAGAGCATTGGTAGCCTTCCGCTGTATTAGTTTATTTATTCCGCTGCATTGTATAAAAATTACTGTAATTTAATCTTCCGTTGTATTGTGATATTTTGTACTCTGATGTAACATTATTATGATGTTTATAAAAGTCAGCTGTTATTTGTTCTAATGTGTTGTATGCCCAAAGTTAAAGTATTCGTGGATTTCTAACTTTTGGATCACACCTGTGTGGTTTATGGTCGATTCAAAGGATGGGGATTTACGGGTCTTTACAGATGGTATCAGAGCTCTGGTTAGCCCAAATCTTTGGGGTACAACTCGTTAGAACTGAACAAAAGACTCATCAGAGATTGGATTAATAATATCCAAAAAGAATACTCATTCGAGATAGGATCAGTAGTATCCCAGAATGAGAAAACTCATTAGAGATGGGGTTAGTAATGCCCTAGAATGAGTTCAGAGTGACCAACTTATTACTAACGTATGTGTATAATTCGATCCTTAGAAAATATGATTTTTAAATATATAAAAGTTATATATATGTGAAAAGCTAATCAACTAACAAAATTATTAAAACCAGTAAAAGAATAAAAATATAATTGGTAAATTAAACAATATTTAGCTCCGTTCCTTTTCGAGGACGAAAAGATTTTTAAGTGGGGGAGATTGTAACAACCCGCAAATTCTGAACCAATTTAAAATTTTTATTTTAGAAATTTTGATGGATTTTGAATAGTTAAAATGATTTATTTTAAATAGTACCGACTAAAAATTTATTTTAATTGAAGTTAGAACGAATATATTTATTTTAATTATAAAATGAGTTAGAAATAGCGCGGTAGTTAAAAATTCGAATTTGAACTTTGACTGACCATACAGGATGCTAAATAAATCGAATTTTAGTGAAACCAAAAATATTTAAATCTATTTAAAAATATCTTTCAACAAATCCAAAAAATCGAAATTTCATAGCGGGAATCAAAAGTTATGCCCTGTTTAATTTTCAGAATAGTCGCTGTACTGAATGACTATTTATGATTGATAATTTCATAGCGGGATTTTGTGTTCAATGTTTTGCTAATGATCGATGATTGAATGTCTATTTACTGTGTGCTGAACATTTTAAATATTCGTTTAATTTAATCAGATTAAATCGTTATTTTAACGGTTAAATTTCAAACACGGTAACTTACCTTATTGATTATATTTATAATAATATAAACGTATTAAATAAATAATTGGATGTTTGAATGGACATTATGAATTGATTGTTGACTGTTTTTAGTTAAATTATTAATTATGGTTATCGTGATAAATATATTGTCGTTGAGGTAACCCATTGTGATGCAGGGAAGGACAGGTTGAAGGGATCCAACCAGATTCCTCAAAATATGTTGTTCATATTCATATGAACTATTTAACCAGTATGATTGAATGATTGATTCATTTTTAATTATTCAATTAAAAATCAACAATTGTTTTTTATTAACCAATGGATGATATTGGTTGAATATTTGGCAACGGTTGGCCTAAAAATGAATCATTTCCAGAACATTGATTTATAGTCAGGTAAATCGTTAGAAATAAGGTTATAAGAATTTATTTTATAACCGAAACGGTTTTTGTAATCTATTTTATATAGATTATTTGAATAATGGTTATTAAAGGAAATAAATATTTTTATCTAGTAATTATGAACTAGACATATAAAGCAAATTCATATGTTGGTGAATTTTATAAACATATGAGCAGGGATTATCAAAATGGTTAAGGTTTGGGTTAATTATCCTAATTTAATAATTAAATGTGATTAGTTAATTTAATTAGATAGTTAACTAAATTAAATGGAAACTAATTTTATAAATAAAATTTAAAGAATGGACTAATGGATTTGATTAACGGGTTAACCTGGTTTTGAGATAATTAAGTAAATTGCTTAAACGAGGATAGATTATTAAAAACAAATTATTAGATTGTTAATTATGATTAAAGTGAATTATTATTTTAGAATAACCTTTAAGGGAAAATTAACTGTTTTATTAATAGTAAATGATTAAGTAAACTTTTAAATGAAAAGGAGTTGAAGAAAAGTTTTAAAGGCAATGATCTGGTAACTGGGACTCGATTAATAGAGACAAATATGATATTAAATTGAAATGGATTTTCAATAGGTTTTACTCATGTTTATGAGTTGGATTTTTGATTTAATTCCTGAAGAAATTCTGTAAAAAGAAATGTTTTAAACAAGATTAAATTTGAATCGAAATCGAACGGAAGTAAGTGAATTTATTTTGAGTATAAAAGTAAAGATCTAACTATAAGATCAAGAAACAAAGGCTTTAGAGATGAAATGGAGTTATTGAAAACAAACTAAGGTAGTTGGTTAATAAAGAAATTATATGGTAAGTGGAAACTTTGGAATGGTTACTGGAATTTGGGATTTTGTTGATAAACTTATGTTTGTTATGAAGATAAAAATGTTGTTGTCTCAAGGTCTAAGAGGTAAATAAAATACCCCAACTTGTAACGACTTCATGATTATCCAAGGATGATATTAGTTTAGAAACGAGGGTAGTTGAGGGAGTTAAAATTAGTGTTTCTATAAAGAACATCATGAATGATAATTCAAAGAATTATAAGTAAATAAACAGATTTGGAAATAAGATTCGAAAAGCAATATTCCAAATGGTTGGAAGATTTAGAAATTTAATTAACGATTGATTTTTCTAAAGAGGCTAACTGACATTGTATACCATACTAAGGAACCCATTTTATTTTCTATGGATGATGGTTGTCTATTTTGATAACTAAAACACCGACTATCAAAATCTGGCCAAGTCGATTGTTGGTATGGAAAGACCGGGATCGAATTTATATTCGAAAACCATTCCGACCAGCAAATACGTAACGTTGAAGATGGTGGTGAAGATGAAGCAATTAAAGACTGTGGATCTTCATAAGTGGAAGGATTACTCATCGAATATTCTCTGGATTGCAACCAGAGGTTGTCTGACATGATTCAGTCGTGAGTGGGATTTTGCGGATTGCAAGGACTACTCGCTACTGATCTTTTGGATGTGGTAGAAGAGTGCCTTCGGTTCATCCTGTTTCTGGATGACTTGTATGGACGAGTGTCTGACAGAGTATTTCTAGATGGTTACGTACATTGATTTCTTCAAACATGCCCAGTGTATTTTTGAGGTTATCAATTAGTGATTAAACGAATCTGACGATGTGGCATTCAAAGTGAAAGGCGGCCAGATGATCAAGATAGTAGAACCTCAAGCCTCATCAACCGGGAAATGACAAAAATCGGGCAGGTAGCATGGCTATGTGGGTCGCTCCCATTAGGGTGTACAATCACCTATCTAGAGAAAATCCTTTTCTTTATTTAATCTATTTCGATGCTGACCCTTTTCGAGAAACAGTGGTTTGAGCCCAACCGTTGGTGATATACATTCGATACAATCAAGCTAAATGAGTGGTCGGTCATGTGTGGGCCGGGTTGCAAGACGTTCTTATTGAACCAAGTGTATTCCCCTCTAGAGATACACTATCGGCAGGTGGTTCCATACCTTGTCATAGTGGGAATCCAATCTCCAATAAGCGCCCGTGGTTTTGTTTGTATACCATATATGTGGAGCGTGAGATGCAAACGTTATGCTAAATTAGTTATTTATTTGTACTTAGGCATTATTATAATATCAGAGAAATATATGATTTCAAAACTGGTTTTGGTTATAGTAAGGTAAAAACCGTCTGTATTTATGTATGGGCTGGTCTTACTATTATCCTTTTCTTTCAAAAGGATTTTTGACTTTAAAACCAATATGGATGTTATTTAAACATAGCGAGTTTTTCTCACTCTGGTTCACCAGACTGACTCGGTATTTGTATTGCTCGGGTTAGACTGGGTTGTACAGGTTTAGATTATTGGATATTACGAAGTTCAGAAGACATGCTGGAGGAGTTCAGACGTATAGTTTTATCTAGTATATTCCGATGTATGCTGTATTTGAGGACAAGTTGTTATAACTGTGCAGATGTGTCTGTTGTACTCTGATGTATGTAAGTACATTGCTTTTAGTTTTCAATAAAGTTATTTATGTATTATATTTTATTCCGTTGCGATGTGAGACTCTGTGTTGTGTTGGTTCTTCTTCTTCTTCTATTCTAATATTTCTTTCTTTTTTACCTCACCCTCTAACTTATTTCTAGTAACTTTCTAGATGTTTGGTATTCGAGTTTGGACACGAGATGTAATTGTGTCGAAAACTCGAGCATCGAGTTTTCTGGGTCGTTACAGTGGTATCAGAGCTATTGGTTGAGTAATAACCTTGGCTCTGTGGCATAACTCAGTAGAGATGGGGTTAATAACACCCTAGATTGAGTTTGAGTGTGTATATACGAGAGAACATATTTGAAAATTTTATATAAAATGTTTTGTATTGTGTTGACTGATCGGTTCAATTATTGGGAAACCATATAGAACTGGTGTCTGACACAATATTGTTCTAAAAGGGTAAATGAAATAATTTTGCCTAAATTTTATTTTTATAGAAAAAGGAAATAAATTTTCTATACTTTCGTAATATTGGTTGCTTGATTGTTTTGCTTGATTTGATTGGAATTCGAATCGAATTATTAATGAAATTGAACTAATTAAGGAAAATCGATTAGTCTATTGAATTGGATAGTTAGATAGAATTAAACTGGTCATAAACCAATTGGTTAATTTAATATGGAGATGAGAATTAACCTAGAAATAAGACTGAATAACAAAAATTCGAAAATGGAAATCGATGAAATATATTATATATATTCAAATGGTCTGAATAGAACGTATCGCGCAACGACTATTCACGAATTTCGACCATTGACTTCGAATGGACGTGATGGGAGACCCGATCGTCGGATTCTCTTAAAACCAAAACCATTGGATTCGTATCGAAAAGAGCTTTCGAATAATGATAAGAGATTTGAAATCTAATGGTTAGATTCTAAGATATGTCCAAATTAGTTTTGAAAAGGTCGCTATGGATGCAGTTCGGTGGCCGATATTGGAAACCGACTGTAAGGGCCTTATTAAAAAATTTAAAAATACGAATAAATTATGTAAAATCATAATAAATTATTTGAAATGATGTTGAACGAAATATTCGAAGTCTGTAAAGGTAAAATATATTTTTATTAGAATAAGTTGTTGCCAACTTGAGTAAAGAATTGAAATGATTTAATACAATTGGGGAGATTTCAATATGAAATTATCAACTGCAAATTTTAATTTGAAATTAAAATAAAGTTCGAAATTGGATTCTGAAATGGAAGTGAGTTGATTAGAAAAATTAATTAGCCAATGGAATTGGATATGAAAAATGAAACATAGCCGGGTTAAATGAATTAATGTAAGATGGAATTCAAAGTGGAATTAAATGAATAATAATGGAAATAAATCAGATATTAATGTATGTTAAACTAAAGTAAATGTAGACCAGTGGGTATCAATGTTAAATATATTTAAATGATTTGATTGTTTGAATATTGGATTGATCAAATAAAATCCATCAAACAGTTCTATATAGAACTTGAATGAATTGGAAATAAATTCCCGTATAAAAGACTTAGGAATAAAAGCGATTATGAAATGAATTGAATTATTTAACCTTGAATTCTCATTGGCATTGTGAGTAGAGTTCAGTGCAGATTTCAGAAGGCTATGGTGATGATTTGGTCATACAGACTGAAAGTACAAACAAAGAGCATTTAGTTGATTTGCTACGGAATTGGAATTGATTTGCCCGACAAATAGGTAAACCTTAATATACTGATTGGAGGGATTGATTTTATACCCTGAGCTGGGTTAGCACTTTGGCTTTTGGTTTTATTTTGGACAAGCTGAGGCCCAGAGTGGCAGTTGTGGTTGTACCGATTGAGCCGTGTAGTGGAGTTGCTGACGAAAATTTTGAAATCTTTAAGAGTTTGAATTTAATTTAGTAGTAATTCAAAAGTAATTATTTTAAATAATTGGGTTTAGAACATTCTTCTTACCATGTAATTTCGGGGATGAAATTCTTTTAAGGGGGAAGAATGCAACGTCCCAAATTTTTCTGCCATTTAAATTGGAATATTTAAATCGGTTTATATAATATATTGGAGATATAATGGATTTTATATCGAATTTTTATTTATTAAAATGGAGTTTGAATATATATATATGTATGTGTGTGTGTGTGTATAATTTATTAAAATGAGCTCGAAATGTCGTGCGGTAGTTCGTAATTTTCAATTTGAACTTTAATTAAATATATAGGATTCGATGTAAGTTGGATTTCTGTGAGATAAGAGACATTTGGATCGTTTTAATTATATCTTTCTAACGGAAGAGAAAAAAATATGAAGATTTCATATTATAAATTGCCAGTTGTATCCAGTTCAAATTTCAAATAATCGCTATGGAATTTCGTTAATAAACGATAACATTTATTCAATAAAAATAAAGGGAAATTTGAGCAAGAAAGCGGGTTGAGAGGATAGTTCGTTTAGCAATGGGTTGTATATATGCCAGATTTCATTAAAGTAAACTAATATAATTTTTAATTCAAATACATTTCAAAATATCCTGAAACCCCGTAGATGGTGACTATACATCACGTCCAACCCGTACATCATAATTCCTACTATTTCTTCCTTAAATTTTCAACAATATCCACGTTTGCTGATTCGTTACTACAAAATATCTCATGCTTCCACTACTGCTCGGTTACAACATGAGACAGTATAGCATAACAAAGATGCTCGACGTTGTTGAAATGATCCATATGAATGATCGACTTTCCAATATCATTTTGGTTTGAGCTTCACTGCTTAGTTTGTTTACTACGTCTACGTACTAGTAATTAGAGTGTTCGAAGCTTGCCAATTGGAATAGTAATTCGTATCGATAGTAGTTGAAAGATACATACATGAAGTAGGAGGTATTATATATCTACAAGTGTCATTTTATATGTAGCTCCTGAAAGGATGGTCAAACTCTACAAATTTAAAGTTGAAATCTTTGCTGAATATATTAAATTTTCTTGGTATTCTACCCCTCTTTAGAAATGACCATGCAGTGTTCTCTAGATACCAACTCTCCACTTTTAGATACACCATATTATTTCAGTAAATCCAATAAAAAAGGGGTGAATTCCTTCAGTTGTAAGCCAGCCACTGATTCCGTGGGTTGCAAGCCATCGATAGCTTGCCTTGCATACTACCGATACCTTGGTACCTACGTTTACTTGCTCCCCACACTTCTTGCTGTATATATTTATGCGTTGCTTCATCCATTTCTGGCCATTTCTTTTTCTTCTTTCCAGCAACATCCGCACACCCTTTCAACGAAGGCCATCATCCTCTTTGAAATAAGCGGTCCATACTATTCCATAATATATCCCCACCGATCTCCTTCTACAAAGGGTATTTCATGATGGGTTGTACATGGGGAGATGCTCGTATTTGTGTGGGTAGTGTGCGGCCAGGAGCACGGAGGTTCTGACACACCTTTTTGGGCAGTTGTGAGTGTATGTTGATGATCGGTTTTGGATTGATTTAGGCTAATGTAGGGGGAGTTAGAAGATCAGACCCAGGGCGTGGTGCAGAACGTGGAGGGGAGGAGTTCGTGGCAGTTGTTGATCAGACTGTGGTAACAGAGGTGGTGGGGGTGGCCTGTTGGAGTGTGAAGAAGCTATTACGTGGGTTCTGAATCTTCATGCAGCTGACGTGATGACCATGGTGATGGCAGGCCATAGCGAGGGAGGTGCATAGTCGAATGGAGTTGAATAGGTTCTTGCTTGCGTGGTGATGCGAGTGGTGGAGCATAGAGGAAAGGAGTGCCCGTTTCATGAAGTGGAGTTACAGTGTTCATGTGAGAGCAGGTGGAAGGAAAGGGTATTGCCTGGACGCATGGGGAGGTTCATTCGTACGTGCGCTGGGAGGAAGGATGTGAAGCAGTGAAGTGGTAGTCTCCTTTTGGTCTGGAAGTGGCGGTTTGTAACAGTGTTAGAAGGAAGAAGAAGCTGGACGTCGTGAGGCAGTTTACAGGGGATTGAGGAAGCAAGAATAGTAGGACAATGAAGAGTTGCGTGATCAATTGCAGGGGAGTAGTATAAAATATATAACGCGAGGAAGCAGTGGAGCGTGTTCGAAAGTACCGAAGGATTCAATGTGAATAGAAAACAAAAAAGGGAGCTATGCTGAAACAGTAGAATGAAATGAAGCGGGTATTTTGCGTTGAGAAGAAGCTAGGGAGAGAGAAGGGTTGTGGTGAGAATTAAGTGCAGGAGAAACTAAAAGTACATGGGGAAGTTGTGAAAGGCAGGGAGGACAGTTTCCGCTCTTTTCTGGAAGGAAGGAAGCAAGTAGAAGGCGGTGTTATTGATGATGCAGTGGTGGCCATTGCAAAAAGTTTTAAAGTAGTAAAGAGGCTGCGTGTATGAAAAGAAGGTGTAACACCCCGTAATTTTATAACATTAAAATTCACAAATTAAAGTATACTTAATTTTTAGAAAAGAATTAAGTGAAATGGGTTGCACAGGGAAATATATATATATATTGATATATATATATATATAAATTAAAAATTAAATAAATAAATATGCAAAAAAGTTCAAAACAGCGAATTGGGAGGGGAAATAACCGAACCGACCCTTTTTTGAGGTCGACCCAAGCCCTGCTGGGTCGACTAGGGGTTAATCCAGGGTGTTTGGCTGTCAACCCGTGGGCCAATTCGCTTAAATGGAGATTTTGCATTTGATTGGTTCTCATGGTTCATGATTAATCTAATGGTCCTAAATAACTTCCTACACCTATAAATACATCCTAATGCTAACCCTAAACCTAATTAAAGTAGAATAGTTACCGTCATACCGTCGCCATGGAAATCAATGGAGCCGCCGCCAACTAAGAAAGAAGAAAAGCAAATTCAATTCTAATTCTCTCAACCCTAAAGCAAAGCAAAACTCTCTCTTTTCTTCTCTAAATTGTGAGTATGATGATCTTAACAAGATTATTATCATTTTAATTAGGTTGAGTTATGAATGGATTATGAGTAGATGATGTGAATTATCATATATGTTGTTGTAAACCCCTTTTGCTATCATGTATATTGTAAATCCAATGTTATGTGATGATGGTATCTTATATGTTGTAAATCATGCTATGATGATGTTATGTATGTTAAAAGTTTCTATGCTAAGTTGTGATGAATCATACATGTTAAAAAGGCCATGATGTTACCATCTATGCTAGTTAGTTCATATTAATTAAATCATCATGTTTGGGTTATGTTGATCTATATGACAAGTCACATATGCAAGTAGATTGATTAGAAAAGTTATGAACATATGCCCAGACATCTATTATGACATCTAGAATTATGCTATGACATATGTGATATCCTATGCTAGTTCACACCATCATTATGTTGCCTAAAAACCCCGTATGCAAGTTTATGTATAGATTTGGGCTATGATCATATCATGTAAATTGAGACATTTAACAAGTTGACACCTTTTGATCCTTAACATGTGTAGTTTATGCAAGTTTCACCCCTATTATGATTAGATTTATTTTAATTGTCTATATGTTGTGATAATTTATCTTTGTGCTAGGTGTTAGACTATACAAGTCTAGCCTACATTATGCGTTGAATAAGCGAACGTATAAACATGGGGTAGGGGTAATATTAAGGATTTAATATTAAAAAGTTAGGGTGCAATTGATATGATTTTGCATGCCATAATTGGATGGCCATAATTGAGTCAATTATGGACATCATTAAAAGTTGACTTAATTAATAATTTGAATAGGGAATTATTAAAACTGGGGTAAAAGATGTTAAGTGTTTATCAATGCTTAGGACACGAGGTTGGACTCGTTTGTGACGTAAACCTGCCCGGACCCGCCCGACAAATCCAGTGGTCACAAATGTCAGCCCAATGTGAGAGGTCCTAGGCCTAAACTAAAGCATAACGGTTGTAAAGACACGAGGTTAGACTCTTTTATGGTGTAAGACTGCCCGGACCCGCCCGGCAAATCCAGCTGCCATAAATGCCAGTCTAATGTGAGAGGTCTTTATGAGGTTATGGCCTGAATGAATTAAGAAATACTTAACCAGATAAACATGTAAGGTGGGACATGGGGGTTAAGTAGGTGCCTTGGGTGGCATGAGGAATCTAGGGGGTGCCCTTAGTGGCATGTGAAATACGATTAGTAAGACTTAACCAAACACACATGTAAATGAACATGACTAAGAGGGTTAAGTGGGATATACTAGTGACAAGCTTAGGTGGGTAGCTTGTGGGGGCCCATTTCGACCAGTATCCCAAACGTATCTTTGTGGGCTCGACCCAAGTCTAGGACGGGACACGCATGCTGGGTTCGACTGTAAGAGGCCAAAACGGGGAGCGGTGGCAACGCAAGTCCAACAGGTTTCGTATGCGTGTGCGGACCCGGGCTGGTAGGTAAGACGTTGTTGCATCGTGTAGGTATAAGCCATGCATTCTCAAGTTGTATCGAGTTGCCACTTTAGGGGAGTGATACACCCCACTATGGGGCCAGCACGGGTATCTACGAGTAGGGAGCCGATCGAAAGTGGGTAGTGGGGTACACCTAGTGGAGATAGGGGCAGACGACACCTATGTAGTCAGCTAGGGGTACGTAAGGCTATTTATAAAGTTTCTGTGTGAAGCAAGTGGGATCAAACAATAAGGTGACTGGTGTGGTGCAGTGCAGTAATGTGCGGTGCAGTGTAGTAATCATTCGTTAGTAATTAGGTGTGCCTTTACCGTTATCTTTAATGTTATCTTAAACGCTATCTTTATCTTCCTAAGAGTTCATAGACATTTACTTGTCTTCCAGCTTATGCCTTAGTCTAGTTATTTTGATAATAGTATTGTTAGAATTATCATACTCGCCAGACTTTATGTCTGACCCCCTCTATTTCTATCCTTTTTCCCCCTCCAGGTCCTCAGGTTGGGCCCCGCTCTAGTGGAGTTTGATTGAATTGCTTCATCTCTCTTTGGAAAGCTTGGACCGTTGAAGTAAAGTCCAGCTTGTTATCTTTTTAATGGCTATTTATGTAATGGCATTATGTATTTTGTTTTTATGAAGATGGATATTGTACTTGGTTATGATCTATGGTTTTATGAAGTAACAACATGTTTAGTTTCCGCTGCAATAAAATGAAGTTTTAGAATTCCAAGTACTATTTACTATCTGTCTTGTTGTAAATTTTCTGTTCTATATTCACTTATAACCTCCATGGAAGTTAATGCATTCCCTTCGTGAGTGACATTAATGGACGTGGGGTGTTACACGTGGTATCAGAGCTTAAGGTTACCAGAACAGATAAAAATACTTTAGAAAAATAGTTATTTTTGGAAGAAGTGCTTTCAAAAACATGTTTTAATGAGAAATTTAAAGAGAAAAGTTTTTAAGAAAAAAAACATAATCCCCAATAGCCCATATCTTTATCTTTCGAATTCTCCATTCTGAACCTTTCCTTTTTCGTTTCAGCATGGCTGAAGATCTTAATCTACCCGACGGTGTAACGATACCAGGATGGTATAGGAGGTTATTAGAGGCTAGGGCTGCTGCAGGTCCAACCAATGTTCCTCCACCACCAGTTGCACCCGTTCCTCCTCCTCCTCCTCCTCGCGTAGATACTTTTGCAAAGACGTGCAAGGAATTCAAGGCTATGGGTGGAAAACCATTTCAAGGGTCAGAAACGTTTGTGGAAGCTAGAGATTGGCTTAAGGAGGTGGAAGAATTGCTAGAAATCTTTGAGGTAGAAGAAGGGAAGAGAGTTCGATTAGCAGCTTGGTTGATGAAGGGAGAGGCCTCGTTTTGGTGGGAGGTCACTAATGGGGAGTGTCCTGTTGACTCTTGGGCGGATTTCAGACGTAGGTTCGAGGCGAAGTTTCTCTCAAGGGCGAAAGAAAATCTATATATGGAAAGGTTCTTGACATTGAAGCAAGGAAGCTCATCAGTGAAAGAATATGTCAATAAATTTAACCAGTTAGCAAGGTTTGGCTTAGACTTAGTGAACACGCCGGAGAAGAAGGCGCTGAGGTTCGTGAATGTCTTGAATGAACCATTTGGCTATGACCCACATCCCGATGGGGGCCACCTTTGAGAAGTTAGTAGAAATGGCGCTTATGCATGAGGAGAAAAGCGCTAAAGCTGATAAGGCACCCGAGAAGAAGGGGGATCAGAAGAAACCACAACAGCAAAACAAGAAGGGTGGTAAAGACAATAACGGCAAGGGAAAGAAGAAATGTTTTAACTGTGGGACACCAGGCCATCTCAGCAAGGATTGCCGAAAGAAAAAGAAGACAGGCTGTTTTCATTGTGGCGATGCGGGACATTTAGTGAAGGACTGCCCAAAGAAGGGGCAGAGGGCAGGAGCTACCTCGGGAGGACAGGTACAGGCTCTTATGGCACAAGGGCAGGCAAGGGGACAAGTTCAGGCTCTCGCGGTCCCACCGCTGCAAGAACGAGGTAGAACCATTTCTGTTGAAATCTTAGTTTTTCTGTTTGATCATCCTGTCCGTACCTTATTCGATTCGGGCGCATCTCATGCGTTTATCTCTACATCATTAGTTGAACCACTGCACTTAAACACCAGTTTAGTAGAGGATCCCTTAGTTGTTTCGAATCCAATTGGGGGCTCAGCTTATTTGTTTATGATGTGTTTGGATTTGAAAATTTCCATACTTAGCGTTGAATTTAGATGTGATGCTTATGTGTTGGGCTTCACGGGCTATGGGCTAATTTTAGGAATGGATTGGTTATCCAGAAATGGGGCCGTTCTTGATTGTGAAAGGAGAGTAGTTAGGCTCGTGACTCGCCTTGGCAACACTCTCGAAATCTTTTGTAATCCCATAAATTCGGTTATGCTAAGTTATCTAGAATCGCTTGACGCATCTGAGGAAAATCTACGATCTGTTAGAGTGGTCCGAGAATATTCGGATGTGTTTGAGGAGGTGAAGGGCTTGCCTCCGAAGCGGGAGATAGATTTTCGAATATATCTTGTGGATAATGCGAAACCAACATCTTTGCCAGTACGCCACATGGCTCCACGTGAAAGGAGGGAACTCAGTAAGCAAGTGAAGGAGTTGCTTGAGAAGGGGTTCATAAGACGAAGTATATCGGAGTGGGGTGCTCCAGTAGTATTTGCCACGAAGGCGGATGGGTCCCTTAGACTTTGTGTGGACTATAGAGAACTTAATAAGCTTACTAAGAAGAACAGACACCCACTGCCGAGGATTGACGATCTCTTCGATCAGTTAGTTGGCGCCTCAGTGTTTTCGCAGTTGGACTTAGCCACTGGTTTCCATCAGTTGAGAGTGGCTGAGGATAGCATTGACAAGACTGCCTTTAGGACTCCGGACGGTTTCTATGAATGGCTAGTGATGCCCTTCGGTTTGACAAACGCCCCCGCATACTTTGTTGATTTGATGAGTAGGGTGTTTAGGGAGTAACTTAACAAATTTGTGGTAGTCTTTGTAGATGACATCTTGATCTTTTCTAAGGATGAAGAAGAGCATGCCCTACATCTTAGGGAAGTGTTGGAGACTCTTCGAGCGCATAAGCTTAAAGCTAAATTTTCTAAGTGTCACTTTTGGAGGAAGGAAGTACGGTTCTTAGGACACGTGGTTTCCAAAGAAGGGATAGCTGTAGATCCCGCGAAGGTGGTGGCTATCCAAGATTGGAAGGTTCCTAAAAATGCTACCGAAGTGAGAAGTTTCTTGGGGTTGGCTGGCTACTATAGGAAGTTTATCAAAGACTTCGCAAAGATATCAGCTCCATTGACACGCTTGACGAAGAAGAACCTAGTTTTCACATGGGACGTAGATTGTGATGATGCGTTCCAACGTTTGAAGAGAGATTTGACTTCAGCCCCAGTCTTAGTATTGCCAGACGGGAGTAAGCCGTTTACCGTTTATACTGACGCTTGTGGGACAGGACTAGGCGCAGTCTTAATGCAAGAGGGCAGGGTAATAGCCTATGGTGGAAGGCAGTTGAGAGCGCATGAGAAGAATTACCCCACACATGACCTAGAGTTGGCCGCTATTGTTTTCGCGCTTAAGTCTTGGCGTCATTATCTTCTTGGCGAGAAATTCGAACTATTCACTGACCACAAGTCTTTAAAATACTTGTTCTCTCAAAAGGACTTGAACTTAAGGCAGCAAAGGTGGATGGAGTTCTTAGCGTCCTACGACTTCGAAATAGCATATACCCCTGGCAAGGGTAACGTGGTGGCGGACGCCTTAAGTAGAAAAAGATTATCCTTGAGTCCTTTGTTTGTTGAGCGGCAAAGTTTA
This sequence comes from Allium sativum, assembly GCA_030737875.1. Classification (NCBI taxonomy): domain Eukaryota; kingdom Viridiplantae; phylum Streptophyta; class Magnoliopsida; order Asparagales; family Amaryllidaceae; genus Allium; species Allium sativum. The sequence goes on along the minus strand of CM060916.1, from coordinate 603,031,453 downwards.
GAATTCATTTCGATGTTTGACTTTAGACCTTCCGTTAACTTCGTACCCGGTTTGCTATCATCCTTGGAGGTCAGACCTACGCTTTTGGGATGGATTGGCGAGGCACAGCGAGACGACCCGCAGTTGGTTGAGTTAGTAGAAAAACTCAAAGAAGGGGAGTCATCAAGCCATCTCCGTAGGTATACCCTAGACGATAAGGGTTGGTTACGTAGGGACGGTAGACTTTGTGTACCAAAAGACGATGACCTAAGGAAGACTATTCTTGACGAAGCACATCGTTCGAAGATGACCATTCATCCCGGCGGGGACAAGATGTACAAAGACATGAAGAGAGTTTACTTTTGGGCCGGCATGAAGAAAGACGTGGCCGAGTATGTCGCTAGATGCTTGGTGTGCCAACAAGTAAAAGCGGAGCAAAAGAAACCCGGTGGGTTGCTTCCCCCATTGGAGGTTCCACTATGGAAATGGGAAAGCATCTCGATGGATTTTGTGGATGGATTACCGCGATCGAGGAAGGGTAATACGGGAATTTGGGTTATAGTAGATAGACTTACAAAGAGCGCCCATTTTATTCCCGTGAAGAGTAAGAGGACTGCTCCATGGTTAGCTTCTGTATACGTTCGAGAGATAGTTCGTTTGCACGGTGTTCCTTCTAGCATAGTGAGCGACCGCGATCCTATTTTCACTAGCGAATTTTGGAGAAGCTTACAAGAGGCGGTAGGGACTCAGTTATGTTTGAGCACCGCATATCATCCTCAGACGGATGGCCAGACTGAGAGGGTGAATCGCATTCTAGAGGATCTATTGAGGCTATGTATCCTAGACTTTGGGGGTACATGGGAAGAGCATCTTCCATTAGTTGAGTTCGCATATAATAATAGCTTTCAGTCCAGCATTGGTATGGCACCATTCGAAGCTCTATATGGACGACCTTGTCGTTCACCTACATGTTGGTGGGAATCTACGGATAAGATCTTACTTGGGCCCGATATGATTAGGGAGACTTCGGAGAAGATCGACTTGATTCGAAGGAGGATGAAAGCAGCACAAGATAGGCAGAAATCTTATGCGGATAAGAGGAGGATAGATCTCGAGTTTGAAGTTGGGGACATGGTCTTTGTCAAAGTGTCTCCATTACGAAACGTTGTTCGCTTTGGGTCCGTTGGGAAATTAGCACCAAGGTTTGTAGGGCCGTTTCCTATTAAGGAGAGGATTGGACGGATGGCGTATAGAGTGGAGTTGCCCGAGAGACTTAGTGGTATACATGACATATTCCATGTGTCACATTTGAGGAAGTGCTTGCACGAGACTGCGGAAGTGGTAGAGCCGAGCTTGCTTAGAGAGGTGGAGATAGAGCGTGATGCGACAATTCGACGAGCTCCTACGCGCATTCTTGGGTCGGAGATCAAGAGGTTGAGGAATCGAGAGGTTAGACTAGTCAAAGTGCAATGGGGAGATGATGAGAGCAACGCTACTTGGGAGACGGAAGAGAAGATGCGTTCACGATACCCTTTTCTTTTTGAGGGTATGTCCTTTAATTTCTCCTTTATCGCTTAGCTTGTACTTATCTTATCTTTAGTATATCCTCTCGCTAGTATCTTTGACCTTTAGTTAGGATAATCCTATGGTTGAAACATGTGTTTAAGACATGTTATGTATGGTGGATGCAAAGTGGATGCAAGTGTTTGCTAGTGGTTGCTCGTGGATGCATATACACACACTATTAGGCACCAGATCGGCTCAGTCACTTCATATTGCATATATATGGATGTATTTAATAAAATGGATGTATAATGGTTGTATTATCATATAGTTGCTGCATTCGGTTGGATGGTTGTGCACGCATATAGAATTAATATGTATCATTAGGAATCTTTTGCATACGTATTGGACGCATGGCACTATCATGAATTGCACTAAGGAGGTCGACTGAATCAGTAGACCGCCTAATTTTGCATTAGATATGGACATATACATACACTGTGCATATAAACATTAAAGCATTAGAAGTCTTTTAAGGACAATGGATGCTGGTGTTTGATGGTTGAGTAGATGGACGATTAGATGGTAGGATATACATTCTTCTTGACTTGGAGATTTCGGGGACGAAATCCTTTAAGGAGGGGAGAATGTAACACCCTGTAATTTTATAACATTAAAATTCACAAATTAAAGTATACTTAATTTTTAGAAAATAATTAAGTGAAATGGGTTGCGTAGAGAAATATATATATATTGATATATATATATAAAAATTAAATAAATAAATATGCGAAAAAGTTCAAAACAACGAATTGGGAGGGAAAATAACCGAACCGGCCCATTTTTGAGGTCGACTCGAGCCCCATTGGGTCGACTAGGGGTTAATCCAGGGTGTTTGGCTATCAACCCGTGGGCCGATTCGCTCAAATGCAGATTTTGCATTTGATTGGTTCTCATGGTTCAGGGTTAATCTAATGGTCCTAAATAACTTCCTACACCTATAAATACGTCCTAATGCTAACCCTAAACCTAATTAAAATAGAATAGTTACCGTCATACCGTCGCCATGGAAATCAATGGAGCCGCCGCCAACTAAGAAAGAAGAAAAGCAAATTCAATTCTAATTCTCTCAACCCTAAATCAAAGCAAAACTCTCTCTTTTCTTCTCTAAATTGTGAGTATGATGATCTTAACAAGATTATTATCATTTTAATTAGGTTGAGTTATGAATGGATTATGAGTAGATGATGTGAATTATCATATATGTTGTTGTAAACCCCTTTTGCTATCATGTATATTGTAAATCCAATGTTATGTGATGATGATATCTTATATGTTGTAAATCATGCTATGATGATGTTATGTATGTTGAAAGTTTCTATGCTAAGTTGTGATGAATCTTACATGTTAAAAAGGCCATGATGTTACCATCTATGCTAGTTAGTTCATATTAATTAAATCATCATGTTTGGGTTATGTTGATCTATATGACAAGTCACATATGCAAGTTAGATTGATTAGAAAAGTTATGAACATATGCCAAGACATCTATTATGACATCTAGAATTATGCTATGACATATGTGATATCCTATGCTAGTTCACACCATCATTATGTTGCCTAAAAACCCCATATGCAAGTTTATGCATAGATTTGGGCTATGATCATATCATGTAAATTGAGACATTTAACAAGTTGACACCTTTTGATCCTTAACATGTGTAGTTTATGCAAGTTTCACCCCTATTATGATTAGATTTATTTTAATTGTCTATATGTTGTGATAATTTATCTTTGTGCTAAGTGTTAGACTATACAAGTCTAGCCTATATTATGCGTTGAATAAGCGAACGTATAAACGTGGGGTAGGGGTAATATTAAGGATTTAATATTAAAAAGTTGGGGTGCAATTGATATGATTTTGCATGCCATAATTGGATGGCCATAATTGAGTCAATTATGGACATCATTAAAAGTTGACTTAATTAACAATTTGAATAGGGAATTATTAAAACTGGGGTAAAAGATTTTAAGTGTTAATCAATGCTTAGGTCACAAGGTTGGACTCGTTTGTGACGTAAACCTGCCCGGACCCGCCCGGCAAATCCAGTGGTCACAAATGTCAGCCCAATGTGAGAGGTTCTAGGCCTAAACTAAAGCATAATGGTTGTAAAGACACGAGGTTAGACTCTTTTATGGTGTAAGACTGCCCGGACCCGCCCGACAAATCCAGCTGCCATAAATGCCAGTCTAATGTGAGAGGTCTTTATGAGGTTATGGCCTGAATGAATTAAGAAATACTTAACCAGATAAACATGTAAGGTGGGACATGAGGGTTAAGTAGGTGCCTTGGGTGGCATGAGGAATCTAGGGGGTGCCCTTAGTGGCATGTGAAATACGATTAGTAAGACTTAACCAAACACACATGTAAATGAACATGACTAAGAGGGTTAAGTGGGATATACTAGTGACAAGCTTAGGTGGGTAGCTTGTGGGGGCCCATTTCGACCAGTATCCCAAACGTATCTTTGTGGGCTCGACCCAAGTCGAGGACGGGACACGCATGCTGGGTTCGACTGTAAGAGGCCAAAACGGGGAGCGGTGGCAACGCAAGTCCAACGGGTTTCGTATGCGTGTGCGGACCCGGGCTGGTAGGTAAGACGTTGTTGCATCGTGTAGGTATAAGCCGTGCATTCTCAAGTTGTATCGGTTGCCACTTTAGGGGAGTGATACACCCCACTGTGGGGCCAACACGGGTATCTACGAGTAGGGAGCCGATCGAAAGTGGGTAGTGGGGTACACCTAGTGGAGATAGGGGCAGACGGCACCTATGTAGTCAGCTAGGGGTACGTAAGGCTATTTTTAAAGTTTCTGTGTGAAGCAAGTGGGATCAAACAATAGGGTGACTGGTGTGGTGCATTGTAGTGATGTGCGGTGCAGTGTAGTAATCATTCGTTAGTAATTAGGTGTGCCTTTACCGTTATCTTTAACGTTATCTTAAACGCTATCTTTATCTTCCTAAGAGTTCATAGACATTTACTTGTCTTCCAGCTTATGCCTTAGTCTAGTTATTTTGATAATAGTATTGTTAGAATTATCATACTCGCCAGACTTTATGTCTGACCCCCTCTATTTCTATCCTTTTTCCCCCTCCAGGTCCTCAGGTTGGGCCCAGCTCTAGTGGAGTTTGATTGAAATACTTCATCTGTCTTTGGAAAGCTTGGACCGTTGAAGTAAAGTCCAGCTTGTTATCTTTTTAATGGCTATTTATGTAATGGGATTATGTATTTTGTTTTTATGAAGATGGATATTGTACTTGGTTATGATCTATGGTTTTATGATGTAACAACCTGTTTAATTTCCGCTGCAATAAAATGAAATTTTAGATTTCCAAGTACTATTTACTATCTGTCTTGTTGTAATTTTTCTGTTCTATATTCACTTATAACCTCCATGGAAGTTAATGCATTCCCTTCGTGAGTGACATTAATGGACGTGGGGTGTTACAAAAGGCATGTTGTGGCGTGAGGAAGATAGTGTTCGAATGAGGAAAATGGTGCATGCATACACGGTGAATGGAGGATGAGAACATGAGCTTGCGGACATGGAACGTGAATTACAGTGTATGTATTGGAGAAAAACCCGCACAAGGACGTGGCACGTTTGGGGGGGGGGGGGTGGAAATTCGCATAGGAGATGTACAGGTGGAAGGGCATTCGAAAATAGTAACAACAGATAGGAGAAGAAACTGTATTGGCTAGGAGACTATCACGTGCGGACTGAAGGGTTTATGGGCTTTCGGGCCTTGCGTTTTATGTATGGAAAAAATAATAAAGAAAACAAAAACCTTGCGGTGATGTATGGTCATCGTGACGGTATCGGATAGCTGAAGCGAAATGGATGCAATAAGAAATAAAAGAAATATATAAAAAGGGATCCATAATTCGTTGATAAGGAAGGCAGCCTGTCACATTTTACCACAGAAAAGGGAACATGCAGATGATGAAACATGGGGCATGCGGTGGATCTGGTAGGCTCATGCCGTGATGGGTACAGTGAAGTTGTGTGGAACAATGAAGACATGGGGTGATGGACTGAAACTAGCAAAATGTGAAAAGTATCAGACAAAATCAGATCAAACAAGGAGCATTGACAGACATAAGGTTTTGGAACGGGAACGGACGAAGTGAGCGCAGCTGGAAGCTTATGAAACGAACAATTTCAGCAACGAACGGAAAATCAAGGTGAGTTCAACTCGCTCAATTTATCCCGTTTATATTTTATAAACCGGGTTTTTTAGTGCAATGTTTTGCTAATGATTGATGATTGAATGACTATTTACATGTGTGCTGAATATTTTAAATATTCATCGATTAAATTAAACGTTCGTTTAATTTAATCAGATTAAATCGTTATTTTAACGGTTAAATTTCAAACAAGGTAACTTACCTTATTGATTACATTTATAATAATATAAATGTATTAAATAAATAATTGGATGTTTGAATGGACGTTATGAATTGATTGTTGACTGTTTTTAGTTAAACAATTAATTCTTGTTATCGTGATAAATATATTGTCGTTGAGGTAATCCATTGTGATGCAGGGAAGGACAGGTTGAAGGGATCCAATCAGATTCCTCAAAATATGTTGTTCATATTCATATGAACTATTTAACCAGTATGATTGAATGATTGATTTATTTTTAATCGTTTAATTAAAAATCAACAATTGTTTGTTATTAACCAATGGATGATATTGGTTGAATATTTGGCAACGGTTGGCCTAAAAATGAATCATTTCCTGAACATTGATTTATAGTCAGGTGAATCGTTAGAAATAAGGTTATAAAAATTTATTTTATAACCGAAACAGGTTTCAAAATCTATTTTATATAAATTATTTGAATAATGGTTATTAAAGGAAATAAATATTTTTATCTAGTAATTATGAACTGGATATATAAAGCAAATTCTTATGTTGGTGAATTTTATAAACAGATGAGCAGGGATTATCCAAATGGTTAAGGTTTGGGTTAATTATCCCAATTTAATAATTAAATTTGATTATTTAATTTAATTAGATAGTTAATTAAATTAAATGGAAACTAATTTTATAAATAAATGTTAAAGAATGGACTAATGGATTTGATTAATGGGTTAACCTGGTTTTGAGATAATTAAGTAAATTGCTTGAACGAGGATAGATTATTAAAAACAAATTATTAGATTGTTAATTATGATTAAAGTGAATTATTATTTTAGAATAACCTTTAAGGGAAAATTAACTGTTTTATTAATAGTTAATGATTAAGTAACTTTTAAATGAAAAGGAGTTGAAGAATTTTTTGGAGGCGATGATCTGGTAACTGGGACTCGAGTAATAGAGACAATTATGATATTAAATTGAAAAGGATTTTCAATAAGTTTTACTCATGTTTATGAGTTGGATTTTTGATTTAATTCCTGAAGAAATTCTATAAAAATAAATGTTTTAAACAAGATTAAATTTGAATCGAAATCGAACGGAAGTAAGTGAATTTATTTTGAGTATAAAAGTAAAGACCTAATGATAAGATCAAGAAACAAATGTTTTGGAGATGAAATGGAGTTATTGAAAACAAACTAAGGTAATTGGTTAATAAAGAAATTATATGGTAAGTGGAAACTTTGGAATGGTTATTGGAATTTGGGATTTCGTTGATAAACTTCTATTTGTTCTGAAGATAAAAATGTTGTTGTCTCAAGGTCTGAGAGGTAAATAAAATACCCCAACTTGTAATGACTTCATGATTATCCAAGAATGATATTAGTTTATAAACGAGGGTATTTGAGGGAGTTAAAATTAGTGTTTCCACAAAGAATATCATGAATGATAATTCAAAGAATTATAAGTAAATAAACTGATTTGGAAATAAGAATCGAAAAGCAATATTCCAAATGGTTGGAAGATTTATAAATTTAATTAACGATTGTTTTACTAAAGAGGCCAACTGACGCTGTATACTGCACTAAGGAACCCATTTTATTTTCTATGGATGATCGTTGTCTATTTTGATTATTAACACATCGACTATCAAAATCTGACCAAGTCGATTGTTGGTATGGAAAGACCGGGATCGAATTTATATTCGAAAACCATTCCGACCAGCAAATACGTAACGTTGAAGATGGTGGTGAAGATGAAGCAATTAAAGACTGTGGATCTTCATAAGTGGAAGGATTACTCATCGAATATTCTCTGGATTGCAACCAGAGGTTGTCTGACGTGATTCGGTCGTGAGTGGGATTTTGCGGATTGCAAGGACTACTCACTACTGATCTTTTGGATGTGGTAGGAGAGTGCCTTCGGTTCATCCTATTTCTGGATGACTTGTATGGACAAGTGTCTGACAAAGTATTTCCAGATGGTTACGTACATTGATTTCTTCAAACATGCCCAGTGTATTTTTGAGGTTGTCAATTAGTGATTAAACGGATCTGACGATGTGGCATTCAAAGTGAATGGCGGCCAGATGATCAAAAGATAGTAGAACCTCAAGCCTCATCAACCGGGAAATGAAAAAAATTGGGCAAGCAGCATGGCTATGTGGGTCGCTCCCATTAGGGTGTATAATCACCTATTTAGAGAAAATCCTTTTCTTTCTTTAATCTATTTCGATGCTGACCCTTTTCGGGAAACAGTGGTTTGAGCCCAACCGTTGGTGATATACGTTCGATACCCTCAAGCAAAATGAGTGGTCGCTTATGTGTGGGCCAGGTTGCAAGACGTTCTTGTTGAACCCAGTGTATTTCCCTCTAGAGATACACTATCGGCAGGTGGTTCCATACCTGGTCATAGTGGGACTCCAATCTCCAATAAGCGCCCGTGGTTTTGTTTGTATACCATATATGTGGAGCGTGAGATGCAAAAGTTCTGCTAAATTGTTATTTATTTGTACTTAGACATTATTATAATATCAGAGAAATATATGATTTCAAAACTGGTTTGGGTTATAGTAAGGTAAAAACCGTCTGTATTTATGTGTGGGCTAGTCTTGTTATTATCCTTTTCTTTCAAAAGGATTTTTGGCTTTGAAATCAATATGGATGTTATTTAAACTTAGTGAGTTTTTCTCACTCTGGTTCACCAGACTGACCCAGTATTTGTAATGCTCGGGTTAGACTGGTTGTACAGGTTTAGGTTATTGGATATTACGATGTTCAGAAGACGTGCTAGAGAAGTTCAGACGTATAATTTTATCTAGTATATTCCGCCGTGTGCTGTATTTGAGGACAGGTTGTTATAACTGTGCAGATGTGTCTATTGTACTCTGATGTATGTAAGTATATTGCTTTTAGTTTTCAATAAAGTTATTTATGTATTATATTTTATTCCGCTGCGATGTGAGACTATGTGTTGTGTTGGTTCTTCTTCTTCTTCTTCTATTCTAATATTTCTTACCTCACCCTCTAACTTCTTTCTAATAACTTTCTGAATGTTTGGTACTCGAGTTTGGACGCGAGATGTAATTGTGTCGAAAATTCGAGCATCGAATTTTCTGGGTTGTTACATACAGAGTCACACTCTAGTCGCTCGGGGATAATTCTGGTGATGTTCGTACATCATCAGAATTTGTGTTCGAGTTTCGAAAGTGTGATATCTATGTATTTCCAATTTACTGGTGTGAGAACCAAAACTAGATAGGATTTATTGTTGTGACTTGGCATCAAAAATGGATTTTTATATATATAAAAGTTATGTGTTTAAAACGATAGTCAACTAATTGATTGCTGATTGTGTTGTTTGATTAATTAAAATTTTGAACCATTAAGCCAAATTGAATCTAATATTGAACTGACTTGAAAATTAATTGCAATTGCATGCAGATACATGTATATACATTGAACAAGTCATAGCAAGGAGGCTAAAGAAGAGGAATACAATTGTATGCCCGACATATAGGCACATATTTACTTACTTATTGGGTTTAGTTGATTTTATAAGCCGATTGGCTTTTTATTTTTATTTTTGTATGATGAGGGCCCTGCTTGGCTAGTTGCGGTTTTAAATGTCTCCCAGTACAAAGGAGGTTATGGCGAATTTTTTCGAAAATTTAGGGTGTTAGCCAAATTATTGAAAAACTAGAAATTCTTAGAAATTGAAAAGTTGAAGAATGAAAGCCAGAATGAAAGTTGAGTTGATTAGTAAAACAACTTTCAGCTCCGTTCCTTTTCGAGGAAGAAAAGATTTTAAATGGGGGAGATTGTAACAACCCAGAAAATCGGAACTAGTTAATTTTTTTATTTTGGCAATTTTAATGAATTTTGAATATTTAAAATGATTTATTTTATATAATAATGACCAAAAATTTATTTAAATCGAAGTTAGGACAAATAAATTTATTTTAATTATATAACGAGATTGATACGGCGCGGCAATTTGAAAATTCGATTTCAAATTTCAAATTTCAAATGAATGTACATGATTCAAAGTAAATTGGATTAATCTGTTTGAAAATATCCTTCCAACGAATGTGAAAAATCCAGATTTCGTAACGGAATAAAATTTATGTCCAGTTGAAACTTCAGAATAGTTGCTATGGAATTTTATATAATATATTACCCATAAAAATAGCGATTTTGCAAAAGACCTCCGTTTTCGACGAAACCACTTTTGTCGGATCTGGAATGTCAAATTGTTGCTAGATTCCAATTTTCAGAATTTTTGAAATTAATATGTGAGCGTGGTGGATTTAAATGTGTTTGGTAATTTCAGTTTGAATTTAAATCGACTAGAAAATGACAGTTTTTCAACTGTCTCTAAATTCGACGAAATTTGTTTTATTAGGACCGTATCATCAAAACATAGTTAGATTTATTTTTCGGGAATTTTTGGAGTCCGTATGTGGCTCCTGTAAATTAAAATGTACGTTTGAATTTGAAACATGATGATTTATATTTTAAATTTAGTGGAAAGTGGTCGTAACAGCCGAATTGGGTTACGAAACATATCCCATTGTGTTCGGAATGGGGGTAATTAGCTAAGGGCGACAGTCGGTGAGTTTGATTTGGATTTCAAAATAAAAATTTACTTTTGAAATTAATTAAAAAAATTATATAAACCTATCTCCTTTAAAACCTAAGTTAAAGCCCTCTCCCTCAGTCAAAATTATAAAAACCGCTCAGTCCCTTCACAATCCCGTCGCCCCTCCACTTTCTGACCAGTCGCCGCCCCTTCCCGCCCGCCGCCGTCCCCATTCGCCTCCGCCATCTCCTCTCTCTCCTCCCTCCTTTCCCCTCTACGTGAATCTCTACTCCCGCAACCCCAAACCGCCAAGACCGCCTCCAACCCCCACCCGTGACCGTCAGTGGCTCCCCCACCCCCTCAGTCGACCGACGCCGCCTCTCTAGCTCCCTCTCCGACGAACCCGCAGCCCCCTCAGCCTCCATCAAAGAAAAGTGAGTTTTAATTATTTATTTTATTTTCTTTCTGTATAATTAATTTAGTTATTTTGGAAATTAAACATTGTTTTAAAAGGGTAATTTATATAAATAGATTAGTGTAAAAAAATGTGATTTTTATTCATATGAAGATAGAATGTTTAGATTTTTAATATAGAAAGTTTAGATTTTGATTATATAAAAGTTTAGATTTTTATAATATAAAAGTTTAGATTTTTTATTATAGAAAGTTTAGATTTTTATTATAGAAAGATTTGATTTTTATAATAGAAAAGATTTGATTTTTATAATAGAAAAGATTTGATTTTTAAAATATAAAGATATGATTTTTAAAAATATAAAGATGAGATTTTAAAATAATATATAAAAATGCAATTTTTATCCTATGAATCATAATGTTTTTAGTTATATAAAAATTCAATTTTTAGTTATATAAAAATTCGATTTTTAGTTAGATAAAAATTCGATTTTTGGTTATATAAAAATTCGATTTTTAGTTAGGTAAAAATTTGATTTTTAGCTATATAAAAATATGATTTTTATTATATATAGCGATATAAAAATATGAGTTTTATTATATATAGCGATATAAAAATGTGATCATATATATATATATATATATAGCGATATAAAAATGCGATTTTTAAATATATAAAAATCATATTAAAAATGTGATTTTCACTATGAACAGGGTGGAAAAGATTGCGTTGGAATTTAGGGCAAATCCAAACGGTTTAGAAATTCAGAAATAAAACTGGAGGAGTGGATCCCAAAGGTGAGAACTTCTTACTCTCACTTTATTCTCTAGTTAAATATATATACTAGGATGCAGACGGTGCTTAGTAGCACTCGACACCTTTGATTGAATCCATGGATGTTTGGTTGTGTGTTTGGATTGATTTATTTGTTGAATTTGGTTTGGGTTGTGAATTGAATTAATTAGAATTGGTATGTATATGGCGCGAGCCAGTATTAGGCAAGGGATAAGGCTAGACCTTATTCCAGTTCTAGTATCGCGCCGTTATGATACCGAAATTTTCTAAAAATATTAGAACAATAAAAATATCATTTTTATTGTATAAATGAACTGTATAAAATATTCATGTGTTGGAATAAATATTTTATAGTTAAAAATATAATTTTTAACATGTATATGAATAAAATAAATATTCGTTTACAAATCGGACGATTTGTTTATGTACACACATTTGACTGATATTGATTGGAACGATATATTTTACACATCGCCCAACTGCACAAATAAAATTGGTGTGTGATGATTGAAACCCCACATAGGTATTGGGATGATATTTGACGTACACTAATCCCAATTATTTAGTTGTATGTCAATCGATTGGTTGACAGACTGTAGTAAGCGTTAATTATTTATATTTAATGCTTACACAGTTGTGTATTGCACTCTGGATAATGGTTGACCGTGTTTGATTATTGTTGTGTACACGTGTGTATGAAATCCATATAAATAAAATTATATGGTAATTGAATGTGTCTGATTCCAATTCGGAAAGAACGAATATTTTAAAATAATATTCAATAAAGGATTAAAATGTGGATTTGATATCCGATTTTGGATGAACACGAAAATATTTAAATATATAAAGCCGTTTTGAGTAGTTATGCGCCACTTAGACGCTAACGGTATTTATATCGATTTTATTCATTTTTATAATGAATATCGAAAAGGAAATTATTTCAAAATATGATATTTTGAAAATATTATCATTAATATTACAACGATAAGGAATATTCAATTTTGATTTAAAATTGAAATGAAAGCTAGAATCGTTTTTAAACCGAATTTATGAAATGCATTGTAAATAGAAATCGATGAAATATATATAATATATATATTATATATATATTTAATGGCCTGGATAGAACGCGCCGCGCCGCGACCGTTCGCGAATTTTGACCATTGACTTCGAATAGACATTACGGAAGATCCGACCGTCGTATTCCCCTAAAACTGGAACTGTTGGGTACGTATTGAAAAGATCTTTCAAACGAATATAAGAGATTTCAAATCTAACTGTTGGACTGGAATTATGTCCAAATCAAATTTGGAAAAGGTTGCTGTAAGTGCAGTTCGATGATCGTTTATGGAAATCGACTGGATTGGCCTTAATAAAACTATTAAAAATATTGATAATTTGTGTAAAATCATAGTAAATGATTTGGAAAGAATTGGGATGGAAAATTCCACATTTGTAAAGATAAAAATATAATTTTATCAAAATGAACTAGTTATTAACTAAACTAGAAATCCAATAATTTTCCAATAAAATAAATTGGATTTGTGAATGGTTTTAAAATAACCAGAAATTTCCAACGAACAAATTGGAATGAATTTATAATGGAAATAATCTTCGGAATATTCGATATTGGATTTCGTGATTATCCGGATATTATTATGGAAATTTGGAAGATATACATATACATATATATATATATATATCATTATTTCCAATACGATATTTGTTGGTTTTAGAATTTGATACTGAATATAAGCCGATATAATTTCTATTCACAGCCTTGCATTTAATATCAAATAGGATTTTGGGTTTGTCGTGAACCGTGTCTTAAATAACACTGTTCTTAAACCCAATTGAGAAAAAGAATAAATCTTTTAATTAAGATTTAGTGAAGTTTTCCAATTAATATATATTTAATTGAAATTGAATAAAAGAATTGGATTTTGGGTTCGTCGTGAATGGTGTCTTAAATAACGCTGTTCTTAAACCCCGTGTGAAAAGAATAAATCTTTTAATTAAGATTATTAGAGTTTCCAGTTATATTTAGTAACTGGAATAAAATGGGATGTGAATAGGGTTTATTGTGAACTGTGTTTTTAAAGACATTCGTTCTTTAACCCGATTTACAGTGAAATGTTATTTGGAATTTATAAATCTTTTTACTAAGATTTAATGAGAATTTTCCAAAGTAAAGTTTTCCAATTTAATATATTAAATTGGAATTGTGGAATTTGATTTGATAATAATCGAAGTGAGCTTCTGTGGAGGAAGACTGTTAATATATATGGACTTTAAAAGGCTTTGTCGTTATTCCATTTATATTATTAGTCGGATACGGAAATTGATATCGATTATATATTGATCTGTTTTCTATGAAAATTCCATAATTAATGGAATGTGATTTTGGGTTTATCATGAACTGTGTTTTAAATGACATTAGTTCTTTAACCCAGTTAAAGACAGGATTACATGTTTAACATTGTATTTCGTATTGTATGGTTGATCTCTGCTAAATATATATCTGTTTGGTGGCAGATATTTTGTTCTCTTACTTAACACCCTTCTCTAAGACGTACGAGCTTAGAGGTTATATATAGGCAGAAATCAATAGTACGATGTAGATTGTCGATGCAACATGTTTGTGTTTCCAAAGTTAAATAATCATTAATATTGATTTTTGGGAAGATTAAAACTAAGTGGGTTTTAATGAATCTTTAATTAGATTGAAATGTGAATTGATAATTTAAACTATCAAATTTGGAAAATGAGCGAGAATGGAGTATCACCAGTTTTGCTCCAACCGATAGTTAAATCTTTAATTAGATTTGAACTATAAATGGTAATTAATTTTATCGATAATTCCATGGTGTTAGGTATGGAGTTACCAGTTTTGCTCCATGGGATGAATAGGTTGGGACTGGGAAATTAAACAAATGATTACTTCGGTAAGGTGCGCTAATCCCGACTAGTTTGGGTAAACCTTAATTTGGTTTGAATTGATATCCAAAGGAAGATTAAAGAATAAATTTAAAGAATTTATCTTTGGTAAAATTAATGGGAACCTTTCCAAAAGTTTAAGAATATTTGAATAAAAGTATATTCTGTATTGGAATGAGGCGTTTATTGTGTTTTTATAGCACTTGTTTATTATATACGCGAGTTATTCAGAAAGGTCGGGTTTATACCCATTATGAATAACCGATTCGACGATAAGTCGACGATGAAGACGGTGGTTGAAGACCAGAGGTCTTCACATCCTTTGGATGATTACTGATGTCTTGATTGGGCTGTACACCCAAGACAAGGTAATAAGTGGTGATCGTCCAGACATACTTGGAGGTCGATCGAATATGCGAGGACCTCTCTCCTGTATTGGACATATGGGACGCGGAATAAGGTGCCTCCGGTTTCGTTCAGATCCAGAACAAACTAGTAAATGGATGTGTGTTTGACATTGGATTTTATTCTGTGTTGATTGATCTCTATTAAATATATATCTGTTTGGTGGCGGAGAATTTATTCTCTTCCTTAACACCCTTCTCTGAGACGTATGACCTCAGAGGTTATATATCGATAGACATCAGTTGCATGGCGTGAATTGTCTTTATGGCATGCTGAGATGCAAATGATCAAAGCTTCTGTTGAAAAGCAGAGTCTTGTGGTTGATGATCAAAGCACGACCTTAAAGGGTATATCTTTTTGTATAGCGTTAATTCGTGAGCCTCACACCCCGGTATGAGTCAAAAACGGGATCGGACCATTGGGAGAACATGGCGTTTCTTTCTAGCTATGGGTGGTGTCATGGTATGGATCCCAGACATTTATATTTTTACCTATGTGGATGATGGATAGCGAGGCGCCTCGGATATATCGGTTACTACGGAACCGATGGATATAGGTCCTATAAGACCAGGAAACGTGTGTTTAGGAATAACTAATCCTCAAACGTATGAGAGGACTGGCCCAACCGATCCAAGGGTTTACCAGTGTGTGTAGTCCTGAGACATTTTCTAGAGTGTCTCAAAGCAGTGAGGAGCAATCCCTGGCCTCGACTCATAGATGGAAATCAAACTTCCAATACGTGACATTTCGGTTTTAATTGTAGAGCCTAGTACGACGACATGATAGATAGTACCCATGCCGCCTATGATTGATACATTTATATTTGAAATTGTTTTATACATTATGCACTTATACTAGTATCAAATGATTTGTTTTAAACATACCAAGCATGTTTGGCTATTATAAGGGAAAACTCTATCCTTCGGCTTGCGTTGCATTGTGTGATGGGACCTGAGTCTTATAATAGCATCATTTTTCAAAAAGCATTGCGCTGTTTATAACTGTTTATGCACTGGTATTCTTGGGAGGAAACCCGTTCCGTGTTATAATGCATGGTCCCTTGATTTACTTTTAAAGTAAAAGATTTAATAACTGTTTTTAGTTCTCACACCAGTCACATGACTGACCTGGAGTTTATTGTTTTAACCTAAACTCTGGGTGCTCCTATTTTCCACAGGGGCAGCTAGTAGTTTCGGTTTTGCAGATATTATATTCACAGGATCCTGGTTTACAGCTGGAGCTATATTCGGAACACTCTGTATCCGTGTATTTCTTACAGTTGTGTTATGTATTAATTTTCCGCTGCATTGTAATTTTAAATCTCGAATATTTATCAAATGTATATTATTTATTCATGCTCTGTCATATTCTTGTACTCTGATGTAAATTGTTGTAATAACAATGAAATGTTCTGGGACGACCCCAAACCCCGTACGGAAGGCGACAAGGGTTATCTTTGGAATATAACACAGAAACAGATAATTGCAGAACAAAATTAAATAAATACACCAGATAATGAACAATAGACTATACTGGATAATAGTAATCATCAGAGTTACACAATATACAGGATCTTACTTAGTACAAATACAGTTCAGCTATACATAAATGTCTACAGCGGAAAACAAACATAATATGTACAATAGGAGCTGAACAGCAT
This sequence comes from Allium sativum, assembly GCA_030737875.1. Classification (NCBI taxonomy): domain Eukaryota; kingdom Viridiplantae; phylum Streptophyta; class Magnoliopsida; order Asparagales; family Amaryllidaceae; genus Allium; species Allium sativum. The sequence continues at coordinate 603,014,753 of CM060916.1, read as the reverse complement.
AAAAAGAAATAAATGATAGAATCCATCTTCAGCTCCAGCTATCCAGAGAAAGCCAGCTAAACCTGAATACAAGGCTGCCCGTGTAGAAAAAGGGGCACCCGAGTTTGAAAGTGAAACAAACTACGAGTCAGTCATGGGACTGGTATGAGAAATCTACTCAACACATATATAATATGGCAAATCATAGGACCACGCCACTTTCGTGGAACGGGTTTACTCCATTGGATTGCCAGTGCTTTAAAACAAATCTTTCTTTTTAACATCGCTATGCTTTTTATAAAAACGAAGCCGTTATAAGACTCAGTTCCCATCACACAATGCAACGCAAACCGGAGGATAGAGTTTTTACCTTATAACGGTCAAAATATTCTTGATACGAATAAAACAAAGGCATTTGATATTATTGCTAGTGTTAATATGTTTTGAAAACAATTTCAAATCATAACTATCAATCATAGACGGCATGGGTACCATATATCATGTCGCCATATATATATACAATCAAAACCGCACGATGTCGTATTTGGAAATTGGATTTCCGTCATGAACCAAGGAAAAAGATAGTCCTTACCGAATTCGAGACTGCCTAGCCCGAGTCTCAGGCAAGCGCGCAGGCAAGCCTTGGAGCGACAGGGCCGGTCCACCGATGTGGATTATTATACCTGAACAATACGTTTCCCCGCCCTTTGGGGCGTAAACGAGCCAACGAATGACTCCATCGGACCCGGATCGTCCGATCAAACCGAGGCGCCTCGCAACAGTAACAACCACATAGGTGAAAAGTATATAAATGTCAGGGCTGGTAGGTCACTGACACCACCCTAGCTAGGAAGAAACGTATGCCCTCCCTGAGGTCCTTCTCCCGTTTCTGGTTCATACCGGGGTGTGAGGCTCGCGATTTCACGTTATACACAAAGCTACACCACACAGGCGGTGCTTTGGTCATCACCACAAGACTTTGCTTTTCAACAGAAGCCCTAATCACTGCATCTTAGCATGCCACACAGGCAATTCATGCCATGCGACTGATGTCCATCGGTACACAACCTCCGAGCTCGTGCGTTTCAGAGAAGGGCGTTAAGAAAAAGAATAAATTCTCCGCCGCCAAACAGATGTATATTTAATAGAGATCAATCAACACAAAATAAAATCCAATGTCAGACACACAGTCCATTTACAAGTCCATTCTGGGTCTGAACGAAACCGGAGGCACTAAATACCTCGCAAACCCATCGATCACCACGTACGTCTGGACGATCACCACTCATTATCCATATTTCGGGATGCCTCCCAATCAGGACCTCGGTTACCATCCAAAATGAGGTGAAGATCTCCGGTCTTCGACCACCGTCTTCATCTTCAAATTTCAATCGTCGGTCAGTTATTTGAAATGAGAATTAACTCGGCCTTTTCAAATAATTCACGTATATTTAGAATTTCAAATCAATATATTCCAATGGTTAAATTATTTGACAACACCAATTTTGTTCTTTAATGTAATTTTCACACCAAACACATTCAACCATCAAAAGCCACATAAATCGAGCAAATTCAGTTTATTTCCATTCCATATCGCTTATGATATTTTATAACGATTTATCGCTATTTTTATTTATTTTAAAATAGCCTATTTATTCAAAACGACGCTTCGGGCCATAGCGCGGCCGTGGCGCTGTTTTTCTTCAGATTTTATTTACACATATCTGAAAATCTAACTGTTGGATCTTCACAAAATTTACATCATTAGAAAGGTCTTTTCAAAACGAATCCAACAGTTCCAGTTTCGGGAAAATCCGACGGTCGGATCTCCCAGTACTATCGTTTGAAGTTTCGATTTCAAAATACGAACTGCAGCGTCGTTATTCGATTAAATATAATTATATTTATATATATATATATATATATAAATAAATATAATCGTTTCTAGCGCTATTTTTCTTCAGATTTGAATTAAACATTCCAGACAATCCAACCGTTGGATTTTTACAAAGTTGGTGCCGTTGGAAAGATATTTCCAAGGCGAACCCGACGGTTGCGGTTTCGGGAAAATCCGATGGTCGGATCTCCCGGTACAATCGTTTGAAATCACGGTTTCAAAATACAAACTGCACGGCCACGTTTCGTTTTAATTTTATTTATATTTATATATTTATATAAATATAGTTCATTCAACAATTTCAATATCGTTTTCACCTCAAATATTTCACTAACGCCTTAAAATTTTGGAAAATTTCGCCATAACCTCCTTTGTACGGGAGGGGCTGGGAAAATTCCCAAATAGCCACACGGGCATCTCATGTCGAAAAGAAAAAGAAAAAGCCAAGCGGCTAGCCAACAGGCTCATAAAATCATCACCCAAACAAAATAGTAAATGTGTACCTATTTGTCGGGCACCAAATTTTATTCCTCTTCTCTAGCCCCTTTGCTATAACCTGTTCAATAAATATGCATGTACATATATATAGTTCTTATCATTTATCATTTTCTATTCAACTTCATATTTGATTCCATTTGGTTTAAAAACACCATTCATTCTAATGTTACATGTATAGGCAAAAATCATATCATTAGCTAATTAACGAATATTTCAACTCATATATAATTTTTGAACGAGTGGCTATTTTTAACACTTCACATTTCAATGATTCATGTATAATAATAAAAATGTGATTTTTATTGTAAAACAGTTCATTTCGAAACACTATTATTTTATATAGTTTATATAGGTGATAAAAATAGGATTTTTCTTACAAAACAATTTCTTTTAAAAAAACGAGATTATTTTTCATATTCCATATAGTTGATAAAAGGTGATTTTTGTTATGAAACAATTTATTTCAAAATATGAATACCATTCAACACATGAATTTCTAATCAACGAATGAATATCGATTCAACACATGAAGGTTTTCTATAGTTTCTATATATAGATAAAAATGTGATTTTTATATTTAAAACACGAATACCATTCAATACATGAATTTCTAATCAACGAATGAATATCGATTCAACACATGAAGGTTTTCTATAGTTTCTATGTATAGATAAAAATGTGATTTTTATATTTAAAACACGAATACCATTCAACACATGAATTTCTAATCAACGAATGAATATCGATTCAACACATGAAGGTTTTCTATACAACGAATAAATATAGTTTCAGCAAATGAAAATAATTCAAACATATGAATATTATTCATAATTTCGGCAGCATAACGGCAGGGTAGTTGAAACCGGGACCGTCCCTAGTACGGCTCCTCGCTCTACCTTAAAACCTCGCGGTTTTTGACAATGGGGATCATGCATCTAGTTCGCACATAGGCGACATGTATATATTTATTTCATTTCCACAAACTAATCCTATGTGGTTTCAACCAAATATTTTCCAACCACAAACGGGTATTTTTCAACCACCATCAATCAATATCAACCACAAACAATCCCAAACAACCATTCGCTATCAATCAATTTTCACACCAATCACAACCAATAAATATCGTCCATGGTTTGTGGACGAGGGGCGTATATATATATATTTATTCATATATAGCAATTCACTTTTATTTCAACACATATATAATTTTTACAACGCATATACAACTTATACATCGAACGTACAACTTATACAACGCTTATACATGAGGTGTACAACGCTTATATAACTCATACATCGACTATATAATTTATACATCGTCATTTTCCATATTGTTTTTAAATCAGAAATCTCACATTGGGTTTCACTCCACCAAAAATAGCAGAAGGCTCAGAAAAATATGCGGTCTCTTCTAAAATGTAGAAGACGTCCTCACGAGTCCACTGTCTCTTGTTTCACTGAATTTCGATGTCGTATGCAAGAGTTATACAATTTTAAATATTGAATACAAAATTTTATATAATTAATTAATTTATTAATTAATTACATGATTAAGGGAATTAATCCCTCCTCTAACCTTTCTTCTCCATCCCGTAACATCCTAGGTTGCGGAACAAAACAAAAAAAAACCGCCCACACCTTCCAACCTAGGGTTCAGAAATGCTACCCAACCACCACGTCGAGGTACGATCCGGCCATGCCTCCTCGAAGGCCGAGCCTCCTTCTTCCACCGCCCAAGAACAGGCGCAGCTCGGTGGTGCCTGGCCACCCCAAATCGACTTCGAACTGTCCACCTTTGAACGCAGAAAACTCACGAATCACTCCACGATTTTCGATCACTCTTGTATGAGCTTTTAGCTCTCTAAAATCTCTTCAGTTTTTGCTCTAAAATCATATTCTAATTTGTTGTGTTTCGTGAGAAATCAAGAGAGGAACGAGGGAGTGTTTTCCGCCTTCAATTCTGAACGACGGCTGTATTAGGAATTAGGGTTGTGGTCAAAATTTAGGGTATTTATATAAAATATTTATTATTATTTAATTTATTAAATTCCAATTTAACTTATTTGTTTATACGAACTCCAACGACGGTCGCCCCTAGCGTAATACCCCCATTCCGAACACAATGGGATATGTATTTTAGGTCAATTCAACTGTTTGAATCAGTTTCTGTTGGATTTAAAAATATATATCTTATATTCAATTTAAACGCACATTTCAATTAACCGGGGCCACATACTAACTAGAAAAATTCCAGAAAAATATTTTCTAGCTTCGTATTGACGATACGGTCCTAACAAAACTAGTTTCATCGAATTCTGAGACCATTTGAAAAATGGCCATTTTCCAGTCGATTAAAATCATCTGAAACTGGTCAAACGCGTTTTCCTTTGCCACGCTCACATATTGATTCGAAAAATTATGAAATTTGAAATCTAGCAATAACTTTACTTCCCGGATCCAACAAAAGTAGTTTCGTCGAATTCAGAGGTCGTATGCAAAATGGTCATTTTCACGGGCTACATAAATTCCATATCGACCCTTCTGAAAATTCATTCGGCCATAACTTTTGCTTTCCGCTATGAAAATTCGATTTTTCAGATTCGTTAGAAAGGTATTCGCTAATAGATTTAAATATTTTTGGTTTCACTAAAATCCGTTTTGTTTTGCACCCGGTACAGTCCGGCAAAGTTTGAATTCAATTTTTGAAACTGCAGCGCCTTTTCAAGCCTTGTTTATAATTATAATAAATTATATTCGTTTTCAATTGTCGATTCAACTCACTTTTCATTGCTATTATTTAAAATACTTATTTTAAATATTTAAAATCCATTATTTTAGCCAATTTAAAATTTTTAAATTGGTTCAGATTTTCTGGGTCGTTACATGTTCTTCTGTTTGTGTTCTGATTTATCACGTTCTCAACTCAATCCGGGCTTTCCCGTAAGGGGGAGTTAGGGTCGTTTCAACCAGTGTGACAAAAATCATGTTACATGAATTTAATTCTTTAAATTATTATATGTTTTTAAAACAAAGGTATCTTGTAGGACACATACATAAACACATATGAGTTTTTACATTACGATAACCAAAGCACTATATATCAAAATTCACATGTCACTTGATCTTGGTAGCATCAACTATAACGTCACATTGGTCGATTTGCACCCTTTTTGGATCCACACGCTATCAAAGATAAATGTATGTCTCTAGAATGGTAATGAAAATATCCTACTTGGATGCGCCCCACTTATCCCTATTGCATCTTCTGTTGTATTAGTCATCCCTGAGTGATGAGGCTGAATGATACGTTCTACCTTTCTTAGGAATTTACCCTTGGAATGTTCGTTACCCTCTAGTGACATTATGCTTATAACATCCATCCATACAATTCGTTCAAGTATAGAATGAACTTAAGGCATAATTTCTGCTACATTGATATGATTAATAGCAAGTACTCCTTGCACTTCAACTTTGTCCTTGATTCCACCATCTTCAAAATGTTTACTACTTTTCCGTTTAGATGGATCAGAGTGGTTTTTAGATAACTGGACCCGATCTATGTCTCTTTGAAATGACAATCAATATTTTTCGGCAAACTCAACCCCGATACCTTTAGGAAATAATCAACAATACATAATTGCAAAGTTCATCTCCAAACTATCTATGAGAATAGGTTTCTTTGTCATTTGTCATACGTATATGTTTCAGAGTCAAAACTGGATAAAATTTGATGGTCATTATTTAACTATAAAAAATTCAATAGTAACCATTTAGGGGTTTAATTTTTCCATTGCGGTCACTTAGGTTTAAATTAAACTCTTGTTAATTAAATCTCTTTATAACTTGAAAAAAACATTTTCGTATAATTATCCTTATAGTATAAGTATATTCACAAAATAATATATTTCAGCGCTTATATATATACATACACATATACTTACCTAGTCGACCTAAAAATATGTATAAAACTAGGGTTGACAACAGATCAGGTTCAGGATAATTTATAAACAGGTCGGGTCAACCTATTTAGTAAACAGGTTACTTTTTTCCAACCCTAATCCAACCAATTTATAAATGGGTTGACCAGACCCGACCCCTGTAACCCGTTTAACTAAACGGGCCATGCCAGGTCGGGTTTACCCATTTGATGCATTGTCAAATATTTTCCACTAATATAAACAACAAAAGAACCAAATCACAAACCGGCAACACTATTATATAATCACCAACAGACAATAAGTTACAAAATACCGACAGGAAGCACTATTATATAATCACGAACAAGTAGCAAGTTACAAAATCATCAACATGCTACAAATTGTTGAATCACCAATAGGCAACACATATATAAAGCCTGAAATCACCATATCCAAAAATCATTCTCCATGCATAAGAATATATGAGCATACTACATACATAAAATAATAACAGTATGGAAGAGATACAGTTGCTATAAGTAAAATATAACTAATAGCATACAAGAATAAATTGGTAAAATATAATAGCTTTTACAAGAATATATGAGTATATTGATTACTGCATACATAAAAGACTAACACTAACAGCATGCATAGATATAGCATATAATCTGGTTTGGCGGGTCAAAATCGGGTTAGCGGGTCAACCCTAAACCCACCCGCTTATAGATGGATCAAATTTGGGTTGACCCGAAAATGACCCGCCAAATAAACGGGTTAGGTTAACCTACTAACTTCCGTGTGAGTTTCGGGTTGGGTTTCGGATCGTGTAGGAAATTGACAACCCTATATAAAACATCATATCTTCGGAAGTTAGAAAAATATTCATGTACCAATCTTAGCGGCCTAAGTGTATTCATTGAAGATTATGATTTGGATACTAGAAAATTATTGAAATATATTTAAAGGCTAATTTTATGGTAACCTCTTCTCTTATTGAATAGGAGATTATTTTTTCTTCGTCTTTTTCTTGTCATTTCTCATTCCTTAATTAAGCTTCTAGTTCTACCCTTCTTGTATGCTATGTTGTGCTTCGTTGTCCTGAGTGTGGCCCTACTGGCTCTGGTTGGGTTTTATGTCTCAACCTTCTCTCGATTTGGGTTTTGGGGCAACTGGCTCCTTTCTGTGTTGGTGCCCAAATGTTAGATCGGTTGTGGAGGTGCTGTATTTGGCTTTAGAGGTTCCAATTTCTATTTCTCAGTTAAACTCATCTTCGGTGTTGGTTAGGGCTTGGTCTTTGTTGGATTATTCGGCGATTTTACACTACCATTATATGGTTGTTGGCTTGGTTTTCATGGATCTTAGGCCATGCAAATTCTTCTCTTCTGAGATTTGGTTGCAAGCCTATATTGTGCACACATTAGTGAAGCATAGTTTCGGTCATTTGGATGTTTCCCCTTTTGGTTGTTCGTCTTCATCTATTTGTGGTGTTGGTGTTGAGGCTCCTATGCTTCCTATTCATTTTCTCCAAAAACGATTTCCTGTTGTTAGCCTGATTCGATTCAGTGGCTTACTCTAGGCGTGTCGCTTATGTGCAGAAGCGTAATCATTTAGCCTGTGTTCCTCGTCGGCACCCGTGGGTAGCTATGGTTTCTACTTCTTCTTTGCACTCTTATCCGAGCGAGATTTATCGGCATAGTTGTTGAAAGTGGTGGTGCATTCCCTCATGCACTTCCCCTCTTGATACATTCAATAGTTTCTCCATTGGAATTGGTTGAGGAAAGAGAAGCAAGTACTTCTATTTGTGTTTATTCTCTTTTGCCTCTGCCAAAATCGTGTTTAGTTAAGGGGTAGAGACTTCCATTATCTTTTGGCCTTTAAGCACTTGTGTTGCATGAAAAATAGGGCGGTCTCGAGCCACCAGATGCAGCTAGTTGGTCATTCGACTGGCATGGCATTTGTGAAGCTGCATAAGGTTGTTTATGTGTCTTTTGTTTTATGCGTTCGCTGCAACTATGTTCCAATATTTGCTCCTCCTCGGGTATGCTGTCTTCTTTTGGTTTTTTGGGCATTCTTGTTCACTCTAATGTGCCTATGTTGGAGTGCGTATCCATGTTGAGTGTGGTGTTAGGACTGGATTTTTGCCTGTGTTAGTTGTTTGTGGGTCTGGGATTTATGTTTTTTGTTTGTTTGTGGGTTCACTGGCGACTTTACTAGAAGTAGGTGTTGTGGGCCTTTGTTCTGCAGTGGAGCATGCATCGGGTTGGTTTTTTTCCCTCCTCTAGTATGCTATACCTGGGTATTCTGTTTTTCACCATTTCGATAGTTATTTCAGTTGTGTGTGGTTCTCTAGTTTTGGTTTTCCATTTCCTTATTGGGTTTGCCTCAAGTTTTGTGGTTGTCCAAAAGGTTTGTGTGTAGGTCTTTAACTTATGGCACTTCCCTTTTTGCTTCTGTCCTATGTTTGGTATCGAGGCTTTTCTTCGCCTAGGAGTTTCTCATTGACCACTTCAAGTTGATCGACGACTTTGTAGTTGTTCTAGTTCTTTGCTTGCTTTTGCTGGCTATCGGTTAGTTTGTGTTTTGTTTGCAGTGGATGTTGTTTCTGAGTGTCGGTTGGGGGGCATATAGACTTTTTTTTAGCAAAGCAAGCCAGTTTATATAGTGGGTCATTCCACTCTTTATTACTAGAAAATGGTAAAGAAAAGGTTGTTTTGCACAAGCATAAAACAACCAAAGATTGGTTTGAAGTGCCAGAACACAAAGCATATATAAAGGAGTTAGGAAGAATTCCTAAGCTATTAATAACACTCACTCCCTAAGCTACTAATAATACGCACATAGCCTAGCCCTCCTCAGGAGAGGAGGATCTACTTGTTTTTTTGGTAGGACCAACAACACGGGTGAAACTGGAGAAAGACAAGGCAAGCTTAGGCGCATAAAACGAACTCGATGACTGAAAAATGTAATCTCTATCCCAAGTGGTTTCATAAAACTTAGATTTGTCAATCTCTCCAACCTCACCAACCATGATAAGCTCAATGCTATTATCAACAACCTCATATATCAGTTTCCTATCATCGCATATATCATTAGAGATAAACTTATAGAAAGTATCAGAAACATGCGAATATCTCATACCAGACGATCTATAAACCCAAACCTGATCTTCTGTTGACCACAAAATATCCTCAGAATTTTGGAGGATCAATCTCAGTAAGTAACTGGGGAACGACCAAAGGGTCAGTACGGGTAGAAGTAAACTCATAAAGAGACACCCTCCCGTGCTTCAGATCAACAGTGTCATCAACGACAGGTGATCCACTAGCTGTAGGATGATCCTGAACAGATTTAGGAACCCACATTCGTAGAGATGGTCGTGAAAGGGGAAGCTTGTCTGGAATTTGCATGTCGGCAGCAAGCTTACAATCATTTGACTTGTGACCAAAAGAAAGACAGATTAATCAAATGTCTGGCTTCCAACTATAGCTGACGTCCACAAAGCAGTTGTGACTGTCCAAAATAACCATAATATATTGGGGGAGTGATTTATCTGGGGTGATTTCAATCAAAGCTCTCGTATAAACAAAGCACTCTTTCACTACCGTATTAGCACCAAAACATCTTAGATTACCAATTTTATTCACTATCCAATTAATGCCAACTAAAGTTTGTGAAATTGTAGGTGCATGAGTAACATGAGCCCATATTTGAATAGACAAAATTCTACTCTCTAGCATGGCCAATAAACGGATTCCAAGAAGTGATAATAAACGGCTTGTGTCAATGATTAAAGGGTTAAGCTCTAACACTCGCCTTCTTTCCCCCGCTATAGAGAACTTGAAATAACACATACCATCAATGAAATAAACCCATATGCCCCTTCAATTTCTACTATTGCGACTGTAACACCCCGTATTTTTTTTAATATAATTAAAAATGAAATAAAATATATGAAAATATGCTTATGATAGGTAAATAATGGTGATGCATAAGGAGAATTAATTAATACATGGAAGAGAAGAAAAATTAGTTCGATAACGGCGTATGTAACGGAAAAGATAGTAAAATAAGGATAACTAATTCAAGAATCAGGAATTAGGTAAAATGGACATCGCCATTGTGTTCCTCTCGGAAAAATACGCGAAATAGAGTCCGAGTTTTCGAAAATCGGAGTCCGTATGACCAAGATATGGCCAAAACAAGATTTCAGCAGACTTTTTGGCAGACTACCCGTGTCGACTATAGTGTCGACACCCAAGTCGACCTGCCCCCCCTGTGTCGACTGTAGTGTCGACTCCCCCCCTGTACAGGTCGACCTGGTTGGCCTGGGGTGGTCCAGAACCCATTTTTGAGGCTCGGGACAAGTTTTGATGGTCCGGATGGGTTTTAGGGTTAATCCGATGGCTGAAATGAAGTGCTACACCTATAAAATAACACCTAGACCTAGCCTAACTCACACAAATTCATATGACACCTAAATGCTGCTGGAATCTCTCTTGAGCCATGGCCGCCGTCTCCAAATTAAAGCTTAAGCGTCCAAACTCAAATCAAATCAAAGATCAATGCTTCTACAACAAATTCAAGGGGATAGATCAATGACACTGCAACTTTCTAAGACAAATTCACTTCTTAATTCATTAGCCGTTCTCTGTAAGTTCTAGTTATTTTCAGTTTTAAATATTTAATTATAATGTGGCCATGAAATAAAGTGGATTTGGATTTAAGTATGTGTATCGATTCAGATCTATTTCTGTTTCTTCTTGAATCTTGATCTTTGGACTTTTCTATCTTTACTCTCATGCTAAGTTCATGATCTATTCAGCCTGTTGTAAATCAATTTTCTTGATTCATGTTGATATTATTATCCAGTAGTAATCTTAATATGCCTGTGATGATGTTTTTCTCTCCGATCTTGTTTTGATGCAAAATTCTACCTTTCCCCTATTTATTTTCTTTTGATGAACTTAGGTCAATTTCGGACCTAGGCCTAAACTGCGATTTGCGTGCGATTGAATACGGGGGAAATATTGTGATATTGTCTTGTTGGATATATGTGTTTGATAGAATCGAAGGCATATTTGGGTATTATTGCCATTAACATGAAATTGGGTATTATCGTTATAATTAAAATTCGCTAGCTTGGGTAAATTGGGGTAAACATGGAATACATGTAGTTTGGTATGAAACTTGACCTATGAAAAATATGGCAAGAATATTGATATGTATAACTTGGCTAAAATTTGACCTATGTAAATTGGGCATAGCTTTGTAAACATGTAAACTCTGAATCTTGACGTATGAAAAAAGGCATGAAACTTGGTATATATGTAAATTGTCTAGGATTAGGCATATATAAATTGGCATATGAAATTTGGCATGGATCTTGATATATGTGTAATTTGGCTAGAACTTGATATGTGTAAATTGGCATAAACTTGGCATACATGTAAACAGGCAAGAATTAGACATATGTAAACCAACTAGAATTGGGTACATATATTGATGGGCATGTAATTTGGAATGTGGGCGTATGTTAATTAACATGTAATTGTCGTGTTTAGCATAATCATGGTTAGTGACATTTAATTTGGTATGATTTACATACCAAAAATTATAAACACGATTTAAAGGGAAGGTGGGCCATAATAGTAAATGTTGATTAATGTAAATTATGGACATAAAGATAATTGGTAATTTTTATGAAACTTGCCATAAGTTAGTCATTAATAACATAAGTGATTTATGGCATAAAATGGTATTAATTATATACCTAATTTAATGAGATTGATTGGAAACAAATTGGGCATTAAATTTGAACTTGGACAATTTACATAATTAAAATGTAAATTAGAATTATGGCATAAAATGGTATTAATTATATACCTAATTTAATGAGATTGATTGGAAACAAATTGGGCAGTAATATGAATTTGAATAATATACATAATTAATGTAAATTGGAAAATACGAATATGCTTAACACGAGGTTGGATTGAGTTGTGATGTAAACCTGCCCAGACCCACCCGGCTACCCAGTAATCACAGCAATACCTATCCAATGTGGGAGGCTAAGCATTAGGCCCAATAAAGACCCGAGGTTAGATTGAGTTGTGGCGTAAGACTGCCCGGACCCGACCGGCACACCGGCAGCCACAACAATATCTGTCTAATGTGAGAGGTTGGTGCCCTAATAAGACAACTAGAGCTGAGCTTGGGTTGGTAGGGTTAAGTTAACTAGGACACTTAACCAATTTCAACATGTTAACTGAATTGGTGGGTAGGGTTAGGTTAATCTGGACACTTAACCAATTTAATATGTTGACTACGGGAGTAGGTAAGGTTAAGCAAATGTTTAACCATTATAAAATGATTAAACTGGACTAGAGAGTGAGGTTAAGTTAATGAGAACACTTAACTAATACAATGGGTTAATTAGACAAGTGGTTGCGGTTAAGTAGTAACACTTAACCAACATAACAGGACAAGCGGGTGGGCTAAGTTAACTTGAATAAGGTGATAACACTTAACCATTATAATATGACTAGTGGATGGGGTTAAGTTAACATGCACTTAACCAATCTGATGTGATGCGTGGTAGGGTTAAGTAACACACGGGGTTAAGTTAACAAGAAAATTCTTAACCAATGTAACCAGATAGACGAACGGGGTTAAGTTAATAAACCACACTTAACCTATCAAACATAATAAGCGAGAAAGGTTAAGTTAACTAAGGTAAACACTTGACCATGGTAACATAACGGGTAGGAGGGTTAAGTACATATCGGGTTGGTGGGTAATATTAGTAAATATAGGCCCACATACACTTAACCATTAAATACACATGCTTGAATCAGTAGCGGGGTTAAGTACACATCAGGGTTGGTGGGTAATATCAGAGAATATAGGCCCACAGACTTAACCATTAGAAAAACCTAGTAACGGGGAACCATTTCAGCAGTAACCCACATTAGCTATCAACGGAACCCTGAACTAGGCAGGGTGGGGCACGATTACCGGGCTGATTATAAGAGGTCAAATTAGCAGCGGTTGGTGCAGCAGTGCAGGTTCTAACGGAGTGCGGGCGTGCACACACTTCGGCGCAGAAAATTTAGCCACTGGGCATCAGTAGGTATAAAGCTGTGCATCTTGATTGTGTCAGGGTTGCCACCATGGGACTTGATACACCCCATGGTGGGACCAACACAGATATCTACAAGTTGGGGGCCGCGTGACACAAACGAGAACTAGGTCAAGTAGGGGGCCGATCAATAAGGTAGTAAGGGTGCATCGAATATATACATGGCCATTGGGGTGATCGAGGTGGAATCCTCATAATCAATGTACACCAGAAGGCTACCATAATTGCGGGGATTGGGATCACGTTGTAATTATTATATAACACGGGTTACTAGTTGGGACACTAGTAGGGGGTACGGATCCTTGTTACACAGGACACTAGTAGGAATACGGATCATTCAGTGTAAGACACTTATGAGGATGCTAGTTAGGTGGTGTAGAGCAAATAGATATCGTTTTAATGGTAAAGCTTAGAAACCTTGCGATGTTACTCTTGATAGAAACCATGCGGTGGGATACTTGATAGGAATTATGGGATGTTATACTTGTTTCATCGTGCCCGAAGTTTATCTTGTTACCTTAGTTTATCTTGTTACCATAGTTTATCTTGTTATCTTAGTTTATCCTGCCTACCTTGTCATCATGCTTATGTTTACTTTCAGTTTATTCATGCCATGTTATCTTTACTCATTTTTATGCTTAAAGTCACTAGGACTTACTCAGTCTTTATGACTGACCCATTTTGTTTCGCCTCTTTTTCTTCCGTTCCCCCCCAGGTTCACAGGGTGGGAATACAACTTAGTTCGGATCTTACCAAGCTCCAAGGCTCTTTCATGTATGGCTTGGATTTCTCTTGGATATGGCTTGCTTTGCTTTATTGGGGAATACTATAACTTATTTTTATGCTTCTTTGTTTTTGAGCAAGACAGATATTTTAGCTATGTATTTGGGTATTGGAAGTTGATGGGCTTTTTATTGTAAACAATTCTATTTAATAAATGATTTGAAGTACTTCCACTTTACTTTCCGCTGTTTTATATATGTCTATCTTGTAATATTTCTGTTCCAGTACCCGTAATACTCCATTGAAGTTAAGGCATTCCCTTTGTGAGTGACCTTAACAGATGTGGGGTGTTACATTTGGTATCAGAGCAGAAGGTTACCAGACTGGGAAAAAGTTTTCAAAAACCTTCTGAAATTATTTTCAAAACATTTACAAAGAAGCAAATTTTCAAGAAAAATTTGTTTTAATTAAAAGGCATATTCCCCAAAGCTATATGCACTATCTTTTGATTCTCTCTTGAAATCTCTTCTCTCTCTTTTCACCATAGTTTGGTAGGCATTCGACACATGTCGGAGGGCAAAGGAGTGCCCAACCTCCGTCTGTGGTCGTGGTAGTTCCATCTGCGTCTAATCTTATTTCAATTTGGGTAGAGTGCCGTGCATTGGAGGTAGCTTCGAGAGACTTGTCAACAAACTATACAAGGACAGTAAGAACAAGAAGCTAGTTGTTATAGCTTAATCCACAAAGGAGGAAAAAGGTGAGAGGAAAGAGGCCAAAGTGAAAGAATAGTAAAACCCATGACAAGAGAGAGTATCTTTAGTGAGAAGGGACATGTAGTTAAGTATTATAGGACAAGGGAAAGGGACAAGATCGTTGAGAGGGCAATTTAATGCTCTCACTACTAGCGTACCTAAGAGAGTGGTAACGTTCCTGTTAAAGGTTTAGCTTTTCTTTTCTATCATCCCACTAGAACTTTGTTTTTGTACATTGCATCCTTTTAATTCTGCTTCGAAAGTTGAGTCTCTGCACCTTAGTACTAGCATGGTAGAGGATCCCATTTTTTTTCTTTCTTCTTTTCTCAAATCCTGTTGGGGAAATCGGCTCATTTATTCATGACTTGTTTGGATTTGAGAATGTCTATGCTAAGTGTTGAGTCTAGAAGTAATGTTTATGTTTTGGGCTATGGGTTGATTCTAGCGATGGAGTGGTTATCCAGTAAGGGTGACCTTCTCGGTTTTGAAAAAAGGGTAGTTAGATTCTTGACTTGCCTCGGTAATACCCTCGAAGTTGCATGTAACCTTTAGGGTTCTATCATGATTTGTTACCTAGAATCTCTTGACATATTTATTGGTAATTCGTAGTCCGCTCAAGTAATGTTCGCCACTAAGGCGGATGGGTCATTTCGCTTATGTATGAGTTGTAGAGAATCACCTTAGTAAGTACATTTGGCAACGTGGTTGGCATTTATTTCCAAGAGATAGTTCTTCTGCGTCGATTACCTGATAGTAAGTGAACGAGATCCAAGATTCACTAGTGAATTTTGGAGAGCTTGCATGAAACCATGAGTACGCAGTTATGTTTGAGCCGAGTATACTAGGAGGAGAATAAGTGAAAGTGGAACGAGAGGCAAAAGTGAAATGGATTCCAACCCATATTTTGGAAACAAGAATTAAGAAGCTACGGAATTGTGAAGTTAAAGGCGGTCAAAGCACAATGGAGTTAAGCTCAAAGAAATGCGACTTAGAAGATTGAAGACTATATTCGTGCATCATATCTCTTTTTAAGAGTATATCCATTATCTCTCTTTTCCTATAGAGCTTACTCACATGCTATCTTTTGTGTATATCCTCTCGGTCCTATTCTCAATCCAATTTCTGTTGCAAACCCCATAGGGAGTATGACTCATCTGTTAGTTTTACATGTTGGGGCTTGAGGGTGTCCGTTGGGTTGATTAAACCTTTTGGGTTTTATAGGATATGGGTTGGTTTTAGGAAGGGATTTCTGGTGACCTAAAAGGAGTCCATCATGCTTAGTTTCCTAGAATCACATATATATTGGTTGGGTTGAGAATTTCTTTGGGTGTCAGTCTGATGTTGATTTCGGTCTTCGAGGCTGGTGCTTAGGTAATTCTTCTCCTAATCAGTATATATGTGACGTAGATTTCCAACTTTGATGGGCGCAGAATTTTTACTTGCTTCTATCATTCGACTATATCTTTAGATAGGAACAATTGGGTGTAAACATGTGTTTGAGACATGTTATGATTGATGGTTGCAAGTGGTTGCAAGTGGTTGCTAGTGGTTGCACGTGGATGCATTTACACATTAGGCACTAGATCGGCTCAATCACCTTTCATATTGCATATGCATGAGTGTTTACACCTATTTGGGGATGAAATTGAATGTGTTATCATGTGGATGTTGCATATGGATGGATGTTTGTGCACACATATAGTCTTTATGTGACTAGGACTGTTTGCATACATGTTGGACTCATGGCACTAAACATATTTTGCATCTAGAAGATCAATCAGGCCTGACCATTTGCATTAGACAAGGAACATATACACACACTTCTTGCATACGTTCATACAACATTAGAAATCTCTTAAGGACAATGAATGCCTGTGATTGATGATTGAGTAGATGGATGATGGATGGTAGGACACATTCTTCTTAACTTGAAGATTTCGGGGACGAAATCCTTTAAGGAGGGGAGAATGTAACACCCCGTATTTTTTTTAATATAATTAAAAATGAAATAAAATATATGAAAATATGCTTATGATAGGTAAATAATGGTGATGCATAAGGAGAATTAATTAATACATGGAAGAGAAGAAAAATTAGTTCGATAACGGCGTATGTAACGGAAAAGATAGTAAAATAAGGACAACTAATTCAAGAATCAGGAACTAGGTAAAATGGACATCGCCATTGTGTTCGTCTCGGAAAAATACGCGAAATAGAGTCCGAGTTTTCGAAAATCGGAGTCCGTATGACCAAGATATGGCCAAAACAAGATTTCAGCAGACTTTTTGGCAGACTACCCGTGTCGACTGTAGTGTCGACACCCAAGTCGACCTGCCCCCCCTGTGTCGACTGTAGTGTCGACTCCCCCCTGTACAGGTCGACCTGGTCGGCCTGGGGTGGTCCAGAACCCATTTTTGAGGCCTGGGACAAGTTTTGATGGTCCGGATGGGTTTTAGGGTTAATCCGATGGCTGAAATGAAGTGCTACACCTATAAAATAACACCTAGACCTAGCCTAACTCACACAAATTCATATGACACCTAAATGCTGCTAGAATCTCTCTTGAGCCATGGCCGCCGTCTCCAAATTAAAGCTTAAGCGTCCAAACTCAAATCAAATCAAAGATCAATGCTTCTACAACAAATTCAAGGGGATAGATCAATGACACTGCAACTTTCTAAGACAAATTCACTTCTTAATTCATTAGCCGTTCTCTGTAAGTTCTAGTTATTTTCAGTTTTAAATATTTAATTATAATGTGGCCATGAAATAAAGTGGATTTGGATTTAAGTATGTGTATCGATTCAGATCTATTTCTGTTTCTTCTTAAATCTTGATCTTTGGACTTTTCTATCTTTACTCTCATGCTAAGTTCATGATCTATTCAGCCTGTTGTAAATCAATTTTCTTGATTCATGTTGATATTATTATCCAATAGTAATCTTAATATACCTGTGATGATGTTTTTCTCTCCGATCTTGTTTTGATGCAAAATTCTACCTTTCCCCTATTTATTTTCTTTTGATGAACCTAGGTCAATTTCGGACCTAGGCCTAAACTGCGATTTGCGTGCGATTGAATACGGGGGAAATATTGGGATATTGTCTTGTTGGATATATGTGTTTGATAGAATCGAAGGCATATTTGGGTATTATTGCCATTAACATGAAATTGGGTATTATCGTTATAATTACAATTCGCTAGCTTGGGTAAATTGGGGTAAACATGGAATACATGTAGTTTGGTATGAAACTTGACCTATGAAAAATATGGCAAGAATATTGATATGTATAACTTGGCTAAAATTTGACCTATGTAAATTGGGCATAGCTTTGTAAACATGTAAACTCTGAATCTTGACATATGTAAAAAGGCATGAAACTTGGTATATATGTAAATTGTCTAGGATTAGGCATATATAAATTGGCATATGAAATTTGGCATGGATCTTGATATATGTGTAATTTGGCTAGAACTTGATATGTGTAAATTGGCATAAACTTGGCATACATGTAAACAAGCAAGAATTAGACATATGTAAACCAACTAGAATTGGGTACATATATTGATGGGCATGTAATTTGGAATGTGGGCGTATGTTAATTAACATGTAATTGTCGTGTTTAGCATAATCATGGTTAGTGACATTTAATTTGGTATGATTTACATACCAAAAATTATAAACACGATTTAAAGGGAAGGTGGGCCATAATAGTAAATGTTGATTAATGTAAATTATGGACATAAAGATAATTGGTAATTTTTATGAAACTTGCCATAAGTTAGTCATTAATCACATAAGTGATTTATGGCATAAAATGGTATTAATTATATACCTAATTTAATGAGATTGATTGGAAACAAATTGGGCATTAAATTTGAACTTGAACAATTTACATAATTAAAATGTAAATTAGAATTATGGCATAAAATGGTATTAATTATATACCTAATTTAATGAGATTGATTGGAAACAAATTGGGCAGTAATATGAATTTGAATAATATACATAATTAATGTAAATTGGAAAATACGAATATGCTTAGCACGAGGTTGGATTGAGTTGTGAGGTAAACCTGCCCGGACCCACCCGGGTGTCCAGTAATCACAGCAATACCTATCCAATGTGGGAGGCTAAGCATTAGGCCCAATAAAGACCCGAGGTTAGACTGAGTTGTGGCGTAAGACTGCCCGGACCCGACCGGCACACCGGCAGCCACAACAATATCTGTCTAATGTGAGAGGTTGGTGCCCTAATAAGACAACTAGAGCTGAGCAAGGGTTGGTAGGGTTAAGTTAACTAGAACACTTAACCAATTTCAACATGTTAACTGAATTGGTGGGTAGGGTTAGGTTAATCTGGACACTTAACCAATTTAATATGTTGACTATGGGAGTAGGTAAGGTTAAGCAAATGTTTAACCATTATAAAATGATTAAACTGGACTAGAGAGTGAGGTTAAGTTAATGAGAACACTTAACTAATACAATGGGTTAATTAGACAAGTGGTTGCGGTTAAGTAGTAACACTTAACCAACATAACAGGACAAGCGGGTGGGCTAAGTTAACTTGAATAAGGTGATAACACTTAACCATTATAATATGACTAGTGGATGGGGTTAAGTTAACATGCACTTAACCAATCTGATGTGATGCGTGGTAGGGTTAAGTAACACACGGGGTTAAGTTAACAAGAAAATTCTTAACCAATGTAACCAGATAGACGAACGGGGTTAAGTTAATAAACCACACTTAACCTATCAAACATAATAAGCGAGAAAGGTTAAGTTAACTAAGGTAAACACTTGACCATGGTAACATAACGGGTAGGAGGGCTAAGTACATATCGGGTTGGTGGGTAATATTAGTAAATATAGGCCCACATACACTTAACCATTAAATACACATGCTTGAATCAGTAGCGGGGTTAAGTACACATCAGGGTTGGTGGGTAATATCAGAGAATATAGGCCCACAGACTTAACCATTAGAAAAACCTAGTAACGGGGACCCATTTCAGCAGTAACCCACATTAGGTATCAACGGAACCCTGAGCTAGGCAGGGTGGGGCACGATTACTGGGCTGATTATAAGAGGTCAAATTAGCGGCGGTTGGTGCAACAGTGCAGGTTCTAACGGAGTGCGGGCGTGCACACACTTCGGCGCAGAAAATTTAGCCACTGGGCATCAGTAGGTATAAAGCTGTGCATCTTGATTGTGTCAGGGTTGCCACCATGGGACTTGATACACCCCATGGTGGGACCAGCACAGGTATCTACAAGTAGGGGGCCGCGTGACACAAACGAGAACTAGGTCAAGTAGGGAGCCGATCAATAAGGTAGTAAGGGTGCATCGAATATATACATGGCCATTGGGGTGATCGAGGTGGAATCCTCATAATCGATGTACACCAGAAGGCTACCATAATTGCGGGGATTGGGATCACGTTGTAATTATTATATAACACGGGTTACTAGTTGGGACACTAGTAGGGGGTACGGATCCTTGTTACACAGGACACTAGTTGGGACACTAGTAGGAATACGGATCATTCAATGTAAGACACTTATGAGGATGCTAGTTAGGTGGTGCAGAGCAAATAGATATCGTTTTAATGGTAAAGCTTAGAAACCTTGCGATGTTACTCTTGATAGAAACCATGCGGTGGGATACTTGATAGGAATTATGGGATGTTATACTTGTTTCATCGTGCCCGAAGTTTATCTTGTTACCTTAGTTTATCTTGTTACCATAGTTTATCTTGTTATCTTAGTTTATCCTGCCTACCTTGTCATCATGCTTATGTTTACTTTCAGTTTATTCATGCCATGTTATCTTTACTCATTTTTATGCTGAAAGTCACTAGGACTTACTCAGTCTTTATGACTGACCCGTTTTGTTTCGCCTCTTTTTCTTCCGTTCCCCCCCCAAGGTTCACAGGGTGGGAATACAGCTTAGTTCGGATCTTACCAAGCTCCAAGGTTCTTTCATGTATGGCTTGGATTTCTCTTGGCTATGGGTTGCTTTGCCTTATTGGGGAATACTATAACTTATTTTTATGCTTCTTTGTTTTTGAGCAAGACAGATATTTTAGCTATGTATTTTGGTATTGGAAGTTGATGGGATTTTTATTGTAAACAATTCTATTTAATAAATGATTTGAAGTACTTCCACTTTACTTTCCACTGTTTTATATATGTCTGTCTTGTAATATTTCTGTTCCAGTACCCATAATACTCCATTGAAGTTAAGGCATTCCCTTTGTGAGTGACCTTAACAGATGTGGGGTGTTACAGCGACAATGTCCCCGGACTTTCAAATAGTTGGCTTTTGAATCAAGAAAGAATCCTACAAGAAAACCTTTCCAATGAGATACCCCCTTGCAATACATTATCAGGCGATATATTGTAGTCTGAATAAGTAAAATCACCTGGTATGTAGTCACCAGCTAGTCATGTTAGAGTAGTAAAGAGTAAAGTCCAGGATTTAATCACTGGTTTGGCTGAGGTATTTGCACAAACAAAATCTATGCGATGAAAAGATTTCTCATTTGGCATGGCAATTGCATTATGGGGCGGGATAAATACATCGTTGAGACCATCAATATACTTAAAAATAGTATTATCACCCCATTCACATTCTCAATGACCGAAGTACATAAATTTTCAACACCGGTTTCACCTAAGACTTCTGTTTTCTTAGGCACAGACAATGGCACTTGCTCCTGGCCTAACAAAACATCAAAAACAAGAGTGAGAACTGACGTACCAGTTTTAACAATTGCCGAAATTGGAGTTGAGTTTCCATTCAACCTAGAACCGACATTAAAATGTCGTGCAACACCTCAAAGCCTCCATACCTAGACCTATTTGCGTTAGTGAAAGGCCTGCTAGAGCGAGTTGTGGAAGATCGTTGGGCATCTACACTATAATAGTGTGTCTCAGGTTTCCTTTTTTATAGAATCGGTGGAGAGATGATAAGAGGGGAATGAGAAGTGAGGGATGAAAGGGTGTAGGAGGAAGACGAGGATAGAGAAAAAGGAAGAGAATGTGAAAAAATGATAGGATTAAATAAATGGAAGGTCGGGCAAATTGCCATTATGATGTCACTATTTTTAGTCATCTTTTAATTGTTCATCTTTAAAAATGGAAATATTTGTCTATACACCACCATCAAATTTGTTTTCCCTTGTGTGTTCTCGTCTTTTGCCAAGGTTTGTGGGACGTTTCTCCTCCCTTGATCTCTGGGCCCGTCCATTCGTTGGACTTCATGTTCTCTACAGGATTGTCAACTTGATGACATTCAACATTAGTGGAGTCCACACAACAAGACATAATGTTAGATTTTGAAGTTTCGAGTTCTCTTTTTTCTTCCTCTCCTTCTCTTCACTAGTTGCCCCTCCTTAGTTGGAATGAGATTAGGGTTATCAGCGATCGATTATCTAGGCTTATAGAAATACCTACTCTTGTCTTCTAGACCACCACTTTTCGTCCCGGTGAGCAGTACATTCATCATTAGGAGGCAGTAAGTCCTCCTCTCCCATCACTCAGTCTTGTGTCCTATTATTGTGTCTTGCCGTCTTCTCGTTCTGCTCATAGGAAATTTAAGATCTTGATTCGTATCCTTTGCACCGTTCACACTAACTCTCTGGCTGCGTTAACTTAGGTTCAATCGTCATACTCTCTATCTGATTAGACCTTCCGCCTCTCTATTTTCTAATTTATCTCATTTTTGTTCTTTGGTGTGTCCAATGTCGAACTTTTTGTTCTGGAATATTAGGGGTGTTGGGAAGAGGTTTCTTTATCACATCTCAAGCACATTGTCAAGAAACATTCTATATTATTAGTAGCGCTGTAGGAACCATTCATTGGGAATGAAGTGCTTTCTAAAACCATCCTTGTTCTCAATTTTAATGGAGGATTTCTCAATGTAGCCAACAAGATTTGGATTCTTTGAGCCAACGATGTGTCTATGCAGCCTATTTTTGACTTTGCACAACTATTATCGATTGAGTGATCTATCCTGTCTGTTCTTTCCCCTTTCTTTTCTCTGATGTTTATGACAGATGTGACCAAGTCAAGCATATGTGTATGTAGCAAGGGATTCTTTCCCTTTTTGTGCATGTCTTTGCTGCATCTGTAATTGGGGGAAGGGGTCATTTTTTATTAAGCTGAGAAACAAGATGACTCTTCTATCAACTTTGCTGCTTTGAAGAATTCAACTATATCATCCAGTTGGGTTTTTCAGAGGTTTTCTTCTTTGGTTCCACTTTTACTTGGTGTAGTAACCAAAAAAGCCCAACAGGATCCTGTCCTGCTTGGATAGGTTTTCGGGTCTAAGGGGCGGTTTGAACTACCTTTCTCTTTCTTGGTTGAACACCTTCATCGTACAAACTTGGATCATGCTCTGATGATTCCGAAGAGCATCCCTTATTCGTCTTCTGGTCCCACTTCTTTTTTCTTCCAATCCATGTGGACTTCTCACCATGTTTTTTTGACTACAATGAAGGATTCATGGTCTCTATCAGTAGTTGGTTACCTTATTTCTGCTTTCTACCTTAAACTTAAACGCCTCAAATCTTGTCTTCAGCTCTGGAACACTAAGATGTTTAATAATATTTTTGATAAGGTCCGCTCTATGGAAGAAGCCTTAATCCTTGCTGAAGCTTCTTTAGACTTAGATCCTTCGGCTTCCAATAAGGTGGATTGGGTCAATGCTCAAATCGCTTTGAACTCCGAGCTAAGAATTGAAAGTGACTTTCTTTGTCCAAAAGCTTGAATAAAATGGGTCATCAATGGTGACTCGAACTCAAAATTCTTTCATTCCGCTATTAGGAAAAAAAAAGCTCCTATCTATCATCAAATCTTTCTTTCCAACCTTACCGCAACTTATTCCCTGACGGAGATGGAACATACTATCATTTTCCATTTTTTCTCTTTTTTGTAGTTCCCTTCTACCATTCATTCTGACCCCTTTCTCCTTTCCTATATTCTGCTCCCTGTCCAACCTTCTAAGGCTCCTTCTCTTTGCTTCCCCTTCTTTGGAGGAGATTCGTTCTTGTGTTTTCTCTCTTAGCAAGGAAAGTGCGTGTTAGCCTGTTTTGTGACCAGGCCACTCAAAACTCAGATGATCAGGGTTATATATGTTAGAGGATAAAGCTCTTATATGTCCTAAAACCAGAGCTTGGATCGGATCAGATAGGATAGCTTGGATCAGTTCAGATGGGATAGCTCGGATCGATTTGGATGGAATAGCTCGGGTCGGATCGGATGGGTGCAACAACACAGGTTCAGATCGGATCTAGGCCTCCTAACTGAACTGCCTGAAACACGCAACTTCCCTTCATTGGAGACCTATTCTTGTGCCTATTTACCCGAACCGATTGACACACGTAAGCTCACGAATGAAGCCACGCTCCCCACTTTCTCCATCATTTTTGAAGTCCTCCATGATGTTGCCACGTGGCCATACATCCCAACCGATTTTACACCTATAAATGCACATACAACGCATCATTTGAGGGGGGTTCTCACACTTAATTCATGAATGGCAGCCATGGCCGAATTTCTCAATCAACAACCACCTTCATCTCCAATAAAAATCAATGAATTCGGAGAGAATAATTCATTGTGTTCGAGTGATTGTGTGAATGTATTCATTGTAATTGTAATTCTGGAATGAAATGAGAAACTATGAAGTGGACGTAGGCTAGTTAATGCCGAACCACTATAAATCTCGTGTCTCTGCCTGATTTTCTATGTTTTAGATTATTATTCTTCGCAATTCCTATTCAATTGGGTGTTAGGACCAATTTTTTGTCTAACATTTTGGTGCTTTCACTGAGAACTGAAGATTCTCAGCATATAAGGATTCTCCGGTCTACTATCGGATCACCAAGTTCAATGAGGAAATCGTATGAAACTATATTTGCAATCGTGGAGATCATTAAACGTGAAATCGGCTCCACTTCATCCAGCAACAGTCACCAAAGTCCTGGAGTGGAGTCCAGGAAACCATTTGAATCAGATCGAACATGTTTCCAGTTCAGGCGAAGCATTCAGATCGGAGATAGTAGAAGACTTCGGGTAGGATGGATAGTAGCGGATTGGTTCAAATGGAAGATAGGCATTCGGATCGGAGAAGGCATTCTGTTTTATGTTACACTAGGAGTCCCGGATCGGATGATAGTTCGGATCGGTTCGGGGTACCCAAATTCGACCCGCTCAACATATGAAGACAACATGGCATACTTACATGGCCGGAGCAGAGTAACTCCAGATCCAACCCGGAATGGCACCCGAACCGACCAAATGATGATGCTCTGATCCGGTTCGGAGGAGCTAGTCCAACCCGACCCAACGTGAAGACGTCTCTGAACCGCTACTTGAAGGTATGATCCGAACCGACTCGAAACAGCTGTTTTTTTGGGAAAATTACATTTTTCTGATCATTTCAGAAAAGGCTTCATCTTCCAAAATTGAAAAAATCATGCGGTGCCCGCCTGGACTGTGGGGCCCCGGACCCCCACCGACGCTGTGCCCGGACCCGTTGACGGCCTCGCCTTCGGCTCAGAGCACGGCTCGCCTTCGGCTCGGCATACATTTTAGCTAACAGCAGTAATCAAAGCTTGTCAATGAAGATTAGACGGATAGTTTGAGAATATCACAGCAAGTTGGCAACGACTGGGATTCTTCCTAGAGCCATGACACTTATTTGCATCAGTAAGCCAATTTAAGGAGCTATCGATCAGATCTGGCTTGTTATCAAGGACAGTGTACAAGACAATGATTGTCTCATAGCAGCTTCCTCTTCCTTAGTTCTAATGGTGTATATATTTCACTGATGCAATCGATGTTGCTTGCTAACGAGTAGTTACCATCTTATTTATGCAACTTGAACTTGTCCAATCAACGGGGCATCGAATAATGGTTATATGGAACTGTCCGAGCACTACTCCGAAGATAATTCCTATGATCTTAGTGACCATGATTGTCAATAAGGGGATACCAGAAAGCAGCTAAGGATCTCAACATCCCAAAGCTACACTTCAATTGTATGATGTGATGAATGAAATATGTTCTGCGGTTCACCTTCCGAAGAACTTGGCGAACCTTTGCAATTGCCGTTTGTTGTCAACTACATCGAGGAAGACCGATTTCCATCGAATAAGGGTTAAGTCAACATACTTTGGTGCCCAGAATTAGGTACTAGTTTAACCACCACACACCACGATTGGACCTATGGATCCTTTCCAGGATTATACCAACTTGACTGCTCACCAGCCACCATACGACCTTGGTCAAATGATGAGAGCTCGAGATTAAAGCAAATATGAATCAACCATTAGCTCTCTACTTCTTATTTGCATTGTGACATAACGCATGAATATTACTTAAAGTCTCACAAGCTATGCTATCATACTCAAGTTTATCTGATCAAGGTCTAGACCGACCAGCTCCAGCAGAATTCAGAGCTTACAATGCACCCTAGTGTCTACTGCTCAATCCCCAAACATTGGCCGAATCCATCGCTGAATTTACCATTCCAAAGAGGATGTGTTAGATGAAGAAGATGGCCCTTCAAAACAAAAAATGAATACAAGCACCCGTTACTGTATACCGACGGTGCAATGAATGATCGATGACCCGGCGTTGGAGATGTATTGATTCGAAGGAAATTCCAAAGTAAGGGATTATAACTCGTAGCTTACCTAGAACAGGTAGAAGAGCTATTGGATGGATTGGAACGTTACAGCATATCTTACGTCCTACGAACGGAAAATCAGAAGGTCAATAATCCGGCCAAGCTAGACAGTTCCGACAACTCAGAAGAGAGTCATATACAACCCCATGATGAACTTCCTGCAGCACGGAATGCACTTAGCAAGGAGAAGTGAAAGGCGTGCCATCGCTCTTTATGCCTCGAGATATAACATGCAAGGCGACAACGCTTATTTCCCTTTGAAGGTTGTCCCAAGATAGACACCAACGAGCCTCATTGCTAAATTCACCGCCCTAGATGATTGGACAAAATCACTAATCATCCTCCCTCTAGATGGAAGGCGAATGCAAATGAAACTTTTGACAAACGACATTTTGGAGTTAGAAAGTGAAGATTTACAATTTCACTCCCTTCATTGAGGATTAGTCAAGTAACTCGTGTCCCAGACATTGGGTGCAACCGGAGATTCGTAAGTCGATTGCTAATGATTACATCATCTAATTCAAAGCTGATACATAATAGGCTTGCATGATAGACTTCCTCAGCCTTGCCCGAAAATTGACGAGTTAAAAGTTTAGAGCACTTAATCCTAGATGCTGATTGATTATCTGTCCATTAGATCTTATTCCCGACATGGGATTGAAGGCATATATGAGGATGGATGAGATACAACTATCACCCTAGCAGCCATATCCTATTTCCTAACATGGAAAGCACAAAAGCTTCTATGAACATGGATCCAGTATTCTCCTGCCAATTACTGTCCTAGCACCAACATGATGATATGATACCATTAATAATACATACATGACTCCCTAACATTCAACCCTTGCCCTTAGCATGGGGGCAAAAAGGTGATTCAAAGGAAACAAGACCTCGTCATTCGCTTACATTATTTACCTAATTGCCTTTGTCACACCAAGACCACAATCAAACTATCCCCTGGCAGAGATTGGGCGAGGCAAAATGAACCTGCAGATAGCATGCAATGCCATTTTCACACGGAATCATATTCATTCCTTTAATAGGACTACTCTTTAACCATGACTCTTATATTTGCATCCTTTATGAGCTACTG
Organism: Allium sativum; assembly: GCA_030737875.1. Taxonomy (NCBI): domain Eukaryota; kingdom Viridiplantae; phylum Streptophyta; class Magnoliopsida; order Asparagales; family Amaryllidaceae; genus Allium; species Allium sativum. The sequence goes on along the minus strand of CM060916.1, from coordinate 602,987,043 downwards.
ATGTAATTAACTCAGATGAATTAATATGTGTATGGTGTAGGTACCTAGGATTTGATACCGATCAAACTTCTAACACCTACATATAGATTTATGGAGCAATACCATGACGAGCTTGACTGAACAACTCGTTTACAAAGCCACGCCCTCCGCCTGAAAGAAGTTGTATAGCATAAGGCGGATCCAAGATGACCATCCATTCCTTGGCTCATATGTGACAGACATAAAGATAATTATGCATTGACTTTTGCATTTAAAAGTTGGAATCCGATTTCAGATAGATGCAATTCGGCCGTCTACACGGCTAAGTCCTATGTTTGACGCCATCAGATTACATGAATCCAAATAAAGGAGGCAGCATTGCCCCTTGATATGCTTACTTTTCAATCATGCAATTTACTCTTACATGCTTCCTGAATTATTGACATGACTAATTCATGCGATATGAATGATGCAGGTACCCAAGGTCGGTGCCAATCACTCCTCCCATAGATTGAACGGAGGAACGCAAAGCTTCTGCAAACATTTTCCGACTCTTTGCCAGGTTAACTCTAACCCTCAGAGATAGGATAGAAGTACCCATCTAGGATGAATGTGATGGGCGCGCCATGATTAAAGACCACTCGATCCATGGCTCTGGCTCTCATGATTTGAGAGAACATCTGAAGGACGATATTGCAGTGTCCGATCAAACTCCATCCCTCGAATCAATGGGATGAGAGAAACTTGATTATTGCGAATGACCACCTCTACCTGTGAATCGGAGGTTAGGAGATAGCGTCTCGGCGAGTATGACTCGACCACTTGCCCGAAAATCTCCATCTGTCAGAGTGAAGCATGGAGTATGGACTAAAGATCGAGTTCGAGAATGACACTCAGACGACAGAATCCCGCTCTTGGGATTAGAGCGCAGGACGAAAGCCGGGGCAAATGACATGACCATTCACCTAATTAACTCTAACTCTCATGATTCGAGAGAGAATATAAAGGACGGGAAGACGGCGTCCCCAAGGCGTGATGGTGCACCACGATTAAAGACCGCCTTGATTACACTCTAACCTGGGCATATGTCATGAGAGTATAAAGGTGCTAAGATTAAGCATCAAAGACAACATGCTCCTATCCCACTGAAGGAATGGGGATAAGATTGAAAGCTGAGCCGACACCCCCCACGGAAAGATTGGGGACAACACAATGTCGAACAAGCCCTGACTACGCACTTTATTCAAGTTTGATTGGGGGTGCACACACATTGCCCCCTAGATAAATTCTATATGATTTGCTAGATATTATTTGATTGCAGGGGTTTTGAATTGGAACCCTTACTTGATTGTGATGTGCTTTATTACCCTTTACTTAGAGATTCACTTTGTTTACAAAGTGCGAGCTTGTACAAGATAACAGGACAAGAACGCGAGGGCCGCACTCGCAACAACTGCAGTAGGCCAGTAGAAAACAAACAAAGGGCAGTGTCTAGAAGGCTGACGCTGATGCCCAGTGCTAAATGTAACACCCCGTATTTCTGTTAACACTAAAGTTACTAATTTAATAATAAATGTGTAAAGGGGAGATGTATCTAATGTGCATACAAATTTAATAATAAATGTGTAAAGTGGAGATGTATCTAATGTGCATACAAATTTAATAATAAATGTGTAAAGGGGAGATGTATCTAATGTGCATACAAATTTAATAATAAATGTGTAAAGGGGAGATGTATTTAATGTGCATACAAATTTAATAATAAATTTGTAAAGGGGGGATGTATCTAATGAGCATACAAATTTAATAATAAATGTTAATAATGTACATTAAGAAAGTAATTGTGAACATAATTGGCTTCTCTTTAGAACGGATGGCTTTGATTAACCTTGGCTTCATCGACGACTCAAATTAACTTGCAATCCTATATAAACAGCCCCCTAGTCTCCTTCTCTTTGCACCATTCTTCTCTAACCTTATGCTGCACAAATTCTTGATGGACATGGCTTCTTCTTCTTCCTCTAAATCTAAATAAATAGATTAAAATAAAATATAAATCAAGACGAGGATATCCTGCTCAAGTCTTTCAAGAAAAGATTCAAAACAAGTTAGGATTCAAGTAAAGATTCAACGGCTTCAAGCAACGCTATCTTTCTATTCTTTTCTAGATCCAATCAATGTAAGTCGGTTACTTTTTATATTTGAACGCCTTTTCTATTTGTGACATGAAATTAAAAGAATATAAGAAATTTGCCTTATCATTTCATTGAATCTATGCTTGGTTATGACTTTGGATCTGATTCTTGATTATGGCCTAGAACACATTGTGACTAAGTTGCCAATGCTTAAGATTATGATTATGGAACTGTGGCCTTTGAAACCATAAGCCTTTGACTATGAACATAAGCCTTTGACTATGAACATAAGCCTTTGACTAGGAGCATAAAAAAATGCCTATGACTATGACAAGAACAATAGTGGATAATTACCTATGATTCATGAGCATGATATTATTGCCTAGGATTATGATTGTGAGATTGGATCTAAACTTGATTATCAATTCAGTTTATTCTTAATTATCCTTGGATCTTGATTATGGGAATTTATCTATTAAGTTAGATCTACCCATATACTTGAACCAATGTTATTTGTTCAACCCTTTTTATGTCATAATATTATCAGATCTATAGGCCTTCGATGCTTTAATCAATTTATTCAGTGTAATTTGTTAGATCTGTGATTAGTGAATTATCATCTTCTGCCAGTCATTATGTCTATCTTTTCATGGCATTTTGGTTCATTCCCTTTTTATCCACGAATCTAGATTTATCTAAAATCTAGGATGAAATCACGATTACACGAACGATGGGAATACGATTTGGGCAAATCATAAATTTGACTTAAACATGGTTGTAAACTTGGAAATTGGCATAATGTGGAACATTAACATAATTATGATTGACATAATTTAGAACATGTATTATGGCATGTTTATTAGAACGCAGATTTGAAAATTTGACATGAATTATGGAATATGTATTTTGACATATTAAATTTAGTATTGGCAAGTAAGCTAAGTTTTAGGCGTAAACGGTAAACTAGAATAATAATTCTAGTCTTGCCATAAACTGTAAATTAGGATGTTAAATCAGAATTGGGTCAATTAAAGTTAATTTGGCATAATAAGTATATTAGCACAAATTTTGAATTTAGTCATAATTGTGAGTAATTGTCATGTTTAGAATAATCATGGTTAGTGACACTTAATTTGGTATAATTTACATACCAAAAATTATAAATATGATATATAGGGAAAATGGGCCATAATAATAAATGTTGACAATGTACATTAAAAGAGTAATAATGGAATAAGTAAATTAGGGAAAATTTACTTATAGAATTTATCCTAAATGAGAAAAGTAAATTTAGACAATACGAACATGCTTAACCCGAGGTTGGATTGAGTTGTGATGTAAACCTGCCCGGACCCGCCCGACTGTCCAGTGATCACAACAATACCTATCCAATGTGGGAGGTTAAGGCATTGAGCTCGATAAAGGCCCGAGGTTAGACTGGGTTGTGGCGTAAGACTGCCCGGAACCAACCGGCATACCGGCAGCCACAACAATACCTGTCTAATGTGAGTGGCTGGTGCTTTAATAAGACAGTTAAAGTTAAGCTAGAATGGGAGGGTTAAGTCCATAAGAACACATAACCAACTTAACACAGTTAAGCTAGAATGGGAGGGTTAAGTCCATAGGAACACTTAACCAACTTAACACAGTTAAGTTAGAACGATAGGGTTAAGTTAACTAGAACACTTAACCAACTTAACATGGTAACAAGACAAGATTTGTAGGGGTTAAGTAACTAAGAAAAACACTTAGCCAATTTAATATGTTAACCAGACTAGAAAGTGGGGGTTAAATAAATTCAATACACTTTGCCAATTTAACATGTTAACTAGGCTAGAGGTTGGGGATAAGTAAAGTTAATACACTTAGCCAATTTAACACGCTAACTAGACTATAGGTTGGGGTTAAGTAAATTTAATACACTTAGCCAATTTAATATGTTAGCTGGACTAGACCGTAGGGTTAAGTAAGCTTGAACACTTAACCATCAGAGTGTGATAAATGAATAGGGTTAAGTGAAAAACATGTAGGGACAATACTTAACCATTAGAACATGTTAATCAAACCAATGTTAGGGTTAAGTTAACTAAGGGAACACTTAACCGTTATAACATGTTAGTTAAAACAGATAGGCAAGGTTAAGTCAAAAAGGAACACTTAACCAATACAAGATGAATGGGTAGGGTTAAGTAAATACTTAACCAATATAACTTGATGCTGGTAGGGTTAAGTCAACGTGAATTACTGGTAACACTTAACCAGTTTAACATGACAAATGAATAGGTTAAGTTAACTTGTATCGACTAATGACACTTAACCAATCCAATTTGACGAGAAAGAGAACTAAGTAGTAAACCTTAGTTAAAAGGACTAAGTGGTAAACCTTAGTTAAGAAAACGATGATTCAGGAAACTAAGTGGTAAACCATAGTTAGGAAAACTAAGTAGTAATTCTTAGTATAACACGAGGAGGAGAGAACGTCCATCTGATCTTAAAGAAGGCTCCAACGAATTGGGTTACGAAGCCCGAGGCTTCGAGGGGAAGTGTGGGTACTCTGGGCATCCCTCTGTGAGGCTGCAGATGATCCTCCTGGGCTCACAGAGGTTAAGGTCTGCGTTAGGAGAACCAAGGGTATGCCTTGGTTGCAATTTAAGGCAACCTAAAGACTAGGGTGGACCAGCGTGATTCGGCGAGACCAGTAGCCCTGTGATAGCAACTCGTCGTCTACCTACCATCTTGAGTCAGTCGAGAAACGTAAAGCGGAAAGGCGGAGAACTCCAAAAGACCATATACTTGCTATCTAGTTATGGGTGAGGATGGCCATAAGACAGTGGGGCATAGGGGGCCTGCGTATAGTTCTCAATTTTTCAAGGGTGGCCTTTCATTAGTTGAGGGAGGGGTCAGGTGGGACCATAGCCACTGGAAAAACAGACGTTAGCATCTGCATCGGCAGATATCTAAAAGCTCCCGACCAAGTTCCGTGTTTCTAGAATAGCCCTGCCACGGGACTCGGGTCGCACATTTCAGGACATGTGAATCTAGACAGCGATAAACGATTCGCGACACATACGTGGGGAAAGTCTAGGAACATATACCACTCTAGGTAGTGCGTCCTAGACTAGGGGCATCGTTCGACAGGTAGCGTAATCCCTAGTTGGACCTAGGTGGCATAAACCCTGAATCTATGAAGCATTAGATAAGCCGCGTAAACCCGAGTGGAATCTAGGAAGCACTTTGATATAAAACCCTAGATTAGATCTAGGTAATAAATAATAAATGTACGCCTAAAGGCAACCACAATTACTGGGATAGGGATCGCATTATCATTTTAGACAGATTACTAGTTGGGACACTAGATAGGTGGTGCAGAGACATAGAAACCATAATAACAGGTTAATAGCGAAGCGGAGAAAGTATTAAAGCATATCCAATTTATCTTATCTTAGCATATCTTGTGTTAATCTTATCCTATCTTGTTGGCCCTATCATCATGGTATTGTCTTGTATTCAGTTAATTCATGTCGTTTTGTTTTTCCTTGTTCACATGCTAGAAGTAACTGAACTTACCAGACTTTATGTCTGACCCAGTTTTCTTTCGTCTTCTTTTCTTCCGTCCCCCCCCAGGTAGTTAAGGAGGGAATAGTATAGCTCAGGTTAGATTGGACCGTCACTCTTCCCAAGCTCGAAGATTCTTTGACAAAGTGCTTTGGACTCTCTTTTTCTACTGCTATGGCTGGCTTATGCTACATTGGGGAATATAAATGTTATTTTATGCTTCTTTATTTTGTAAGACAGATGATACTCTGATATTGGAAAACAATTATTGTACAAACTATTTTATCAATAAAGTAAAGTTTTATTTTCCGCTGTTTTAATTTTGTTTGTCTTGTAATTTATCTGCATCTTTTACCCTAAATGCTCCACAGAACTTAGTGCATTCCCTTTGTGAGTGACACTAAAGGATGTGGGGTGTTACACGTGGTATCAGAGCTGAAGGTTACCGGATCAGATAAAAGATTTGAAAAAAATTATTATTTTCAAACAGTTTTAAAAGAAGCATTTTCAAAAGAAAATTTTTGTTTTAAAGGCATATTCCCCAAAAGCCATACGCACTATCTTCTGATTCTCTATTTGAATTCTTGTCCCCTTCTTTCTTGAGTCTCTGGGGCTCCTGGCTTTCTGGGAGGTAACCTCATCGAAGGGCGAAGTAGTGCCCGACTTCCATCTATAACCGTAGTAGTTTCACCTGCGGCTAGTTTTCTTTCAAGCTTAGTAGGGTTTTCTATACGATGGAGGTAGCTTTCGAGAGATTTGTCAACATGATTACACACGAAAGATGATGATGAGTTTGGCTGAGGAGCACAACCAAAGGATGAGGAATTCATGGATGTAGACTTGGCTCACGAAGGAGGAAGGGATTATAAAACCCAAGACAAGAGGAAGTATCTTTACTATGGCAGAATAGGGCATATAATTAAGAACAAAGGACAAGATTTTCAGAAGGGCAAGTACATGCTTTCACCACTAAGCGTACCTAGGAGAAAGGTAGTAAAGTTCTGTTGGAAGAGTCTAGCTTTTCTGTTTGTACTCTTTCTTTTGGTTTTAGCACTTCGCATTTGTTCATATTTGCTTCCATAGTTGAGTCTCTGCACCTTAGTACTTGTAAAGTAAAAGATCCCAACTAGTGCTCAAGTGTTTGGTTGTTTTTGCTTAGATCATCTCATGTAGATCGTCCAAATTCGAAGGAGACATTCCTCGGGTGCTTGTCTGATATAGGTTTAGGCCTTTGGGGGCTTGTACTTGAGGGATGTCGAGTTCGACTAGGATGGTTTGCTTGAGAGATGAATAGTTGTGGTAGGCGCTCTATATAGAGAAGGACTAACCTTAAGAGAGGTAAAAAGTACGTAGTGACCTTTTGACCCTCATAGTTATGGCATGATGGATAAGCTAAGAGGAGAGACCTCTGATCATCCTAGTATATACACTCAGTATCATGGTTGACATTTGTTTATTTTGGAAATGGAGGTCAAGAAACTTCGCAATCGTGAAGTTGAATCTGTTAAGGTACAGTTGAGTAAAGCTCAAGAAGACGTGATATGGGAGATTGAAGATAAGGCATACGCGCCTCATACCCTTTTTCTTAAGGGTACATCCTTGATTCCTTTTTTAGGAATTCTATGCATACTAATTTCTAGCTTTTAAGGTATATCCTCTAGGACGTATCATCGATCCTTAGGTAGAAACCCTTTTGGATGTAAACATGTATTTGAAACATGTTATGGTTGATGGTTGCGAATGGTTGCTCGTGAATGCATATACACACGTATTAGGCATTAGATCAACTCAGACGCCTTCATATTTCATTTACATATATATATTTATTTATGAATTGAACTTAATGTGTTATCATATGGATTTCGCATTTGAGTGAATAATTGTGCACTCATATAAAAATAATATGTATCATTAGGATTTGCATACATATTGGATGCATGGCACTGACATGATTTGCATTAAGGAGGTCAACTGAATCAGTAGACCGCCTGATTTTGCATTAGATAAAGACATGTACACACACTATGCATATGAACATACAAGCATTAGAAGTCTTTAAGGACAATGGATGCCTGTGTTTGATGGTTGAGTAGATGGATGATTGGATGGTAGGATTTACATTCTTCTTGACCTGAAGATTTCGGGGTCGAAATCCTTTAAGGAGGGGAGAATGTAACACCCCGTATTTCTGTTAACACTAAAGTTACTAATTTAATAATAAATGTGTAAAGGGGAGATGTATCTAATGTGCATACAAATTTAATAATAAATGTGTAAAGGGGAGATGTATCTAATGTGCATACAAATTTAATAATAAATGTGTAAAGGGGAGATGTATCTAATGTGCATACAAATTTAATAAAAAATGTGTAAAGGGGAGATGTATCTAATGTGCACACAAATTTAATAATAAATGTGTAAAGGGGGGATGTATCTAATGTGCATACAAATTTAATAATAAATGTTAATAATGTACATTAAGAAAGTAATTGTGAACATAATTGGCTTCTCTTTAGAACGGATGGCTTTGATTAACCTTGGCTTCATCGACGGCTCAAATTAAGTTGCAATCCTATATAAACAGCCCCTAGTCTCCTTCTCTTTGCACCATTCTTCTCTAACCTTATGCTGCACAAATTCTTGATGGACATGGCTTCTTCTTCTTCCTCTAAATCTAAATAAATAGATTAAAATAAAATATAAATCAAGACGAGGATATCCTGCTCAAGTCTTTCAAGAGAAGATTCAAAACAAGTTTGGATTCAAGTAAAGATTCAACGGCTTCAAGCAATGCTATCTTTCTATTCTTTTCTAGATCCAATCAATGTAAGTCGGTTACTTTTTAGATTTGAACGTCTTTTCTATTTGTGACATGAAATTAAAAGAATATAAGAAATTTGCCTTATCATTTCATTGAATCTGTGCTAGTTTATGACTTTGGATCTGATTCTTGATTATGGCCTAGAACACATTGTGATTAAATTGCCAATGCTTAAGATTATGACTATGGAACTGTGGCCTTTGAAACCATAAGCCTTTGACTATGAACATAAGCCTTTGACTACGAACATAAGCCTTTGACTATGAACATAAGCCTTTGACTAGGAGCATAAAGCAATGCCTATGACTATGACAAGGACAATAGTGGATAATTACCTATGATTCATGAACATGATATTATTGCCTAGGATTATGACTGTGAGATTGGATCTAAACTTGATTATCAATTCAGTTTATTCTTAATTATCCTTGGATCTTGATTATGGAAATTTATCTATTAAGTTAGATCTACCCATATACTTGAACCTATGTTATTTGTTCAACCCTTTTTATGTCATAATATTACCAGATCTATAGGCCTTCGATGCTTTAATCAATTTATTCAGTGTAATTTGTTAGATCTGTGATTAGTGAATTATCATCTTCTGCCAGTCATTATGTCTATCTTTTCATGGCATTTTGGTTCATTCCTTTTTATCCACGAATCTAGATTTATCTATAATCTAGGATGAAATCACGATTACACGAACGATGGGAATATGATTTGGGCAAATCATAAATTTGACTTAAACATGGTTGTAAACTTGGAAATTGGCATAATGTGGAACATTAACATAATTATGATTGACATAATTTAGAACATGTATTATGGCATGTTTATTAGAACGCAAATTTGAAAATTTGACATGAATTATGGAATATGTAATTTTACATATTAAATTTAGTATTGGCAAGTAAGCTAAGTTTTAGGCGTAAACGGTAAACTAGAATAATAATTCTAGTCTTGCCATAAACTGTAAATTAGGATGTTAAATCAGAATTGGGTCAATTAAAGTTAATTTGGCATAATAAGTATATTAGCACAAATTTTGAATTTAGTCATAATTGTGAGTAATTGTCATGTTTAGAATAATCATGGTTAATGACACTTAATTTGGTATAATTTACATACCAAAAATTATAAACATGATATATAGGGAAAATGGGCCATAATAATAAATGTTGACAATGTACATTAAAAGAGTAATAATGGAATAAGTAAATTAGGGAAAATTTACTTATAGAATTTATCCTAAATGAGAAAAGTAAATTTAGACAATACGAACATGCTTAACTCGAGGTTGGATTGAGTTGTGATGTAAAACTGCCCAGACCCGCCCAGCTGTCCAGTGATCACAACAATACCTATCCAATGTGGGAGGTTAAGGCATTGAGCCCGATAAAGGCCCGAGGTTAGACTGAGTTGTGGCGTAAGACTGCCCGGAACCAACCGGCATACCGGCAGCCACAACAATACCTGTCTAATGTGAGTGGCTGGTGCTTTAATAAGACAATTAAAGTTAAGCTAGAATGGGAGGGTTAAGTCCATAAGAACACTTAACCAACTTAACACAGTTAAGCTAGAATGGGAGGGTTAAGTCCATAGGAACACTTAACCAACTTAACACAGTTAAGTTAGAACGATAGGGTTAAGTTAACTAGAACACTTAACCAACTTAACATGGTAACAAGACAAGATTTGTAGGGGTTAAGTAACTAAGAAAAACACTTAGCCAATTTAATATGTTAACCAGACTAGAAAGTGGGGGTTAAGTAAATTCAATACACTTTGCCAATTTAACATGTTAACTAGACCAAAGGTTAGGGATAAGTAAAGTTAATACACTTAGCCAATTTAACACGCTAACTAGACTAGAGGTTGGGGTTAAGTAAATTTAATACACTTAGCCAATTTAATATGTTAGCTGGGCTAGACCGTAGGGTTAAGTAAGCTTGAACACTTAACCATCAGAGTGTGATAAATGAATAGGGTTAAGTTAAAAACATGAAGGGATAATACTTAACCATTAGAACATGTTAATCAAACCAATGTTAGGTTAAGTTAACTAAGGGAACACTTAACCGTTTTAACATGTTAGTTAAAACAGATAGGCAAGGTTAAGTCAAAAAGGAACACTTAACCAATACAAGATGAATGGGTAGGGTTAAGTAAATACTTAACCAATATAACTTGATGCTGGTAGGGTTAAGTCAACGTGAATTACTGGTAACACTTAACCAGTTTAACATGACAAATGAATAGGTTAAGTTAACTTGTATCGACTAATGACACTTAACCAATCCAACTTGACGAGAAAGAGAACTAAGTAGTAAACCTTAGTTAAAAGGACTGAGTGGTAAACCTTAGTTAAGAAAACGATGATTCAGGAAACTAAGTGGTAAACCTTAGTTAGGAAAACTAAGTAGTAATTCTTAATATAACACGAGGAGGAGCGAACGTCCATCTGATCTTAAAGAAGGGTCCAACGAATTGGGTTACGAAGCCTGAGGCTTCGAGGGGACGTGAGAGTACTCTGGGTATCCCTCTGTGAGGCTGCAGATGTTCCTCCTGGGCTTACAGAGGTTAAGGTCTGCGTTAGGAGAACCAAGGGTATGCCTTGGTTGCAATTTAAGGCAACCTAAAGACTAGTGTGTACCAACGTGATTCGGCGAGACCAGTAGCCCAGTGATAGCAACTCGTCGTCTACCTACCATCTTGAGTCAATCGAGATACGTAAAGCGGAAAGGAGGAAAACTCCAAAAGACCATATACTTGATATCTAGTTATGGGTGAGGATGGCCATAAGACAATGGGGCATAAGGGGCCTGCGTATAGTTCTCAATTTTTCAAGGGTGGCCTTTCATTAGTTGAGGGAGGGGTCAGGTGAGACCATAGCCACTGGAAAAACAGACCTTAGCATCTGCATCGGCAGATATCTGAAAGCTCCCGACCGAGTTCCGTGTTTCTAGAATAGCCCTGCCACGGGACTCGGGTTGCACATTTCAGGACATGTGCATCTAGACAGCGATAAACGATTCGCGACACATACGTGGGGAAAGTCTAGGAACATATACCACTCTAGGTAGTGCGTCCTAAACTAGGGGCATCGTTCGACAGGTAGCGTAATCCCTAGTTGGACCTAGGTGGCATAAACCCTGAATCTGTGAAGCATTAGATAAGCCGCGTAAACCCGAGTGGAATCTAGGAAGCACTTTGATATAAAACCCTAGATTAGATCTAGGTAATAAATAATAAATGTACGCCTAAAGGCAACCACAATTACTGGGATTGGGATCGCGTTATCATTTTAGACAGATTACTAGTTGGGATACTAGATAGGTGGTGCAGAGACATAGAAACCATAATAACAGGTTAATAGCGAAGCGGAGAAAGTATTAAAGCATATCCAGTTTATCTTGTCTTAGCATATCTTGTGTTAATCTTATCCTATCTTGTTGGCCCTATCATCATGGTATTGTCTTGTATTCAGTTAATTCATGTCGTTTTGTTTTTCCTTGTTCTCATGCTAGAAGTAACTGAACTTACCAGACTTTATGTCTGACCCAGTTTTCTTTCGCCTTCTTTTCTTCCGTTTCCCCCCCCAGGTAGTTAAGGAGGGAATAGTATAGCTCAGGTTAGATTAGACCGTCACTCTTCCCAAGCTCGAAGATTCTTTGACAAAGTGCTTTGGATTCTCTTTTTCTGCTGCTATGGCTGGCTTATGCTACATAGGGGAATATAAATGTTATTTTATGCTTCTTTATTTTGTAAGACAGATGATACTCTGATATTGGAAAACAATTGTTGTACAAACTATTTTATCAATAAAGTAAAGTTTTATTTTCCGCGGTTTTAATTTTGTCTGTCTTGTAATTTATCTGCATCTTTTACCTTAAATGCTCCACAGAACTTAGTGCATTCCTTTTGTGTGTGACACTAAAGGAATTGGGGTGTTACACTAAACTTCTCATGCGACTCAAGGCGACGACCGAAAGGAGGCCTTGAGAGTGAATTGTTTAATGACGTGTCACATGACTTAAGTCAACGACCGAAAGGAGGCCCTAAGAGTGATATATCAAATTAGCATACATCCCCATGTGTGACTGGCCATAGCCCAAGTGCATCGACAAATGCCACCTCGCAAATACACTGAATGGAAAATGCGATAACTTGAGCACTTGGATAACTCAATCACACAAGCTTTGAAAGCCATGTCTCTTTTCCCTGCATCTATGTCTAAATTTGAATGGGATGTGATACAACTACCGATCTTTCACCGTTACCCTTGGACTGGGGCCACATTATTGAAAATATTTACAAATGGCATAATTTATATATTTGTGTCTAACTTATACCTCGATCTTGACAGGATGCTTGAGGACCACGGAATGGATGCAGAGTGAACGTCCATTTGCTAGTCCCGACCGACTTCCTAGTTGAAAGGCCTCATATAAAAGGGGATGCCATTACTTTGACTTCTAACTTGCAAGGAGGCGAATTTCCTGACACTCAGACTCAAACGCTAAGAAGAAGGAAGATAGAAATTTCTTCCGTGTTGAGGATATTAGCGCAGAAGGCGCTAGGAACAAAGGAAGTCAGCATATTTCTTTTTCCGTTGATCCCTCAGCATGTCAAGCTAGATATGAAATGGATGGTACCCTTGTTGATTTGAGAACTCAAATGGCTCGGCTAGATGAATTTCTCCGAAAAAGACAGAAAGCGATGGATAACTTCTTTACTTGGATAGTTGGAAGGCCGAGTAACTACGACTTACTCGCTGAAGCGAGCACCGTGGGAATTCAAGCGACAACGAACTTGGATCAAAAACTCCCTGCTCCGTGGCCCAGATCATATGAGACCATAGGACAAGTTGGCAACGTAGTCTTGAATGAAACAAGGTGCAATCAACCTCCTCCCAAACATTTGCAGCATGCAACTTCGGACTGCAACATTTTGGATGAAAATGACGGCAATGCAAGCGTCACCGAAAACATAAACGGAGTCTGACCAACCTATGCTCCAATTCAGATGAATGTTTCAAATTCAACTCAAATTCAACATAAAGTTCCCCATTTCTTAAAGTAGGGGGAAAACGAGATCATTTGAGACAGCTATAATCTGACTTTATCGCCACCCGACTCCGAACCTTAGAGCTTGGATGGGAGACCAAAGACTAACATGACCTAGACACGAACAAATCATTTTGTATCAAACTCTAACTCACAGCTTGATGAGGGAGTATAAATTCAGAGAATACGTGGATTAGATGATTACCATTTAGTAAAATCCCCGTGGATGGGGAGTACAGGATACGAGCTTCGAGCAACATAATTTGACTATCCGCCAACTTTAGACACATTTACATTCATCGGAGTTCCGCAAGATCCCAGACTATAACCAGAAGAATGACTCCTTAAGAATAACCAGCATACATCCGAGTAGCGGATCATCATCTAGAATTAAAAGACAGAAGCCTGATTGACGACTATTACATATGCGGAATCAAGAAACGAGAGACCAGCTTCCATCCACTTCAAGAGTTCATGCTGGGGGCACCAGCGCTAAATTGGGCAATTGGCGACGACTCCGCAAAAACAAAGGCCAGATTGCCAATGTTATTTAATGCTTCATCAAAGGCGGCACACTCAAATGCAGCTCAAAGATCCACGCCTATCGACCTAAGATTGTCATGTTACTCACTTCAATCAAACGAAGGTTTGGTGAGACTATGCATTCATTCCTCAAAAAATTCGATGCCGCGGTGGCATCGGTAGATCAACCTGGACCATCTATGGTGTTGATAGCAGCAGTATCCGATATTCTGGGTAACTCAGATTTCAAAGTCTCTCTGCAATGACGCCCACCAAGTTGCCTTGGCGGATTCACCTCTGGAGTAAACATCAATACCTTTATGCCATGAGATTTTCCCAGAAACGTTGATGAATTCTATCCTGAGACAGACAAATTCATGCAACAAGAGGACATCTATATTGAAATGGATGTTCTCAATGTTTTCATGATAAAGAATGGAACGTCATCTGACTCCTGAAATGATCAAGACAAACGAAAAGCCCCAGAAAATACTGACAGGAATGCATAATTCCAGAAAGAAACAATTTCATTAAACGATCCAGCAATCCTGATTGTCGAGCTCAATGGAACCAAGCAGGAGGGATAGACTCAACAATACTATGACGGCTATTTCAGATAATTCCAAAGCATGAATGAAGGAGCCCGAATAACCCCCTAACAATGTTTCCTTGCTTTCATGATTGACGAGCTTACTCAACTCCGTGGCTGATGCAAATAGAGTATCAAAGTTCATTGTCGCTCGATGAGGCAATTCTCACTTTCTGACTAAAGAGATGGAATGACACCGGCGTGAATGTTATTCGACCATTCAGGTATACAACTCTAACGCTTGATGACATAATAAAGAAGTACGGAACGACAAGGGTCAACCAAGATTGTTAAACTTGTAGCTCTAACCCGATGTGAAGAAAGAAAGTTTAAAGGCTAGAATACTGGATATCCAATTGACCTAGTCCAATCCCTAACGATGCTGGGGGAATAAGCACCGACTTCACTCATCTTACACTGAGATTGGGAGCGTGAGCTTCAACTGTTAGACTAGCTTTGAACATGATCCTGATTTTGTGCATAATTCATAACATATACACTATATCTCTGGAATATGACATGATTCATCTCGACCATCCAAGTGAGCCAACTAATAGATCAAACATGAATCCAAAGACTTGACCCACAATTGCATCAAATGGAGAGTGTGATAAGGTCCTCTCCTGCCTCAGGATTGTGATGATCATACCTACCATTGGCTTGCACGTTCTCAACAACATCTCATGATGATTCGTATGTAATCACGGGATTATAAAATGATCTAGAGTGATAATGGATTTCGGATACCTTATTGTTACGATTCGATGCGATTGTGGAGCCCTAGATTAATATCCTGATATCGAGATTGTCCAGATCCAAGCACAAGTGACAGATTCATATGCGAATTCTGATGCATTTTGTCCCAATAATCCAGATGCTAGCTCAAAGCCCAAAGATTCTGATACTACCTTATGACTTGGATGGCTGTTTCATACATTGACTGATGCATAAAAGAAAGCCTGACTCTGCAATACACTTGACTTGCATAAGAAGAAGCGTCGTTTGACATTAACTTGTGCGTGTACGACCTCACACAGGATCCAACGATCCTATATGACTTATGATGAAGGAATTGGACCTCTTGATTAGATGAGGTTTAAATGGTTACCAGATCATTTCAACTACTCCTCCCATAGAATTTGTACTCACTAGCACCCATAGAAGCAGTGCAATAATTTGATAAAGCCTTCTCAAGGACGGAAGACTTTCCAAAAATATTCAGCTTGGCATATTCAAAGCACGCCTCATCTTCGATAAGACGTACTTTGGGAGGCAAAATGTTAGCCTGTTTTGTGACCAGGCCACTCAAAACTCAGATTATCAGGGTTATATATGTTAGAGGATAAAGCTCTTATATGTCCTAAAACCAGAGCTTGGATCAGATCGGATTGGATAGCTTGGATCGGTTCGGATGGGATAGCTCGGATCGGTTCGGATGGAATAGCTCGGGTCGGATCAGATGGGTGCAACAACACCGGTTTGGATCGGATCTAGGCCTCCTAACCGAACTGCCTGAAATACGCAACTTCCCTTCATTGGAGACCTATTCTTGTGCCTATTTACCCGGACCGATTGACACTTGTAAGCTCACGAATGAAGCCACGCTCCCCACTTTCTCCATCATTTTTGAAATCCTCCATGATGTTGCCACGTGGCCACACATCCCAACCGATTTTACACCTATAAATGCACATACAACGCATCATTTGAGGGGGGTTCTGACACTTAATTCTTGAATGGAAGCCATGGCTAATTTCTCAATCAACAACCACCTTCATCTCCAATAAAAATCAATGAATTCGGAGAGAATAATTCATTGTGTTCGAGTGATTGTGTGAATGTATTCATTGTAATTGTAATTCTGGAATGAAATGAGAAACTATGAAGTGGATGTAAACTAGTTAATGCCGAACCACTATAAATCTCGTGTCTCTGCCTGATTTTCTATGTTTTAGATTATTATTCTTCGCAACTCATATTCAATTGGGTGTTAGGACCATTTTTTGGTCTAACAGTGCGAATGGCCTAGATGGCTTGAACTGGGTATTTTACTATAGTGTTTAGGAGGTCATTCATTAAGAATTCGCTTTTGTAATCTAGTCTTTTTTCTAGCAGGACGTTTCCCAGAAATTGGGCTTCTACCAGTCTAGTCCTTATTCCAAAGTCTGATACTTTCTTTGATTATAGACCAATTAGTTTTTTTAACTTTTTAAACAAGGTCATCTCTAAGATCTAGTCTTCCCTTCTCGCTCCTATTATGGATCGTATTATTTCCTTCTCCCAGGATTGGTTCGTCAAAGATAGGCTGATCACTAATAACGTTTTCCTAGCCCAAGAGTTGATTTCCCAAATTGATTGGAAGATTTGTGGATCCAATGTAGTCATCAAGCTTGATATGGCTAAAGCTTATGACCACATGTCTTGGGTTTTCATCATCCATTTTTTGGTAGCTTTGGCTTTCTTGATGTAACAACCGACAGGAATTCGACTCTCGAATTCCGACAATAATACACAAACCGTATTACTTGCCAAAACTCAATTATCGAAAACACCAGATAGTTATTAGAAAGAAGTTAGAGGGTGAGATAAGAAAGAAAGAAATATTAGAATAGAAGAAGAAGAACCAACACAACAAAAAGTCTCACAATGTAGCGGAACAAAATATAATATAGAAATAAATCTTTACTGAGAGCTTAGAAATACTTACAATCATCAGAGTACATCAACACATCTGGACAGTTATAATAACTTATCCTTATATACAACACACAACGGAATAGTATCTATGAAATATCATATGTCTGGACTCTTCTAGCTCGTATCTTCACAACGTCCGATAACCTGAACTTGTACAACCCGGTCTAACCTAAGCATTTACAAAACGCCGGATCAGTCTGGTGAACTAGAGTGAGAAAAACACATTAAGTTTACATATATCATCCAACTTGATTTTAACGTCAAAAATCTTTTTGAAAGGGAAGGAAAATCGTAAGACCAAATCCATATATAAATACAGATGGTTTTTACCTTACGATAACCTAAAACACTTTTGGGAATCATATCTTTTCTGATATTATAATAATGTCTAAACAAAAATAAATATCAATCTAGTGGAACGCTTTCATCTCACGTTCCATATATATAGTATAAAATCAATTTCCGAGGGTACTTATTGGATAATGGATTCCAACTGGTAAGGTATGGGACCACCTTCCGACAGTGTATCTTTAGAGACGAATACACCGGGTTCAATAAGAACATCTTGCAACCCAGGCTAAACTTGACCGGCCCTTCATTTCGCTTGAGAGTACCGAATGTATTATCACCTTCCGGCTTTTTGTCACGACCATCGTAGTTCCTGGGAGATACAGAATTGAAAAGAAGTAACAAATATGAATATTCTCTAGATGGTGACAATACACCCTTTTGATGGGTGCGACCCACATAGCCATGCGACCTACCCGATTTTTTCCATTTACTGGTTGAAGAGGCTTGAGTTCTAAAACTACCTTTAGAACATAACATCACCATTCACTTTGAATGCCACATTGTCAGATCCGCCAAGTCACTGATTGACGTCCACAAAAATATTCTGGATGTTAACGCCACCAACATAAATATGCTTATCAAAATCAGTGTACGTGATTCTTTAAGAAATACTCTGTCAGACACCCGTCCATACAAGTCATCCAGGAACAGGATGAGCCGAAGGCACCCTCCTGCCACATCCTAGGTGTCACTCTATAGATTAGTAGGCAGTAGTCCTTGCAATCTGTAGATTCCAATTACGACAGAATCACTGTCGAAATATCTCTGGCCACTAAACCAGAGAAATTCAACAAGTAGCCCTTTCTCTCTTGAAGATCCACGGTCTTCAATTTCTCCATTTTCAGTCAGCATCTTCCATCTTCCACGTATTTTCTGGTCGAAATGGTTTTTGAATCTGGTCTTTATGTTCTAATAATCGTATTGGTTAGATTTGATAGTCGGTTATTTAACTATCAAATAAACAACCATTCATGCCCAAAAATAAAATGAATTCATTGATTCAATACCCGGCATCACTTAGCCTCTTTAATTAACCCGTTGTTAATTAAATATTAAAACTGTTGATTCAGAAAACATAACCCGTCGTTAATTAAATATTAAAACTGTTGATTCAGAAAACATTTCCCTTTTGTAATTATAAATAAGAAAATTCCATTATCAATTCACTTCCACTCATTAGACCCTCACTGTAAATTGGTAAGTGAATAAATCTCTCAGTATCAATCCAGAAGGTCAAAACCAACATCAGATCGATACCTCAAAACTTACTCAACTCAACCAGCGTACAACAAGTTCCAAATTTCGTAAAACCCTATCATATCCCCTTTAACATTTTTAAAGCGATTATATTATTAAAATTTCACCAATCATTTTCAATATTATTTAAATATCATTTTCACAAAATTAATTAAAGTATCTCAACTTAACTTTTGTAAATAATATTACAGATTCTATTTCAAAATCCTTCACCTTTTCTTTACAAAATCATTTACCTTTCATTTATGAATTCCTTTATCTTTCACTTACAAATCCATTTCCTTTTGCTCTATCAGTCCATTTCTATTCACTTTATAAACCATTTTCCATTCGCTTTATAAACCTGTTATCCGTTCGCTTTATAAACCATTATGCGGATACGCTTTATAAACCATATACCATTCGTTGTATGAATTATTACCATTCGCTGTATAAATCATTACCATTTGCTGTATAAATCATAACCATTTGCTGTATAAATCATTAACCATTCGCTGTATAAATAATTAACCATTCGCTGTATAAATCATTTACCATTCGCTGTATAAATCATTCACTGTATAAACCATTATGATTTGCTATATAAATCATTAACCATTCGCTGTATAAACCATTATGATTTGCTATATAAATCATTAACCATTCGCTTTATAAACCATTTTTCAAAACCGTATATGATTACATCTTTGAAAAACGTTTTAAATCGATTAAATATCGATTTCACAAATCATTTCTTTATCGACGGTACTAAAGAGGTAAATATCTGCTCAAGTACCAAACCGTGAAACATAAACCCATTTTACATCCAAATGAACACAACAAATCATATTGATAAACATTGTCAATTTTACTGAGAAATCCTATTGGATTTCTCCAACCTGTCAGTCATTGTATCACAATTTCATATTATTCAACATATATAAAATTTAACAACTACTGGTGAGGAATCCAGTTGGATCCCTCCAATCTATTTTCCCTGCATCAAATATGTTGCTTCAATATAATCATTCAATTCAATATATCGATATAAATTCAATAATCAGCCAATAATAGCAATTTAATATCAACCATTAGCAACCATAACGCACACAAATAAAAACCCAACTTATATAAAATATAAGTGGGAAGAACTGAGTGAGTTTAACTCACTTTGATTTTATTCCATTGTCAACGATTTGTTTCAGTTGATTCGAATTCTGTCCAGATATATTCCATGCCATAGCGCTCGTCACTAGAAGTAACAAGTTATAAATATTCTAGTATAATAAATTTTTGATTAAACTTAAATTATTCTTAATCATCTATTTATAAACTTGATTACATTTTAATACTTTTAAACAACGTATCCATTTGATTTTCAAACACTAGTCTAACTTAGTTGAGAAATAACAGTTGAACTAAATTTAGTCTTGACTTAAATAATCACTTATTAATAATTAACAAATTTTATAACTAATCCCTAAGTTAGTTCTAGTTTTAAACTAATTACATTATTTAACCCTTAATTACATATTCCCAAGTTATAACATTAACTGATTACTTTGTATAGATCATAAGGCTAAACCAATTGGTTTTGTAATTGAGTCATAGCCCGACTGGTTTCCTTATAGCTTCATGATACCAGATTATATCCAGTACCACTAAAACTAATTTAAATAAATTATTAAGTTCTTAATGAGGGTTAAAACTCTAATCACCATTTTGTATAATATGGACCAATTTGAATAAGTCTTTGTCCATTTCTTTTGGTTCCAATTGCTTTTCTTTTTTCCACTTTGTTTTAAGAAATTGGGCCAATGATGATCTGGTAATCTGTTGCATCGCGATAACCATTTGTTCTTCTTCGTTCATGTACCATATTGTTTTGTTCAAAACCCAACAGTCTTCATTTCGTTGTTCTCCCGTTTACTCAATACTGCTTCGAAGAGTTCCAGATCTCCCATCAAAACTTCCTTGTTTCAACGCAATATACTCCATCCCTCTTCAAGGTAAAACCGACTCTTCTGCCTCCTGACATCAGCTCGCCCGCCACCATCCTTTCCTTCCCCACTATTAATTTCCATGCAACACAAATTGGTTCCAGCTTTATAAAAACACGCACACACTATACACACCACGGAATGCTGCTGTTCTTCCCTGTTCCATCTCCGACTCCACACCATCGTCCATGACCGCCTGAAGCACCACCATCCTCGTCTAACTTGCTATGGCATCGAATCATATAAACTCGTTCACCTTTTCTTCATATACCCCAACTACACAAGCCCCAACCACTTTACCACCGTACCATTCCCCAATCACCATAACTCCATACATCGCCACCAGTCAATCTGCCCCAGACTCGCAAACTAACGCCCAAGATCCCAGTCCATTCGATCACGTACCTTGCTGGCTACAGCCCAAGAACCGCTGATTGTTCATGCCTTCCACATTTAGATCGATAGATCTCGCGAAGCTCAAGGTTTTTAATGTAGGAAGTTCCTCAATTTATCAAGTGGATTGGTTGGAATTAGTGGAGATAAATCGACAGCTTCCTGCCTTTGAAATGTTTTAGAGACGGCAGTTTTATTTGGTTGACCAGAAAAACTAAAATTTAGGGTTAGGAAGATTATAAGGGTATTATTTTAAATAAAATATTATTATTATTATTATTACTTAGGCACGAAGTAATGCTGTAAAACTGTTACATACGATGTCCGATTAAGATGAAAATTTGCACCTTAGCATAAAATGACATTCTGGACACGATGGGAAAGGTTTCATTGAAAACGGAGATTGTTTGCATATCTGTTATTCAATTTTACGCTTAAAACAATGCTATTTTGGATACCAAAAATACCCATCCTTCAAAAATAACAAACAATATATCTATCCTGACTCTGAACATCAATACGAATTCAACGGTATCTGTTTCGTGGCTTAGTTTGATCGTGATCTCGAGTTATGGTTAAAAACCCCTTATAAATCGAATTTAATTATTAACTAAATCACTATTATTTATTAATAATTCCATAGCGACTATTTTAAATTTTGAATTGGACATAACTAACAAACTATAAACTGAAATCCCGATTTTTCTCTTTCATTAGAAAATTATAATCAATAAGATTCCAATGTTTCTTGTTTCACAGAAATCCGACTTATATCGGATCCTGAATATTCAATTGAACTTTATAATTCAATATTATGAACTACCGCGCCATTAGGAGCTCGATTTATATTATATATAAATTAAACGTTTAAACTTCATTTTATAAACGAATTAAATATTTATAAACCATAAATATTCCAAATAAATATTTAAAATAATAAATTAGATTAAATATTCGAATTCAAATACCCGAAAAATCTGGGTCGTTACACCTGAGCCATTTATTGATCTTGTTTCGTATCCAATTTCGAACCTCTAGTTCTCTGTTCTCATCAACGGAGCGACCAAAAGTTTTTTCAATTCGGGTAGGGGGTTATGATTATCCCCGTTGCTCTTTGTTATTGTCACTGAGGTGCTTGTCCTTGGGGTTCATTCGCTTACAATAACTGTTTAGATTCATCGTTTTAGGACCTCCAATGGATGTCCTGTGATTTCTTCCTTATCTTTCGCAAATGACATCATTATCTTCTCTAACGGTCATTGGCGCTCTGTTCGCCGACTCCTATCATATCTCCATCTTTACAAATAGTGCTCGGGGTAGTTGATCAACGATTCGAAGATCTTCTTTGTTCCTTCCCCCTCCA
The DNA here is from genome assembly GCA_030737875.1 of Allium sativum. NCBI lineage: Eukaryota > Viridiplantae > Streptophyta > Magnoliopsida > Asparagales > Amaryllidaceae > Allium > Allium sativum. Next base: position 602,964,333 of record CM060916.1, on the reverse strand, counting down.
TGGATCTAGGGACAATCTCGTGGATCGAGGCCTCCTCGGGTTTTTGTCTTGCCTCTCTTCCTCTTACCTATCTTAATGTCATCCTTTATCATAGTCGTAAACTCAAGGCGACTTTCAACACCCTCACTGACAAAACAAGGGGGAAGATCTTCAGTTGGAACTCGAACCTCATCTCCCAAGATGGTAGGTTGATCCTCGTTAAATCAGTGCTAGATTCTAGGGGATTGCATGTTTTTGCATCCATGACTCCCACCTTTTCTTTCTTCTGTTCTTGTCATCTTCTGGCTTCGTTTTTTGGGTAGCAGGAACGAATCAATGAGACATCACTGGGTTTATTGGGATACCAAATGTCACCTCAAACGAGAGGGAGGGCAAGGTCTGCGGAATGCTTAGGATGTGTGCAAAACTTAAGCTTGTAATATTTGAGGTTGCTTCCATTCAAACAACTCTCTTGGGGAGTCATTCCTTCATGCTAAGTATAGGCGTCTTTTGTGTCCGACTTCTATGGGACCACGTCGTACTCTAGAAATATGTTGAAAAGTATGCAGTCTGTCTAGTCTTTTTATGATTTGCATGGTTAAGGTTTTGGTTAGAATAGCGACCCTTTCTCCATAATGGCTGCTTGGAACTCCGCGAGAGTCCGGGAAGCTAGAAACCCATATTTCTCTTTCATATGAGATAGACGCATTCCTCCCAAGGTTTTTATTCTTATGTGGAAATTTCTACACGATGATCTCTGATTGGATGTTAACCTTATGAGGATTGGTTTCCTTATCATGTCTCGTTGTAAGTGTTGTCGTGCTAGCTTCTCGGAGTCGGTTACGCACTTATTTTTTGATAGCGAATGTGCTACTGAGGCTTGGTCTCACATCGCGAATTTGGTTGATTCTGTTGAACAACACTCTTCTCTTCTTGACTTTCTTCGTTCATGGTGGGCAAGGGGACTTGGAAAGGATCTTAGGTCGATCCTTTTCAGGCTTCTTCCTTGTCTCATCATCCAGCATCTGTGGTGCTCCCTAAATAAGGTTGTTTTTGACGATTCCCCCATGGCTCCAGGTTCGATCATCCATTGTGTGCCCAACGATCTCCATTTTTCTTTTCGAGGTAAACTCTTCAGGGGTAATCTCAATCCAGTTTAGTTACTGAATTTGTCTCTTTCTATTGCTAGGGGATTGTGTCCTCGAGTTGTGGTAGGTTAAATGGTTCTTTTTTCTTCAGGTGATGGTCTTTAATGGTCAGGGAGGCTGATAAATTGGTCTTAATTGTTGGTGTATGGTATTAGAGTAGCCAGGCTGGATTACGTGTCCAGCACTGGAGTAGTCAGGATGCATTGTATGTTAGGATTGGAGGCTTCTTTTCTGGTCCTGAATGTCAGTTTGATGGGAGTTGGAGGCAGAATCGTTTTAGCTGGGAGACGGTTTGCTTGGCTAGGTCTTGATGGGTTGTTGATTTGGGTTTTTGTGTTTTATTGTTGTCTTTGAGTCTCTTGTGCAGCCTTTGTGGTTTTGCTTATTGTTGCGGTGTGGGGTGGGGTTCATTTTATGCGTTTTGATTTTGGTTATGCTGTTATTGTCTTTTGGGGTTTCATGCTCTGTTTTGCGGCCTGACTAGGTACTCGGTTTAAGTTCCCAATGTCTATATTTTGTGAGCCATCGGAGAAAGGTGTTTTTTTCTCCTTTTTTGGTATGGTATATCTAGTTTTGTGAAAAAAACTTGAAAATTATGGTTATATACTTATTTCAATGGTATAAGTATATCGCAAATCAATTTGGAAATCTATCTTACATTTAAAACATATTAGATGGGTTAAACCATTAATATTCGAAACATGGTTTTAATGTATAATACTAAAGCATAAATTTCATTTACTTAATTCTTTATAAAAATATTAATTAGATAGCTTCTTTATGAAATATCAACAAATAAAGCAAAACCTTTTATAAATCATTTATCAATTAAATTTTGTAAATAATTTACTGAACCTTATTAGTAAAATAAATAAATAAATTTTAAGCAATTTAAAAATAAAACATTTTAGGCCCTTTTAGCATAATAAATATATATTCATAAACAATCTTTAAAACTCTTAAAGAAAACATAAATTGATTTATTGTAACGTCCCAATTTTTGACTGCTTTTGTAATACAATTTATTGTGAATAATTGATTTAAATAATGAATTGTGAGTAATAAATATTGGGAAATTCGCACGATATATTTTTGTGATTTAAAATTTATTAACCCGTGTATATATGTATATAAATAGAGTAAGAAAAAACTCTTGTTAAAAATATAAAAGATATTGAATATAAATATTGTAGAAATTCGAATAATAATTATTCAAAATTATTGTGTATATTTTAAGCTTGATATATTTATATACATATACAGGTAAATGGTATTTTAGTATTGTGTTTACATTTTAACTTGTTCTTAATTCATATAAATATAGATAAATCAATAAATAAATTTGATAATTAGTTATTTTTTTCATCTTTAAGCACATGGGAGTACATGGCTTTGACATTAAATTGATAAGAGTTGTAAAAATAAGGGATAAATTGCTTAGATGCTAAGTGTAAAATCTTTCAAAATATTAGTACATATGTTTTACAACAATGCATGTGTCTAGAAAACCATAGGGTACTAAACCACTTATAGTTCCAATCCTAGAACCAGCTAACACTCTAAACACATCATGTAGACAACCTAGCTTTTAAACCTATTTAGCAATCCACTCACATCAAGTAGGTAGCTTAGGTCTGTAATACCCCGTAATTTTATAACACATTAAAATGATAAACTAAGGAATACTTAATTAAACATTGAGAATGTAACGACCCGGATTTTGAGCGGCTTTGGTTATCGACGTAAGCTCGATGTCGATAACCAAAACATCGAAAAATCCCGGTTGTTAATGAAAGAAATTAGAGGGTGAGGAAAGATAAGGTAGAACTTATAGAATAGAAGAAGAAGAAGAACATCATCATCAGAGTAAACACGAATCTCACAGCGGAACGAATAAAATATAACTTAACTTTTGAAATACAAACAGTTATATATACAATAGCACTTATCAGAGTACAACACTTACAACCACAGCGGAAATAATAATAGCTATAGAATCCTGAAGTCTCCTGCTCCAAGCTCTCCAAGTGTATCTGTAAAATCCCGACTACTTGACTGCCCGTACAAATTTAGGCACCCAAGAGTTTAGGGAAAACAACAAAATAAACTCCGGGTCAGTCATGGGACTGGTATGAGTAAACTCAAATCATTTAAAACAGGTATATGATATCTCATAAGACCACGCCGTGAATACGGAACGGGTTTTTCCCTTATGAAAATCAAAATAACTTTTCAAAGCAATATCATTCTGATATTATAATAATGTCTAAGTACAAATAAATATCAATCTAGCAGAAACGCTTGCATCTCACGTTACTACATATATAGTATACAATCAAAATCGCAAGCACGTATTGGATGATTGGATTTCCAACTATGACAAGGTATGGAACCACCTTCCGATCAGTGTACTCTAGGAACGATACACTGGAGTTCAACAAGAACATCTTGCAACTCAGCCACACATGACCGACCACTCATTTCGCTTGAGTGTATCGAATGTACATCACCAACGGTTGGGATCAGCAACCGTTCCCGTATATATATATGGGACAACATTGATAGATTTAAGAAACAAATGAATATTCACTAGATAGGTGATTATACACCCTACTTCGGTGCGACCGACTTAGCCATGTTGCCTGCCCGATTTCTGTCATTTACCGGATGTGAGGCTAGAAGCTACGCTTTATCATCACAATAGATTCACTTCGAATGCCACATTGTCAGATCCATCGAAAATCACTAATTGACGTCTACAACAATACATTACGTGTCAACTAAGAGAAGTTTCCTTCTCCGCTTCCACTCTTGGTACGGTTGAAGAAATCAATGTACGTGACCTTTCTGGAAATACTCGGTCAGACATTCATTCATACAAATCATCATCATTCACTTAGAACGTCACATCGTCATACCCGCCAAATCACAAATTGACTTATCCAAAAATAACACGGGTATACAGCTAAGAGAAACGAAATCCTCCGCCACCAAACGTGAATACGTTTGAACAGATCAACTTACACGATCCATTGGATATACTCTGTCAGACATTCATCCATACAAGTTGTCCTGGGACTGGACAAACCGAAGGCACTATTCTGTAGACAGGATAGTCCTTGCATTTTACTCCGTCTTCAATTATCTTTGGCATATATGATTCGCAACGCTTATGCCAATACAGAGTGGTTCTTCGGATAATAATCCAACCGGTCTCTCCATATTAACAACGTTAAAATGGTCAAAACTTCGATAGTCTGTGATTTAACTATCAAATGAAAACATGTCCGTGTACAAACAACGATCTAAATTCCAAATGGAATGTCAATCGATCAATCATCATGTATATCTATACATATTTCCTTATTTTCTATATTTAGAAAATATTTGTTATCAACGTTGGAAAACATTTCCATTGTTTATTTACGTATCACTATCCTTCCACAACTATCAGACTCTAACTATAAACTAACAAGAGAACAACTTCCTAAGTATAAACCCCGAAGGCCGAAACCAACATCAGATCGATACCCAGGAATCCATTCAACTTATTAATCTCTAGTCAGATTCTAATTTTGCTTAACTCTATATTCTTTAACTCCATTCGCTCAACTCTAGATCGCAGCGATCACAATGGTTACGCCTGATTCCTTCAGGAAACATCCGAACGCCGTAGGCTATTTACAGCCCTGCGAATTACGCTAGCAGTCGTGCTAAATGGCAACTCATCCTGAAAAACTATGTTTGTCTTACTCTGTCTCAAATAACTATATTTGATTAACTCTAGTTCGTTTTAACTCTAATCGATTAACTCTAACTAATTAACTCCAACTGGTTAACTCTAACTGATTAACTCTAACTGGTTAAATCTAACTGACTAACTCGACTTGACTAACCCCTTTCGAATAACATATTCGATTAACTAACTTTCGAATACCATATTCGATTTACTAACTTCGAATACCATATTTGATTAACTCCTTTCAAATGTCTATATTCGATTCACTTTATAAAGATTTCCTTTTTAACAACGTTTTATTTATTTGAAAAGATTTACTTTTAAATAACGGTTCTACACTTTAAAAATGATTTCTTTTTATAACGTTTTCCTTTTCAATTCTATTTGTAAATGGTTTACAAATATTTCCTTTTCAAATTCATTCTTGAAATATTCTAACTCCTTAAATTCCCGGGAAAATTCGCCATAACCTCCTTTGTATCGGGAGCATCGGGAAAATCCCCAAACTCGCCACACAGGCCTTTCCATTCAAAAAGAAAATGGTTTGAAATTATTTCCTTTTTGAATATCACCTATTTATAAATATCCCAATTTATAAATATTCCATATTTATAAATATTTAAATTTATAAATATCTCTTAT